>JAUIMM010000281.1:14485000-15085000 GCA_031769625.1 Taudactylus pleione | reverse complement strand
CACTGATTTTAGTTCATGCGACCATACACATTATGCAAAAAATTTAATACAATGTATGAAATGTTTGCAAATGTTGCCCTGAACCCAGATCTGTTCTGGAGTTCACAGGAAACAAACAACATTTATTATCCATTTACAGTATAAAACCCTACTTCATCTACTGCCAAGAATGTCTCTTTATGGCACCCATGTACTTCGGCAGGAGGGATGATTAAGATTGACAGGGCCAGTTACAGTAACTGTAATGAATCAGCGTTCTGCCATGTAGGAGTTCCCATGAGGACACTGTCAGCTGTCTGTAATGGAGTCAGGGGATAATAAATTTGCTACTTTTTAACAAAGGTGCAGTGGATAGTCAGGGTAACACTGAAAATTTATATTACCTTAATTATTCAGATTTTAATATTTAAATTTTTGATGTTAGTGATCTTTTAATTGTAAGTCATACAGTGCTGTACATATCACAAACTATTCCTGGTGTGAAGGAAGACAAAACATTTTCACATAATTCAGAGTCAAGAGATCTGAACTGTGAGGGGAACAGGATTCTGTAACATTTTATATTTGGCAGAAAAAAAGGAAATATTTAGATTTTTGTTTAAAGAAATCAGAGCAAGAGATGCCCACTGCACTGGTACAGATGATGCCAATCAAAAAGCAATGCTAGCTTCCATAGGAAGACAACCACTAGATAGATAAATGTATGATCAGTTTGTTAAATTAGATTTTTAATTCAATATTAGGGTGTGCTACCATAGACACACACATGAACTTGGATTCAAAACAAGAGGAAAAAGAGTGTCTGTTGGTTGGTACACTAATGAAAAACGCAACATATAACTTTTATTAAATAATTTATTATTAAAATATAGTCCCATATATCATTAAATAAAAAAATAATAAAACAAGGAATAAAAATGCAACATACTGTAATTCACACAAAATCATTATGTACAGCCAGCGGGTCAAATCTTGACGCTGGAAGCCTGGCAGCAGTGGAAATCCCGACAGAGAATTTGGGTATGTATCACTAACCCTACCCCCCCCCCAACCTTCCCTTAGCGGTGCCTAACCCTAACCTCCCCCCCTAGTGCCTAACCCTAACCGCCCCCTAAGTGTCTAAACCTAACCGCCCCTTCCCCACAACCTAGACCTAAGTCTCCCGGTGGAGGGGTGCTTAATCCCAACCTCCCCGCGGGGGTGCCTAACCCTAACCCCCTCTTCCCCTAGCCTAAACCTAACCCTCCCGGGGGGGGGGTGCCTAACCCTAAAACCCTCCCCACCCGCGGCCTTCGATCGGTACGCCGGGCATCGGGCTCCCGGCGTAGGTCTAATGACAGGCACTCTCGACGCCTGTCATTAGTACCCTGCTGGGATTTGACAGTCGGGAAGCAGGCGGGCGGCATTTCGACTGTCAGCTTCCTGACTGCATCCCATTCACACATGTACAACGTTTTTAATACACATTTTCATGTCCAGTTACATTTCTATTCCTGGTTTTGTTTTTGCGATTTTCAAAACTTTTTTAATTGAATGATATGTAGGGACTATATTTTAATAAATTCTTTAATGAAAGTTATATTTTATTATTTTTAGAGTGCACCAGCTGACATACACCCTATTCCCTCTTGGTGTGAATGGGTCTTAGAAAACACCAGATAGCACATCAGGGAGGTGCCAGGAGCCAGCTTTATGCTAGTGTCACATGGACAGAGGAACTGGATCTTACATATACAAAGCACACATTGTACATTGCTAGTACCAAACACCAGCTTTAATAAGCACTATGCATGCTACTGATGTGTCATAATCTTATTATCTACACTGCCTGCTATGTTTAGGCAAATAGCATGTACAAAGCAACTACGGTATACAAAAGCATTGGCTTAACAAACAAGTTGGATCTAAAATAGATTTTATTTTACAGAAATGTATATGACACAATCTTCCTGAAACTGTTTGACAGGAGTCTTCTAACATCACTACTGAAAGGAGCTTGGGTCCACCAACATCACAGACTCTTATGGAGAATCTATAGAGGGAAGGTCAGATATTGATCAGCAGATACGAGGGTTGCTCAAAAAGTAATGCCTAAATGCTCACAACTCAAATTTTATTATAGATACAGATTTGAAAATTTGCAGTAAAATACTTTGACGTTTTAGTAACAGAATGGCTCTACTCAAAAAATTCACCATCTGTCCTCAAACATTTTCTCCACATCTCAACCCAAGCTGTGAATCCACTTTGGAAAAATTGAAGTGGGTGGTGTTTGACCCAGGAACGTATGGCGTCTTTAACAACCTCTATGTTTTCAAAATGTTGACCACGGTAACAGTTTTTGAGAGGGCCAAACAAATGAAAGTCAGAAGGTGCCAAATCAGGACTGTATGGTGGGTGTGGCATTATTGCCCACCACATTTTGGCAATGGCCGCAGATGTTGCCATCGAAGTGTGAGGTCTGGCATTGTCGTGATGTAAGATGACATTTGACAGTCGAATTGTTGACCTTTTTTTGCGGATGGCTTCTTTCAGCTTCTTAAGTGTAATAATGTATCGATCACTGTTGATTGATTGGTTTTGTTCCAAGTAATCGATGAGAATAACACCTCGGCAATCCCAGAAGAATGTGGCCATGAGTTTGTTTAAGGATCGCTGTGATTTAAAATTTTTGTGAACTTAGGTGTTTCCATTGCTTTGATTGGACCTTTGTTTCTGGGTCATAAAGGAATACCCAGGTCTCATCTCCTGTAATGACATTTTCCAAAATGTCTCAGGGTTAGCTTCAAAGTTGGTCAAAAGGTCATTGCACACTACCACCCTCTGGGCCTTATGATCCCTGGTTAATTGCTTTGGAACCCATTTAGCAAACACTTTATGATATCCCAAATCATTGATTAGTGTTTTTAGTGTGCCATGGCTACATTCAAGTTAATCACTGATATCGCTGATGGTCACACAATGGTCTTTCTGAATCATGGCATCCACTTTGTGTCGGTTCTCTGCTGTCACTGCAGTTGATGGTCTGCCACCACGAGGTTTGTCGCACACGGACTATTCTCCCAATTGAAAACGCTTCATCCACTTTCTGACATTGCTATAGTCAATTGTACGCTCACCATACACTTTTTTTCAGTCTTCTGTGGATTTCTGTAGCACTGCAGCCTTCTTTTTCCAGAAATTCAATGACGGCTCTTTGTTTCATCTTGGATTCCATGGTATTTCTTGGACTACCTAAACAAAACTACATATATAGTTAGCAGACATATTAAACTACAAACTGACAAAGTTTCAAATAAATGTTGCATATTATTTCAGAGTTATGAGCATTTAGGCATTACTTTTTGAACAACCCTCGCATATAAAAGAATATATTTAAACAAACTCCCAAGGTGCAATCTATACCTTTGCTGCCTCCTATAAACGTGAGGACCACCTCACCCTCATAAACAAATCATACTATGCAATCAAATCATAGGTACCGGTGCTCAGTAAAGTCCATCTCAATCTTATTCTCACAAAAGTACTGTATATGAAAATACTTAAATGTACAAAATGGGATTAGGTATACTTTGGTCCGGTCTGTAACATTGATTCGTCTTTCGTAATGTCCTCTGGTTGGTGGTCACAGTTGTCTCATATTGTAGACGTGAAAAGAAAACAAAAGGTACATCATGATATAGTACGTCTATATCTGCTCACACTGAGGCCCTCATTCAGAGGCGGTCGGAGGATGCAAGTGGTCCCTCAGAAACTGGGCGGCCGCTTGAATCCTGACCGGCCGCCTCTGTTTCGGTCGTTAGGCTGTGGGTTAACACCCACAGCTCTAACGACAGCTAGGGTGATGGTCGCGATGGTCATTGACCATCGTGACCATCGGGGCTTACGACGAGACCCTAGGGTAGGGTCTCACTTGTCGTAAGCCCCGGAGAGCTTCTGGCTCTGTCAGAGCCGGAAGCTCTCCACTGACATGTCAGTGGGGCCTCCCCCAAACGGCAGGCGTTCCCATGGGAACGCCTCCGTTTGGGCTGCCACCCCCCGGCCCGCCTTCCAAACGGGGCGAGCTGTCAATCAACATCGACAGCTTGCCCCCTTTGGAAAGAGACCCGCTACGAAGGACAGCGCCGGCGGTCGTAGCGGGTCTCACGCATGACACGAAGGAGCCGGCTCCCTCGTGCGCATGTGCACTAGACATACATCGACGCGCCCGTGCGGTCGTAGACCGTACGGCCGCCTCTGAATAAAGCCCTGAGACACCACCTATGAGTGTTGGATTCAACTAATATTTGTGACAAAAAAAACACAGCGTACCCAACTCACAGGTTGTCAAGATTCCACATATAAAGGTTTCTTTACTTAGGGTTTGGGACTTGAAGATTCATCAAACAGACATGGAGCGTATCATACCCACTCTCTACAGAGCTGCAATCCTCCTATCTGGGTTTCTTTGGGGAGTAGATTTTCAGACTCCCTGATGCTTGATAAGTGCTTTAGGATCTCAAGAGGCAGTGCTTATCGTTTAAATTAAGGCACTGGACGCAGATGTTTTTCTTATAAAGAGTGACAGATGTGTGTGTTTGTGTATGTATATATATGTGTGTGTTTGTGTGTGTATATATATATATATATATATATATATATATATACACACACACACACACACACACACACACACGTACATACACACATGCATACATACACACGTTTTAAGTAATTGCCCTGGAATATGGAAATCCGTGCCTTTTCAGCATTCTCAGTCATTGCCATGTTTGTTAATAAAACAGCTGCAATGCTTTTCCCTGGTCAGTAAAATAATTTTATCCTTCTTCGGCTCAATGTGCCAAGTACAAACCATCACCAAAGCATAGCTGCACTAGGGATTACAATTAAAAAAATACCTCATACTGTCAATGTTGCAGATTTTTGTTTTGTTCCCCACATTAATTAAGATCACCAAAGTAACAGACAGTACACCCATATTATTCATATGTCCTTGTAACACTGAAGAGTTTCCAATTATATCTTTTGTGCTGCAGAGATCCAGCCAAAACCATTTTTTTATTTCATTCCAGCAGAGCAAAGGCAAATTGAAAGACTTGAGTGACAGATAGTGATACACAGAGTGTCAAGTGTCCCCGGATGACCTCTCTCTCTCCCATCCACCGCCAGCATTCCATTATTGAAGCCTGCGTTATGCTCCCTGTGTTTCTCTGAAGACTCAGCACAAGCCTTTTATTCAAAAGAAATTGGAATATCTTATAAAGCTGCCCGATTTCTACTGAGAAGTATCCTGTTCAAGCCAAATGCCGACATTGCTATTTATAGAAAAACTGATATAATAATTAGGAGTATTAAAGGAAATATTAATCAGTTTGCTCTTAGGCTGTATAATATCTAGGGCCGTATTCAATTGCCAGCGAAAAGTTTTCGCGATGACGTCATTTCGCCTGTCGGAAACTTTCCGCCGTTTTCACATGCAAAGACTTCGGTTCGAAAAGTCTACGCCTTGTTACCAGCGGAAATTATTCGCCTCTGAATGGAGTCGGAAAAAAGTGCAGAATTGGAGGTTTGCGGTGTTAAGTTGCCCCATGTGTTTTTTGGATTGCAGGTGTTTACTGAAGGTGCATTTTTTACGTATTTTAGAAACACACTTTAGCGATTTTTAACCATGCTGGCACCCATTTTCATGTACCCCAAATTTGCTGGAACTACTTATTTTCGCAAAACAAAACTGCTAAATACTATTCTTCACCACTTGTGCAAAGACGCTAAATAGCACCAATTTAGAGCAGTAAAGCACCCCAAATACCTTCAGCAGGGCTATTCGGGGGTATCCATAGTGATCCCCCTACTCAGTGCATCTTTTGGGGGGTGTGAGGTTGATTTCTCCAAATCTGACAGCACTTTTCGCCTCTTTCAGTTTCGCCGGGACGCATTGTCGCGTCCTTCGCAATTGAATTGGGCGAAAAGCGGGGACGAGCGCGATACTTTTCCGGAGGCAAAACTAGCGATGACGGCAGAAAAGTACACCATGCAATAGAATACGGCCCTAAATCCCAATCCACACCAGTACCTGGGATTTTCTCAAAAGCCAAATTAAAAACTGAACTGATATACTGTAGACAGACAGATCTATCATTTTCACAATGAACAATTAAACACATTGGGCCAGATTCAGTAAGGATCACTATTGTGTACACAGCTGCGAATTTGCACGCAACGCAGCTGTGAAAGTATGCTAATGCCTGCCACGGCTCAGCTGGCATAGAGATGCCCACTGCTGCTTTCTCACATCTGTACCACCTCGCACTCATGGGTATACATTAGTACCCTTTGTGCACATCGGCCCGTCACACAGCATTTATACCAGGTCTGGCCAGCCGCAGAAACTGCAAGTCTTGTCGCACGCAGTGAGTATACAAGCTGTGTATGCAAGTGGCAGTGGCTAATTTATGCACGCCCATGCAACAGCGTCCAAACGGACAGACACGCCTGCGTTTTTCAAACCACTCCCCCATCACCAACCCCAAACGCTCACAGCCTGTCACTCACTCTGCGATGGATTCCTCAGTGCAATCGCAGCGCACGCGCAGTGAGGTGCATATGCATACACAGTGGTTTACAATCTCCCGATCTGGGTACATAATTGCAATTGCGTACGCTGCTGAATCAGGCCCACGGATTCCAACATATTGTTAAATTAGTATTTAACACAAATAAATGGAAAAGGTCACAGTATGCAGAAATTCATCATTTGCGTCCGTGCACAGAGATCCATCTGACTCATAATCAGGCCCTAAGAGAGCAGGCTGGAACCAACATATTGCTTTTGTCCAGCAGACTGCTTCAACTGAGAAGCTAAACAACTCTTCTGTGACTTAAATTGTAGAAGAAGCAGGACACAAAGGACATGGGCTGTTATTGCACGGCATGGAAGAAAGGGGAACAGAGAGAGGTTCCTAGTAAGATCAAAGTTAAAAGCTAGCTAATGAATCAGCTTTAAAACTCCTAAGAAAGGAACAAATCACAATAGATTTATTTTTATTTTTTAAATCTACATTATTTTCTATTCTACAGTAAAATCATCAGAAAAATTTTAGCTGCCACTTGGTTTCCAAAACATTCCCATACTGTATCTCAAAAAGAGCAGCTTGTGATTAGATGGTGGCTGGGATTACTTCCCCAATGAATAGAAAAGGATAGACTGCTACTGTATATTGATCAATGGATTATGATCTACTGAGATAAATGCGGTTTCAGTCATTGATAAGGAGAAATACTGTAGTACAGATGTGTCCTCATACATCTAGCCTCCTTGCGCGTTAAACAGCCCTTCTAGTCGCGCCATGCCGTGGCGTGACTCGGAAACGCAGAGCACCACTTTGTGCAACCTTTTTCTGGTTTAAAAGCAAAACAGACCATCCCAAACCACGGCATACATTTTTTGGTAATAACCAAAGCAATTTAATAAGTGACTATTAAGTAGATTTCCGTAGCTCTATACTTTACAAAGCAGAAATCATATATCATCTGGGACTTTTTTTATGTAGGTTAAAAAAAGTAATTTCTATGCCGATCTCCCTATCATAGATTTGGCAAATTATAAAGAGACATGTAAAATCCACTAAAAAAGAACAACTGATACCCCTTTCAGACATAGGACCCGGGAAATACATGGGTACTTCCTGGGTCTATCAACCCTGGAAATTCCTGGGTCTTAGTCTGAGACCCCCATTCACACTACACATGCGTTCCCACTGAACCCAGGTCTGCCCTGGAATTTGGTATGGATTTAAAGGTGATGCTTTGTTTTTTGTTCACAGTAATCATAATATAAAAAATAGCACTTTTAGAGTAAAGGTCACAAAGTTTGTTTCCAGTGTTTTATTATTATTATTGAAAACCAATAAATTGTTACATTACAATATAAGAAAATTATGAATCTAGCCTCTAGAAAGTTTTGGCCTATACAAAGACAAAATTTTCACATAAAAAAGATGAACATAAAATAATACACAATTAAATTTGTTTGTTCCCCAGTCATGTGGTTCGGGTGACTACAGTTGATGTCATCTGCAGGTGCATAGAACAGTCAATGAGAACGTTTTCTTAAAACCCGGGTCTAAAAACCTGGGTTGGATGCATTCACACTAGAGGCTACCGCGGGTTGCACCCGGGAAAAACCCTGGTACAGAGCAGGGTCATTGACCCGGGTCATTTCTGTTCACACATAGCAAAATTTAGAGGTTCATTTAAGTTCACAGCCAAAAACCGGGGTTTTTGCTGTATGTCTGAAAGGTGTAATAGTGACATCTGCAAATTGACATAATTCTGTTCTAAGTCTGTGCCTTCGAGTCTGCCTCTACTTCTCACTTTACATTAGGGAAAAGATGTATTAAACCTTCAGGAGAGCGAAAGTGGAGAAGTTACCTATAGCAACCAATAAACTTTTAATGGGCCAATTCAATAGTTGTGAACTGACCGAAAAATTGCTTAATGCAGCTAAAACAAAAAACCGTGCCCATGATGTTTTGCTATTCAAATAGAAAGCCTGTATGAAAGCTCCTGAATAGGTAAAAATCTTTATTTGAAGGTGAAAATGTCGGGACTCCATGCAGAACCTCTTGTACATCCCTCCCAATGAATAATCGTTCAATTCTAGGCACTTAATTAGCATATTTGTCCAAAAATGACATGTAATTTGTCAGGTGGTTTTATATTTTAAAAATAATAAGAGTTCTGGTATAACATAACTTAGTTAACTCTTTTTCATCGAGGTCCACATGAACTACCTTGGGGTATGTAGTTGGAGTGATCCATTGCACCAAACAGCTTACAGCTTTCAAGCTCCCAGCATGCATAGGGCCTCCTCCCTATATACCCTCACCCCCAGCCATTCAGTTTGTAACCAAGCCTAACAGCAAGAGATGGAAAGTGGAGAAGGAAGTACAATGTACACAAGAAATACTCTCAAAAAAGAAAGAGGGATTCAGTGATACAAAAAAAGGAACAGATCCCAACTGAGGCCAGGTGCGTCAGGGTGGGTGCCCTATGGACCTAGAACAAAAAGAGTTAACTAAGGTATGTTATACCATAACTCTTATTTTCTTCTTCAGGGTCCATAGGGTCCACATGGACTACCTTGGGGACGTCCTAAAGCAGTTCCCTTAAGGGTGGGGACGCTCCAGAGCAAAAAGGAGAATCCGCTGCCCAAAGGAAGCATCCTGGGAGGCAAAAGTATCAAATGCACAGAATTTTATAAAAGTGTGGACCGAAGACCAAGTCGCCGCCTTGCATAATTGTTCTGCAGAGGCACCAGGTCTAAACGCCCACGACTGTCCCACAGAAGGGGTAGAATGTGTTTTCACAGTGTTCGGAACAGGGAGATCAGCCTATACACATGAGATATAGTCATACGCAGACTATTAATGAGTCTGCTTGTTAGCTGGCCAGACTCGCTTATGAAAGCCATATAACACAAAAAATGCATCAGATTTTCTGATGGAGCTGGTACGATCCACATAGATACGAAGGGGTCGAACCACATCCAGTGAAGCTTCAACTACAGAAAGACCAGAAGACTGAAAGGCTGGGACTACAATTTCCTAATTTATATGAAAATGGGATACCACCTTTGGAAGGTACTAGAAGTTGCGTCTGGGTTGGGGGAGGAGCGGCGGGGGAGCTCCTAGCTCCCCTAAACTGCGATTTTGATGGCACTGGTATGCTGGCCTCACAGTAGCAGATGCTTACTAGTGCGTCTACTACCCGTCCCCGGCGACAGACGATATGGCCCGGGCCGCCTTAGTGAGGACACGCTGACGAGTCCTCTGCAGCAGCCTCAGATGCGTCTCCTACACCGGAGGCCCGGACTGCAGCGCACGATTCCTTGTAATGAGGAATCGCCGTACCTTACCATCTCCAATTGGTCGAGGAAGGCATAGTGTCTGAACCATTCCCCTGACAAAAGGGAGCAGAGCAGTGATGATTTTAGTGAAGCAAAGTCAGAGAAAAAAAATATTGCACCAAGCTGCTGTATAGGAGCTGGCCAGGGTGCTTAAAAAGCAAGAGACCGTGAGAGCCAATCAGAGATAGCAAAGTGCCCCGTTGCTTACCAGCAACCTAGAGAGGGGGGGGAGTTAGGAACTGAGCAGAGCCACGTCTGAGGAAGACAGAGTGTGAGAGACAGCCTCCAACAAACCCATGAAGATGCCCTGATGCAGATAGTAGCCAAGAAGGAGCCAAGGGAGGCATAGCTATCAAGAGTTAAAAAGTAAAAAAACAACCACCACCACAATCAGAACACCACTGAATGATTTCCATTTGGTGGTGGCAAGCATCGGACTGCCACCATCAAATGGTAAAAGCACTACCAATCTATGGTTAGTAATCATCGTTTTCCGCTGTCCATCCCTGAGATGAACCTGCAGGCGGACTCCGCCCACCACTCCTCCACCGTGAAGCTCCCCCCTTCTCTAGTGTGATGTTCCAGTTCAGTCACACACCCTCGGTGAACAGGCGGCACCTGCCATGGAAGTCGATGCTGTTCTCGGACAGGGGCACTACATTGAGGAAGCTCAAAAAGAAGCCCAGGAAATACAGGGTACATTGTGTAAAGAGGACATTGTACATTGCCATGTTCGGTGCGCACGGCGGTGGCGGAAATATGCACAGGTGTCACAGCCACAGGGACTTGCTGCTGTTAATGCTTATGGTAGCAGCAAGACAAATCTCTCATCCATGATCCTCCTGCCCTTCCCAGCACATTCCAGACGCCGGGACCCAGCCAGCTGGGGATTGTGGTGACATTGGTGAGATGCAGGGGGCACGACTGAGATGCAGGGGACTGTGATGATATGTTGTAGGTTGTTATGAGATGCAGGTGGCTCAAATTATGACAAATACAAAAACATGCATGAAAAACATGGAAAGGCACATTTACGATTCCAAAATGGTTTATCACATTTAGGCCTTTAGGAGAGGTTGGGTATGAAATCCCCGCTATTCAGAATAACGACAGCGGCATCCCAACACCCATAGGAAGGCGCGTAAGTATTTTCCCTACCCCTACCCTAACCCTCCCTGAGGCCTAAACCTAACCCCCCCCTACCTAGTGCCTAAACCTAACCTCCCCTTCCCCGCACCCTAAACCTAAGACCCCCTCCACGGTGCCTAAACCCAACCCTCCCCCCCCCCCCCTAGTGCCTTAACCTAACCTCCCCCTCCCTGCACCCTAATACTATCACTCCCTCCCTGGTGCCTAACCCTAACCCTCCCCCTAATGCCTAACCCCACTAGCTAACGGTAAACTCCCCCTAACACCCCGATACTTACCATCGGGATGGTGCCGGGATCCCGACCTGTCGGGATTTCGATTTAGGAGCAATGGTGTCCAGCTCATGGATCCATTCTGCCTCTTTCTGTAACAACATAAAAGGCCCCTATCTCCACCCCTTAGGGGGGTGGCACCCTAGACTTGAGAGCTGGTGACCTGCAATCAAAATAATGCCTGGCTACTGGTTTGTCCGAGGAGCATTATAAGCGCTTGATGTTCTGATGTCCAGCGATTTTCCATTCTGTTTCTAAATTTTGTCTGAGTCTTACAGAAATCGGGTCTGAGCTATTTCTCTAAGACTCAGACAAAATTTAGAAACAGAATCTGTTATCATACCCAGCAGAGAGCAACACCCCAGGCAGGAAAGAGGAACTGCACAGGTGGTGACAGGTGCAGGGTGCTAGAATGAACACTACTAAGGAGTTGTGAGATGGGTAGAGATTTCATTCTTAGCTCTATAGCTCTGGGTGGTGGCTTGTGGCATATGGTAGTGTGTTTCTTTCAATTGGTTTTCTGTATAATGTGGTACTGAACCTTGTCCCAACTTTTGATATTAGCACATCAAATGTTTGCAATGTATATCCACCTCATACATAAATCGTATAGGTGAGTAAATACAATACAGATCCTGTAGCATCTCTCGTTCCTCCCCATAGCAAAAATACATCTTCAATATATCTTTTATCGTATATATATATAGCAGCGCGAGCGCACTATTTAAAGATACATAATTTGATTAAGTTTATTTTTATTTTTTTACATTTAAAGTATATTCCTCCTCTACTGTAACTGAGATGCAATCACTGCTGAGCACAGAATGTAAGTAAGTGCCAGGGGGGCTATAGGACATCTAATAATCAGGAAGTTTACACATGCACATTGTCTCACCTGTAGCCAATAGTACAGACACAATGACATTTGATTAATAAGAGTAAACTGTGTTATGAGAGTGTGTCAGGAGATCAGCATTGTTATCACCCTGACAAGTCTCCAGGGACAAAGAGACAAAACAAACAAATCGCACTGCCAATAATGCTCGCTATATCTACCAGTTATCTAAGGACAAACAGCCCTTTCCACCCTTGGCCTGCACAGCGTGGGACATATGTGAACAAGTAACTGGGTAAATATACAGTCATCACGCACATACACACGTTTCCTGTTATGATACCTAGTCAAAGGAAAAGTTACATTATATTTGGCATAATCCTGGTCAGGACTGAGCAGAGACTCATAGCTCTGTGTGCACCCGGACCCTCCATTGTAATAGGGAAGTTCTGATTTGAAGTGGGAGCACTGGACTACAAGGAAAGAGATAAAGTATGGCACTACTTCATTCCATCTTTAATTAATATATGTAATAAAGTGAATATTTGCCCAAGAAATGTATGCATTCTATTTTATTATTATTATGTCCCCAGAAATCCCTTTTGTAGACATTTATGAATTCCTGTCGCAGTTTTCTGACTTTGTAGCGTGTTGGAAACGCCGTCCTGGTAGGGGAAATGGCTACCTGCAGTGGTATCCAATCATGACCGTGAATATGAACTGCAACTCCCATTAGCCATTGCATGCATCAATCCATTTATAGTACCTGCCTCTACCCTGTCACATGATCACAGATTTGCCTAAAGACTGTCTGCATTAAATTGTGTTAAAATCTGGCAAGAAAAATAACAGCTGTAGAGAAGATAACACAAAATGAGTTAATGGTAGGTCAGTCCTTTAATATATAGATATCAAAAGGTGTGTATTAGTAAGATAAGGATTTTGTGTATACAATCTGTTTGGTGGCAAAGGTTTTGTGAGTCAGTGTAGGGAATAGCCAAAAGGGAAGACTATGGGCCGAATTCAATTAGAGGTGAAAAGTCGCGGCTGGTGAAATGCATTAGCCGCTGCAATCTTTTCGCCTAATTTGCCTGGTTGGACGCGATGTTTTTGCGTACTTTCACAATGTGCGTTCTCGCTTTTTGCCCTTTTCAATTCCAAAACAGGTAAAAAAGCAGAGGTGCGAATGACGAAACTAGCGAAAAGGACAGCTTATTTTGGGGAAATCAGTCTGTACCCCATAACAAGCCTAAATAAATCTAGAAGTGTATTAATAGCCCTAATAAAAGTATTTTGGGTTATTAAATTGAGTCAAAGGGCTGTTATTTGCATAAGTGTGGAAAAATGATAAACAGCTATTTCTTTGGGGAAAAATAATTGCTGTAGTTAAATTGGGGGTTCATGTAAATGGGTACTTGTATATTTATTTGTCTGTAAAGTGCAGAATTAAAAAAATACACCTGCTGCAGCCTCCTGCAATCCTAAAAACACCTGTCCCATCCATACAGCCCCCCAAAACACCTGCCCCATCCATACAGCCCCCCAAAACACCTGTCCCATCCATACAGCCCCTCAAAATACCAGACCCAGTACTTTATACCCATTTTCAAACACATTTTACATTTTTGCCCCAAAATTGACACACCTTTTTTAGGATGAATTTAGATCATTTTTTTAAATGTTTTTGCCTAATTAGTCATTAGCGGGGGTCCAAAGGGTTCAGAATCAAGTCCCCACATTTTTAGTCAAAAAATAGGGATTTTGCACATCTTTTCGCCTGTCTTTGGGTGGTGAAACTTTTTCGCCTGTTTTTGCCTATGGCATTTTCGCACATGTGAAAATGTCCTGGAGTTGAATAGGGCGATACTTTGGAATGTGGCAAAAACCTTTTTGCCTCTAATTGAATCCAGCCCTATGATGGAGTTGGCTGGCTTAACGAATTGTTGCAATATTTGGACCAAACATTCCCTGAATTTAAATTATTTTATTTTTATAGCCATGTCAAGTACTTGCATGTATTGTGATTAGCTAGAATTGGTAGTTCGCTTGTGATGCCCGGTAAAGCTTGGAAATATGATGTATTTCTGTCTATAAATGGGCCTAAGCCCTAAGCAGGAGGTGGGATCAGTAATACGGCCATGGAAGGTGCAATGAACAACTGTATACTCTGAATATTACTTGAGCTGTTAACATATTTCCATGTTAAAAAGGGGATGGAGAAACCACATAGAAGGCATAAGAAAATGGGACAGAGAGAACTAAAGCTCCCTTATGAGTAATTTACAGCACAGATAATGCCTAAACGGAGGGTGTGAAACTGCAAACTGAGCATAAACCATATTTCCAAACCACAGTTACCGGCTCTGATTCACAGTGGATAACAACAGATAGTTACATTATTTATATCAGGCATCCTGTGGTTCTCCAGCTGCTGAATGAAAATCCCCATCATACATTGCTGTCTGTTGGGAGTAGCTGAAAGTCAGCTGTAGTCATAACTACTCATGAACCTTACTCTATACCAGACAAGCACATATAGCATCTATAAATTATTCCCATTCCCAGTTCTACATGATCTACAGCCCTTCTCACTGAGTCAGTGAATTAGCTGAATGATAAATGAATATCAAGCAGGTAAATAAACCGCTAAAGTTCTGTCTGCTATCCCAGTTTGGAGTTTATATTTTCCTGGAAGACACCATCTGCAGCCAGTAAACCACTTATTTGTTATCTCATGCTTCTTGTTCAAATGATCCAAAATTGACACAACACAGACGTGGCTTCATTTCCGCCCGCTAGGCGTTATTTCCAGCTTTTGTTGATCGACTGGTTTAACTCCTACACATTCTGACACAGTGCTTCAGCCTCAAGCACAGTTACTGTCTGCTCAGCGCTCCCCTCCCAGGGTATGCAGAGAAGGATTATACTAGTGCCATTTTACCTCCTAGCCAACTGGGATCCCTGCCAAGGTCAATACAAGTCGCAGCCAGTTTCATGAATAACGGGGAGGCCCAGCCCACTGGAAACTATGAGATGTTAATCCCAGCAACAGATTAGTGTTCCCATAACAGAACTTTACGGAGAAGCAATGAGCAGGGACAATGCTGGATAAACTCCAAGTAGACCACAGGATATCACTCTAGTTCCTAGCTGTGCCACCACAACAAAGGCTTCTACAGAGACTTCCCAAGACATCTCTTCAAGTAAAGTTTACAGATAAAACGTGATTACTGTACGAATGGATGAAACTTAAATCCAAAATTAGACTTTAAAAAAAATATAAAAAATTAATTAGTAACTTTCGGTTTCTGCAAGTTTTTTTTTTTTTTTTTAGAAATATATGCATCCAAATTCAAATAGTGCAAATCATAAAATTAGCTAACATTTTTACCATCGTCACAGAATAAAAATAAAACCAAAAACTTAGTAAAAGAACACTGTGCTTGGTATGGCTAATATACCATATACACTCATTTATCAACATGTTGCTAAGTGCTCACATGTCACATGTACATAACACACCTGCTTAACAATGGGAGACAAGAAGATATACATACAAAAATCTTGCCATCCACACACAGGTTACAATAGAGCACTAATAAAGCACTCACATTATTTACATTCTATTTGTAGCCAGTGATTTGAATGCTCATATATATTTGTGGGAATAAACAAACTGTCCCAGGGTCAAACATTTATATAACTGTGATGCCACAGAGGACATTCATTGAACTTAATGGAGAGGAAAGGCAGCTTCCCAATAGCACTGTGCCCCCAGGGAGTAGTATATCCCAGTATGAGGAATTCATAAAGTTTTTCTAATAGAATTTCAATTAAATCAAAACTAGCCAAAAATAATGATTTAACAGCCAAGTAAGAAAAAATCCAACAAACATATGACATGATCCTGATACAAGACCCTCCTGGTGCTGACAAGGTTAAAAATATGTAATAAAACATAGTGAGCTCCCTCCACTTTGGCCACCATCCAAATTAAACACAGAGAAGAGGCTGCTGGTTTTCCTCAGTCCTTATCCCACATAGAACCTGCACAGAATTCCAACTATCTCCGTACCATCATCAGTGGGGGGGGGAAAAAACCCTTTAAATGAAAAACAGACCTGTGCTTCCCAGAAGATAATGTAACGATAATACGGAATACCATAAATGGCACCTTTCTATTAGCCCCTCCACAACTGGTCAAGTCACACAACGTAGCCTTACAGCACCTAATGTGAGGTATACAAATCAAAGGTCCATCGCACTGCCCTACTGGAACAACAGATATATCATGCACATAAGACAATCAAAGTAGATCATGTCTTATGTACATTTTCTCTCTACAAAGCTTTTCATTACTAAGGTAAAACAAATCATTCTGTTGCTTCTACCACACAGCAATTGTAGATTTCTATTAGATAGGAAAGAGTTAATGCAGAAGTCCATTGATTACATTGATGCTGCTTTCCTACCTTGCCCAGATCTTCGCTGGTTCCATGTTGGCCCTGGTTGATAAGTGAAGAGTATCGGAGTAGTGGCTCTTGCACCAGTTCAAGCCTAGGCCGCTTTGTCTCTGTAATGTCTAGATCTGCCTGCTTGCTGATATCAGACATGTAGGCATGTGGGTCTCCTCTCCCATGCATTTCCTGTGACCTGGGGGAAGAGCAGCAGAAGTAAGGTGAGGTAGAATGAATCACACACTAAATATCTCCTTGTAATGAGATAAGCTACATTTTAAAAACAAATAATGCACATAAAAGTTATGCATGGTTTCCATTTTACTTGCTATTAGAAATGAAATAAGGAGAAGATTTGAAGTTGAACACCTTTGGTCTATGCAGTTTATGCATCACATTAACGTGCCAGTCTCTGGAGATCTTGCAGGTTTCCACAGGGGCAAGTACCTACATTTATTTGACACTAATCTAAATTCACCAGGCTATTTTTAATAGAATAAAACACAACCTGTAACTCTAACATAAAGGAGGTATGACTGTCAGTCATAATGATAATGGGGCACGGCAGCACTCTGAACAGATCAGTCAGGACGGTAAGGAATTGCTGCATTCCTGGACAGCAAAGTTATAACTTTATGACCAGACTAGGGGCCCCCAAACCACAGGGTACACACCTTCTGCTGTTCCAAGTCTATTAGAAAGGCCTTGTTTTTTTCCTTTTACATATATTCATCTGTCAACATCTAATCACATGTGAAGAACCCATGAGTACAATCATATATTCAAATAAATAACATAATGGGGAGACATTTGAAAAGGACGTAGATGTACTAAGCCTTGGAGAGTGAAAAAGTGGAGAGATTATGGGGTCTATTTACTAAGCCTTGGATGGAAATAAAGTGGATGGAGATAAATTCCCACCAATCAGCTTCTAATTGTCATTTTTCAAACACAGCCTGTAACATGGCACTTAGGAGCTGATTGGTCTGTACTTTATCTCTCCACTTTATCACTCTCCAAGGCGCAGTACATCCATGAGAGAAAAACAATGCGAGTCTGCACACTGGTATGGACATTCAGGGGCGCAGAGAGGTGGGGGGAGTGGGTACTAATTACCTGGGCCCGGCACCGCCCCCCTCCCTCTTAAATCACAGTAGGCCAGCATACACTGATCATGCCCCCCACCCCCTGGCTTTGCGCTGGGCTGAGGGGCTCAAAGCGCCCCCCCCCCCCAGTGCTACACGGTGCTGCAAAAGTCTTCTTTTTTTTTAATCCTAAGGGACATGGCCAAGCCTCCAGCAATTAGGCCACACCCCATTCACCCAGGCCCAGACAGCCTCTCTCTGCCCTGTGGACATTGCTCGTATGCACAGTTTTAAGAGGAATTTAAGTATTTTATGTACATAATAGGTCACATTACAACTTCCAATAACTTGATTTTCTCATGGTATGGAGATGTTTACATATATAATAATTTACTATACAATATACAGGAGTGCATGAAATTATATGAACATTTGTACATTTTCTGAATTCCTACATAAATGTGATATTATATGTGTTGTGCTCTTCATCAAAGCTATAAAAATAAAAGAGAACCCGATAAACCAAACACACATAAGTACCGTATATACTTTATCATTCATTAATCAAAATGATGCAGTAAGATTAGGGGGGATTTCAAAGATTAGGGGGGGAATTCAATTGTTCACTGGCGCTGGCCACTCCCGTCAAAAGTGATGGGTGATATTCAATTGTTGTGTCGCTGGGTGCGAGTGTTGTGGGCGCCCATTAATTATTGCACGTCGTGCCAAAATACACCGCAATTAGCCGTGTAAAACCGCTAAAACCATGCAAACTACTCTGCGTTGCATTTAGGCATCCAAAAGCCTGACTTTGGGTGGATCTCTGTTCTCCACCTGTGGAGGGTGCGGGCAGAAAAAAATATGAGATATGGTAAGAACTTACCTTTGTTATCTCTATTTCTACGAAGTCCATAGGGTTCCACAGGATACCTTGGGGTATAGGTGATGACGTCAGGCATCGGGCACCATAGAGTTAAAGTTTTCAGCCTCCCAGGATGCACTAGGGTCCCCCTCCTATACCCCGCCCCTGAGCCAAGCCATAGGCCGGAAGAGGAGAAGGAAGAGAGAGAAAAAAGATCTGGACACACACAAGAATCACATTCTCACCAGAGGGAGACAGAAAAACTGGTGACCAGTTAAGTTCTTACCATATCTCATATTTTCTACATCAGGGTCCATAGGGTATCCACAGGATACCTTGGGGATGTCCCAAAGCAGTACCCTTCAAGGGTGGGGACGCTCCTGTGCTGAAAGGAGAATCTGCCGCCCGAAGGAAGCATCCTGAGAGGCAAAGGTGTCAAACGCATAATACCTCACAAAGGTATGGACAGAGGACCACGTGGCAGCCTTGCAGATCTGGACTGCCGAGGCACCACGTTGAGCTGCCCACGAAGGACCCACAGACCTAGTGGAATGAGCCCTCACAGAGGAAGGAACCGGAAGGCCTTCATGAAGATAAGCTTCTGAAATGGCCATACGAATCCAACCTGCCAAAGTCTGCTTTGAAGCAGGCCAACCCTTTTTACGGAAGCCATAGAGGACAAACAAGGAGTCAGACTTCCTAAACGAAGAAGTGCGGTCAACATAAATCCTTAAGGCCCGCACAACGTCCAAAGTGGCCTCACCCACTGAAAGGTCGGGTGAGTTAAAAGCCGGCACAACGATTTCCTCGTTGATATGGAAACGTGAAACAACTTTGGGAAGAAATTCAGGACGAGTGAGCAGCACTGCCCTGTTCCCATGAAAAATCAGGAAAGTGGGTCTACAGAATAGAGCCGATAAGTCAGAAACACGTCTGGCCGAAGCGATGGCCAGAAGGAAAATTGTTTTAGCTGTCAGCCATTTAAGGTCCACTGAGCCCAGTGGTTCAAACAGCGGTCCCTGAAGAGCCCTCAGGACCACAGCTAAATCCCAAGGTGCCAGCAGTGGAACAAAAGGTGGCTTTGCATAAAGGTGCGCACATCAGGGATTGTTGCAATCCCATGATTGAACCAGACGGACAAGGCAGACACCTGCACCTTCAGAGAAGCAAGGCGAAGCCCATGGTCTAGTCCTGCCTGTAGGAAAGCCAACACCCTAGACAGACAGTACTCCCGAGGTGCATAACCTCTCGGCCGACACCACTGGAAGAACGTATGCCACACACGATGGTATATTCTTGCAGAAGAAGGCTTCCGAGCTCTTAGCATATTTCATACTACAGAGCTGGAAAACCCCCTGGACCTTAACATGGCTGTCTCAACAGCCACGCCGTCAAAGACAGCAGAGTCAGGTCCGGGTGAAGACAATGACTGACTGCTGGGACAATCCCATCTGAGAGAACGCAGGTTGCGGAGCTAACTGGCCCACTAGGGTTGTAAGCGCTTTGGTGAAACAAGCCCAAGGCGGTTCCTGTACCAGAGCCGTGACAGTAATTGGTCGTGCCAATAAAAAACACTGCCGACATATCCCCTCCGCGCTACCCTCCCCCTCCGCTATATGTACCTTGCACGTAGTACACAGAAGCTGGAGAGGAAAATCACTCTCAGACATAATGGCAAGTATGTGACCCCTCTCACTGATACTCGTTAGTATAGTGGGAGAACCGCCCTGCAATCACCGCACTGCAAGGGCTTTAGCAGAAGAAGAGCAGGGACAGTGAAAAAGATGACAGTAGAAAAGTACAGGCAACAGACGCTAGCAGCAGTCACATACAATGCAAAGAAATTAATCCCTGCACTATCAGCGCTGATCCTCAACTACGCAGACACAGGGCCTGGTAGGACACAGCGCTGCATACACAGCCTGTTCCAACAGAGGAGAGGTATGCCAGGGGACCCAGACCACGATGCCACCGATCAGCAGCTTCCAGCAGCGTTCACCATGCTTCCATAAAGATGGCCACCGAGGAGCAGAGAGGAGGCCGGCCTGGGGGAGGAGCGCTGACACAGGGCCAATCGGCAGGTGCAGAGAGGGCTGTGTGCAGCGGAGGAGGCGCCGGCTGTGTACAGGGAAGGCGCGCTCCCCTGTCATGCAATTAACCCCTGGGACGCCGCAGCGCTACCGCTCAGCTGCGGTCCGCTATCCCAGGGGGGTAGTGGAAGCGCTGGTTTGTTACCTGGCTCCACGCTGCAGCCAGTCCCCAGGGAGCCCCCTGCCTGGGGACTCAGGACCATGTTTCAGCGGGGACCCACCGCGGGACCCACGCTGCTTACCTGCTGCCCCCCTTGAATCCAGCCATGGTCCAAAACATCTGGGGTCACCGCTAGCTGTGACCCCAGATGCTTACCAGCATCCCCAGATCAGTACCGCCGTTCTGGTACTGGCGGGGGTGTAGGGAAGACAGCATGGACGTCAGTAGTGACTGTCCATGCTGTACTTCCAGATGGGTAGCCACATCTGCCTTGAAGAAAACTTCAGAGGCCCCCCTCTAAACAGGTGCTCCGACTCAGAGCCGGGCACCAACGAAACTGAGATGCCTTGACTTGGGGGCGGGGTATAGGAGGGGGACCCTAGTGCATCCTGGGAGGCTGAAAACTTAACTCTATGGTGCCCGATGCCGACGTCATCACCTATACCCCAAGGTATTCTGTGGAAACCCTATGGACCCTGATGTAGAAAAGGGCGCCCACGGCACTTGCGACCAGCAACACAACAATTGAATATTGTCCATCACTTTAGACGGGAGCTGTGGGTACGAGTAAGCAATGGCATTCCTCCCCTAGATGTCCATTCGGCATGCACCAAGGTTCATTTTTATCCTCAGCTCAGCAGCAGGGCAAAAGTGCATCTAGAAGTATACTTCTCAAAGTGCAGATGGAAGGCAGAAAATAGGTCTCATTAACAGAATAAAAAATATGTGAAGGATAGAATATGCTCAGCACAACTAATATACTAAAATAAAGGTATAATAGAGGTGTGGCCATATGTAGCAAATAGGAAATGATACTCTGCAATTACCCAAGAATTTTGTTACGCTATTAAAGATACATCAAGATGCAGTTTGTATTAAAAGAAAAAAAGTAACAGTTGTGCAAACACCAAAAATGTGCTGACTATAGCAACCAATCAAATTCTAGCTATTATCGTCTAGATTCTAGATGGTGCTAGATAAATGATAAGTAGCATCTGATTGGTTGCTATAGGCAACAAATTTAGTAAATATACCCACAAGTCCTTATGTAGAGCTGATATGGCTGTACGCTCCTCCAGACAACAATGCTTACACTTTGAGCTGCACTTCAGCTACACCCATTTTTACATCAAATGACATTCATGAATTTGTATTCCCCGCAACATTAGTTTGTTGAATATCTAATATATAGAGCTGTTTTTTTGTTTAGAATTTTTTTTCTCCAGGTGCATGCAATATTTGTATATACTCCATTAGCTGGTTAAATAAATCAGGAAGGAAAAAAAGGAAAAAAATAAAAACAACAATAATAAAGACATCGTTTTGACACCAAAATGCAGCAATCAAATTTAGCAAATAAATTGTTTACTGTTTTTCTCTGAAAATTGCCTAGAAAAATAGAAACGGCAGCACGAGACAACATATGCAGGTGTAGCTCTGAGAATATTTGCAAGCAGATAGAATGGACCCAGTGACCTCGCTGTAATGTCACCACAGGGAAGTTCTGTGGAGGAGGACACCTGCTTTCTACCCACCACAGCAAGCATCTGAGTCTTCTTGCATGTCAGATCCTATTTAGGCAAAAGGCATGTGCTCATTTACGGACCTAAATATTTTAAAAGCGTTAAAGGGGTATGGGAGTATGATTTATTCATATCCAGAGATTCTAGAGAGACAGAAATTGCAGAGCGAGAAAAAAAAAAAAATCAATCATAGGATCTCAAGAATTTTTTTTTTATAAAAAAAAAAAAACATTAAAACCTCTCATCTATTTCATCTACTGACTCACAGATAGATGCATGGTTATCAGACTCACTCAGTAAGTCGTGCTACAGTGGTGTTGCTTATGCAAATGGCTACATTGTCACCACAAGACCATTCTGTGCTCCTGCATATTCTTTATTCACAAGTTTTTAAAGCAACTGAATTAGAAACTAGCGTTCCCGCTAGGCTGTTTTAGCGGGGCGCGGTGCCCTGCCCTCCTTCTGGAGGGCAAAAAGCACCCTGCCCTCCAGGAGGAGGGCAAAAAGCGCCCTGCCCTCACAGCCTGCGGGTGCCGTTCTCACCCACGGGACGCAGTATCCCGCGGGTGGAGAAACATGCCCGGCATCTATTCTCCCTTTCTGCAGCGCTTGGGAGCTGCCCAGCATGTCCGTAAGCGCCGGGCACGCCCCCAAGTATGACGAAAAGGGGACGCGTCTTATAGACATGGCCCATTTTTATGACCACGCCCGCTTTTCGGCCGCGCGCACAAGGTTGCCCTCTCTAGCTCCGGCGCCCTGCCTGCCGCCGAGCTAGAGTGAACACTAGAAACATTACGGTAAAAGTCTAATGGTGTCTTTTTACTGTAATTTTGTTATAAAGTGTAACTGATTATTTCTCTCCCCCCCCCCCATTCACTGAGCAACAGAATAACCCACATTACTCTTAAGCTGGATACACAGTAGAGAATATTTGGCCCGATACGACGGATCGTTCTGATATATTGTCAATATCATCAAATGTGTATCCACTATGTTGGGCGTTGCACAGTCACTTTTGGACGACAGTCGTATCGTCAGGTCGGCCCTACATGCAGTACAGCCAATGCGATATGTCTGTGAATGACGTGGTTCATAAACATATCGTCTGTACACACTGGCCGACGGCCAGCAGATATAATGGCCGATCAATTGATCGGCCAATATATCGGCCAGTGTATACCCAGCATTAGAAATTGAAAGTGAATATACTGCTGATAAAGGGAAATGCCCACCAGGGCTATACCACTCCCCAAAAATGGAAGAGAACTATCCCCTTAGTACAGATAATGATCAAATTAATCAGATACACAAATGTGAAACCACAAATAAGCAAACAACTCTCAGAGGAGAGCAAAATGCACGTAATCAGAAAACAATTAGAAACTAAAAGCATTAAAGGACAAGCATGTACAGGATAACCTAAAGGTGCATACACACGAGACGATGTCTTCAAACGATAACGATATCGTGCATATCGTTCCGTGTGTGTATGCAATGACATATCACCAAATCCAGGCCCCACACAAACACACAGCGGTTTTAATATGTAATAAATACCCTGCAAACCCCATGTGTCCCCCATCACCCTCCAAATCAATAAATGTGCCTTATGGAATTCACACTCTATCATTATTTTACATCTGAACATCTCTTTACAACAACTACTTTCACCAATTTCTACATTTACCTGAGACTGCTAGTTCACACCTTAACCATACAGTAACAACCATGGCTTTCCACAGACACCTACAGTAACAACCATGGCTTTCCACAGACACCTACAAATACTGTCACATAAAGTAGAATGTCAGAGGTGTATATCTTACTCCATCTTACTTGCTCATATAATGTAAAACTGGAATCCACCCATCTGTCATTCCATGCTCACTATCTACCCCATCTGTGTCACCCCTGTCTGTCTGCCCTTCCCCTTTAGAATGTAAGCTCTCACGAGCAGGGCCCTCTTCCCTCATGTGCTTTTCCTTCCTTTACTTATATTATCTACTCTGTACTCCGTATAACAGCAGCTAACCCTCGACTTTTGCCATCCTGCTACTGTTGCAGCAATGTTTATATATCATGTACTTGTCCTGCAATGTCTTATACTGTATGTTAGTGTTTTCTTGTTCTGTTCAACTGTTTATGTACTGTTTCTGTACTTTGTTTTTGTACTTGTTAGGCGCTGCGGAACCCTTGTGGCGCCATATAAATAAAGTATAATAATAATAATAATAACAACCAGCGATGCAGCTTCCGCTGGACGATAACAATATTGTCCATCATCCACGCATGCAGTCCAGCCTGGACGATATTGTTAATTTTCCATATGGGAGAACGATCGTTGGTCATTGGTGATATCTTTGGTGTGTGGATAAACAATTCAGTTCATCCAGCACACAAGGAATTTCAAGGGAGATTGTTCAGCAATATCGTTCGCTAAACAGATCGTCCCGGGTGTACCCAGCATAAGTGCCTTTGAACCGGGAGATCACATATGATATTGCCAATCACAAAAAGTAAACATTTTAAAATGACATCAATGTACTGTAGCGGCATTGCTACTCAGTGATTGTCCAAGCAGCTATGGGCTCGTGACCAGGGTTGGACTGGCCCACAGGGGTACAGGGGAAATATCCGGTGGGCCCCACCTCCTCTTCCTATCAGGTTTCAGACAGTGCACTGAAATTATACATTGTTCCTCTATTACAGGGTCAGTTACTTGGTAGAGCAGGAATATGGATGAACAGACCATGCACTGTAGTATTCATGTTGTCTGCAGGCTATGGCCCTCATTCAGAGCCACTCGCTAGCGGCAGTACGCTCGTTCCGAGCGATGTTCGCACATCTGCGCATGCGTACGGATCGTTATACGCATGCGCGAACCAGTCAGTGCGGCCGAAATTCATGTGCTCGCAATATAGCGAATGCCTGCTATTTTGAGTGACAGAATGAGGCGTATGTGGGTGGTAACAGGGGAAGGTGCTTGAAAACGGGGAGTGGAGATCAGAACGCAGGCGTGCTTAAAGGTCAAAACGGGCGTTTTATGGGTGTGCATAATTAATACAGCAGCGTCATTGACTACGTCACTGGGTTATTTTATAGCCAGAACTGCTCGCAAGATTGTGGTAGCAAAAACCAACCACAAGAATAGCGAGCAGTTCATACGCTGGTCGATGTACTCGATTAATCTAATAAATAGCGGACATGACGTATGGTGCGAGCGGCCAGGGGGCGTTTTTAACACATAAACGAGCGTATGTTTTGCTCGCTCGTTCAGACTTAGAGGTGTGAACAGACTGCAATTTGCGAACGGATCATTTGAATAGCCACCCCTTGTTTTTGAACGAACGACCGCAAATAGCGAACGGCTCTGAATCAGGCCCTATGTCCTTTATAATGATTGGCCAAGCCTCTGTGGTGGCTGGCCACACCCTTTAAGCATAGGCCCCTACCAGTACTTTCCCTGGTGGGCCTTTCATGCCTCAGTCCGACACTGCTCGTGACCACACTCTGTGCTGGACTGGAAGACAAGATCATGTTACCATATGTGAGAGGCACGCTTGTGGATGAATACAAGTTCAAAATAGAAAGCACAAGCCATGACAATGTGCTCCGAGTACACTCGGAATTAAAAATTAAGATTGGAATAAGAATAACAGACCGCAAAATTAAAGACTTGAATGTTTTGTATTAAAGAAATCTGTACACCTAGACGTCAATTGAAGAGTTTGGAAAACTGAATACTGAATCCTCTGAAGAAGCCAAATAACAAAGAAAAACAAAAATGCCATAAAAGAGGTTGACAGCGCTTCAAATTTTGAGGCTGCGTCATGAAAGCGTGTATATAGAGTCTGGAGCCGCAAGTCGTATGACTAATGATAAAAGCTTGTTCTGAGTAATGTAAGATGGAAAGAGTTACCCTGGCTAATGGAACATATATGACATGAGAAGGAATAGGGGAACATTACACTCATTTGAAAGATACCACTACATATTGAGAAGATCACTGTATAGAATAAGCTAAAGTGCACTGAATATTTATGACCCTAAACAAGTAGCCACTAATGACCCCATTGCAAATAAGTGAACAATAAGTAAAACATAAAAATACAAAACAAATAATGTAAAATGTGTAAGTATAACAAAACCTAAAAGATATTCACTCATACAAAATATGGGGAAGATGTTTGGTAACACAGAACTGTTATCGCAGACTGGATCATTTGAAAACTGTTAGCGGTCCAGGTATATACAGACGTGGACAAATTTGTTGGTACCCTTCAACGAAAAAAGAACCCATATTTTTCTCAGAAATAACTTGAAACTGACAAAAGAAACTAGCATCCATCGTTGTTTATTCCATATTTGATACAAATTGGACGCTTCATTTGATTCTTGATTCAACAAAATATTTGAAATAATAAAACAAATGAAAATGGCATGGATATATTGGGACCCATAACCTAATGTTTTGTTGTACAGCCTTTAGGAGGTGATCACTGCAAATCAGGTGATTTTAGTAGCTCTCAATGGGGGAAATTGAAGTCAGAGTGAAGTGCCGAGAATTTAGGCCAGCAATGTAATTTACCGGGTAAGTTATCTTCACACAATCTTGCAATTCATTTCCAAACTCCCAGACAAGTTTAACAGCAAGACCGCATTTACAATTGAATTGCGAGAGCACGCTTCATGAAAAGGAGTTGCAGTGTGTGTTAGTTAAGTCGCAAATTTGCGCTTCCAAACTTCCACTGAATTAAATTCCACTTAATGAGACTTCTGGACTTGTTAACAGTCAGCTTGGCTCACTCTTCATATCTCAGGTTTGATGGGTGCCTTCTCCAGACTGCTCGTTCCAGCTCTTTCCATAGATGTTCAATAGGATTCAGATCAGAGCTCATAGAAGCCACTTCAGAATAGTCCAATATTTTGTTCCGATCCATTCTTAGGTGCTTTTACCCGTGTGTTTTGGGTCATAATCCTGTTGGAGGACCCATGATCTGTGACTGAGACAGAGCTTTTGGACACTGGGCAGTATGTTTCTCTCCAGAATGCCTTGATAGTCTTGAGATGTCATTGTGCCCTGCACAGATTCAAGGTACCCCATGCCAGACACAACAAAATAGCCCCAAAACATAACAGAGCCTTTGCCATGTTACATAGTAGGAATTGTGTTATTTTCCTTTAGCCGTCATTTTTTTCTTCTGTGAACCTAGAGCTGCGGTGACGTGCCAAAAAGCTCCAGTTTTGACTCATCTGTCCAAAGGAAATTCTCCCAGCAGCATTGTGGCTCATCAATATGCATTTTAGCAATTCAAGTATGGATTTTTTATGGGGGTTTTTTTTTCCAAAAGTGGAGTCCTCTTGTTTTTTTGTTTTTTTTTATTTCCATGGAGCTCAGAGTAGCTAAAAAAAAGCAGATGGCGCCAACAGACACGGACGTACCTTCACCTTAGAGTTCAACTTGCATCTCTTTGGAAGTTTTCCTTGGCACTTTTCTACCATTCTCACTATCCTTATGTTTAATCTGGGGTAGATTTTCCTCTTGCAACCGCATCCAGGAAGGCTGGCTACATGGCTACAGCCCCATGGACTTTGCACTTGTAAGTATTATTAAGCAGTTTAGTCACAGGAACATCATGCTGCTTGGAGATGGAGATTTTATATATATCTCCGCAGACAACTCTCTAGCTTTTGTGTGTACCCAGTGACAGAACAATGAGATGTAACGATACATTGCGCGCACTGTACACCCTACATGACCCGGTGTATGAGTGACGATGCGATATATCAATATTTGCTGCATGTAGCAGCATCTAATGATACGATATCTGTACGATATATTTTTCCAATCCGCAATGGGACGATATATCGTACGACGGATCATAGTCTATAATCAGCTTAAGTCAAAGTTCTTTTACTGTCCTGGCAAGGACCTAGGCCAGATATAAGGGTCTATCTACTAAGCCTTGGAAAGAGATAAAGTGAATAGAGATAAAGTCCCAACCAATCAGCTCCTTTCATTTTTCAAACACTGCCTGTGACATGTCATTTAGGAGCTGATTGGTTGGGACTTTATCTTCTTCCAAGGCTTAGTAAATACACCCAATAAATTTACTATGTGTCTGTTGGAGAGCAACATAGTCATAAACCACACAGCACCTTCATCCAACACTGTTTTTAACATTAAGCCACAATAAAAATTATAAAA
The DNA here is from genome assembly GCA_031769625.1 of Taudactylus pleione. Taxonomy (NCBI): domain Eukaryota; kingdom Metazoa; phylum Chordata; class Amphibia; order Anura; family Myobatrachidae; genus Taudactylus; species Taudactylus pleione. The sequence continues at coordinate 15,056,452 of JAUIMM010000281.1, read as the reverse complement.
CAAAGCAAAATATGAGTTGTTGCTGAATGTACTGTATATATTTTGCTGAACGTAGCTCTGTGCTACAATAATGCACATCTATTTCATGCTCAGTCTTGCTAAAGCAGACCAAGCAAGGTTGGAATGCAATTAAATCCAATGGATTCTTGGTACAAACAATACACCTCAAGTTAAATTAGATGAGAAGTATTTCCACAGAAACACAGTTATCCTTGTGTGGCCCTTCTGCTACATATGTCTGTAATCGACAAAACACTTCAGCATTTGGTCTACCACAAAATACACCCTGCATTGTGCCCCCAGGTACTCAAGTATCAAATTCTCTCAGTCTGTGTCACTGGGATGAAATACCGCCGGACACAAACCACCCTGTAAGTGCCTAAACCTAACCCTCCCTCCCCGCAGCCTAAACCTAAGTCTCCCGGGATGGTGCCTAACCCTAACCCTCCCGGGTGGGGGAGGGGGGTGGGTGCCTAACCCTAAGCCCCCCCCCCGGAAGCCCCTAACCTACCCCCCCTGATCCCCCGCGCGGCTGTCTGTGCCTGCCGTCCGCTTACCTTTGATTGGTATGCCGGGCGTCGGGCTCCCGGCATAGGTAAAATGACAGGCGTCGGGATTTTGACGCCTGTCATTAGACCCCTGTAGGGATTAGACAGTCGGGAAGCCGGCGGTAGGTCACTGATGTGGTACAATAAAATCTATCATTGGTAAAGGCACAGCCATGCAAAAAGCACATAGCTTTCCCAGCGCTTGACTAATGTGCTAATGCTCTAAAACGAAGAGCATATGACACTGGCCCGGTGTGTGTATGTGGTATGAACGCTTTCACAATGCTCCCCGCTTGTTTGTAAAGGACATGAAAGCCAAACATTCAAGTGGAATAGAGGCCAAGAGGAGTACTTGGAGAAGGGAATTACAGTACATGACAGTGATGTCCAGGTAATCCCCCCAACCCCCATATCAGGCTCTGAGCTTTCTGTATGTACAGATCATTCAGCTTACTATTGTTATTTTTTAATGTAAAGCCAAATATAACAACTTAGCTATATTTTACTACATAGCTTTAAAATAGTAAATTATGTTTGTTTTTTATATATCCTCCTCTCATCAGCATTTACATAAGAGTATATACCAGTACCCCATCCCTTACCCAATAACAGTAGCATTTGGTCACGGTCTCGGCTCCTGACCCAAAGCTTCTCATTAGTTAGTAATTCCTCTGTGGCTCCCCCTGCACAACAGCAATAGCATTCATACATAGGGCCCGATTCAGAGACGGTTGGTAATGCAGCCGCGGTCACAGCTCTTGCAATATCAGTTGTGGAAATATGCAAGTGCTAATCTCAGCCTTCCCTTTGAGCACCACTGTGCCACGGAGTGTACAAGATGTGAAACGCCTACTTTCAAGCTGCATGGTCTGTGCATTTGCGATGGAGATTGTAAACACTCCTACATAGTCTCAACATCAGTCGCACCTTCGTCATTTGTGGTAGCCTATGGTTTATCTGCAATTCTTTTAAACTTTAAATCTATACTATATATAGTCTGTCTGACCGGGTATGCATTCGGACACCCCTGCAACGATTGGAAGGAAACTAACGCGAGGTGGTCCAGTTGGATCATTGCCAAGTTTTAGAAGGGTTAAGGTCCCGATTGGAGGGTGTGGTATAATAGACAGACAGATGAATGGTCGATAATGTCTACATGGACACCAGATGTGATGATGCATACACGGTCAGATTTTCTGTCAGATCTGAACGATAACGCTTTTAAAAATCGTTCAATCGTTCATATCTGAAAGAAAATCTGACATGTGTGACTGCAACGATGAACGATGCGCGTTCCCGTTTGTCAGATAACGATGTCTGACATCTGATGTGTTTGCAGTCAAATTTGGACGATTCCATTTATTTTGATCCTGTCTGAAATCGTTCAAATCGTTGGTAAAATCGTTCAATCGTTCATCTGACATATCTGACCGTGTGTATGCAACATTAGACAGACAATAGGTTAACAGGGAACAAAAGGAGACACACTAAACATCGACAGATACAAATGGTCGACAGGGTAAAAAGGTCGACATACAAATGGTCGACAAATTTGTTTTTTTGTTTCTAACCCTAATTTTCACCCTAACCATCCCTCCTAGTGCCTAATTCTAACCATCGGGTTGGTGCCTGACTAACCGTCCCTTCAAGTGCCTAACCCTAAAAAAACAAACAAAAAAAGTGTCAACTATTTTCGTGTCAACCTTCTTACACATCGACCTTTTGTCCCTGTTGGCCTATTGTCTGTCTAATATATGGTGTCTTTCTAGACATTGTCAACCTTTTTAATGTAGATCTATAGTCAGGTTGGACCTCCCGTTGGTGCACGCTGGGCAGAACTTTGAACCGGGCAGCCAGTTCCGAGCCTTCCACTGGATGGATTTGGGCGTAAACTTCACAAAATGGTAACATTGGATCCCAGAAGACATACTAGAGGGTTGAGGTCCCGGTCGGACCTTCTGTTGGTGTACGCTGGGCTGAACGTTGACCCAGGGAGCCTGTTCTGGGCCTTCCACTGGATGGATTTGGATGAAAACTTCACAGAGGGGTGGCAATTAGTCTGGGAAGCTTAACGTAGTGGTTAGGGTCTCAGCCAGACCTCACTGTGGTGTGCTCCGGGCAGAACTTTGACCTGGGAAGCCTGTTCTGAGCCTTCCATGGATTTGGATAAAAACTTCACAAAGTGGTAACATTGGATTCCAGAAAACATACTAGGGGGTTGAGGTCCTGTTTGGACCTCCCATTGACATCACATTAAACTTAATAATATGAAGATTTAAACCCTTGCTGCTTAGCAGCAGCCTAATGAGGTGAGTAAGCAGGATCACTTCTGAGGCAGACAAATAGTGAGACAGAGCCTCCAACGAACCCATGAAGATGCCCTGCTGCAGTCACAGTAGCCAGGAAGGAGCCAGGGGAGGCAGAGCTATCAGGAATTTAATAAAAACAAAACAACCATCTGAACACCATCAAATGATTTCCATTCGATGGTGGCAAACATCGGACCCGCCACAATCAAATGGTACAAAAACATTGGTGGTTAGTAACCGTCGGATTCTGATGTCCATCCCTACGCTGAACCTGCAGGTGAACTCCGGCCACCACTCCTCCAGCATGATGTACTCCCTTCTGCAGCGTGATGTTCCCACTCAGCCACACGCCACCAGTAAGTAAGAGGCTCCTCCTGTGGAAGTCAGCGCTGCTCTCAGACAGGGGCACAATGTCAAGGAAGCTCAACAGGAAGCCCAGGAAATATAGGGTATATTGTGCAAAGAGGACATTGCTCATTGCCATGTTCAGCAGCCGGGGAGAGATGCGCATGGAGGTTGTGGAAATATGCAGAGGATTAAGGTCTGTGGGGGCCCCTATCAATAAAATGATCAAAGTTGAATATGCATAACCAGGACATACTGTACATCACTGGACTCTGGGCCTGATTCTGTAAGTATAGTGATTCCAAAGCAGCAGGCAGCTTTTGCGACCCTTGCAGATATTGTAATGCAGCAGGAGGAATCACTCCTCATGTGTATTACTTAACCGAGCTGCGTTGTCCAATGCAGCATCGGTTAATCGGCGTAACATCGGCCTGCTGTGATGACCCATGGGGTCCCGCAAACAAGCCGCCACAGTTTACAGGAAGAGGCCAGGAAATCTCCGACACCCGACGGAGACCCTGGCTTCTTTCCTTCCCCGCAACAGCAGCGACACGCCTCTGCAGGGGCATATCTACCCATTGGCCAGGATGGCACTCGCCAAGGGTGCCAGCCAAAGGGGGGCGCCACCCGGCAGCGCCACCAGCACCCAAGGGGTAGAATCAGGTCGGGACTAGCGGCGGTGCAGACTGTGCCTTGCATCGCACCCACCGCTAGTGCCCCGGGCCCCACAAACACAGTGAGAGTGGTCTGCCCTACACAGTAACAAACACACAGCCGCCAGCGGCAGCTGTGTTTGTTATAGCAGCTAGCCAATGAGAGTCAGACAGACTCTCATTGGCTGCTGCGTCATCCACGTAGGGAGCCGGCTGGAGCTCACTCATGAGTTCCGTCTTCCGGCTCCCCCGCAGTGGGTGATGGGAGAGACGTCATGACGTCTCTCCCATCCCATAGTGCAGAGCGAGAGCGGGCCCGGAGGAGTGGACAGCGGTGGTTGTCGGCAGGAGCGGGGATCAGGTAAGTTGTTTTTATCTGTGTGTGTGTAAGCCTGGCACGGGGGTTTGGGCACTGTATAAGGGGTGGCCGCTACTGGGTGCACTTTATTGGGGGGGAGGTGGCCGCTACTGGGGGCACTGTAGAGGGTACACTACTACTGTGGGCACTGTATAGGGGGCCGCTACTGGGGCCAATTATGGGGGTGTGTGGCCACTACTGGGGGCACTGTATATGGGAGACTACTACTGGGGGCACTGTATAGGGGGTCTACTACTGGGGGCAATGCAGTATAGGAGGGATTACTACTGGGGGCACTGCAGCATAGGGGAGATTACTACTGGGGGCACTGTATAGGGGGGTGGCCGCTACTGGGGGCACTGTATAGGGGGAACTACCAGGGGCACTGCATAGGGGGACTACTATTGGGGGTACTGCATAAGAGGGACTACTACTGGGGGCACTGCATCGGGGGGGGGCTACTACTGGGGGCACTGCCTAAAATTATGAGGGGAGGGGGGCGCCAGTCCATTACACTGCCAGGGGCGCTCGGATCCTTAGATACACCCCTGCGCCTCAGTTTCGGAAAACAGAGGGCATCGTCGCCCCCTTCCCGCCCACAAATGGCAGCAGACTGTCAATCACTGACAGTCTGCTGCCAGTTTGTGTGCGGCCTCGCTGACCCGTTCTGCACATGTGCAGAACGGGTCTGGCGCTGCACATCGGGAGTCTGTGATCATCAGTGCACTGAAGTGCACTGCTGAATCAGGCCCTCTGTTTGCTCACTGTAAGAACTTAACACTTTACTTGCTACTATTTGTGCTTCAAAGCAGAATGTGTCTGTGCCAATTCCAGTTTCACACTAAAGGTGCATACACACACAACGATTTTTTGAACGATTATCGTTAAACGATATCGTTTAACTATAATTGTTTGTAAAAATCGTTCACTTTCTGAGTCAAACGATGAACGATTATCGTTCAGCACGTTCACGTTTGTAGTTCAGTCAGATTTGTCAACTGAACGATTTTCAGTAAGTTAATATGCAAAAATCGCTTGTAGTTCTAAAAAATCGTTCATTACATTTAGTAAATGAAAAAATTAACTAAAATCGTTTACTAAAGTTGTTCAAGGGAAAAAATCGTTTGCTAAAATCGTTCACTAACTCAATCGTTGTGTGTATGCAGCTTTAGAAATATTGTATTTCTATCTTAGTTCTTTGCCTGGCCTCATGTCATCTATCTTCTAATACAGTTTACTTTAATATTCAATTTCTTCCCCATTAAATCTCCACTTTTCCTTCACTCAATAATAAACTTTTGTTATGCACATACAAATTTTCTTCCACTGTACTTGTACTTGATTTTCTGCAAATAGCCTGCAATCTCTCACACATTTATACTTCATTCCTACATCTAGATTTCCTCCCCTAACTCAGCTCAGCCACACCATGACCATGTTTTCTTCCACTTCCCCTTCCACTTACAGGGTTATTCAATTTGGAGCGAAAATTTCGGAATCTTCATTTTCGCCGATGGCATGCAGAGGGATTAGCGGTTGTAGTAGGACCCAGTGGGGGAAGAAGTGGAGTAATTGGAAACTTAATTTTCGCTGATTTCAATTATCCTCGTATTCAATTTCAAAGACTTTTCGCAGGTTCGAAAAGTCTGAAAAAAAAAAAAAAAAAAAGTTTAAAAATTGGGGTGAAAAAAAAAAAAAAAGGAAAAAAAAGTGTTTAAAAATAGGGAAATAGGTTCAGGGCTATTCTGCAAGTATGCGGCAGGTGTTTTCTAGAATAGATTATTAGCGGCAGGTGCATTTTTGCAGGATTTTTGAAAAAATTACTTTAGGAACATAAAAATATACTAGTACCCATTTTCATGTACCCCAAATTTGATGGGGCCACTTAAAAAAATAACCTAAGTGCTCTTCTGCATCACTTCTTCAATGTCGGGAAAAAAACACCTGCCGCAGCTATTTAAAACCCCGACTTTCATTTGCAGGCTAAAACAGGGGTACCCATAGTGATCCCCCATGTTTTGACAGCTTTAGGGGGGTCCTACAATTTATTCCAGGTAATTCCCGTTTTTTTTCGCTGATCCTATTTTGCCGGCTCCCGTTTTCGTATCTTTTTAATTGAATACGGGGATAAAGCGGGCGCGCGCCGATACTTTATCCCAGGAAAATCTGCGATGTGGAGCGAAAAGTCCAGCACAGACTTTTTTCGTTCCAAATTGAATACCCCTGTTAATGTCTACCTAATCCTCTGCTTTGCCCCCTTCTTCCACCTTTATCATTTCCTCCTTGTCTCCTCCACCTCTTCCTTCCTTTATCGCCCCTCCTCTGTCTGCCTTCCTCCCTCTCCTCTCCCATTACTCCACTTTTGTTCTCTTCTTCCCCCACTGAGTCCTACTACTACCGCTAATCCCTCTGCATGCCATGCCACCCCACCTCCATCCACATCTCATTAAACTCCCTCCCTGCCCACTGCCTACAGGTTCCCTTCTGAGCACTGGTGCCTGCACAGCCTCTCCACTACATTCATCTCGGTCCCCCAAATTAAGCTCGCTCACCTTCTCGTTACAGCAACCCTGATAATCTCATTCACATCTCGCATAAACACTGTCCCTCTATCTTGTGCCCTCTGGAATACCAGATCAGTTTGTAATAAACTGGTTCTTACCCATGACCTTTTCAGTTCCAAAAACTTGCACTTCCTAGCCATTTCTGAATCCTGGATTTCACCCTGTGACACCACTTCCCCTGCAACTCTCTCCTCTGGGGACCTCACTTTCTCTAATACCCCTTGGCCCAGGGGTCGCCATGGTGATGGGTGTGGGGGTCCTTCTATCCCCAGGTTAGTCCTACCAACTTTTACCCTCTGAACCATCTCTTATATTCTCTACATTTTAGGTTCATGCTATACACCTCTTCCAACCAGTATACCTGCGCGTAGCTGTTATTTACCATCCCCCTGGCCATTCCTTGACAACTATGCTTCCTGGCTCCCTCACTTTCTCTCCTCTGACCTTCCCTCTAGGTGACTTCAATATTCCAATTGATATCCCCAAAGAATTCTCTGCCTCCAAACTCCTTACCCTCACATCTTCATTTGGTCTCTGCCAATCGACCTCCTCACCTTCCCATGTGAGTGTGTGCATTTGCTTGATCTAGTCTTCACCAAACAGTTAAGCTTTCCCAAATCCAGAATGCTCCGGTCCTTCCCCCCTATACCTCACCCCTGAACCTGAGGCAATCAATCAGTTTGTTTGGTGTCCGGCAGGAGCCAGATCACTGTTAGAACAGGAGGCTGCATTAAGCAGCCCAAGCTTTTATTTATTTTTACTACTGAGGGGCAAGCAGCACTAGACTGTCCTCCGGACGTCTGTGCTTCCGCGCCATCACCTCTCTGCAGCGCCACGACTCCAGCCCTAGGCTTGGTACTCTCGGTGGGGCTCCCGGAGACCTGCGGGTGGACCCCAGACTTCATCCGGGACTCCAGGGGACAGGTAAGGCTGGTGCTGACGTGGACACCGTTCTGTCCGGGACTCCACTAGGCCACCAGGGCATATATACTGGTGTTAGCAGGGAACCGGTGGTTAAAAGTCAGCCATGGCAGGTCAGCTCTCTGTTAATGCAACCCCTCCCCCAGCTCAGAGCGCCATTCCACTGCGTCTTGCCGCCCTGAGCTGATCCTTCTCCTCCTCCCTGGCCCCCTCAGAGATCTCCGGCTGCAATTTTCTCAATGCAGCAGTCACAGCTCTCTCTGGTAACGCTGAATCCTGTCCCCCTAGGAGCCAGGTTAGGTAGCGCTATAGCCTACCAGCCACTGCGGTCTGAGTAGTTGATTGTAGTGCCCTTTGCAGTTATATTGATTTCTATATTGTATGTGACTTATGCTAGCACTGTCTGCCTGTGTGTTTTCACTATACTGTCAGCTTATGCCTTTCCCTTTTTTCTCACTATAACCCTAACATACCGGTGTATTGATGGTCCACTGTACTTCACAACTACTTGTATTTGTGAAGGCTGTCACATACTGTCTGGTTGCACTTTGCTCAGTGCCATATTCTGTGCTGTGTTCTCTTGCAGCTGTATCTAAGCAAAGACAGGGTCACTGTACTGCATACCCACTTGTATTTGTGAGGGCTGTCACATACTTGGTGGTTACACACTGATCAGTGCCATATTGTGTGCTATACCTGCAGCTATGTATAGCAAAGGCAAGGGTAACAAAGTAAGCTGCTGCACCTATACTGCTCTCTGGCAGATCCTGTGCAGCAGGCTTAACTGAAGAGGATTTAATTCATGATGGGCTATGTGCAACTTGTTATAATATACCAGGCCAATTAGCCCTTCCAGCCCCTGCTCAGGAACACCCCTGGGCTTTCTTTTTCACAGGTGTTAGCTACAACTGCGGACCGTCTAGCATTCCCGGCAGTAATTCCCGCTATGGGGTTCAAACAACAGGTACAGGCGATACAAGTACCTCCTATGCCTCCTCCATGGGTAGACATACTCTCTAACTCAGTGCAGAGTCTAGTGGCCACTTCCACTGCCTTTCAAAATATGTTGCAAGGTGAAAAGCCCCTACCCAGTAAATCTACAAAACGTACTGTACTATCCCCATAGTCTACACATCTCTCAGATTCTGAGGTGCCATCTGAGGAGGCAGAAGACGCAGATCTCGCTCTCACAGAGGAAGAGCTTCAGTCGAAAATAACTGTACCTGCTTTAGTACGGGCTGTCAAATCAATTCTTCAGTTAGAAGATGCTGAGCCCACTCCCAAAACAAAACAGCCACTGTTTAAAAGACAGAAAGTGATTTTAGCTGAGTTTCCTCACTCGGATAAGGTTTCTGAACTCATGAGCGAAGCTTGGAATACTCCCAGAAAAAAGTTTCAACCTCCGAAATACCGATTTCTTTTTACCCTTTTCCAGCAGCTGATTGCGCTAAATGGGTAGCTCCCCCAGCTGTTGATTCCCATGTCACATGTCTGATTACAAGCTCTTCTTAACCTATCTCTACGGCTTCTTCCTTAAAGGACACAACGGATGGGAAGATTGAAGCTTGTCTCAAGTCTGGGATGGTTATTGCCTGGGTGACAAAAGCCATTGAGAGCTGGGCTGATGCTCTGGATTAATCATGTCCCTCGGATGCTTCCCGGGAACAGCTATCTTATATCTTCCACATCAGATACTGGACTCTTGGCCTAGAAAGCATCTGCTACTTCGGTGGTAGCTTGCCGTATCCTTTGGCTTCGTTCATGGAAGGCAGACTCTCACTCTAGGAAGGCCTTGGAATCACTGCCCTGCCATGGGGAGATCCTCTTTTGTCCGGAGCTGGATAAGATTGTGACTACCATGGAGGCGTCTAACACAGCCTTTCTGCCATCAGCATCTACAACGAGGCCTCAGATGTCATCCTTTAGGTCCTTTAGTCCGCCGGAGAAAAGCGAAAGGCCGGTCCTTTCCTCGGCAACGGCTTCCACAAGAGCCTCCTAGCCCAGTACCATGCAGGCCTGGGCCACCAGACATCCTACCCAGAGTAGGAGGCTGACTTCTTTAATTCGCCCAGTGCTGGTGTCAAACCACAGACGCTTGGGTACAAGAAGTGGTCTCTCATGGGTACGCCCACTCATTCTTGAGGCGCCCCCCGCCACAGCAGTTCTTTTACACAGGCCCTACCATCAGACTCGAGCAAAGCCCTGCTCCTTCAGAAGGCCATTCAGTCCTTGCTGCACGCGGGGGTAAAAATTCCAGTCCAGTCGTCACAGCGAGGAAATGGTTATTATTCCAATCTCTGAATAAGTTTATCAGGGTGCCCAAGTTTCGTATGGAAACTCTCCTCTCTATTGTCCTAGCTATGGAGCCTGGGGACTTTATGGTGTCTCTGGACATTCAGGATGCTTACCTACAAGTACCTATAGCATCCTCTTATCAGCGGTATCTTCAGTTTTCTGTCCTACAGCAACATTCCCAAAATCATGCACTGCCCTTTGGGCTTTCTACAGCTCAGTGGGCCTTTACCAAACTCAAGGCAGTTATAGCAACCCACCTGTGACGTCAGGGAATCAGGCTGCTCCCATTTTTGGACGACCTCTTGCTCTTAGACCTCTTGCTCTCCAGAGGTTCTTCATCACCAGCTTCAGGTAACCATTGCCTTTCTACAGAGACACAGCTGATTAATCAACTGGAAAAAGTCCTCCCTGACCAATACACAAAGGATGGTGCATCTGGGAGCTCTTTTGAGTTCTCCGGCTCAGAGAATCTTCTTGACAGCAGACAAGATCTCAGTACTGCAGGAACGGGTGCGCAGGTTACTCCACGGTCGCCGAGTGTCAATTCACTCAGTAACGCAGACCTTGGGGTCCATGATATCCACCTCCGACATGGTGGAGTTCGCTCAGTTCCACTCCAGGCCCATACAACACCTAATCCTATCCACGTGGAATGGACGGCCTCATCTGATTAGGTCTCAGGCAATGATCCTCTCTATGGAACTTCACCTGTCCCTCTCCTGGTGGTTACAGACGTTCAACAAGGGTCGCCCCTATTGGATCCCGGAATGAGTACTCCTCACCACAGACGCCAGCCTCAGCAGGTGGGGAACTTGACCAGCAAGCACTCCTTCCAAGGTTGCTGGACTCCGGCCGAGACGACCTTACCAATCAACGTCCTAAAACTCCGAGCCACCTACAGAACTCTCACTCTGACTCAGGACATTCTTCGGGGCAGACCAGTACAAGTACAGTCCGACAATACCACGGCGGTGGTCTACCTCAATCACCAGGGAGAAACTCAAAGTCAATCAGATTTGGCAGAGGTATCACGCATTCTCACATGGGCAGAATGCTATCTCCCGGCCATCTCCGCTGTGTTTATCCCCGGGATTCTCAATTGGGAAGCAGATTGCCATCACGACGTGCATGCCGGGGAGTGGTCTCTACACCCAGAGGTCTTTCAACTCCTGGTAGACAAGTGAGGCCTCCCAAACGTGCATCTCATGGCCTCTCGGCACAATCACAAGCTTCTGATGTACGGATCCAGGACAAGGCATCCCAAAGCGGCAATCATAGATGCCTCATCAGTGAAATGGACCTTCCATTTGGCGGATCTATTTTCTCCAGTCTCTCTTCCTCCTCGAGTTCTTCAGAAGTTCAAGCAAGATGGAGGCACTGTCCTGTTGGTAGCTCCAGCTTCGCCTAGACCTGTTGTCTCAGGGTCCATGTCTACATCTGGACCTGGCCCATCATCTGTCTTTGAAGGCGTGGCTCTTGAGAAATCCCTCCTACTAAGGTCAAGGGGTTTCTCTCGCTCTGTTGTCCAGACCATGCTCAGAGTGCGTAACCTGGCCTTCGTCCAGATCTATCACTGAGTATAGCATGCATACTTCCAGTGGTGTGTTGCCAGAAGCCTTGACCATCAGATTTTTCGGGTTTCTAGAATACTTGCCTTCCTTCAAGCTGGATTGGATCTCGGACTCCGCCTAGCCTCTTTGAAGGTGCGCGTCTCTGCTCTCTCCATCTGGGTCCAGGGCAGAACTGCTCCTCTGTCGGATATTCAACCTCCCTTTGTCCCCCCTGTGGCTCCATGTCAGTGGTTCTCCACGCACTTCAGGAACCTCCATTTGAACTGGATTAAGTAGATGTCAAATGGGTCACTGCGAAGACTCTTTTCTGGATATAGCATCTGCCCGTAGGGTATTGGATTTAGGAGTGCTCTCCAGTCACTCCCCATTTCTGATATTTGATCAGACAGGGCTGTTCTTCGAACACGCCCTGGCCTCCTACCCAAGGTGGTCTCTCATTTCCACCTTAATGAGGAAATAGTGGTTCCGGTCTTTCAATCACCAGACCTCTCGGCAGGTGAGGCCTCTTTGTATGTAGTCCGTGCTCTGATGATCTACGTAGACCGTACTACTTCCATACGGAAATTGGACTCCCTCTTGTCCTATAAGGATTTCACAAGAAGGAATGGCCAGCTACCAAACAGACTCTGGCCAGATGGCTTTGCATGACTATCTCACAGGCTTAAATGCAGACTGGTCTTCCTGTGCCGGCTACAGTATCTGCTCATTCTACTCGCTCTGTGGGTCCCTCGTGACTTGTCTGCCGAACAACTTTTCAAGGCGGCCACGTGGTCTTCTGTCCACACCTTTCTTAGGTTCTATGACTTTGATACATTTGCCTCTCAGGATGCTTCCTTCGGGCGCCGGGTTCTTCTCTCAGCTCAGGAGCGTCCCCGCCCTTTAACAACTGATTTGGGACATCCCCATTGTCTCCCTGTGGAGCCTTATGGACTCTGAAGAAGAAAAGGAGAGCTATGGTAAAACTTACCCTTGTTAACTCTCTTTCTTCTAAATCCATAGAGTCCACAGGGCACACGCCCTGACGAACCTGGCTTCTGTGGGTTACGTTTCTTGGTCACTGGTTTCCTTTTCAGTTGTGTGAGAGTGTGAATCTTCTGTGTACCAGTATTCCATCTCTCCTCTTCTGCCTTATCCTTGTTGACAAATTGATTGCCTCAGGCTCAGGGTATTGAGGGGGGCGGGGGATGGGGGCTGTGGGGAGGACCAGAGCATTCTGGGATTGCAAAAGCTTAACTGTTTGGTGTCCGGTCTACCCATCCACCACCTACACCCCATTGTCTCCCTGTGGACTCTATGGACTTCTAAGAAAAAGTTAACATGGGTAAGTTCTACCGTAACTCTCCTTTTCAACATGACTGTGCCTCAGTGCACAAACCAAGGATTATAAAAACATGGTTTGATGAGTTTGGTGTGAAAAAACTTGACAGGCCCACACAGAGCCCTGACCTCAACCCCATCGAGTACCTTTGGGATGAACTGGAAAGGAGATTGCAAGCCAGGCCTTCTCGTCCAACATCAGTGCCTGACTCTACTTCCAAGAAGAGTGGAAGTTGTTATAGCTGCAAAAGGGGGAACAACTCCATATTAAAGTATATGTATTTGAATAAGAGATAATTATAGTCCCTGTTGATGTAATGATCAGGCTTCCGAATTGTGCGAGTTGGCCATTAGGTCCTCGCACCCTTAGAGAGGGAGACTTCTGTATAATTAGTGCCAGACAGGCCAGGATTAAGTTTTATGTTTTGTTTATTTTGCACTGTACCAAGGCACTGGACAGGTGTGCTTTCAATTGACTACTGCAAGAAAAGTGCCACAGTTTACTCCTGGAGATGGCACGCACCCATTGACCTAATATATATATATATATATATATATATTCACTCTAGCTTCGGCGGCAGGCAGGGCGCAGGAGAGGGCACACCGCAGTTTTCCCCACCAACGGGACACTGCAACCCCTGAGTGGGGACGACATCCGCACACTGCTTTTTGCCCTTTAGAAATAGGGCAGGGCGCGGTGCCCCGCTAAAACAGCCTAGCGGGAACGCTAGTATACACACACACATACAATACTGTGCAAAAGTTTTAGGCAGGTGTGGGAAAAGTGCTGCAAAGTAAGAATGCTTTCAAAAATAGAAGTGTTAATAGTTTATTTTTATTAATTAACAAAATTCTGTAAGTGAATGAACAGAAGAGATATCTAAATAAAATCAATTGTGACCATCCTTTGCCTTCAAAACAGCATAAATTCTTCTAGGTACACTTACAAAGTCAGGGATTTTGTAGGATTATTGTCAGGTGTATGATTAACCAATCATACCAAACAGGTGATAATGATCATCATTTCATATGTAGGTTGAAACACAGTCATTAACTGAAACAGGAGGAGGAGGCTTAAAACTGGGTGAGGAACAGCCAAACTCTGATATAAAGGTGAAGTTGTGGAAGATAGTTTCATGTCACAGGTCATACACCATGGCAAGACTGAGCACAGCAACAAGACACAAGCTAGTCATACTGTATCAGCATCCACTCCCGCCTAAATCTTTTGCACAATATTGCATGTGCGTACTATATATATATATTACACACACACACACACTCTAGCCCGCAGAGCTCTTCCATCTCCATCGATGCAGCATTTTAAATTCTTGCTTTAAAGATGTAACTGCACTAAGATCATGGGGCTTGACTTGTAAGCTGTTAATTCTGAATCTGAAGCGTCGTCTGGATTTGTAAATGGATGCTCCTTCTCATATATTCTATCTGCTGCAAACAATTCACCTCAGCGCCCAGCCTGGTAAACTCATTACAAGTGACATGCTCGTAATTCTCCACATTTCAGCTCTCAGCAGAAGCATATGACTTGGGATCAAGGGAGGCAGGAAACTCACCTCTAATTCTTGGGAGCTAAACACTCTGGGGAATTAATCATGAGAACTGAGGGGAGGCCTGAGAGCTTGGCTAAGACTAGAGTAATTCTCCCAGCAACAGACCCCACAAGACAGGAGATTTGCTTTATGGGGCCTAGCATTGATCTTTAGTAGAACCAGCAGCCGTTGATACCCATTGGAAATCAATAAGACAATTTCAAGTTGAACAGCAAGATTCTCTAAAAATAGCATACAGTTATAATTACCATCTGCAGCTATATATTAGTACAGTATAATGTGCTTATAATCCATCAACTAAGGAGGTGATTTAGTTTAGGACAGAAATGCAAAGCTTCACACAAGCAGCTTTGCAATTCCTTCCTTGCTAATATGCAAATACAGCAGAAGGTGTATGACACCCCCTACTGCATTTGCGATCCCAGCACTGCAACAGAGGTCGCAGTATGATCACCAAAACGATCATCGGTACGATAGTGGATGGCGCCTCAGCTTATTCAGGCTGGCCGGCTTGTGGGGCCAGGAAACTGTGTCTGTGAACGCAGCCCCCCCTGGCCTTGCCACTCCCGAAAAACTGGACCAGCACCAGTGGCGGGCTGGGCCGGGGGGCAGGGTGCCATGTGCCCCCCGGGCCACAGCATCATGCGGGCAGTCTGTGTCACTGTGACACAGACTGCACCGCGTGAGTGTAGCGCTGACCGGACAGAGTTCGGTCAGCGCTACACAAGTGACAAACACACAGCCGCTGGCTCCGGACTCTCATTAGCTGCAGACTCTCATTAGCTGCAGCTGCGCCCACTGCAGGAGCCGCTCCATCTACCGGCTCCAGGAGTGGGTAATGTGAGAGGCGTCATGACGTCATATGACGTCTCTCCCATAATGCAGAGCGGCCCAGCCCGGGAGGACAGACGGAGGAGCAGATGGCAGCGGCGGGAGCGGGGATTCAGGTAAGTGTTTTTTTGTATTTTGTTTTTTATATTACGTGTGTCTAATGGGGGGGGGGGTCTGGCACTACTGGGGGCACTACAAAGGGGGGGACTACTACTACTGGGGGCACTACAAGGGGGGTGGGGGACTACAACTACTGGGGGCACTACAAGGGGGGGGGGGGACTACTACTACTGGGGGCACTACAAGGGGGAGGTGGCTACTACTACTGGGGACTACTACTACTGGGGGCACTATAAGGGGACTACTACTACTGGGGGCACTACAAGGGGGGGGGGGGACTACTACTACTGGGGACTACTACAAGGGGGGGACTACTACTACTGGGGACACTACAAGGGGGGGGACTACTTCTACTGGGGACACTACAAGGGGGGGACTACTACTGGGGGCACTACAGGGCGGGGGACTACTACTACTGGGGGCACTACAGGGGGGGGACTACTACTACTGGGGGCACTACAAGGGGGGGACTACTACTACTGGGGGCACTACAAAGGGGGGCACTACTACTACTGGGGGCACTACAAAGGGGGGCTACTACTACTGGGGGCACTACAAAGGGTGGGCTACTACTACTGGGGGCACTACAAGGGCGGCTACTACTACTGGGGGCACTACAAGGGGGGCTACTGCTACTACTGGGGGCACTACAAACGGGGGGGACTACTACTAGGGGCGGACTACTACTAGGGGCACTACAAGGGGAGGGGACTACTACTAGGGGCACTGCATAGGGGGGAGGGGACTACTACTAGGGGCACTACATAGGGGGAGGGGACTACCACTGGGGGCACTGCATCGAGGGACCACTGCTAGGGGCTCTATATAAAGGGCAATACTGGGGGTACTGCATAGGGGGGAGACTACAACTGGGGCCACTATATAAGGGGCATTGCATAAGGGTTACCACTATTGGGGGCACTGCAAGGGGGGTGGACTGCTACTGGGGGCACTATATAAGGGGCACTGCATAGGGGTACCACTATTAGGGGCACTATATAAGGGGCTTACTACTGGGGGGCACAAGGGGCACTGCACAGGGGGGACCACTACTGGGGGCACTATATAAGGGGCTTACTACTGGGGCACTGCATAGGGGGGGATCACTACTGGGGGCACTACTGGACGCCTGCATAAGGGTGTTCTCTCCTGTGGCACACGGGGGCACTGCATATGGGCACTACGACAGGGAGTTGCCCTAATCTTTATTTTTACCTTACATTAATCCCATATGGACCCGCCTCCTCCCTGGAACACTTGAGGGGGGACGCCGTAGCAAGCATATTCTTCGGGCACCCTGGCTACGCGCTACTCCTCTGCCAGGGCCGCCTGCATGCATTTGCCCCCCAGGCTAAAAGTTGCCAGCCAGCCCCTGACCAGCACGCCCTGTTTCTGGGAACGCCGGCCGTCGCTGCCCCATAAATGCCTATGTCTGTCCCTGGCCTTGCCACTCCCGGAAAACAGGGCCGACATGCCGTTTCTAGCAACGCCAGCTGTCCCCGCCCCATAAATGGTAATTGCGTGATCATGCAAGACCTGTTCTGCAGGTCCTGCGAACGCACAGATTCCTGATAGTCGGGAATCTGCGTTCAGCACTGCACGCTGAATTAACCCATAAATGTAAAGAGATTACCATAAACATTAAACTGTGGCATAATGTGAACTGGAGACACAATAACATGGCAAAATCTGACCTGGTGGCACTAGAATGTGGCATAATGCGACTTGACAGCACTACAATGTGGCATAATATGAAATGGGGGCTCTGTATAGTATGTGAACTAAGGCACTATTATGGAACACACCATTAACCAAAGTACTACTATTTTATTTATTTTATTTATTTATTAACAGTTTCTTATATAGCGCAGCATATTCCGTAGCGCTTTACAATTGTCAACATTGATAGAACAAAACTGGGTAATAACAGACAGATATATAGGTAGGAAGGCCCTGCTCGCAAGCTTACAATCTATAGGGGGGGACATTTTAAAAATAATGTTCCATACTGGTGCAGATAGTGGGCATAGGCACCAAATTATACCATTTTGAAAAAGTAGCTGAAGTGCTGCAAGTGTTAAATAGCCTTGGGCCACAGATTTGACACTGTGAATCCATTCAGGATGGTCACTTACAAAATGCCCTCTTGCAATTGTCCTTGCCCAACAAGATTTTGGGCAGGAAATCTGATTTATGC
Organism: Taudactylus pleione; assembly: GCA_031769625.1. Classification (NCBI taxonomy): domain Eukaryota; kingdom Metazoa; phylum Chordata; class Amphibia; order Anura; family Myobatrachidae; genus Taudactylus; species Taudactylus pleione. The sequence continues at coordinate 15,038,852 of JAUIMM010000281.1, read as the reverse complement.
GCATTGAATACTACACAACTTGTTTTCTCTTTCTTGAAATAACGGAGACCAAAGGAAAAACAATCCCTACTATGATTCAAACATTAAACGAGAGCACTACTATGGAGCATAAAATGAACAATCACTGCGGAGAGAGATGTCTTTCTACTAGTAATGGAACAGAAGCCCTTTCAAAATGTTTTTATAAGGCCCCTGTATATAGTATCAATATTGTCATGCAGTTGGTACTATGTATACAGTACATGAGTAAATTTGAGGGCCCGAATAAAAGGGGGGTGGGGTGACTGGGGTGGTCTCAGAGGGCCCCCACACAGGGTTGGTGTAACCCTGCCGCTGTTCTACATGTAGTCAGTGCTGCATACAGTGCAGAGCGGCTCCTAAGTCCCCTGATCAGCATCACGTGACACATAATGTCCATGGCACTAATGAGGGGACTCGGGAGCCGCTCTGCACTGTATGCACTGAATGGAACAGAAGCATTGAAGAGGAGCTAGCCAGGGGAGGTGAGTAATTATGGCGTTTAAACCATACACAGGGGGGCATTGTGGGGCATATAGGGGAAGCACTGTGTAGCACATTGTGGGGGGCACAGTGTGGCATATAGTGGGAGCAGTGTGGGGCACAGCTTGGTATATAGAGGTTTATTGGGGGGCACAGTGTGGCAGGGTTTCAATTTTATAGGAGGGGGCCCCCACAAGCCTTAATCTGGCCCTAGCAGTATATACACAATTAGATTTAGACATTTAGATGTAAGCTTCTCAGTTATGTGGCGCGGATATGTAAAATGTTTTTTTTTTTTTGGGGGGGGGGGGGGGTCATACAGTCAGGTCCATAAATATTGGGACATTGACAGAATTTTCAGATTTTGGCCTCTATTCACCACCACAATGGCTTTGAAATGAAACAAACAAGATGTGCTTTAACTGCAGACTTTCAGATTTAATTTGAGGGTAATTACATCCAAATCGGGTGAACGGTGTAGGAATTACAACAGTTTCAATATGTGCCTCCCACTTTTTAAGGGACCAAAAGTAATGGGACTATCAACTCAAAAGCTATTTCATGGACAGGTGTAAGCTATTCCCTCGTTATTTCATTATCAATTAAGCAGGTAAAAGGTCTGGAGTTGATTCTAGGTGTGACATTTGCATTTGGAATCAGTTGCTATCAACTCTCAATATGAGATCCAAAGAGCTGTCACTATCAGTGAAGCAAGCCATCATTAGGCTGAAAAATCAAAACAAACCCATCAGAGAGATAGCAAAAACATTAGGTGTGGCCAAATCAACTGTTTGGAACATTCTTAAAAAGAAAGAACGCACCGGAGAGCTCAGCAACACCAAAAGACCCGGAAGACCATGGAAAACAACTGTGGTGGATGACAAAATAATTATTTCCCTGGTGAAGAAAAACCCCTTCACAACAGTTGGCCAAATCAAGAACACTCTCCAGGAGGTAGATGTATATGTGTCAAAGTCAACAATCAAGAGAAGACTTCACAAGAGTGAATATAGGGCCTGATTCAGAGCCGTTCGCTATTTGCGGTCGTTCGTTCAAAAACAAGGGGTGGCTATTCAAATGATCCGTTCGCAAATTGCAGTCTGTTCACACCTCTAAGTCTGAACGAGCGAGCAAAACATACGCTCGTTTATTTGTTAAAAACGCCCCCTGGCCGCTCGCACCATACGTCATGCCCGCTATTTATTAGATTAATCGAGTACATCGACCAGCGTATGAACTGCTCGCTATTCTTGTGGTTGGTTTTTGCTACCACAATCTTGCGAGCAGTTCTGGCTATAAAATAACCCAGTGACGTGGTCAATGACGCTGCTGTATTAATTATGCACACCCATAAAACGCCCGTTTTGACCTTTAAGCACGCCTGCGTTCTGATCTCCACTCCCCGTTTTCAAGCACCTTCCCCTGTTACCACCCACATACGCCTCATTCTGTCACTCAAAATAGCAGGCATTCGCTATATTGCGAGCACATGAATTTCGGCCGCACTGACTGGTTCGCGCATGCGTATAACGATCCGTACGCATGCGCAGATGTGCGAACATCGCTCGGAACGAGCGTACTGCCGCTAGCGAGTGGCTCTGAATGAGGGCCATAGAGTGTTCACCACAAGATGCAAACCATTGGTGAGCCACAAAAACAGGAAGACCAGATTAGAGTTTGCCAAACAACATCTAAAAAAGCCATTACAGTTTTGGAACAACATCCTATGGACAGATGAGGCAAAGATCAACTTGTACCAGAGTGATGGGAAGAGAAGAGAAGTAAAGGAACTGCTCATGATCCAAAACATACCACCTCATCAGTGAAGCATGGTGGTTGTAGTGTCATGGCGTGGGCATGTATGGCTGCCAATGGAACTGGTTCCCTTTTATTTATTGATTATGTGACTGCTGACAAAAGCAGCAGAATGAATTCTGAAGTGTTTCGGGCAATATTTTATGCTCATATTCAGTCAAATACTTCAGAACTCATTGGACGGCGCTTCACAGTGCAGATGGACAATGACCCGAAGCATACTGCAAAAGCAAACAAAGAGTTTTTTAAGGCTAAAAAGTGGAATGTTACGCAATGGCCAAGTCAATCCCCTGACCTGAATCCGATTGAGCATGCATTTCACTTGATGAAGACAAAACTGAAGGGAAAATGCCCCAAGAACAAGCAGGAACTGAAGACATTTGCAGTAGAGGCCTGGCAGAGCATCACCAGGGATGAAACCCAGCGTCTGGTGATGTCTATGCGTTCCAGACTTCAGGCTGTAATTGCCTGCAAAGGATTTGCTACAAAATATTCAAAAGTGAAAGTTAGATTTAGGATTGTTTAGTTTGTCCCATTACTTTTGGCCCCTTAAAAAGTGGAAGGCACATATAGAAACCGTTGTAATTTCTACACAGTTCACCTGATTTGGATGTAATTACCCTCAAATTAAATCTGAAAGTCTGCAGTTAAATCACATCTTGTTTGTTTCATTTTAAAGCCATTGTGGTGGTGAATAGAGGCCAAAATATGAAAATTCTGTCAATGTCCCAATATTTATGGACCTGACTGTATGTAGAGCGGAATCTACAGTAAAAAGATCACTGTTATGCAAGGAGAAAAAAGTCAGTAATATATCTTCAGTGAGATATACAAGTTACAATATATATGACAGAGGAGGTTAGGTAAATATTTAAAAAAATTCCCAATGCATTGAGTTGCTATGGAAAAGCTAGGAGACATAATATACTATTACAGTCATAATCAAAGGGAGTTATTTAGCCTATAACACATGTCACAGAGCTGAATATATTTACAAAGAGCAGACCAATGGACCTATAAAATATATTGTTGGGAAAAAGTATTACTTTGATATGAGGAACTGCAGACCCCATACATTGCCACAAGATTGAAGGGATATACTAATTTCAAGGGGAAAAATGCCTGATGATTTATATTGCCATGTGTACAAAACACTATTTAAGTTTACATTCAAAAAGAAATGCACAACTGAATATAAATGGAAAATCAATTTTGGATGAAATATTCAAGGTTTAACCCAATATCAAATCACTTAACCAAATCTTTTATGCACTGTACTCTCCCGAAAGGCTTCCTGCGGCCCACAAAGCGTGGCATGTAGTGAAAGCCAAGCACTCTAGTCTGACAGCCTGACTGACCAAGGAAGAGGGCACAGTGTAGTAATTACAAAATATGAATCTCGAGGACCTTGCAACAGGGGTGTTATGAAAACTACAGCTAAACCAGTATTACTTATTCTAGATGAAATGGTCTTCTAATTAAGCAGACGTTTTGTCACCTACATACAGAGAGCTGTAAAGCACAATACGCGCATATGGATGCACCATTCATGGACTACACCAGTGATTCCCAACCTCGGTCCTCAAGGCACACTAACAGTCCTGGTTTTAGTGATATCCATGTTTCAGCACAGGTGGTTAAATTAAAATAACTGAGGTACTAATTAAGTCACCTGTGCTCAAGTCGGTTATCCTTAAAACATGGACTGTTAAGCTGGCCACACATCTAAAGATTATCTGTCCAACCAGCCAACTAGTTGATTGGTTGGAATGAAAATCTGGTAAGGTATACAATCAGCAATTTGCTCTCAAATGCTAGGAAATGGACCAAAACTGTTGTTTAAACAAATAGTTTAGATCAAATATTAAACTTGTCTGAACGACCATTTTCATGTTTTCTGGCATTTAGGAGCAAATTGCTGATCATTTACTGCCATACGTTACCAGATTTTCATTCCAACCAATCAACAAGTTGGCTGGTTGGATGTAAGTTGGTCTAGTGTGTGGCCAGCTTTAGTGTGTTTTGAGGACCGTGGTTGGGAACCACTGGACTAGACCATAAGGCATTAACCTCCAAGACCCATAGGAGATCTTACAAAAGTTAAGGGGAGTGGGAGCCTTACATGGACCCACCACTCCCTCTAGATTATTTGGTTCCACAGCCCATAAGGATCCACCACATTTTCTCCATCCAAATGTAAAAACATAGAAGATATCATGCTTTCTAACACTGTAGTGTACAATAAAGTGCCACACACAAAAATCGCATTGCAGAGTGGAGATTCAGTTCCAACGCAAGAGGAAAGGCCTCAATACTGAAACAGTCTTCAACTTCCTCTTTACGGCAAAGCTAAAAAAGGGTACCATCACTTTTGGATCTGCCACAGCTTCACCCAAAGCCACAGAATCATAGGCTCCCCGTCGTGGTAGAGCCACGGAAAGAGCATGGAGGTAGGAGCCCTGCCACCTGCTAAACTTTGTTAAAAATATAAAAGTGATGAACAATGAGAAGAAATAGAAAACCCATTCCAGGCTTTGGGTGGGATTGTAATAACGGTCTCCCATCAGCCTAGTTATTGGTATGCACACCAGTGACCAATAGGACTCCCAGAAAATCAATACAGTGTCAGAGGTTAGCTGCTTTATAAAGGATCCCCAAAAGGCTTATGCCGCATATCCACTACGCGACATTACTGAGCGACTGCACAATTACGACATCGTAATCGTGCAATTGCTCAGTAATTGTCCACAAATCGGGCAGTTTAAAGTAAAAAACCACCAGCGATGCGCGCTCCCGCCCGCTGGTCGTTTTTTACATCTATCATCGCCCCAAACATGCTGGTCAACCTGACTACTACGTCGTCAGGTTGACCATGTTCGGGGATGATTGATGTGCCTACACTGAATGACTGAACGTTCAGTGTAGGCACAGCACAAACTGCGAAACGACTGCGCGATTACAATGTCATAATTGTGCTGTCGTTTCACAGTCTGTAAGTGGATACGCATCTAGTGGCTGGAAGCCGGGCACACGTAGTCAACATGGTGGCAACAGCACTTAGGGGGTTAATCCGGTGTGTTGCAGCGCTAGCAGCGCATATGAATTATTCACGCTATAAATGTATATTTAATAGGCGGATGTGTCTCTCTAGGGGCTCTGCAATCCCCTGGGATTTCCAGCCAATACATGGGTCTACTACCTCTAGCTGGCTCTCCGGTGAGCGTCGCGCTCACCTCCATGCCCCGGGTCCCGCCTCCTGCGAACAGCGCCCTTCTAGCCTATTCGGCCACTTGAAGCCGCGGACTCTCCTAGCCGCCTGGAAGTCAGGGAGCGCATCACGGCCGCAGATCTCGCTGCTGTTTGGGGGCTGCTGGAACTGCCAGGCAAGGCCCCACACACCCCCGGAGGGCTTCTGAAGACACCCGCGGCCGGATCTGCAAATCGCGGGAAGCCGCCATTTTTACTGCCCCTGCTGCAGCTGCCCTATCTCCCAGTGACAGTGGAGGACACAGGGAACAACCAGGGGCACTTTTTCGATTATAGGTGCAGCAGTCCCACACAACTTCTACAACCTTATCTATATTGGAAGTCCCTCCTGCTACCAGGGTTGGGGAGATTGCTGTGGTGACCCCCGGACCCCCTACAGATCAGCAATACAGCTATCACCAGGAATATCTCACCTCAGCGCACCCCTGGTCACTGCGACAGCAGATTCCAACCTCCCTCCACACCCCATAGGAGAGTACTCTGCTGCTCACTGTTACCTTGTAAGGAACCTGCAGGGATAGGGAGTGGCCCTCCAATAGCTGCTCTGAGGACTGTTCTACCCTTAACACACCGATACAGCCGTTATCAGACCCTAGTGTATTGATTTTTCTTCCGAGATGTTTTTTTAGAGGACGTGTCCTCTGACCCCTGGGTGCTTGGACCCCACCCCCTCTTGCCGTTATCAATAACATATTATATTGGTGATACCCAGATTTCTATCTCCCTGGAATCTTACTTTTTCTCAACGGAAATAGCCCGCCTCCATAGTTCCTGTCTTGGTCTCCAAGCAGATGTCCGCTGCCAAACATCCTAAGCAAGGAAGGGGTGATATCTCCCAACACTTTACCAGAGGCGCTAGGTCCTCCCAACAAAGGGGTCCTCCCTCCCCAACGGTGGCCGAGATGGATAAAGAAGGTCCTTCACCTCCTGCACAATCCATTAAAGAGGACATTCTGGCCCTTCGCTCTCTTATTACGGAGTTTAAGGACTCTCTTGAAAACAAGCTTAACAAAGCATTGGCCTCCATCAAATCGGATATCTCATCTCTATCCACAAGAACCTCCAAAATAGGGTAGTTTTCAAAAATCTCTTAACGAAACTGGCAGGGATCTGGATCACATTATAGCCGAACTCTCAGACCTCCGCACAAGGAACGAAGACTTAGAAAATAGGGAGCGCAGAAATAACATCCGCATATGCAACATCCCAGAATCAGTGTCCCTGGAAGCCCTGGAACCTTATCTTCACAATCTCTTTTCCTTTCTGATTCTGGACCTGGGAGAACGGAGAATACCCTTGGAAAGGGCTCATCGCGCTCTCCGGCCTAAACAAAGAGATAATGACCCTCCCAGAGATGTGATTATGCGTTTCCTTAGTTACAAGGATAAGGAACTTGTTCTGGCTCCAAACCCGGGGTAAGCCCCATATTCTCTTCAATGCTGTCAATCTCCAATTCTACCAAGATCTTTCTCCCGTGACAATTGCCAAATGGAGAGATTTTCGGGATTTAACCAGAGCTCTACGAAACAGGAATATCTGGTATTGCTGGGGTTTCCCTTTCAAGCTCATTGTTGACCTGAATGGCAAATCGGTCCTGATTAGAGATCTTCGAGAGTGCCAGGACTTATTAACCCATCTAGAGGAATCTGGTCCCCTTCTTGAAAATGATTCTCCCGATTTGTGAGTGATCCCCCTCTCCAAGACTATAATCTGAATATGACTCCGCTGTATTTGTTCATCATTTTATGTTTCTGTAGCTTTTCCAAGGATCTGGTAATTTAATATCCAAGTCTTTGGTTTACGATATTAGATATATATGGTGTAGTGCTGCGCTCCAATTCAGTTACCAATATGTTATTCTCTGTTCTGTCCCTCATTTTGTTTCCCTGCCCCCGCCACTCCCTTTTTTTTTTTTTCTCTTTACCCGTTATTGTATTATTTATAACTGATATATTAGGATTATCTTCTGTGGCAATGTTTTGATTATGTTCTCACTGTTTTATTTTTATAACAATCTATGTCTATGCAACATTTAGTATTTTATTATTTATGGTTTTTGATATTATAGGATGTTGCTGATCTAGGCTGCTCCAATTAACATGTTTTCATTTTCCTCCATATATACCACTTCGCTATCCTTTTTCCATCTCCCCCCCCCCCCCCCTCCTTTTTATTATTACTTTTTCCTTTCTCCCTCCTCAGCACCCATGGGACATTGCAGTCCCTCAAGCATCTCTCTCCTTTTCTATATAAACTATTAGGGTTTAAATTATTTTCTCTAAGTAAATTATTATTTCTTTATTTTTCTATTTTTTTCCCTAGAGGTGTCTCAGGCTATTTTTGCCTGCACCTCTTTGGACGATTGTGTCCTGGCCTCTGTGTACTTCTCCCCACATTTTTTGTCGGGTTTACGTACTCAGCCCCGGCTCTTTCTTTGTTTCTATCTTTTCTTTACCTCTTTCTTTTCGGTCCCATTTTCCTTCTCTTTTCAATTTTTTTTTTCTTCTCCTTTTCTCTTTTTTATTCCTTTTCTTTTCCTAGGTGAGCCGTGGTTTTGGTTTAATTTTTCTTGCACATTAAATCTTTACCTGATTTTTTATTTTTGTTCATTTTTTATTTATTTATTTTCTTTTTTTTCTTTTCTTTTCTTTCACCTCTTTTTATCATGCCTTTCATTATTGCTTCCATGAATGTCCGAGGTCTCAATACCCCCCAGAAACGTTCGCATCTGTTCCGCACCATTCGTAGCCTTAAGGCCGACATTGTTCTTTTACAAGAAACCCACTTCCAAACCCCTGACTATCCATCCTTGCTTTCTAAACAATTCTCCAATGTATTCTACTCTTCCAGCACGACCAAACACAATGGAGTTGCGATCCTAATCAACAATAAATTGCCCTTCATACAAAACTCTGTCTACACTGATTTAGACGGTCGTTATATTATCTTAACTGGTAGATTGGGACATATAGATGTCACTATTGCTAATGTCTATGCTCCTAATGTAGGTCACCAGCGCTTTTTTAAGTCTTTTTTTAACTCACTGCATAAACGTCGTATTGGCTATTTGTTTCTTGGCGGAGATTTTAACTGTGTTTTGAACTGTGTTTTGAACCCTGCTTTAGATAAATCCTCCTCCCAGGCCCGTCCCCGGGTATGCCCTCTCTCCAGATCTCTTGCTAAACATATTATAGAAGCAGGGAATTCAGATACATGGCGCTCTCTCAATCCCTCCTTTAGAGATTACACCTTTTTTTCAGCTCCCCACTTATATTATATGTTATATTCAAGAATCGATCTAATCCTCTGCAGTCTATTAGTCTCTAAACACCTCACTAACTCTGAGATTGTCTCAAATTCTTGGTCCGACCACTCAATTGTCACCTCCTCTTTTGACCTTTTGGATACCCCGGTCGCCCGGCCCCCTTGGAGACTCAATGAGACGCTATTAAAAGTTCCTCACTTCCGAGCAAAGATCACAGATATTTTGAAGGACTATTTCTCCCTTAACATGCCTGACTCAGGCTGTTCTCCAATCATCTGGGAAGCTCATAAATATCGACCTCCGGGGTCATATCATCAGCTATGCCTCACACAGGAATAAGGAACATAAACTACTCCTCAAATCCCTTACGGAACAGGTCCAGCACTTGGAATCTCTTCACAAACGTACCCCTACGGATGCCATTTACAGACAACTGGTTGTAGCGAAATCTGCACTTAATGCTATTAGCTCAGAGAAGATTGAGAAATCCCTCAGAAGGTTAAACCAGCGCTTTTATGAAAAAAGCAATAAAGCAGACACTTTACTAGCCAACCGCATGAAGGCTCACAAATCTCTTCTAGCAATTCCGGCACTCAAGGATCTCTCTGGATCTCTCCAATATAATCCCCTTAAAATTAACTCAATTTTTAAGGACTATTATACCCACCTCTAAAATCTCAAAACCTGTGAATCTCCCCAACCTGCCCCATCTATTCCTACTTCTGAGTATCTTTCCTCCTGTGTCCTGCCTCAGATTGATCCTGTCACTGCTTCGGATCTTAGTCTTCCCATAACTGAAGAAATAATTATTGCCCTTAAAAACCAGAAACCCTCAAAAGCACCAGGTCCAGACGGACTCCCCTTTTCATACTACAAGGCCTTTCAAGGTTCTCTCACTCCCTACCTCACAACCTCTTTTAATCATGTCTTTGAAGGCGGTTTCTTTCCTTCGGATACCACTAGAGCCAAAATCACCGTCATCCCAAAGCCAGGTAAAGATCCCCAACTTGTGACTAATTATCGTCCAATATCCCTTTTAAACACTGACCTCAAACTTTTCGCTAAAATACTAGCAAACAGATTAAACCCTATCCTCCCTTCTCTCATCCACCCAGATCAGGTGGGCTTTGTGCCAACTCGTCAAGTACTTGACAATACTAGAAGAACAGTTGACTTAATTCATCACATCAACACCCTTAAGCTCCCCTCTCTACTTCTTGCCCTTGATGCCGAGAAGGCTTTTGATAGGGTCTCTTGGCCCTTTATGACTGATACTCTACATGGTTTTGGCTTCAAGGGCAATTTTCTCCAAGCTATTAAAGCTCTCTACTTCAACCCCTCCACTTCTGTTTTAGCAGGAGGCCTTCTTTCTGACCCCTTCCCTATCTCAAATGGTACTAGGCAGGGATGCCCACTCTCCCCACTTATCTGCGCTCTGATAATAGAACCCCTAGCCTGTAGGATTCGAGTGAATATTGATGTCTCTGGTGTCTCTATAGGCAATTCCTCCTACAAACTCCCTCTTTTCGCCGATGATGTCCTTCTCACCCTCACCAATCCCCTGATCTCTCTGCCAAATCTCTTCCAGGAACTATCTTTAAATGGCCACTTGTCTGGCTATAAGGTTAACCATGATAAATCTGAAGCTCTGCCCATCCATATTCCAAGTGCATCGATGGACCTCTTTCATCTTAATTTTACTTTTGCATGGAGAACAGATTCTATTAAATACCTAGGAATCAATCTCACAAAATCTTATCACAGTCTGTACAAAGCAAACTATCCCCCCTTATTCTGTACAATTGAGCAAGATATTTCTCGTTGGCGTACTCTTTTTTTATCTCCTGGATAGGACGCATACATACAATAAAAATGAATGTCCTTCCCAAACTATTATATGTTTTCAGACCCTTCCTGTCCCTTTACCCCCACCCGTGTTCTCTCTTCTCTTCAAACACTCTACGGTAAGTTCATTTGGAACAACAGAAGACATCGCCTTCGTAGGGAGATACTATTCAAAAGTTCAGTAACTGGAGGTCTTGGTCTTCCATCATTATCTAAATATTATCAAGCTTCCGGGCTCAGCCAACTGGTAGCTTGGCACTCCCTCAAAGGTACCAAACGATGGGTCGACCTGGAATCTGAACTCTGCAAAGTCACATCCGTTTCCGATCTCCCCTGGCTTCTACGCAAACATAGGCCCCCCTCAGCTCTCTCAGTCCCCTCAGTCATTCTTACTTTGTCTACCTGGGACTCTCTCTCTTCTAAATTTGCTCTGTCTACCTACCCCTCACCTCAAACCCCCCTGTGGAATCATCCCTCTTTTCTTCCTGGCAACTCACCCTATATGGCTAATACCTGGTCAAAGATTGGCATTACCTGTTTCCGTCACATCATAGGTAATTTTGCACCGCAAACGTTCGCCGACATCCGCGAGAAACATTCACTCCCGCAAACCTGTTTTTATCAATATCTCCAACTCCGTAACTTTGTTACCTCATCCCTTCCTCCCTCACATTCTCAATGTAATCCCACAGCGATGAAATGTCATTGTATTTACAGTCCTGCTGATAAAGGCCTCATCTCTCGTATCTATCACACTATCCTTATCCAGGAACATTCTCCTCTGGCGGCCCATGAACTTTCTTGGGAACTGGACCTGGGTATCTCTCTGGGGGAAGAAACTTGGGAGGCCATCCGCCTCAATATATCAAAATGTTCCATCAGTGTATCCATTAAGGAGAACTCATATAAAGTGTACACTCGATGGTATCTTGTGCCGGAACGTCTTAACCAAATATATTATTTATTTATTATTTATTTATTTATTACCAGTTATTTATATAGCGCACACATTTTCCGCAGCGCTTTACAGAGAATATTTGGCCATTCACATCAGTCCCTGCCCCAGTGGAGCTTACACTCTATATTCCGTATCACACACACACACACACACACACACATATACACACTAGGGGTAATTTTGCTAGGAGCCAATTAACCTACTAGTATATATTTTTGGAGTGTGGGAGGAAACCGGAGTACCCGGAGGAAACCCACGCAAGCACAGGGAGAATATACAAACTCCACACAGTTAGGGCCGTAGTGGGTATCGAACCAACGACCTCAGTGCTGTGAAGCAGTAACGCTAACCATTACACCGTCTGTGCTGCCCGCTACCTCAAATATGTGTTGGCGAAACTGCGGTCAAATAGGCTCCTTTCTCCATATTTGGTGGACGTGCCCTAATATGGTTCCATTCTGGTCGCTTGTACAATCACTTATGTCCTCTATAGTCCCACTATGCCCCTCCCTTTCCCCGGCTTCGTTGCTCCTATGTGCCCCGGTCTCCCAGCTATCAAAATCTGACAATAAAATGATTATGTATATTTCCTGTGCGACCAAATATCAGATCGCTAGGACCTGGAAAAATCCTTCCCCTCCAACTCAACAGGTGCTCCTCAATCGTGTTTGGTTTGTGTCCAAAATGGAGTATATCACTAGTCTTCAAAATAATAATGTAGACAAGTTTCACAAAATTTGGTCCCCGTGATACAGGTTTAACAATACCCTTCCTGGTCTATCTTAAACATTTATACAAATATATATATTTATTTATTGATTTTATTTTTTCTTTTCTGTTGCCCCTCTCCCTTCCCCTTTATTTCTATATTTAGTTATTTTTTCTCTCTCCCTTCTCACGGCTCGCTTCCCTTCGTTTTCAACTTTTTTCCCCTTTAATCCTTCTCGTTTTTAATTTTTGTCCATATATGTCTCTGACAAGTTTTTGTAGCTCTTTTATTAATTTTTTGAATATGTTTATAGGATTCAAAGTTATATTTGATACAGTTTTCACGATAATTGAAGTTTTTAGGCTCCTATAACCAATACTCTGGTATCTTACAATAACAATAATCGTTACTATTTTAGGTTTTAAGTTTATTGTATCACATCTGTCTTTACAAGTTCAATAATTGGAAGGAAAGAAGGACAAAAATGTATAACATAGAAATATGGTTTGAAAACTGTAACATTCGATTGTCTTTTTTTTTTCGATGATTCAGGATGTACATGTCTGTTTTTGTTTTGTATTTTTGTCTGATATTTTGACAAATAAAAAATGTATATTTAATAAAGTGTTTTTACCTTTTGTTCAAGCGTGCACTGCAGTGCCAAACTAAGTCCAGCAGCTGTGACACTAGTTGTGTTAACCCCCAGCACGCTGCATTCGGGGAATGTAAATGTATTCGCCAGGAGCTATACCCATCACTGCAGACAGGAACACTTAGGCCGAGGCTGCAGTGTAAGGCTGTCCTCTGCATATCGCTATGATACGGCAAAAGCAATTTCCAGCGCTGGAAGCTGGGGCTATGGTATTTAACAAGTGAAGGAATGTTTGTGTGTGTATGTTTTAAAGCAGGGATTGGGAACCTCAGGCCCCGGGGCCGTAAAAGGCCCTCGGAATCATTTGGTCTGGCCCTCTGAGCTTTTTTCTGCTAGCCTCATCTGGCTAGCAGGGTGCCTAGTATGGAACCCTGCAACCAGAATCTATGCAGCAGTGCCGACTGGAGCATCCTTAGGACGCTTCAGACGATCACACGCTGCCCTTACAGCTCCCCGGAGCATTTTTAGGATGCTCCGGGCATTGCTGTGTTCACCAATGGCAGTAAAACATTCCCTTCAATCCAGATGTTCTTCTCATGAGATCATTATGCTCACAGGCATGAAATAACAAAGGCATGCAAACAACTCCATCTTTCATAGAAGAGAGCCATGGCAAACTCAGAGCACTACAGCTCTAGTAGGACACAGAACCTATAATTCCTGCTTTTATAGTTAACCACCTAATGGCACTTCCCCAATAAGTTCTGCAGAGAGTTTAAATGGTGAAATAAATGAATGTATGATCAAACACAGTGCAGTAGAACAGTGGTGATTTAGAAATGATCCTACCTTTCATTGCTGGGCTGGAATTTTGTTAGCAGCGATGGTCGCCTCCTCTGTGGAAGAAGAACAGAACTATGGGCTAGATGCGAGCTGTAATCTCTTGAATGGTGCTGATACTCTAGAAGATTGGCATCCTGCAAACAAAAAAACAGACTTAACAGCTGTGGTGTCCAGTAATTCAGGTTACAAAATAGTCATGTTTTTCTTGCTATTTTATTCATTTGAAACGCTGTTGTGCAAATGGGTCTGTACAAGATCCTTGCTTACACAGTAATTGGGGCCCCTTCTTTTGCTCTTTTCCTCTAGTCTGCCAGGCTCATGGTACTTACGTTCTATACAAGGCTATGGGATAGTATCTAGCATTGGAGCTACTGTGCAGCAGCATAAGTCTGTTAGAACGAATAAAACCTTATTTTGAAAAAAATTTGCACAGTCTAAAAGGAAAAACAAAAACCAGGCAAGGTAAAGGTTTGAGAAAGCAATCGGAATGATGAACTTAGAAAAAAAAATATTACCAAATTTGACTTATGTGTGTTTCTATTAAAATATTAGAAAGATCTAAAAGAAAAAGGGCAACCCTGAGCATAATGGCAGCATTAATAGCCCTAATTCCTGGCACCAGTAGTTTGCATAATGAGTTTGTGCAGTAATTAATTGTGTGAAAAAAAAATCCTGCATTCCATTCACAGGGGCCAAGGAAAATATATGTATTTGTAGTATCTGCCAGCGACCATGATAAATGGAAAATGTTCAGAGGGAAACACATGGACTGATACTGGCTGGGATTTTTCCACTTTAAACCTTCGCTACCAATAATCTGTACACAGGGCAGCAAGGTCCCGCTACATGTGAAAGTTACAGGGCCAAACCAGTCTTCTCAATTCTCTATGGCTCATGCTATGTTTTATCTGTCTATGAGGTGACAAGGTACAAGCAAGGGCATGGATTCTGTTTTGTAGGATTTATCCATCACCCGGGAACCTAGCAAATGTATTCCAACCCTGCAGCCCTTTATAAGTCATGTCCAATGAGTCATGCAGTGGAAGGAAGCCTCTCCTGTCTTCTATCTTTCTCTTGCACAGACATGTCAAATTTCATTCCAATTTTGTTTAAGTCTTCAAAAATTGATGTACTACCAAGTTTCACGTTCATATTTAAAAAACTTGCTACCCCTAAAGCTCAATGCCTAGGTGTCCTCCTAGACTTAGAACTGTCCTCTGTTTCCCACATCCAGACTGTACCAAGACCATTTTTTATGGACTTCTAAGAAACAACTCAGGAATACACGGCTCTCGCAATAAACACTATACAAATCTTAATTTATGCACTAATCTTACCCATTTATCGCTGTAATCCCTTAAGTATCATACTTGTCATGACCTACAATCTATTGAATCCAACATATGTTACTTCTACTAAGATACAAGACCATAAGCAAAACTGCGCCAACATGAATCTCTTTCCTTGTCTCATATATATATATATATATATACATACACATACACCCCTAAAACTCTCTCTGCCTGCTCAAGGAGCTCTCAATAACAGGGCTTTTTTTTGGACTGAAATTTACTCCCACGTATAACAAGACTAGCTTACAAACCTTGACATTTTCCCTGAAAACCTGTTTAGGCAAACTTGCCAAAACATTTTATGAACCATCATAGGTCTTCATCACTCTACACCATTCTTTCAAATCTTCAAGGTTTAGGGAGCGTAGCGGGGGTTAGGGACTAAGCTGGCAGGGTTAGGTTTAGGCATGAAGGGTGTGGGTTAGGTTTAGGCCCTAACTGGGAGGGTTAAGCTAACCACACATCTAAAGATTATCTGTCAAACCAGCCAACTAGTTGATTGGTTGGAATGAAAATCTGGTAAGGAATACAATCAGCAATTTGCTCCCAAACGCTGGAAAATGGACCAAAACTGTTGTTTGAACAAATAGTTTAGATCAAACATTTAACAAACTTGTCTGAACGACCATTTTCATCTGTTTTTTTGCATTTAGGAGCAAATTGCTGATCATCATTTACTCCCATACGTTACCAGATTTTCATTCCAACCAATCAACAAGTTGGCTGGTTGGATGTAAGTTGGTATAGTGTGTGGCCAGCTTTAGACTACAAGAAGGGAGGGTTAGGGGGGATGGTAAGTAGATTTACTCAACCCTTGTCGGGATACCAACCATCAGGATGCTGCTGTCTGTATTCTGACAGGAGGCATCCCGACAGCCGCCATTATATACCCATTCCGGTGCTACAATAGAGTAAAGCCTGTTTCGAAGAGATGGCTTTCAAAATGTACATTAGTACACTATGTAGACAAAAGTGATTACACACCCCCGTACAAATGAAATGCATACCATTGCACACGACTCGACATGAACATTTCAAAGGGAGGCCAATGCACTTGCAGTTCTATAGAAACACCAAATGTTTTTCATCAGTAGACAATGCCGCCTGTCATGTTTCCAGGGCAACGCTGGACTGGTATACAGAGAATTCTGTAACCCGGATGGACTGGCCAACTCAGACTCCAGATCTTAACCCCACTGAGAAACTCTGGGAGGAATTGGAGCGACAGGTGAATTTTACGCTGACTCAACCTTGTTCAGTGTCACATTTGGTCACTGTACTTAAGGCGGAATGGCAAAAAATACTGTCTGCTGTTGTCCAGGAACTTGTGAAGGGTGTCTGCAGTAATCACTGCACGTGGTGGGCCTATAAAGTACTGACATCAATAAAATTTTGTTGATCTATTTGCTGTCAGTGTCCAATCACTTTTGTCTACATAAATACACATTATCAACTATGTATAGGCATTAAAAAATTTAAATGAAAGCAAATTAATATAGTAAGTGTGTGGTTAATGGCAGCCACGACATTGAAGGGGTTAACCCCAAGCGGCGCCATATTTTAAAATGTATAGGCGCCCTTTGCAAAGGTGTACTTGGCGTTAGGCGACGAGTGTTTCTAAGTGTGCTTTTAATGTTTTATATACCGCGGCCTGGACAGCTCTGGCGTCTGCGGCAATGGGTAAAGTGTAAGCCCCGATGCGCTGCGCTGGGTTGCACAGGGGGAGTGTGGATGCATGCTTGGGGACAGAGAGAGCCAGCTCCCCGGACCCCCAGTGGGGTGACCAGGTAATTAGGAGAGTCCCAGTAATTCCAGACTGCAGGGCTAGGGAATTACTGGTGCTTGGGGACTAGGAGATCAGCATCCAGTACCACCAGCACTGAAAGAGTTAAAGTCTCAGTGTGGACACAGTTTAAATGCACATGGTTTATAATAAACTGTATTAAAGTATATATATATATATATATATATATATATATATATATAATTGTTTCGCAGCACCACAAGTGTACCGCAGCGCCTTATAAATACATAAATAGGTTGACCAGTGACTTACAGTACAATACAGGACAAGGACAAGCATAATACACATTGCTACATTAGCGACCATAACACCAAGATAAGCAACAGAGGAAAGCAACCAAATGTTAGGTGCCCAAGTGGTGAGTAAGAAGTAAAGTAAGGAGAAGCACAAGAGGGTGGAGGGCCCTGCTCATAAGAGCTTACATAATTTTATATATATTTTACACACATACATACATACACACTTATAGGAATATGGTTTAAGAGTATTTTATTGTAATAGGAATTGCCATTCTGGCGTAGGAAGTGATATGTTAATGATCCCGACCTACTGTAGTGGACAAACCCTCTGTTTACAAAGCTGTCCTTTGAAATGCACTCCAGGGGTCTCCTCTGTGTATCTGTGTAAACTGCCCCTAAGTATTGGAAGTGTTAAGACTGGTAAAGCCAAACTGATTTGATTCAGGATGAATGTACTTTATCATTTCTTGTGACATGTTATATTGACACTTTAAGAGACAGTTATACTGTATGCTATATCAGTTTGTGTTTTAGGAAGCAACTGGCTTTGGTGGTAGATTAGAATGGAGGAAATTGGTTCACTCCTTTGAAAAGAAATGTAAGATATATATGTATTTATTTAGATTTTGTGAGATAGTTGATTGGTTAAGGAACACAGGGCCTGATTCAGACCCGGTCGCAAGCGCTGAGCGCTCGCAACCGGGTCGATGGTGGCCCACAGCGCATGCGCACGACGGAGCCGGCTCAGTCGTGCGCATGCGCGAGACCCGGCTAGCGACAGGCACTCCGTCGCTCCGGGTCTCGCAACAAAGGGGGCGAGCTGTCGATGCTGCCCAAATGGAGGCGCCTGTCGTTTGGGGGCGGCCCCACTGACATCACTTGTGATGTCAGTGGAGGGATTCCGGCTCTGTTAGAGCCGAAATCTCTCTGGGGCTTGCGGCCACGAGACCCTACCACAAGGGTCTCATCGCAAGCCCGATGGTCGCGATGGTCTTGACCATCGCGACCATAATCATGGCCGCTCGCTGTAGCTGTGGGTGGTCACCCACAGCTATGCAAGCGGCCAGGAGGCCGTTTAAAAAACCGGGTCTGAATCAGGCCCACAGGGCAGATTTAACCCCCCCCCCCGTTGTATTGTGTGTAAGAATGAAATATAAAGAGGGCATGTGAGCCCTGTATGTGTGTATCTTTTTGAACATCAAGAAGAAAGAACTGCTGTAAGATCTCTGTATGCTGTACCCCCTTAAAGCTGAGGGAAGTGTCTTTTTCAAGACTATTGAGTAATAAACATGTTTGCCTTTACAACGACTGCATCAGAGTCCTGTGACAACAAAATTGCACAAAAAGCTATTCCACTCTCTGGCTGTTCTGGATTGAGCCCAGCGTCTCCAAGCTCCTGCCCTCTGCCAGCCTCCCTGCAGAGCCTGGTCCATTACGAGGAATCAGTGGGTATCACCTGACACCAATCAGGAGGTGTGGCCGCAGCTAGTTGACTCATGCACAGCAGTAAGCAGTTCCAAACGCCAATTGAAGGAATTTGCTGGTGGCATCAATGTTATACACCCACAGCACAGTGGGCGGAGTCAGTAACAGGCGGTTACTGACGGTAAGAGGGAATCCCTGATACCCCAAGATCCAGTGGGGATCAAAACCCAATCTGTGATCGGCTGGCGAGTGAGGTCATCCGGGTCACAGTAACCTTTTAGATTGCTTGAATCATTTAGGGTATCTTAAGTACACATAAAACTGCAATATTGCTGTTGGTATGTCAGTTGCATGGCCAGCTACATAGAGTATATTGCATGATGCAGAGTTATTAAACCAAATTAAATAATAATAATACAGGTTGAGTCTCCCATATCCAAAATGCTTGGGACCATTAGTATTTTGGATATCAGATTTTTACGTATTTTGGAATATTTGCATACCATAATGAAATAATTTGGGAATGGGACCCAAATCTAACCACAGAATGTATTTATGTTTAATAAACAACCTTATACACACAGCCTGAAGATAATTTTAAACAATATTATTAATAATATGCATCAAAGTTTGTGTACATACACAAAATTAATTTGTTTCATAGAGACCTTATACACACAGCCTGAAGATGTTATACAATATGTTTTATAATTTTGTGCTTTAAACAAACATTTTACATTGAAGCATCAAAAAGCAAAAGTTTCACTCCCTCAGCCACGCTCAAAAAACTCTGTATTTCTGAATATTTGGATATGGGAGAGTCAACTAGTAATAATAATAATAATAATAATAATAATAATAATAATAAAATCTGATACTGCTAAAACCAGTAATAGCAAAAAAAGGTAAAAAGATATAGCCTCAGCTCTTTACCTTATTCGGTTTCCTGCCTGGAACTCTTGTTGAATGAATAACGTGATTAGAGAAAAACATACTCTGCCTCACATGCCCTCCTCCGAGCAACACCTCATGACAGCGGGATACATGTACTTAGTGACTATTGGTCGTTTAAATAGTAGTAAGCAGCCACTTGTGCTACAAGTTAAGGGCGAGTGGAAAAAGGGATCAGAGTGACTTATGGGGAAATAGGAGAGAACATTGGAGCACTTTTAGGCTCTGAGGACTTATGAAATATTTTGGGGTTAGAGAGGTTGAAAATGGAAGTAACATGTTTGGAAATTTAGGGAAAACAGCTAAAGAGGCCAATAGAAGATCTAATTGTCACGTACAGGCATTTTGGGTGGCTTGAAGGGGGGGTGTGGCGGTTATATATATTTTTTTAATTATTGAGAAAAAGTGTGACCCTTTTGAAGGTTAGAGAGTATCAGGTTGCGAATCGCTGATCTAATACAGATGTAATCCTATTACAAGGAATCTATATTACTATGGCTACTTCTCAAGCACTGGGATGGGGTGGCAGGGTTGTTATGGTTACTTCTAGCTGACATGGGGAGAAAGTGCCTGTGATGCCCGGCTGTGCACATATTGGACAATTACTGTGGTGTCATCATAGCAAGTTTTCTCTTGCACATCTATAGGGTGCGAGGGAAAACTTGCGATGACGGCAGGATGCAATGAGCCATCCCGGAACAGCACATCACATTGATGACGGGAATTGAATTCTCCCCATGGATATAATTGTTCACCACAAATCAGAGCTGTAACAGGAAGAGAGGTTATAAAATTATGTACACAGAACACAGCTGCCAAGATCAGAATACATACATTTATACTGTATACCTATAATGATCATACAATGGGACTCATGTAGAATTGGACGCAAATACAAATTGTGTCACTTTTTCAAATGCACATCTGCACCAAACATTTTACTCATCTCTTTTCATGCTGACAAACAAATGTTTCAGTTACGAGGCAGAACTGGGTTTGGAAGGGAGATGTAAGTGTGCCTGAAGCACAGTAAGTTTTTAGTATTTATTACTATCGCTGTTAAGCCACATACCTTGGTGTAAACCAGTCACATGTTGTCTTGTGGAATAATGCAGGCACATGCGCTACCCTACAGCCAGCTGTGTAAGCTAAGCAAAATGTGCCTTATTCCAGGACAGATTTTGTGCTTTAGATGCTAATTCTATCTTATTCAGCATGAGCCCCATATGTCGCTTATAGATTCTATGCACGCTCCCATTTTTCGCGCAATTCAATTTCAAAAGTCACAAAGTGGCGTTCGCATGAAAATTCTTTCTGGTTTTACCGAAGATAAGTATAAGTGAAAATGGGGAAATCTGCCTGTATCCCAAAAAGGACAAAGTAATATCGCATAACAACATAGAAGTGTATTAGTGGCCCTAATAAAAGTATTTGGGGTTACTAACAAATATTGATAGAAAGCGTTTTTTGTTTGTTTTTTTCAAAATAAATGTTCTTTTTAAATTGGAGGTGCATAAAATGCCTGAAGTATATAATTGTGTCATTTAAAAAAAAAAAAAAAAAAAAAAAGCCTCTAAAAACAAACTGCAATCTTAAAAACACCTATTCTACTCATATAGCACCCCCATATACCTGTCACACTGATCAATTAAACCAGTTTCCGGCACTTCCACCCCAAAAAGGACATGTTGCTATTGGCCAAATTAAGCTAATTAAAAAAATATTTTTGCCCAATTAGTCATTAAGGAGGGTGTCCTAGTGGTTCTGAACCAAGTCCTGACATTTTTACCTCGAAATAGGGATTTTCACCTCCTCAGGAGGTGGTGAAAACTAATTCGCACCTGCGAAAACCGTGGCTAATAGGAGAGTGGGATAAGTATAAATTCGCACTATAAACTGTCTCTCGTGAAAAGCAGCTTATCATGGCTAATTGAATTCCCCCCTTAATATTTATTTTTGCAAAACCATTTCCCTAATACATTTTCTCACCATGTAAAGTGAATGGTTATAACTGTTAAACATACAGCCAACATATCCCAGAAACTGAAACATGTTATAACATAATGGTATCATAATGTTATATATAGTAGTTTATAAGGATTTCTACAAAATAATGGTGTTATTACTCCAATAACGTGACATTACTTTACAGTTAAGGATAAATAAAACAACCAAGTCATCATGACTTAATATCTCATACACAAGTTCTAAAGGAATCGGTATGAGATGCCAGCACTCGGAATCCCGACTGTTAGAATCCAGACGCCGGCATCTCAAAAGGGTTAACATACCAATACTTGTTGGTCGGTATGTTAACCCTACCCCTCTCCCTACTCTAACTCCCCCCTCTTTGGTGCCTAACCCTAACCCCCCCCCCCCCAGTGCCTGAACCTAACATCCCCCTCCACGGTGCCTAAACCTAGCCCTCCCCCCAATGCCTAACCCTAATCCAGCACCCTAGACCTAAGCCCCCCTAACACCCCGATACTTACCTTCGGGCTTCTGACCAGCATCGGGATTTTGGCGCCGGTAATAGGAGCGTCGGTATCCAGACCTCTGGGATGCCGAACGCATACCGTTCTACATTAGCAATAAAAACATTTGGCTGCATATGTAAATCTTCTCATTTACAGTAAGATACATTTTTTAACAACATCATTTGCACTAGGGTTACAATATCCTAAACACGAAATACACCAGATTTTCTCTCTCTTACGAGCCTATTTATAAATGAATATTTGTGCGATATCTCCCCAAAATGTCAATTTTTGTGGGGTACCCACAAATATCCCCTAAATGTATCTACTGGGGACTACAGCAGATATTGGAGACATCTGTTGCGATTCCCCCATTTATAATAGCAAAAGCAGCCCCCATACAAGCCTCTGGGAGTTTCACATTCCGGGGCTTGGTAAATTTGGCAAATACGAAGTTTGGCACCGGTAGCCATCACTATCTCGTCTATGGGCTACAGATTATCTATCATTTTATAATGTACTAGATATATGATAGTTGAAAGCAGATTGGTTGCTATGGGCAACGTCTCAACTTGTCATCTTCATCCTCAGCTTTCGCAGTCACATTCAAACATAGATAGGAAAACACTATTTATATTAAAAGCATCCCCGCTACCCCAGCCTTTCAGAGTAAAAATGAACGCATTAAAGGATTACACTACATTAATGGCTAGAGGAAGTGACTCACTGCCCAGTTCTCATAGTGAGCATTATAGTGCGGTGATATCATTGTCAGACACCTGCTCCAGTTGCAGTGTTGGCGACAGACGTAACATTTTTGTATAGGAAGCCACAATTCATTTATATGTGCTTCAAATAATCACTCACAAAGCCTTAGGACAGAGGTTCCCAAACACAGTCCTCAAGGCACCCCAACAGTTCAGGTTTTCGAGATCTCCATGATTGAGCACAGGTGGTTTGCGAACCTCTACCTTAAGAACAAGGGCATATAACTTACATTTAGGGACTATTTGACTGTATGGTGGGAATGCCATATTTCACAATTTAATGTGGGCTCTAAACTGGATTTGTGGTCTCACACTTTAAAATTAAGGGGAAGATGTATAAAATCTTGGAGAGAGATAAAGTGGAGAAGTTGCCCATCGCAACCAATCAATTTCTAACTGTAATTCTTCTAGCACAGCCTGTATAAGACAGTTAGGAGCTAATTGGTTGGTACTTTTTCTCTCTCCAGTTTAGCGCTTTCCAAGAACTCCCCCTGTACGGGATGTTTCAGGTGTGGTATGATTTGTCAACAGTTATGTCGACAGTCATCTGGTCAACATTTTAAGTAGCAGTGGTCACTTAACCTTCTCCCGGCAGCAGCTCCAGCATATTTTTCCACGTCCCGGTGGCCATGGGTCAATCTCTTCTGATGGGGACCTGCAATGCTCAAGTGTTCCGATTAATATTTTTCCCCCTATCCCTAACACCCCTCTAGTGGCTAACCCTAACCCTCCCCACAGCCTACCCCTAAACCCCCCCCCCCCGGTGACACCTACCCCAAGCAGTCAGCATCCTCAGCATGTCGACATTTCACATGGCGACAGTTCCGCAGTCATCATTATGAACTTGGCGACGTTCTAAGGATGTCAACATGTTGCCTGTCGACAGTTTGAACCATGCTGATATGCTTTTGTCAACATTGTGGTGTTGACATAATGAATGTCCACATAGTAACAGTCCACCTTTTGACTGGATATCTATGTTTCATGTATCACATATTGCATGCGATACAGCTTGCCACTTATCGCATGCATAGCGGCGTCTATTAATGCCGTATGCATGTACAGTTCAGATTTAGAATGTAAAGGACAGCTCCTCTGATAAGAGCTGCCC
Source organism: Taudactylus pleione (assembly GCA_031769625.1). Lineage (NCBI taxonomy): Eukaryota > Metazoa > Chordata > Amphibia > Anura > Myobatrachidae > Taudactylus > Taudactylus pleione. Next base: position 15,014,931 of record JAUIMM010000281.1, on the reverse strand, counting down.
TTTGTGTTGCAAGGACTTCCGGGTTTATGACCAAGCAGTCCTATTTCTCATGTGCGCCCATCGACCAGTGCATGCGCAAACTGTGGGGGACACGGAGGGTTCCAATTGGATCCCTCTCAGGGATTTGTGCAAAAATAAGCCCATAAGCAAAGCCATCTATAAATGCCGTTGCCCATCAGGTACACACTTCGCTTTCCTGTGCTTGGTGCATATGGAAAATACGGTCAAATCTCTGAAAACTGCATTTTCGCAGGTTTGATCGCATTTTTCATCATAGTGCATCCCGTTCTCGGTCCTCTACGTCCCCCACAGCTGCACATGCATGTAGGAGACGGGACAGACCTTAGCTGACGATTAAACAAACAGCATGAACATCCACTCCGTAATGAGAAAAAATAAAAAAAAATTGGAAATATTGTAATACTGGTGAATGAAAGTGGTTAATTGTCTATTTGTTCTGTGAAATGTCGGCATCTCTGAACTTTCCATCTCCCTAAACTTGAAATGAGAACATATTCCAATGACAGCCAGGGGAGGTTAGCAATGTTACATCCTGTCCCTTCTCTTATTAATAGATTCTGGATGTGCAGCTAACAGCCTGAATGCTTTCTGTATTTTATGACTGCGGCATGCTCTGTCTGCGTTTATGTCCTCAGGGGAAATGGAAGCTCCATGAAAGCACAGTTATGCCATGTACATATCCGACTTGGGACCCTCTTCAATATGTGTGAGGAGGAGAAAACAAAAGACGATCACAAGGCTGAAAGGGTCACACAAACACATGAAGGTGACTTTGGCGACCACTAAACCTAAAATGCAAGTTACCGATTATCAAAGAATGGCTAGAAACGTTCTCATAGATATGTAACATTTTCCATCAGACCAAAATATATTTATTTTGACACTTGACACTCGTTGGCTGTATGTGCATTTACTGTGCCACTATCTCACATTCTATCACGTAGAGAAATAAGAGACACAGCTACATAAATAGTGAATATATAGATTGTAAGTTCCACGGGGGCAGGGAGTAATTTGAATGGTCAAACATTTTCTGTAAAGCACTGTGAGTGTATATATAAATATATATATATATATATATAATTATATATATATATATATATATATATATATATTTACCGTATATATTAGAGCAGCATGTAGTAGGGCACTCAGGAAAAATGGTACGATGGCCAGGGTGCCTTCCTAAATATCGACATATACGCATCCAATCTTTCCCAGAAGAAGCAGGTGGCACTCCATCGGACTTATTCAAATTAATAGCGCATTGTTTATTCAGATGACGTTTCAAAGCCTCAACGGCTTTGTCATCATGGTGTGAAAGCCTGTTGAGTCCGATGGAGTGCCGTCTGCTTCTTATGGGGAAGATTATATATATATATATATATATATATATATATATACATACATACATACATACATACACTGTTTAAGGGGCTACACCTCAAAAGCTATTGGATGTACCGAGCTAAAATTTGGCATTGCAGGTATAACTGTGACTTGGTGCTGCATGTCAAATTTAAATAAGCAATGAAATTCCGATCATTAAGGCTGACGCCTTAATGGACGTGTTCCTTGCGCAATACAGAAATGGTACGTCACCACACCCTGTGGTTAACTACAGATTCAGCATGATGGAGCTCCAAATCACAGAATTGTGTACTCATTGCAATACACACATGCAGTATATGAAACTGAGGTCGAAGCAGAAGATAGAACTGCGCAGATGGGATAAGAGTAGGGTGGATGGAGGAGACAGAAAGGTGTGGAGAGGGAGGAAGATTAAGCAGCACAGATGGAGGGGCAAAGTGATGCAGATGGGTGCAAAACAGTGGTGCGGATGGAGGGGGAGAAAGTGGCACGGTTTCAGGGGACAGCAACGTGGATGGGGGTACAGAGTGGTATAGTTGTGGGAAGACAGAAGAGCGCAGATGGGTAAAGACAGATTGGTGCGGAGGAGGGAATACAGACTAGCACAATGGGAAAACACACAACAGTAGGGATTGGGGGAAGACAGAATGGTGCAGATTGGGTGGGGCAAAGTGGTGCAGATGGAGGAAGAAAGAGTGGCACAGATGAGGGGGAAGACAGAGCGGCGTGGCTGGGGGGAAAGACAGTGGTGCAGATGGAAGGAGACAGAGTGGCACAGATACAGAAAGACAGGGTGGCGCGGATGGGGAAAGACAGATTGGTGTGGATGAGGGAATACAGACTAGCACAGTTGGGAGACCACACAGCAGTAGGGATTGGGGAAGACAGAGCAGCATGGAGGCATATAGGAGGTAGAAAGTGTACATGCATAGACAGAGTATGATAGTTTTAGCAATTAGGGCTGAATGTGTATTCTGAATGAGATGGATGTATGGAGTGAGAAGGATGATGGAACCCAGTGGGATTGACCGAATGGGAAGATTGTGGGCACTGAGGCCCTGATTCAGAGCTCTGAATCAGGGCCGTCCTATTTAAATGTGGAGCGGCCTTTTGGATGCTCGCATAGCTGTGGGTTACCACCCACAGCTTATGCGAGCGTCCATGATGATGGTCGCGATGGTCAAGACCATCGCGACCATCGGGTTGCGACAAGACCCTGCGGTAGGGTCTCGAGGCCGCAAGCCCTGGAGTGATTTTGGCTCTATCAGAGCCAAAATCACTCCCACTGACATCACTAGTGATGTCAGTGGGGCCGGACCCAGACGGTAGGAGTTCCCATGGGAACGCCTCCGTCTGGCAGCCACTCCCCCGGCACGCCCACCAAAAGGGAGCGTACTGTCAGTCACCATCGACAGCACGCCCCCTTTGGTGCGAGACCCGGAGCGACAGCTTGGCTGTCGCTGTCCGGGTCTCGCGCATGCGCACGACGGAGCTCCCTCCGTCGTGCGCATGCACACTGGGGTAACATCGACCCGCTTGCGAGCGTCCTGCGCTCGCGAGCGGGTCTGAATGAGACCCTGAGTGGGATGTGTGCGCCACATTACTGCTAAGACCTCAGTTGCATAGACTGCAAGTGTGTATTCCAATGAGCACACAATTCTGTGAATTAGCAGCTCCACCATTTTGTGAGTGACAGCAATCTCACTCTGTGAGAGTGCTGAATCTGCAGTTAACCACAGGGTGTGATGGCGTACCATATCTGTATTGCGCAAGGAACACGTCCATTAAGGCGTCAGCCTTAAAGATCAGAATTTAATTGCTTTTTAACTTTAAGTGGCAGAAATTCAGTAGGTTTTGTGAAATTTCAGATCATGTCTAAGAAGCTCAATGGGACATGTGAAACTAAGGTTTTTTTGTTTAAAGAAAGTATATATATATATATATATATATATATACACACACAGTGTTCTCCCCAGGCTGTTTTCTGCGGGAGCATCGCCCGGCAGTAACAGCCTACCGCCCGGCACTTTCCCCTGCCGACCCCTGCTGTGGAATGCTGGCCTCTGAAGTGACCAGAGGCTAAAGAAGCCTCTGATCGCTTCAGTGGCAAGCGTTCCCAGTGATGCAGTGCGTGGGTGACGTCGACGTCACCTGCGATGTGAGGAGCCTGCCCCGCGCGTCTGCTGGATCTAGTTAGATCCAGTCAGAGCGAGGCAGCGGGAGTGGGAGCGCAAGCGGCGAGCAAGTTAAGGTAAGTTCTGGGCTGGGACCAGGAGCAGTCTGGGAGGCACTGCCTAAGGGGCACTATTTAAGCCTGGGGAGCACTGCATAAGGGACACTACTTCAGCCTGGGGCACTGCATAAGGGCAAAGCATAAAGGGGAAAACTACAGGGGGACTGTATAAAGGGGAAAACTACAAGGGGGCAATGTATAAAGGGCACAAATACAGGGGGCACTGCATAATGGGCACTTTTGACTGAGAGCCAGAGGGGGAGCAGCCTGAGACCTGTCGGGCTGGAATGGTAAGGGAGATACCCCTTTTCCTGGCGCGCGCATTATTGTGAAGGCCCCCACCCGACTACTGCTTGATGCCTCCCGGCTGGAAAATATATATATATGCACACACACAGAATAATATACATCTATAATTTTCCACAGCAGTACTTAGTGTGGGGGTAAACTTAGAAGTGTGCTGGGTATACAGTTAGGCGCAGTGTGTGTGTGTGTGGGGCCTACTTGCAAATGTGTTCCTCTACCTTTATTTTTGTTACATGTACAGTAAAACAGAACCAATACATCATACATTAGTAAAACTTTATAAAATAAAACAAAAAGTGTAATAAATATAAGATTTATTGGGCAATGACCAGCAATGGTTTGTTTACGTAAAAAAATGTGGACACTATAATTTCTGAATTTTTTAAGCATTTCCACTATTCAGCAATGGGTTCATGGAGAAGATAAAGCAATTATCTTCTCCATTAATTCCCATATCGCAGATTATTGCACTGTCGGGAGCAAACCATTGTTCTCTACAGTGCGTTAACGCTTTTTGCTATTCAGCAAAGCAAAAACCGTTAAATTACTCAAATAATCTTTACTTTATATAAACACCATCTCAGATTGACGTTATATGAAGAAAATCCTTAATTATCCCAAAAACTGCAGAGACAGAGGGAAAATTTCCCATAAGTCCCTGCAGGAACTTGAAACTCCCGCCCAGTCTATGACCCTGCTTTGCGGTGACCGCCGACTGCAAGTCCAACTCCAGCCTGTCAAAACTGTCTACATTGATTGAAATGTATACACAGGTTTTATATTATTCTGTATATATTTATATATACATTTTAAAAATAAAAGCATATACAAATAAATGTATAGAGACTAATATACACATTCAATCAATTTAGACAGTTTTAACACTCTAGAGTTGGACTTGCAGTCAGTGGTCACAGCAAAGTAGGGAATGGAGACTATTCACAAGCGCATCACTGAGCGTGAGCACAAGAAGCAGCAGGTGGTTTTATTTTCAGAATCCCAAAAACAATGCCTTCTGTAACATCGCTGGGACAGCACTCTTGCTGAATAGAGCCCATTGTGTGGTATGTTTCTCTGAAAGCAGCTAAATGACAGATCTCTATTTAGAATTTGAGCACAGACTTCTTGAGACCCATTCAGGGTCTGCTAATGGGAAAATATAAAAGTAATCTTTTATATGGTAGTTTGTTCACAGGTCTCATTTCTCTTGGCAGCAAGAAGGTAAAGGAAGCTATAATCCTATTGCTCTGTAGTAAAATACATCATTGTAATAAAGCAATAATCAGGTTGTTGTCATTGGCAACAAGACATACACTAATACATGGATAATTGTGGATATAATCATGCTTTGCATAAAAGCAATTAAAAAGTAACCTTTGCACAATAATTGCTCAGGTGCTAATTACAAGCACATACCATTCTGCAAATCTCCCTATTGTAAGAAGCTAGTTAAGAAAGGCAATTATTTCCTCTTCCAGATTACAGTGACCTAGAATAACCCAAGAGCTCCGGTCTCATCTAGATAGCATAATCACACTGTCTGACACACTGGCTGGATCACATACCAGAGCCCTTTGCTGATACATTGAAAGCCACAGGTCATAGTCACAGACTTTGTTATTTGGGAAGACATTCCACTTGCACCATCACCCCGCACAGCACATTACATAACCCCCCCACATTCTCCTCCGCAACAAGATCATAACCCAGAAGTGTACATACCAAATGTGGTACTACAAATATACTGTAATTGGTCTGATCGTCAGTGTAGATTACTCACTGTCCGCAGTGACTCACCTCAACAGATTATATGGATGATGCGCTCACTATCCAGGCATCCTTGGCAAATTGCAATTAATTACATTTTGTAAGCCATTTTCATCTTAATGGAGCATACACACAGTCAGATTTGTCAGATTTGTCAGATTTGTCAGATGAACGATTTGACCAAAGTTTTGAACGATTTGAACGATTTTTGACTGCATTAAAATGAATGGAATCGTCCAAGTCTGACTGCAAACACATCAGAACGGGAACGCGCATCGTTCATCGTCCAGGCATGTCAGATTTGTCAGATGAACGATTTGATCGATTTTACCAAAGTTTTGAATGATTTGAACGATTGAACGATTTTTGACTGCATTAAAATGAATAGAATCGTCCAAGTCTGACTGCAAACACATCAGATGTCAGATATCGTTATCGGACAAACGGGAACACGCATCGTTCATCGTCCATCGTTCAGGCATGTCAGATATGTCAGATTTTCCTTCAGATATGAACGACTGAACGATTTTTAAATCGTTATCGTTCAGATCTGAAGGAAAAATCTGACCGTGTGTATGTAGCATAATGGAGCGTACACACGGTCAGATTTGTCAGACTTGTCAGATTTGTCAGATGAACGACTGAACGATTAAACGATTAAACGATTTGAACGATTTGACCAAAGTTTTGAACGATTTGAACGATTTGAACGATTGAACGATTTTTGACTGCATTAAAATGAATGGAATCGTCCAAGTCTGACTGCAAACCCATCAGATGTCAGATATCGTTATCTGACAAACGGGAACGCGCATCGTTGATCGTCCATCGTTCAGGCATGTCAGATATGAACGATTTTCCTTCAGAAATGAACGACTGAACGATTTTTAAATCGTTATCGTCCATATCTGAAGAAAAAATCTGATCGTGTGTATGCACCATTAGAGAGCACTAATATGGGTTTTCCATAGATTCCTATAAAATCCCAAACTAACAATAAAACAATCTCTAGTTAAGATATAGGTGGGCAAAAAATATTGTAATCAGACAATGGTAAATGTTTATACCCATAAATCATCTGATGATGCATTAAAGCTACACCCAGTAGGCCAAGATTTATGAAAGACTACATTAACAACTACAAATGGATTGGCTCTGCTACTGCAGACCTTGCCCCTGCAGTGAAGCCAGGATATGTGGGTTTAATGCATTGGGTGGCCTAAATATATCGGTTACAAAAATTCCCACAGTCCCCTCACAAGGGATTTAAATATAGATAAAATAAAATACAACATATAAGTAAACAGACAAACATAGGATGCTAACTGTGCCAGAGCCTTAATCACCCAGCGTGTACATTCACAGTACACAGAATATCAAGTGACAAATTCACAGCTCATTATTATGTATGCACACAAGACTCCAAGGAGTCAGACTGATCAATACCTTGAGAAAACTTTCATTAAGAAGGATGAATAATCAATATATTACTCAGAGCACCAGGAGGGAACTCAGCCACTCAATATAATTTCTTTATAACCTTGATAAAAAAGGCACCTTGCAGACCATGTTAACCATTTAGCTGCATACACACACAACGATTTTAGTAAACTATTTTCATTCATTTTTTTCAAGGGAAAAATGTACGAAAATCGTTGACTAAAATCGTTCATTTACTAAATGTAGTGAACGATTTTTTTGAACTACAAACGATTTTTGCATATTCCCTTACTGGAAATCGTTGAGTTGGTCAGTCTGACTGAACTACAAACGTGAATGCACATGAACGATAATCGTTCATTGTTTTAACTCAGAAAGGGAACGATTTTTTCAACGATTGAACGATATCGTTATCGATAATCGTTCAAAAAATCTGTGTGTGTGTATGCACCTTTTGTGATCAGAAAAGGCTTATTGCCATATACCGCAAAACACTGCCCAAACGCTTCGAGGGTGGACTGAATATTCTTTCACTTCAGACTGAAACAGATTATATACAAAAAGGAGGCTTTTATCACCATTATGCAGAGGCTATTGTGGCACTTTTTGGCTGGTCACATTCCAACATCTGTATCAGTAACTTTATTATGCAGTACACACATACATTATAGATTATATGTTTGTTTTTTGTTTGTTTTTCTTACTTTGAATACAGACTATACTAATCATTTGCTTATATCTCATGATATGACAAAGCGAATCTACCCAAAATGGGCAAAATAAGGTTTTTAATTTAATTTTTTTATTGAAATTGCAAGAAATGGGACTAATAGCAAATTTGTGCACTTCCAAGAAATACTTTGTGGTACATGCTTTGGCATGAATCTACCTTGCCAAACAAAATGCAGGATTTTACATAGGTTTTCATAATAAAATATGAAAAAGGTAATGCATTTTTTATTGCTTGTTTGCATGGTCTAGAATGAAAAGCATATAAATATATATTATATATGTAGCCCAAAAAAACAGGGTCGGAACTAGTTGTGTGTGAGCGGTGAGCTTGCCCAGAGAACTGGGAACACCACCCTAGCTGCCCATCGACACCTGCATTTGGCTTGCAGTGTGCCTGGAATGGAATCCTTTGGTCCTAAAGACACTCCAGGCAGTGTTCTTCTTTCTGTTAATAAAGAGAATATGGTGCGCTTGCTGTTCAAATCCTGTCTGGTATGAACACCCGCAGCTGACACCAGAGGGATTCCTCACATATCGAGGATGGTCAGTGCACAAGTGTGTTCACAAAAAAATATTTAGTGACAAAACATATATTGGTTACCGATAATATTAATTCAATCAGGTCATCAAACCCATTACTTATATATATTTTTATTCGGCGGTGCTCCCCATGAGTCAGAGAAAATCATAAACAAAAAAAGGAGAACGGTAAAGAAGACTCTTTGTTTGGGGGCACACTTTTCCCTGATATATTCAGTTTAAAACATAACTTTTAATACACTTCTATCCTAAAAATAGGCTAAATATAAAAATCATCATATGTTGGACAGACAAAGACATATACATATAAAAAGATTATTAAACATTTAACTACATTCCAGTCCTATCTGGATTCAAATAGAAAGATTCATATACTGCACAAGGGTAGGTCACAATTGTTATTCTCCTGGGTTTGAGTGACCAGATAAAGTTGCAAAATGGTTTTGGTATACAAAATCTCTGTAAGCATAGGTAGTCAAGTAAGCATGCAATGTTAAATACACATAAAAGACTATTTAAAACATTTAGCAGGGAACTGCAGTAATATTGATAAACAAGTCCTGCATGCCTCACTTGTTCTGAAAGAATAGTATACAGTCAGTCATGAAAAGCACATATATTGAATAGGAATAGGAATCTGCTTCCGGTTATTTGTCGGTCGACATTGAATAATCAGTGAGAGTTCCTTATTCCAATATATGTGATGAATTAGATTCCCTGCATCTGCTGTCAGCTCCAAGATACAGAGCTGATGAGAGTACAGAAAGTAAAGTACAATGACAGTAGTGATACAATAGAGTATGAATCGTATCTTTTCCTGGAATGTGTATTCTACAAAATAATCTCCCTTGGGAGACCTAAAATAAGGGTGATAGTAATTGATAAACAAACATTAAGTAGCATGATGTTTGCCATATATAGCCATATATATTAGCTCCATTCCGTTAAATACAGTTTATCCTTAGAAATATCTATTTTATCCCTCCACAATTATTTTCATTAGTGGGGAAAAGGTAATTAAACTAGAAATTGAAAATTTGAAATAGAAACTCCTCCGTTCCAGTCCTCTATGATCCTGACTGGGTATTTGCCTTTGGCAGTGAATATCTCAGAAACAGTATCCAGAAGGAGGTACTTGGAGGGACAGTCTAAGGCTCCTTTATTGAGGTATGGGGAACTGATTCCCTTACTGAGGACAAACCTCAATACCTCTTGGGGAGAAATAGTGAAAGAAGAGAAAATAAATACCTGTTTCTTCCATTAATGGAGATTAGCTATATATGTGTATATAATAGGGAGCCGGTTTGCGCAGACACCGGCTTCCATGTGGACCAACGCGCGTTTCACCCCCAGAGGGATTCCTGCAGGATGCCCTCACACAAAGAAAGAAAAAAAATGGAAAAAGGTGTCTGCGCTGATGTTAATACATATAACACATATCAGAATAAATGTAACATAAAATGTATTCTAAATAAATGAACTGCAGTTCAATAAATAATACAAATGGATACACACATAGAATGACATAAAATAAGTATGCGTTTCAATCTGTGACTCAATAGTAATAAACAACAGTAATTGAAACCAGTGAGTCTGGTAACTGGATGAGATGTAGCATCCAAATACAAGTCCCAATGTCACAATGATAAAGGGGGCAATCTGAATAGATGTAACTAAAAAATTGCAATCATTTGTGATTAGTTGAAAAAATTACCTGGTAACTAGGATTGATGGTGCATTCAAATCAGATCCAAATGGCACACTTCATAGAGATAAACAAAATAAATGGAGTCACCATGAAATAAAAAAATTGAATAAAACAATCCTTCAACGGGTATAGGAGTGGAGGTGGTTATAATAACGGGATGTGGAAGCGAGGTATCTCCTGTAATCACAAAATTGGCTCCCTTGTCCCACAGTAACATAACGGACTCGCAAAGTCTTACCCAGTCAGGGTTCCCAAGGGTAATAATCAGCAAAGATGTATAGCTTGGTCACGCCGCTCCAGCGGCTACCGACCAGACTGTGGGAGGCAGAGACACTGAGTCCGTGTGTGGAGAGCTCACCGCAACATGCGGAATCCAGAGGGATAGTGCAGATCAAGGGTACAGGCTCCACGTGTGTGGCCAAAATTATGCAGTTGCAGACGCTGATGGAAAAAGCGGCAACTGCCGCCGGCGACTGGTGAAACGCATACTTATTTTATGTCATTCTATGTGTGTGTAGCCATTTGTATTATTTATTGAACTGCAGTTCATTTATTTAGAATACATTTTATGTAACATTTATTCTGATATGTGTTATATGTATTAACATCAGCGCAGACACCTTTTTCCATTTTTTTCTTCTTTCTGTTGCCTGTGGCCCAGCCTCCTTGGCATGACATCACGTGTTCAGGGGCTGCAAACAGCGCTGCTAAGACACTGCCAACAAGGCATACCCAGTGTTCCCCCAGATTTTTTTTTCAGCATTATGGGCATTAGCACCCCACTCCTACCATATTTGGACTTTTTATTGATTTCAGTTGTTTAGGGTATTAATTTTTACTGATCACTAAACAATGACTTCTAAGGGTGCAAATAGTTTGAAAGAAGGGGCTATCCTATTTCAATTGAGGGATCCCCCTATATTCTAGGTGCCAGGATAGTGGAGGTTGAGCACTTATAGTGTACTTCTCTGTCTCTTGGGTCTTCTAGTATTTCTGGAGTGTAGGGCATTATTGTCTTGTTATTAATATACACTAACTGTCACAATCCAAGGTTCTTTGTGTGTGCATGAAGTACTCAAAATAAGGTTAATACAGCCGTCAGGTGTAATGAAATAATGATTTATTAAGCAACAAGGTTTACTCATGAATGCAGAAATCATCAAGTTTGAACAGAACAATACAGAAGCAATGAAGACGGATAATCACTGGGAATGGACAAAGTTCTGTTTGCTGATGTAGATAACAATCACTGAGTTCGGAATGGAACTATTAACAGTGAGTCTATGAACACAGGTAAACTGGCAGGAGCGGATGGAACCGGACTGGATACGCAAAAGTTAAATACAAGAAGTCCAAGGTAGCAATGCACTGCATAAATAGATACTGATTATGTGAAGCAAACGTGGTAATTGCTGATAGCAACAAAGTCCAGAGTAACTAATATGCAGTTAAACACAGTCCAGGTAAGTTGGTGTAATGTAATATTAATACTGATGAAGACATAATAAAGTCCAGAGTAACTGATATACAGATAAACCAAGCCCAGGTAAGTTGGTGCAATGTAATAATAATAGCGTTCAGGATAACTTACACAGGAAGCAGAAGAAAACTTGGTTGAAGCGAGCCAAGATCCAAGGTATGGATGTAAAGGAGGGTAAGAGCAATAATAATCTATGTAAAGTGTAGCCTTGGGGCAATTGAATAGCTACAGTGCAGTTTAGACCATGGCTACAAACAAAAGAATTGCCCCCCCAATGTGTCTTTTTTTGTACTAGAGTGATTTAGGTTATAAAAGCCACCACTAAACCTGTGCAAACTACTGGGCTCGCTGAGTTTTAACGCCCAAAATCCTGACTTTGAGCGGATTTCTGCTCACAACCTCTGGAGGGTGCAATTAGATATAATAGACGCCCATTGACACAAACAATTGAATTGCTCCCGGTCACTTTAGAAGGGAGCTGTGGCAGAGCTAATTAATTCCCCTCTAAATGTGAATGTATATTTTATGGTCTCCTAGGACTCACCATGAAAGACCTCTAGAATCAACAGGTGAGGTCTTCACCAATAACAGCCACCCGCTATTCCCTTATAACTGGACACGTTCACCGATACTTGGGTGGCTGTCTGGACTCAACTCGAGAGGTTTACACGGTTATCCTAGGGCCACCAGATGTTATGCGTTTGAGGACTGGAAAGGTGAGGAAATCTTGAATGTAGAATGTCTCCAATGTAGAGCTTGCGCAGTTGAGAAGCAGCTAGGACAGCTGAGATACGGCTAGAGAGCAGAGAGGTGAGCTTGAAGCCTGAGGTGCAGCTATGACTGGCGGGGATGCGACTTTGAGAGCCAATATGGAAACAGGATGAGAGGTGGCTTTGAGAGCAGAGGTGCGTCCTTTGAGCTGGTAGTACACAGATTGAGATGCAGCTTAGAGGACCGAGGCGTGGTTTAGACAGCTGGGATGCGGCTTTGCGAGCCGAAGTAGAAACAGGCTGAGATGCGGCCTTGACGACCGAGGTGCCACTAGATAGCCAAGATGCGACTTAGAGCAGAGGTGGTAACACGCTGAGGTGCAGCCTTGTGGGTCGAAGTGCGGCTAGACATCCAGGATGTGGCTTTGAGAGCCGAGATAGTAACAGGTTGAGAGATGGTAATAGATGACAACCATGAGCGGCGAGGATGCAGGCACATCACAACTCAGAACACCACAGACAGTAATAAATGAACACTCTAGGTGACGGAGTGAGAACGGAGTGACAGTGTAGAACCAGAGTTCTTGTAAACACAGCAGAACAGGTACAGACGAGCAGGACCACGACTGGCAGGAACAGGAAGGACACATACAGACATGCTATAGCCATTGTTGAATCAACAGGCTTGAAAAAGATAAGGAACCAATGAGCAAGCAAGCGGGTGATTGAGGATAATCCACTTGTGAGAACACAACTTCAGCCAGTATTCCCAGCATCACGTGCCATAGTCTGGCATCTGTCCCCTGCGGTGAGTACACTGTAACCGAGGAAAGGACAGGAGAACCCAAAAGAGGGGAGACAGCCGGAACAAGGCGCGCCGACGACTTGTGACAGTATACTGCTCACAATTACTGTTAAGTGCACAGTTGATAATATTTTTAGACAAGGGGATAAACTGCTTATTCATATGGTTAATATATTGACCACATGTACCCCTTTAACTCTTTGCCTGTCTGGTTTTATACAGGGGTTTGTTCCCAACTATAAAAGCGCAGAGGTATATCCTGGCAGTATGGGTCTGATCATAGCTATACGGTATTGCACTGTCTTTGTACGCAGCGGCTGTGCAATACCATACAGTTAGTAGGTCAATGCCACAGGAGGCATCTAAGGACATCACAATTCAGAGTGCTGCGTCCTCACCATTGCGACCATTGTACACAACTCTGAATTAAGCCCTATATAAATAAGCATTATTAGAAAAAGACTCTGTATATGGCTCAATACACAAATTATGGTTATGCATAATGAAAGCATGAGTGCGCACAAAATGCACTGAAACAAACTGCAACAAAGACCAAGCAGTATGCTTATACTCCCATGTGTTGGCGTTTGTAAGATGGAGGTTCTACAAATCTAGCTATAGATTTTTTTGCTACATATCCCAATCAAAATTATACTGCAACGTGATAGAGTTGTCACCACCACTATTAACAGAAGTCTATAATAAATCCTCTTATCCACGCTTTGTTATTAATACAAGTAACTAGTAAATGAAAAGAGCTTGTATTAAACATACAGGGGCAGATGTACTAAGCTCTGCCCCTGTATGTTTATGTTGATAAATTGGAAAGTGATAAACTATCAACCAATCAGCTCCTAACTGTCATTTTTCAAACACAGCCTGTAACATGACAATTAGGAGCTGAGTGGCTGGTAAGTAATCACTTTCCAAAGCGATAAAAGCAACAACCGTTAAACAAAATGGTCTATAAATAGGGCTTCATATGGCACAAAAGAGGTTTAGTTATATCGTTGCATACTGTGAATTAGTGTTTACCTTTAATAGTGTGATATTGCTTATCTGGAAATCTTTTATGCCAAAAAATGAGAAATAAAAAAAAAAAAAATGTGGCGGAGGGGAGGATGTTAATCTACAGAGGTGGACTTTTCCCTGCAGCTTCAGGAGCTATGAGGACAAGGCTGTGAGAAAAGGTACCCTCTGGGTGTTAACGGGCAGGAGAAACTCATTGATTCCATAGTCTACTTGGATTCAGCATGTTAGTGCACGTTAACCCCAGGTGGTTTACCGCGCATGGAAAAAGCCATTTAATTGAATGGCATTTCATCATGCTGCGGGATTTAAATGAATTCTCCCCATAGACATGAATAAGTATTTCTTCCTACAGTTATCAGGAGGATCTCTACTAAATATTCTAACAGGGAGAGTAATAACAGGGCAAAGTGGGGAAAGACAGGAGATAGTTATGTGTTAGCAAATTATAGGCATGGTTCTCCAAACTACAGATGTGTCCACATACATCTATCCTCCATGTGCTACAAGTCGCGTTACTCAATACGAGAGCACCGTGCGACTTGCAGCGCAAAGTATCCTTTCATACAATATGCGGCATGCCTACATTCTGTGTGCGACTGCAGTTATATATACATATGAAGTGCTACGTTACAGTGTCAGCGACTAGAAGGGCTGTTTAATGCGCAAGGAGGCTAGATGTAGAGGCGTCTTAAGAGAGGAGGTGGTCCGTGTGCATTCCCCGTTCGGGGCCCCTTCTCTCTGCCCGGCGGCCAGCTGCGTCACCACAGCAGTAAGCTCTGGGCACTAGTCTATGCCCAGAGTCTACTGCGCATGCGCAGGTTACCCTAGGCGATTTCCCTAGTGCACATGCGCAAAACGCTGGAAAATTGGCAGCAGCAACCATTTTTCAGGTGTTTTGTCCATCGCTACAGCCCGACGTGGGACTTCGAAGGGGTAAGTATTAAAACACATGGGTGCAGGGTGTGCGGTGTGGGCCCCCAGCCGAACCGCACACCCTACACCCATTATAAATAGACACACCTGTACAGAGTTCCCTTACAAAGAAAACTCCAAGCACTACACATTTCAGATAATAGCTTTAATACCTGCAATCAGTTTACAGTACAAGTTCATACTGTATACTTAAGAGCAGCTGTGAGACAGGTTAGGGAGTTCAGAGTAAATCATTAATACAATACTGTTAGGTTTTCCGCTAACCTTGTGGAAGTAGATAACTTAGTGGGAATTATGCAGCAGGAGTCTCAGCCTGTAATATTCACTATCATTAAAGGGGAAATGTATCAAAGTCTTGGAGAGTAGTTGCCCAAATCAATCGCTAGATAAAGGACAGGTAAAAGCTGACTGGTTGCTTTGCACAACTTCTCCATGTTTTCTCTCTCCAATGCTTGATATCGTACATCTCCCCCATAGTGACTGATATATTTACTTTGAATCAACACACATAATCCAATTTTTTTTCTTTTAGTCACATTTAAGGCCCCCACACACGGTACGACTTGCAAACGATCCAATCTCGTTTGCGATTTCCCTTGAACTCCTGAACACTCCCGGACAAACGATATTGTGCCCACACATGTAACAAATGTACAAACGACCAAACGATATAGATGGATCGTTAACGACTGCAAATCATTAACGATATATGGTTTGGCAGCAAACAACCTCACGATGCATCTGCTGGTACATTTAAAAATAGTGGGGGGGTGGGGGGAGTGGCCAGGATCAGTGTCGACAAATAGTCAATCGTCCATCGCTTTGTTCATCGTGCACACACGCGATGTGTACCAAATCATGAAGGATAGGTAGATATCTTTCTGCACGTTCAATTAATCAGCGACCACGATCAGCAATAGCGGGAGCGCACATCGGCATAGTTATCATGGCCACACGTTGTTCCAATTGGTAGAAAACGCCCAAATAGTTTAAGAAGTCGTACTGTGTGTGGGGGGCTTTTATAGAGTATAACTCCTTAGGCTTTGAGAGGCTTACTTTATGAGGGAGGGGGTTTGCAAGCATTGGTACAGTAGGGGCGTGTACACTGATAGTATACAAATGATTTTTGTGACTGCTGCAGTCTACTCACATCACTTAATTGATATTTGATTTGGCAGGAAGCAGATTCCCATTTGGCAGGAAGCAGATTCCCATTTGTTTTCTTAAAGGAAAGATAATGTATGTTTGTATTTAATTGAACTTAATTAGCATTTTCATATATTTTTTTTTTATTTGCACTTATGTGATACTTCATTAAAGTACTAGATTGTGTACAAATTGAGTACTGTAATTTTTTGAATTTACTACTTATACTGCCAAGCCAAATCAGAAGTAAACCAGGAGCATAGGCCATGCTTTTATCCTTTCGGTAAACGTGATGCATACAGTATACCAGTGTTCGCAAATATGCGCTACAGCGCGTATTTTACCCGATATTGAGCAATGGGAACTCACTTTTAAAAAGTAGCCGGGTCCCCGGGGATGCACTGTGCTGTGGCCAATCCCTGACAGCAGGCTGCAGCACAGTGCGACTCCCTGAGAAAGACACAACGTTGGCTGTTATAGCAGCCAATGAGAGTCAGATAGACTCTCATTGGCTGCTGCTGTGTAAAGCTATGCTGGGATCAAGTGTCTGATCTCAGCATCGGCACGTCACCCGTGCCCGGCGCTGGAACAGTGTGTTTGTTCCCAGTGCCGGGTAAGCCACCGCAGCGGGTACCTGGTGAAGGGACCACCTGGTCCCTTCCAAAAGCGTCGGCAGTAAAGTGGCGGCGGGAGAAGCTTGTTTGGCAAGCTGTTTGGCACTGCTCGCGAGCCAAACTCGGCTCGCAGTCCAGCAGCCAATGCAAGGCAGGCGCGATGAGCCAATCGCTTGAATTTGACGCCGCTGAGCGGGAACGTTCAGTCCGGTGGCGGAGGGGAGGAGTGAAGACCTCCCGAAGACAAGAGAAGAGCAGCGCGGCAACAGTCCGGCGGCTGCGCAAGAGGCCAGAAGACGGCATGATCAAGGAGGAAGAAATGAAGAGGCGGCGCCACTGGCCAGGACGGACGGGCCAGCGGCAGAAGAATGAAGCTGAGGACCGAAGAGGACTGCGGGGGTGGAAAGAAAAAGAGCTAACAAAGCTCCCTCCTGCAGCCTCTTCCACCATACGGGTAGGCAGCCTTGGGCCACCGTTACTTAACCCCTCCCTAGACCACCAGGGTTGTCGGGCACTAGGCCCGTTGGATAAATTCAGGCAATAGGCCTGTGGGTATAAAGGTGGGCACAAGACCCGGGCTACATAGGGGTCATTAGGCCCAATTAAACGTGTAAGTGACCTGGGCATTAGGCCCAGGTCACTAAAGGGCAAATAGGTGGGCCAATACTGGGGGCAATGCATAGGGGGGATTAATACTGGGGGCAATGCATAGGGGGACTACTAGGGGTAATGCATAGGGGGATTACTACTGGGGCAATGCATGGGGGGACTACTAGGGGTAATGCTTAGGGCAGAGGTTCCCAAACTCCGCCAATACAGTCCATGTTTTAAAGATTTCCATGCTTGAGCACAGGTGACTTAATTAGTACCTCAGTCAATTTGATTTATCTATCTGGACTCAAGCTTAGATATCCTTAAATACTGGACTGTAATGGAGGAGTTTGGTAACCTCTGGCTTAGGGGGATTACTACTAAGGGTAATGCATAGGGAGATTACTACTAGGGATAAAGCATGGGGGATTACTACTGGGGGCAATGCATAGGGGGACTACTACTAGTGGCAATGCATAGGGGGTCAACTACTGGGGGCAATGCATGGGGGGGGGGGGACTACTACTCTGGGCCATGCGTAGAGGAACTACTACTGGGGGCAATGCATAGGAGGACTACTACTGGGAGCAATGCATACATAGATGGACTAAAGGGCATTAATGTGCGGCATAATGTGTAAAGGGCATTAATGTGCGGCATAATGTGTAAAGGCGTGGCATGGCTGTGTAGCATCATTTGTAAGGGGTTAGGGGAGGTCTGAGGGGCATATGGGGAGCTCTAAAGCATAAATTATGATGGGACCCAGAAATGGTCAGGTAGGACCCCATTTTTTTTTAAAGTGGAGGGTCCCTGGGACCCACACATTTTGTCACTCACCGCGATCACTGGTATACCATTGTTATCTCCTGACCTAAAATGATGAATATGCAACGCTTGCATCTAGGGGTGCCCAGCCCTGCAAGCGGTACAAATTATGCATACTTCAGCCACATTTCTACATCCCATAGTGATCCATCTTCTTAGTATAAAAATTCTCTCTCAAAGTGGCTTTTCTTCCTACTTAGAGCCGTATTCAATTAGAAGCGAAAAGTTCGTTTCGGCGATACTTTTTCACCGATGACTTAATTTTCGCCGGTTTCAACTTATCCTTGTTTTCACTTGTAGCGTCTTTTCGCTGGCGAGATAACACAATGCAATGTAATTGGCGAAAAAGTTTTGCTGTGAATACCCGGCGGAAAAAAGTGCAGTATTGGGGTTTTGGGGTGCAATGCTGCGGGAACCACCCTGCACTCTTTGGACACCACCCCCTGATGCTAACTGCGTCAAAAACCACAAGAAAGCCCACAAAGAACACCCCGAAAAAGCGGGGGTACAAAATCAAAAACTAGCGAAATAACATTTGAGGGGGGGGCTGCAAGTATGGGGGAGGTGTTTTTTGGGTTGCAGGTGTTTGATGAAGGTGCGTTTTTGGCGCTTTTTAATGCTTGACTTTAGCCACTTTAAAATATGCTTGCACCCATTTTCATGTACCGGAAATTTGATGGGAATACTTATTTTGCCAAAAAAAAGTTGCAAAATGCTATTCTTCACCCTTTGCTGAGAGCCTATTGAGACCATTTAAAAACCCCAAATACCTTTAGCAGGGCTATTTGGGGGTACCCATAGTGATCCCTCATGTCAGTGCATCTTTTGGGGGGGGGGGGGGTGTCAGGGTGTCAGGCTGATTTCCCCAAAGCTGACAAGTTTGACACTTTCAGTTTCGCCGGGTCCCGTTTTCGCCGATTTGGAATTGAATACGGGGATAAGCGTGGACGAGCACGATACTTTTTCGCACCCGAAGCCAGCGATGACGGCGAAAAGTCCAGCAACAGACTTTTCGCTTCTAATTGAATACGACCCTTAAAATGTATACTAATAATATATGGCAGCTATTTCAAATACATGATGCAATGTAAGTTCACAGACCTATACGGTCGGCCCTGCAGCACAGCTGATGATGATGATATATCTTGCAGATATATATAAATCGGCCCTTCTGGCTGTGTGTACAGGTGACTCACAACATATACTCGCTGCCTGCCCATACACTTGCTGCAGGACAATGACATCTCAATTGAGTGAGCAGATGTGATGTGAGCCCAAACATATAGAGCGTCAGATTGGCAAGTGTGTATTGTATTACCTATTGGCCGCACAGTCGGCGGATTCGTTGGTCAGCAGACAAGTCGGCCAGGTGTGTACCCAGCCTTACACCCAATACCAATAAAATAATCTGTAGAGAAACAACAGTAGTACAAATTCAGATAGAACAATACTGAGAGGAAGGAGAGAAATGTGAGCATAATACAGTATGGAGAGGAAAGAGTGATTTAAAATTACAAATTGATTTACACGGTACTTCTCTGTATATGTTCAGTTAAATTTAAGTAAGTAACTCTGCATTGACACCACATCCTACTACCCAGTGCACACTTACTCTTATGATTACCAATCTTTTATTTGTCCATAGCGCCGTACAGGAAAAAAATTACAATGACACACAAACAAGTCAATATAAAAAGTTCCAAAATTAACAGTACAAGAGAGGAAAAAAAAGATCAAACAGTAATATAAGACAACAAAATAAATGACAATAGCACAATGATGGTGTGCCCTGAGAAGAGTTGCTTATTTATTAACTGTTTCTTATATAGCACAGCATATTCCGTTGTGCCTTACAAATGGAAGGAACATTAAAAGAACAAAAGTGGGTAGTAACAGACAGACATAAAGGTAAGAGGGCCCTGCTCACAAGCTTACAATCTATAGGGAAATAGGTGTTGATACACAATGATAGGTGCTACATATTGCATACAAATTGGTCCATCCAGATTGCAGAGGTTTCTGGTGGACTGTATGATCCAGTCACACAGGAAAGTTGGCCTAGGGTTAGGAGGATGTGAAATTGAAGAAAGAGAAATTATGTGATTATATGTGTATACTGTAAGAAGGGAGTTAGATAGGGAAGCTATGAAGGTTATGTGGGAGATTCTGGAATCTGATAAGCTTGTCTGAAGAGGTGAGTTTTCAGGGAACTCTTAAATCAAGACAGAAATGGTGCAGAGACAGAACCAAGAGTGTGGAGGACCATGCTCTATGGAAGAGAGTGTATAATTGGGAGAAGAGGACGAAGACATGAGTTAAGTGTGTGAGGAGGGGCTAGTGGAATTTAATAAACAGGTGCTTTTCTAGGGCAAATGTGTAACAATGTAACAAGACAAGACAAAAGTCCATATGGGACCGAAACGCTATGACAGACCAGCCAAGAGTATAAACAGTCAATCTCTGTATTTTTTGGGGAATCATTAAATATGATACATTGACTTTGTACAGAACACTTTTTTAATGTTTAGTGCTGTGACTTTTTTATATGGTCTTAATAGAACGTAATCTGTTTAAGATCTTGCAGGATCTTTTTATTGTTTTTGTGGCAATTGTTTTGTTTATCCCTTTTTGTTTTGGGACGTTTTTATAAATACCCGTATTGTTTTGGTTTATTTTTTTTGAATAACAATTTTTTATTTTGTCATTAACAATACCAGAATAACAAAAAATATATATGAAATATACAGTGAATTTTGCATAGGTCTCTTCAATACCATATATAAAACATATAAAGTACATTCAATAAAAATATTAACATTTCTATCGATTTATCCCCTCCCCCCACCCCTTTGGTCTGTATTGCAACAATAAATATCATAAGTATCATGACAAATTCCTGATTGAAAACCATGTCGTGGTTTTGCATAGTCGGAAGATACGTCTCTGGGTTTCAGCATCAAGAGAGGCAATATAAATTCCCAATTTCCTGTGAAATTTGACTACACCTTTCTCAATATCTGGCAGTGAGCTTCTCCTGTCTAAATATACTGTTTGTAATAGAGTAGCTTTCACTGACGAGAGAAAAGGAGGAGTTGCAACTGTCCAATTCTTAAAAATATTTTTTTTTAGCTACTGTAACTGTCAAAAAAAGGGATAATTTCACCTCCTCTACCCTGGAGATCCCATTTGGCAAAATTAGCACCTAGCATCGCCAGGGGGTCTGTGGTTAGATGTAATCTACATACCTCATTAATAAAACACATAACTTTCCACCAAAACTTTCTTATCTTCCCACACGTTGTGAAAAAAAATGAGTAAGAATGTCTACATTTTAAACATGCCCCTGATTCCTCAAGGACCATATGACGCCTCTGTGCTGGTGCTATATACAGTATAATGCAATAGTATTCACCCCCCTTTGGATTCTTCATTTTAATTCCAGGTTGTGAGGCAACAAAACATGGATTGTTTGAAAGTGTGCATCATTTCAATCACAGAACATGCCTACAACTGTGAAGTTGTCCTAAATGTTTTCTGAGTCACAATATAAAAAAAAAACACCACAACATAACAGAAAACTTCAGCGTGTATAACTATTCACCCCCTAAAGTCAGTACTTTGTCGAGCCACCTTTTGCAGCAATTACAGCTGCAAGTCGCTTTGGATAAGTTTCTATGAGCTTGCCACATCTTGCCCCTGGAATATTTGCTCATTATTATTATTATTATTATCCTTTATTTATATGGCGCCACAAGTGTTCCGCAGCGCCGTACATAGAACTAATAGGTGAACAAGAAACAAGTAGCTTACAGTACATTACAGTGCAAGACAAGGACACAACTTATATACATTGCTGAAATAGTGATTAAAGCACTCACAATAAGCTGCCGGGAGTTGGCAGTCCCGTGTTAGGTGCCCTAATGGGGAGTAGAGAGTAGAAGAAAATGTAAATAGAAGCACATGAGGGAAGAGGTCCCTGCTCATGAGAGCTTACATTCTAAGGGGAGGGGCAGACAGAAAGGCGTGACACAGAAGGGTAAGAAAGGAAGGAAAAAGCATGAGGTGGGTTAGGATGAGTGCTGGAAGGCCTTGATGAAGTAATGGGTCTTGAGAGCCAGTTTGAAGATTTGCAGAGAGGTCCAGAGTCTGATAGGGAGAGGGAGAGCATTCCAAAGGTAGGGAGCAGCACGGGCAAAATCTCGGATGCGGGAGTGGGAGGAAGTAATCAGTTGGCAAGAGAGGCGGCATGCATTAGTTGAGCGAAGTGGGCGGGCGGGAGTGTGAAGGGAGAGAAGGTCAGAAATGTATGCGGGAGAGGATTTGGTGAGGGCTCATTCCTCAAGACAAAACTACTCCAGCTCCTTCATGTTGGATGGTTTCCGCTTGTGAAAAGCAATCTTCAAGTCTGACCACAGATTCTCAATTGGATTGAGATCTGGGCTTTGACTAGGCCATTCCAACACATTTAAATGTTTCCCCTTAAACCACTCGAGTGTTGCTTTAGCAGTATGCTTCGGGTCATTGTCCTGCTGGAAGGTGAACCTCCGTCCCATTCTCAAATCACAGGCAGACTGAACCAGGTTTTACTCAAGAATATCCCTGTATTTAGCACCATCTATCTTTTCCTTGACTCAAATCAGTTTCCCAGTCCCTGCTGCTGAAAAACATCCCCACAGCATGATGCTACCACCACCATGTTTCACTGTGGGGATGGTGTTCTTGGGGTGATGGAATGTGTTGGGTTTGTGCCAGACATAGCGTTTTCCTTAGTGGTCGAAAAGTTCAATTTTAGTCTCATCTGACAAGAGCACCTTCCTCCATACATTTGGGGAGTCACCCACATGCCTTTTGGCCTTATTTTTATCAC
This sequence comes from Taudactylus pleione, assembly GCA_031769625.1. NCBI lineage: Eukaryota > Metazoa > Chordata > Amphibia > Anura > Myobatrachidae > Taudactylus > Taudactylus pleione. The sequence goes on along the minus strand of JAUIMM010000281.1, from coordinate 14,991,810 downwards.
TAAGTAATGGCTTTTTTCTGGCCACTCTTCCATAAAGCCCAGTTCTATGGAGTGTACGGCCTATTGTGGTCACATGCACAGATACACCAGTCTCTGCTGTGGAACTCTGCAGCTCCTTCAGGGTTACCTTTGGTATCTGTGCTGCCTCTCTGAATAATGCCCTCCTTGCCCGGTCTGAGTTTTGGTGGGTGACCCTCTCTTGGCAGGTTTGTTGTGGTACCATGGCCTTTCCATTTCATGATGATGGATTTGTTGGTGCTCCGGGGGATCATCAAAGATTTGGATAGTTTTTTTTTTTTTTTTTATAACCAAACCCAGAATTGTACTTCTCAACAACTTTGTCCATGACTTGTTTGGAGAGCTCCTTGGTCTTCATGGTGTGATGCCTCTTGCTTAGTGGTGTTGCAGAAAAGGTGTGTTCATATTGACAGATCATGTGACACTTAGATTTCACACAGGTGGACTTCATTTCACTAATTATGTGACTTCATAGCAAAGGGGGTGATTACATATGCACATGCCAATTTGAACAATTTTATTTGTAAAGATTATTTTTTATATATATTTTTCTCATTTCACTTCACCAAATTAAACTATTTTGTGCAGATCCATCACATAAAATTCAGATTAAAAAAATAAATAAATACAGATTGTAATGTAACAAAAAAGGTAAAAAGCCAAGGGGGTGAATACTTTTGCAAGGCCCTGTAGGTTTGATGAACAGTTTTTAAATGTACCTCCTGTAACAAGGCTGAGTGTAAGATTCTAAGTGTTTGTTCCATATGTATCAACAGGACTGAGGGAGAAATGATTTGCGGGATATCTGTCTTCCATTTCTCTATGGTAGAAACCCATACCTTTTCCAAAACCATAGGAAGTAAATCCACAGTGCGATATTTAGTTTTATAACTTAAGGTAGCGCTTCTTGTAATCAGTGAAGGGGTTTTTCTTCATCAGGGAAATAATTCTTCTGTCATCCCTTCCGGGTCTTTTGGTGTTGCTGAGCTCTCCGGGGCGTTCTTTCTTTTTAAGAATGTTCCAAACGGTTGATTTGGCCATATCTAATGTTTTTGCTATCTCTCTGATGGGTTTGTTTTGATTTTTCAGCCTAATGATGGCTTGCTTCACTGATAGTGACAGCTCTTTGGATCTCATATTGAGAGTCGACAGCAACTGATTCCAAATGCAAATGTCACACCTAGAATCAAGTCCAGACCTTTTACCTGCTTAATTGATAATGAAATAACTAGGGATAGCCCACACCTGTCCGTGAAATAGCTTTTGAGTTGATAGTCCCATTACTTTTGGCCCCTTAAAAAGTGGGAGGCACATATAGAAACCGTTGTAATTCCTACACCGTTCACCTGATTTGGATGTAATTACCCTCAAATTAAATCTGAAAGTCTGCAGTTAAAGCACATCTTGTTTGTGTCATTTCAAAACCATTGTGGTGGTGAATAGAGGCCAAAATATGAAAATTCTGTCAATGTCCCAATATTTATGCACCTGACTGTATATGTGTGTGTGTATATGTATATGTGTATATATATATATATATATATATATATATATATATATATATAGAGTATTGCACATTCATATATTACATAGGACACATGCACATACACACACATTACATAGGACACGCACACATATTACATGGGACTATTACACACATACATTACATGGGACACATACATTACATAGGACACATACACAAATGCACATACACACACACACACATTACATAGGACACACACACATACTACATAGGACACACACATTAAATAGGAACATACACACACTACATAGGACACACACACACAAATATTACATAGGAACATACTCATATATACTGTATATACATACATACATACATACTCACAGACACGCTTTCACTTACTTTGTGATCCTATTCTGAGATGCTGCAGCAGGTTGTTGATCAGGGCGATGCCGGCCAGTTCCATCATTAGGTTCCGCCCCCTGCGGCATAATCCACGATTCGCCGCTCTGGGGGAGTGGGTGATACTAAAATGATGCAGTTCTTATAAATGCTAATCTTTTTGACTACGCTCCCCTCCCCATAGACCCACGAATCGCGGCACAATGCTGCAAGGGGACGGAGCTATGTATTACCAGGGGGGGGGGGGGTTTGAGTTCTGCCGGCACCTGATACAAGGAGCAGGGCGGAGGAAGGAGCCGCTGCTCCTCTGATATTGTTGTGTCTGAGTGCTGTGCATATCTGTATGCATTGCCCCGACACAGGAGCAGGAGGTGGAGGAGCAGAGGGAGGCGAACGCTAGGGGGGGTGATTGCTCCAACCACCCCCCTGGATCCGCCACTGGTTGGGAAAGAAACAGGCGGCAAGGGGCCTGGATAAATGACTTCCTCATCCACTAGTACTGGATGTTGTCTAGACCTGGCAAAAGGCACGGAGGCCAATTTACTGGGAGGTATTCACCAGTGACCCCTCCAAGCGGGATTTGGGCTTAAGCTGCACCCAGCAAGCAGGTCGCAACCCTTTGGTCAGGTATCCGGCGCAAGTGGGAAGTGGAAGAACACTATCATAGGGAAAGTAAAGGTAAAAGATACTGGAAGTTTGTACTGGGGTAATGTAATGAGTACACATTCTGTTGATCCAGATGCAAGGCTGACACAGGAATAGCACTAGGAGATTGTACTTAGATGACGTAATAAGGAGCTGATTCAGAGCCGCTTGCTATATGCGATCGCTCGCATGATGTGTATGGAAATTGTGTAGGCAGTGCTACCGCACAGCAATGCATTAGCACGCCCAGTATTTCTTAGAGAGCGATCACATAGTGTATGCAGACACCCACCAGCCTGTTTTAAGACGCCCACTTGTGCATGCAACCATCGGGTAATATTGGATGCCATCGCAGCGCTTGAGGTTGACCATACCCTGCCGCAAGCACTTCAGTGTAAAAACAAGCCAGGTGACGTGTACTATGATGCTGTCTTTTAATTATGCACACCTCTAAAACGCTGTTGAGATGCTCAGGCACGCCTGCGTTTGCACCTCCACTCCCACGTTTTTAATGGCCAGTCCCTCTTACCACGTACAATCTGCTTCCCGTCATTCACTCTGCTCGGCTGTCTATGTGCAGGAGCGAATACATTGTGAACTTTTGCTAAGGTATGCGCACTGCGATGTACACGCTTGCACACAATGCATACACACTGCATACCATCGGCAGCAGCAAGAGTATGCATCTTAGCGAGCGGGTCTGAATCAGGCCCTAAGTACATAAGCTGCGGCTTCAGGCGCAGAACTTGCACAGGAGAATGATATTATGTGATGGTACTTGGATAATGTACTAAGGGCCTGATTCAGAGCCGCTCGTAAGCGGCCGCTCGTTCATTCCGAGCGATGTTTGCACAACTGCGCATGCGTACGGAGCGTAATACGCATGCGCGAACCAGTCAGTGCGGCCGAAAATCGTTTGTTCGCTTAAGAGCGAATGCCTGCTATTTTGAGTGACAGGAGGAGGCGTATGTGGGTGGTAACAGTGGAAGGTGCTTGAAAACGGGGAGTGGAGATCAGAACGCAGGCGTGCTTAAAGGTCAAAACGGGCGTTTTATGGGTGTGCATAATTAATACAGCAGCGTCATTGACCACGTCACTGGGTTATTTTATAGTCAGAACTGCTCGCATGATTGCTGTAGGAAAAACCAACCACAAGAATAGCGAGCATTTCATACGCTGGTCGATGTACTCGATTAATCTAATAAATAGCGGACATGACGTAGGATGCGAGCGGCCAGGAGGCGTAGTTTTCCAAAAAACGACCGCAAGTTTTGTTCGCTCGTTCAGACCTAGAGGCGTGAACAGACCGCAAAGAGCGAACGGTTCATTTGAATAGCCACCCCTTTTTCTGAACGAGCGAGCACAAATAGCGTCCGGCTCTGAATCAGGCCCTAAGTACACACACTGTGGCTTCAGACGTACTACTGGCACATGAGATGACTAGGAGATTGTACTCAGTAGACGTACTGAGTACACACACCGTGAATAAACACTAGGAACAAGTCACTAGAAGCAACGGAGCTTGGGATCTGCAACAGGAAGTCTTCACTTGAAGTAACAAAGTTGTAAGGGGCAACTTTGTTGTCCAGAGCCTGGTGAAATACCCTAAGGTAGCAGTCCATTGGAGGATAGTGTCAGCTGACAGCAACCAATGCTACCATTGGGTAAAGTGCTAATCAGGATATAGATGGTCATGACTGGGTCCATGACGGTAACCGCAGAAACCACATCACTTAGCGAGCACATGGATGTCCTAGCAGACCCCAGGTTTAATCCTCAGCCCGTCACCTGCCACCGTGCCTGACCATTCCAGAGGTCAGGGGAAGCCGGCGCTGAGGTGAGTAACGGCCGATCCTAGGCCGCAACCTGACAGAAGGTAGGAATAAAAAGGGATCCAGGAGGTGGGTAGACAATTAGTACACTCTTAAGGGCCCCACACACGGTGGGATATGCACCTTGCGATCTGACAGACGATCCGACGGCTGACATATCAGGCAGTCCCCACACACGGAGCGATCCGGTGGCTTACCGCCCATTATGCTGACACCACCCTCCCCCACCCGCATAACGCTGCATGGGATTGTTCATCGATACCCCAGATCAATTGAACATGCAGAAAGATCTGGTGGAGCGACGGACGACCCCATGGGAGCGCGTTGCGGATGATATCATGCCCACACACGGAACGATATACCGGCCCCTATATTGCTCAGTGTGTGGGGGCCTTAAGACATGGTTGAGTGTAAGAAAACACTAGGGGGTAAATGTACTAAAGTAAGGAGTTTTTAGAAGTGGAGTTGTTGCACATAGCAACCAATCAGATTCTAGCTATTATTTTCTAGAAGGTGCTAGTTAAATGTTTATGTAGAATCAGAATGGTTGCTGGACAATATCTCCACTGTAAAAACTCTGACTTTAGTAAATATACCCCCAGGACATCCAGGAAGAAGTGTAAATAAGACATTATAATTTGGCCAGTAGAGGAGAAAATAAATAATACTAGCAATAGAACACAAAAGATGACTTTTCCAAGTAGCCAAATTATTATGGAAAGTGATTACTTGGAGCCAAGTATCTATTCCACTAAAGTTTCTCATACACTCTTCATTTATTCAGAAATTCACAGTGTTACATAGTACATAGTTTGCTATTCGACATCTACTGTACGCAGTGAAACTGGAGTTTCTTATCAATTACATGCAAGCTGTACATTATGAAGAAACCAGCTCTGAAAACTTTTGATTTGAGTAACAAAATGAGAGGGGGAGGGGATCTGAAATCCCATCGTTCTGATCATAGTTGTGGTATCTGCAGAACTGTCTGTTGTCGGCCAAAAACAGGAAACCAAAATATGCAAAAAATGAGAAAAAAAACAGCACTTCCCCTCCAAGGCTTTATCTAAGCAGATCAGTGGCCTGTGTTACATTTATACTTTTAAGCATTCATGTGAAAAAAATGTGTCATTAGGTGTCTATAAAGTGCCCACAGAATACACAATGAGAACACACCCTCTCTCTGAGAAAGTGATAATTGTAAAGGTTTTCATTTGCTTTATGCAAAATAAAAAAGTGCTGTTTTTAGTTTATTCTACGCTTAACCACAATACCCTTAATGTATTTACAGCTGACCTCTTTCCTGGTCAGTATTTGTTTCATTTACCTTGTCTTTACATCTTCTGCAGAAATCAGCAGCATACATTAATTTTTTACCATTCTTTCCATAAAAATATTGCACATTTTATCGGTGCACTATAGATAAAGGAATGTAGGTGTTGACCTAAACCAGGAATGGCCAACCTGTGGTTTCCAGCTGATGTAAGACTACAAGTCCCAGCAAGCACTGCTTCAGTTTTGCTATTAGGGAATGCTAAAACTGTGGCAGGGCATGCTGGGATGTGTAGTTTCACAACAGCTGGAGAGTCACAGGTTGGTCAGGCCTTTTCGCTCCCGGGAATGGCTGCTACTGTCTGTTGCACAGGAAGGGGTCACACACACACACACACACATGACAGGGGGTCACTGGGTCACACACACACTGATCCAGTCTGCAGACATCGGAGGAAGAGCCTTCAGCATGACGGAGATGCAAAAGAGGACAGCACTGCTAATAAGCACCCGTTAACTTAATAAGACTAAATTGAATTCCGCCCTGTGTGGTAAACATTTATTTTTAAAATGTGCGTATCCACTTGTAGATCAAGTACAACATTGGGCAGCACAGATGGTGTAATGGTTAGCGTTACTGCCTCACAGCACTGAGGTCGTGGGTTCAATTCCCACCACGGCCCTACCTGTGTGGAGTTTGTATATTCCCCCTGTGCTTGCGTGGGTTTCCTCCGGGTGCTCCGGTTTCCTCCCACACTCCAAAAATATACTGCTAGGTTAATTGGCTCCCAACACAAATTAACCCCAGTGTGTATGTGTGTGTACATGTGATAGGGAACTTAGGCCCTCTGAGCAGAGCGCACGCTCTGAATGAGGGCCGCCCTCCATAATTATGGAGCGTCCTCCTATACGAGCGTGCAGTTTGATGGCCGCGATGGTCTTGACCATCGCCACTGCGAGCCGGAGCCTGCGGTTGAGGTTTTCAACCGCAAGGCCCGGAGTGATTTTGGCTCTACCCTTGGGAACGCCCCCGTCAGGGAGGCACGCCCACCAAAGGGGGCGTGCTGTCAATCAACATCGACAGCACGCCCCCTTTGATCAGACACAACGAGCGAAGGAAAGTCCTTCGCTCGTCGCGTCTGGCGCATGCGCACGACGGAGCTCCCGCCGTCGTGCGCATGCGCACTGCACAACATCGACCCACTTGCGAGCGGACAGCCGCTTGCGAGTGGGTCTGAATCAGGCCCTTAGATTGTAAGCTCCACTGGGGCAGGGACTGATGTGAATGGCCAAATATTCTCTGTAAAGCGCTGCGGAATATGTGTGCGCTATATAAATAACTGGTAATAAATAAATAATAAAATAAATAAAACATTGTAATCGAACAGTCGTTCCTCATCCCCTGTAGTGCCTACACTAAACAATATAGGTCGTTCAGTGCAGGCATCCTCCCTCATCCCTGAACAATCAGTCATTATCGGCAGATTGACCATCATGTTCAGGCGATGATTGATGTCGGAAACGACCAGCGAGAGCGTACATCGCTGGTCCTCTCTGACATTATAATGGCCGGCGATTAATGAGCGATTGAACGATTACGATGTCTTAATCGTTCAATCGCTGTTTAAATCGGCAAGTGGATACGTGACTTTAGTCTGAAAAACGAGAAACATTTGAAATAATAAGCAATGAAATCAGTGACCACTCTTTCTCCTACAATATAATTTAATTTACTCTCACCAGACTGACAGGGATCCGATAAGAATGTTACCACACCCAACTGAGAAATGTATAAGTGCGCACTCTTAAAAGCAGGCCCTCACAATAATTAATAACATTTAGTTCAGTGGCGTAACTTCACCCCAGTCGCCCGGAGGCAAGATAGATGTTGCCCCCCCCCCCCCATGCCGACTCTTCAACCTTGTAAAAAAATGATGCGCCCTTCACTTCCCTATGAAAATAAGTTGTATAATGTGACTCAGTACTCCCTTACAGCACATTTCTCGCTAACCTGTTACTACTCGCGTTCACAGATTGATGCAGTTCCATGTGATTTTGGACTGCTAATATGACGCATGCGCAGAGTGGGATCTCAGAAAATCACGCATGTGTGGTAGTGTAAAAATCACTAATTCCTCCTGCAATCTTTGTGACTGCCAGACAATACGGAGAGCATTTTAGCGACCACCATATAATGCAGAGAACATTACAGGAATCGCCATATAATGCAGAGGACATAGTAATGACTGCCATAAAATACAGAGACCATCAGTGCCCACCATATGCAAAGAGTGTTGCAGTGCCCACCATGTAATTTAGAAAGCGTTGCAGTGCCTTCCATGTAATGCAGGGAGTGTCGCAGTGACCACCACGTAATGCACAGTGTTGCAGTGCCCGCCATATTATGCAGTGCCATCTATGTAATGCAGGGAGTGTCGCAGTGACTCCCATATAATGCAGTGTCGCAGTGCGCGGTATGTAATGCACAGAGTCTTGCAGTGCCTGGCATGTAATACGGTGTCATTGTGCCCACTATGTAATGTTCTCCACATGTGTTGCAGTGACCGCCATATAACACACAGATCATCAGCAGTGACCGACATTTAACACAGAAAATATGAATACTGTCCACCACACACACAATATTAATACACATCCCCCACACACAACATTAATATACCACCCCCCCACCACCACAGGCCGTATTAAAACACATCACCCCCAGAAAAGAAATAATAAAATGCACCCACACAAAGATGCCCCTGCATGCGAGCAGCGTTGGAGGGGAGGGAGGGAGGGGGGGGGGTGCATGGAGCCTGCGTGGGCCCGGGGTACAAAAGTCAGCAGAGCCCTCCCACTCTTTTGGACACCACCACCCTGGCTGTGCCTGCTATGATGCTATGTGTGTGCCAAACACACAATTATCTCTGTAGGAAGTTTTCTAGGAAATTCTGCACCACATAATACTATAAAAGTCAGGAGAATTATGAAGAATACTGTATGTAGTTCTACATGCTGCAATCATTGACCTGGAGGGGAATACATCTCCCAGGCAGACAGTACAGCATGGTTCCAACTTCCAACATTACTCGCCTCCTGAAGTGGACTGACTCCCACGATGCTGGCTGCTGAGTACGTGGGGTGGCGAAGTGCAGTCACAGGGCCTGATTCAGAGCCGGACGCTATTTGCGGACGGTCGTTCAGGAAAAGGGGGTGGCTATTCAAATGAACCGTTCGCTCTTTGCGGTCTGTTGACGCCTCCATGTCTGAACGAGCGAACAAAACTTGCGGTCGTTTTTTGGATAACTACGCCCCCTGGCCGCTCGCATCCTACGTCATGTCCGCTATTTATTAGAGTACATCGACCAGCGTATGAACTGCTCGCTATTCTAGTGGTTGGTTTTTCCTACCACAATCTTGCGAGCAGTTCTGACTATAAAATAACCCAGTGACGTGGTCAATGACGCTGCTGTATTAATTATGCACACCCATAAAACGCCCGTTTTGACCTTTAAGCACGCCTGCGTTTGGATCTCCACTCCCTGTTTTCAAGCACCTTCCACTGTTACCACCCACATATGCCTCCTCCTGTCACTCAAAATAGCAGGCATTCGCTATTTAGCGAACAATCGATTTTCGGACGCACTGACTGGTTTGCGCATGCGTATTAAAATCCATACGCATGCGCAGTTGGGCAAACATCGCTTGGAACGAACGAGCGGCCGCTTACGAGCGGCTCTGAATCAGGCCCTTAGTCTCTCTATAAATCTTCAAACCTGCCGGCTACACACAGAGGCACGCTGAGCCGGCTGTGATTGTAAGCTGGCTGAAGCGGAAAAGACACATGAGGCCCCGGCTTCAGACGTCAGAGAGCTCTGTTAAACAGTGCTCTCTGTCCGAGGAGCTGTCACACATGCGCCGCACCTCCAATCATGCACCGCAGTCCCTGGCCAGTGTGAGGAGATGAAGGTGTCTCCATTATCAAATATTATTTTCAGCTCTAGAAGCCTGAGAGAGGGGAGCCCGGGGGGGTACTCGCCCCCTGTTCCCATCCCTTAATCCGGCATAATGCCTGCCTGTTGCTCTGAGCACCCTGTAGCAGCTTGTCTCCTTCCAGCTACCCCCGTGACTCAGTGGTGCTGCTGAACACATCCACACACACACAGAAGGCCCGCCGCTGGCAAGCAGCTGCACTGTGCCCGGCAGGCCAGACCCACCCTGGCGTTGCGGGCAAAACTAATAGGGGACGGAGGAAGCTGGCTGTGACAGTGGAGGAGAGATGCCCCCTGCAGGGCTGGTGCCCGGTGGCCACCGCCTCCGTTGTCTCCGGCAGTTCCGCCCCTGATTCAGTTATGCCTATATAGATTTTTATCACTATATTACATCTACGATATGTAATGCTTATTGAATTGCCTTTCAGTAATTTTTATGTGTCTGCTCCCTGCTAATTCTAAAGCTCAGAGGTGTTCCCCAGAAACTGGGCTGCATTTACACAAGCATTAGCACACACTACCACATCTCTTTGGGAAGAGACTAAAAACCATAAATATAAGGAATGAAATGCGGGACAACTTTATTTTTTTGGTTCAAGCTTTTTGGCTGCAGGATAATATGCATTTTCATAATGCTGGACTTTGTGGTGTTGCAGATCAAGTTATATTAGTTTCATTATGTTTGACCTTATTAATGTTACCGGTTTGCACCAGATGCTGCATCACACTTCTGGGGTTTGAGGTACCTCCAAATGTCTACTGTCTATTTTAGACCAAGCATCTTATATTTAATGCTATGTGCTGCCGTCTCTTTAAGGGAAGATCAGTTACAACACAGAAACAAAGACACTTTGAAGCAGTATCCTTATCTTCTGGCATAGAAAATACACTTTATCTTGAACAAACATCATCAACAACCGTTTTCTGAAACTGACAAAAGACAAAAGAAACTGAAGTGAACTTGTAGGGACATCAAACCTTAAAAAGGATTTGGGCAGATAAAACACAGGTGTATTGTGTCTGCAACAGCTATTTATAAACTCTGGTGCTGTAATCCTGCCAGAGACAGATATTTATAGCACTGATTCTTGACCCAGTACAGATGATAATCCAAAATCCTGTCCTAGGGGTAAATTTACTAAGGTGAGAGTTTTTAGAAGTGGGTTTTAGAAGAGATGTTGCCCATAGCAACCAATCAGATTCTAACTATTATCTTCTAGAAGGTGCTAGTTAAATGTTAAATAGAATCTGATTGGTTACTGTGGGCAACATCTCTTCTAAAACTCAAATCTAAAACTCTCACTTTAGTAAATCTACCCCCTAGTGTTGTCTGTACGATAGTTAAGCAAGGTGCTCTGCACAATGCAGTATTCCAAAAGGAGAGCTACTTAAAGTGTAAATGCTCACCTATCGCCTAATGCTAGGTACACATTTGTCGATAGATCATTCGTTCGCTCAATGAACGATATATCGCCATCAGCTGGTGTGTACACCTGATATGTCGGTGAACTATATTGTTCACAGACATATAAGGTCGGCCCTGAAGCACAGCAGATGCGGATATATCTGAAAGACATATTGGCTCATCTACATACGTGCGGCCCGCTGACCGCCTGTACACTTGCTACAGGGACTGCCGACATGGACATCTCAACTGGGCAAATTGAAATGCCCGCCCAGTTGTGATGTCAGCACAGACATATCCATCTGCCGATTGGTAAGTGTGTACAGCTTACCAATTGGCTACTCTGATGGTAATTTGTTCTGCTGACCGATCCATCATCTCAGTGTGTACCCAGCATAATGGGGCATACACACGGTCAGATGTGTCAGATGAACGATTGAACGATTTGACCAACGATTTGAACGATTTTTGACTGCATTAAAATGACTGAAATCGTCCAAAACTGACTGCAAACACATCAGATGTCAGATATCGTTATCTTACCATCGGGAACGCGCATCGCTCAGACATGTCAGATATGAACGATTTTTGAAATTGTTATCTTTCAGATCTGAAGAAAAATCTGACTGTGTGTATGCAATCACAGACAATGCTGCCTATAAATTATATAGGAAACAGTGACATAACGGAGGCATGAGGTGCTAAGTGGTGTCACCTGATCTGAGTGAACGCATAAGCTGCATTTTCATTAATATTGTCTGTGTGTACGGTAATATTAATTTCTGATGGCTTCTGTGTTAGATTTTGCTGACATATATGGAGAAGATGGGGTTAGTTTGGAGTCAAGTGCAAGTTTTGCCCAGGTGAAGAATTGCTGTGAAGTAATCCATGTTGCTGTGAAAGGGGTGAAAATGCAAAACATATATTCCACAAAGGTCACAAACACTGCGTGCTGTACACACACGCTCTAGGGGTACCTGTGCCTCCATCACAACTCCAAATAAGGGTTTGCCATTTAACACACCCAACTCCCTTTAGATGTTTTTTCAGGTTCACAGTTTGCACCCAGTATCTTATTTGGCTCCCAGCTCTGAAACTTCCTGACAGTGTTTCTATCAGCAACAGGCAACCTCAATTTGGGAAAAGTAGCTGTGAGCTGTAACCAAATCATAAAAACCAAGGTTCCAAAATTACATTTACATTTGTGCTTAAGTGATTTCAACCTTACAGAGGGGTCCTCATGCACTATTGCTGCAGTCACGTCAAACAGTCCTTCTCAATACGCCAGGTCCAATCTAACTCCGCTTGAGTTCAGAGTCTTTTTCGCCCGAAAATGTATCTGATCTTAGTTGCAAACGGATGCGACAAAACCGCTTCTCGAGCCTGCACAGATTAATTTGATATTTGACAATTGTATATCGGTGTGTGACGGAATCTGTATACTAAGTGCTATGATGCAGCAGCAGCCGTAGCTTTTTTCCACACCGTTCTGTCCTGCTTTGTATACAGACTCAGTCACACACACAGATATACAAGCGTCGCATCCAATTGTGACAGTTGCATATTCGGTAAAAAAAAAAAGCAAAAAAGACTCTAGGTGCACGGGACCTGGTTGCTCACTCGTGCCAGGCATCTTACCCTGCATGAGGTATTGAGGCTAAATGTATGTTAATAAAGTATTGTGTTTCTTACCGTGTGCGCACGGGGTAACTGTATTGGGTATGGTATAGCATGTGGAGTGTAACGGGCTTCTGCAGCCCTCCTGCTTTGAGTGGCTGGCTGAGTAGATCCAGACATTCTGAATTACAGTACTGAGCTTTCTTAATCTAGAGATGAGAGGCCAGAGAGGATCATAGGATGAATCAGCCTTTGGTCACATCATTGGAGATCTGAGGGAGAAAAGACACTTTTGTAAAATACAGCCTGTTAATGTAAAAAAAGATTTTATATATATATATATATATATATATATATATATACACACATATATATATATATATATACACACATATATATATATATATATATATATATATATATACACACACACACATATATATATATATATATATACACACACACACACACATATATATATATATATATACACACACACACACATATATATATATATATATATATATATATATACACACACACACACACATATATATATATATATATATACACACACACACACATATATATATATATATATATACACACACACACACATATATATATATATATATATATATATATATATATACACACACACACACACACACACACACATATATATATATATATATATATATATATATATACACATACACACACATTTTATATATAACTAATTTATTTTATAAAATAGTCTATAGGTGGTCTATCAGGATACAGAGTCTATATTTTACCTACTGTGAGGGCACCTTTTACAGTTATGCATAAAAGTTATTTTAAATGCCGGATCCTGTGCAATCAATTAAATAATAATAACATAAAAGAAAATCAGATTTAAATCCCACGGCTGACACTAGAAAATTGGCACTTTCAACACCTCGCACCCTATTACATTACGCACAATGGGCACAATTCAATTCAACGCGAATTGAATAGCGCCGGGAAGGAGCTCCAGGAGATATTCAATACAGCATGCTGTGATGTCGGAGAATGCCCGTTCTCGCGCCTTAAACATGGTGTTTAGTCGCGAGAACCGGCATTCTCCGACTAAACTGCCCGGCGCGATGTTGTTTCTGCGGCGCTAAGTGCAGAAAACAGCATCACGCCAGGAATTTTGTCGGATTTCTGCTCGCACCCCAGGAGGGGTGGCTGTGTCTCCATCACAACTTGAGAAGAAAGCCATAGTCGGGCTTAACAGCGCACTGAATTGAAAAGCTCTGGGAGCTCATACACGGCGCTATTCAATTCGCGTTGAATTGAATCGAGCCCAATGTCTGTTTGGTTGTAAATTTCCCCTTGGTGGATATAAAGCAAATATCTCAATTAGAACAGCCTTTGAATTCAAAATGTACGCAAAGTGCTTATAAACAGCTTCAGAAGATATTTCAAATGTGCAGATTAAAAAAATAAATAAGCATTCATACTAAAAATAGTAACTGAAACCAAAATCTAAAAGTAGGCCTATATAAAGCTGGGTGTAAAATGAACAGTCTGTAAAGGCTCCCTAAATATATACTTTACTCATGTATAAACAAATATTTTGTAGAACTGTGTAAATTCTAAGATTACTGCTTATAAAGCAGAATCCAGATTATTAAATAAAAATTACTGCTGGCATATTTTGTTCACTTGCTTTATGCATCAAAACATTTTAAATAAAGACCTAGTAAGGGAAAATAGTGCTATTTGGGAGAGTTCTTCAGGGAGCAGAAGTACAAACAGAACACACAGTACTTGAAGTAATCTGGCAAGAAAGACAATAAATCTGTTTGTGTGGAAACCCATGGCTCTTGGTGCTATGTTACAGTAAAACTGTTGTGAAGTTTTCCCTCAGAGATAGACATTAGGTGGAGCTTATAGACAAACAATAACTTTTACCCCCAATGCTTCCATGTGCTGTGTCTCTCTCTATGTCCTGCTTTTCTTGGTCATCCTGCAACACACAGCGTTTGTCACAGCTTCCTTTCTGTGGGCAGTTTAGAGCTGCCCTGAAAGCTGGTGTAAGAAGTAGAAGCAGGGGTGGGAAACCAAGACAGGGGAAAGGGAAGCTCTTTGCCTGAACCGCGGGTCAGGTCATGCTGATAAATGGTTTTAACAGATACAGGCAGCCAATTTAACAAGCAATACCTCAAATTTGATCACGTTTTGTGTTACCATTGTTTTAAACCACTCTTTAAAGGATTCTATATAGTGGTTCAGCAGCAGCAGTGTGTACCTAAGAAAGACAGAATGCACCAATCCTGAGCTCCTCTTGCAGGTCTTCTCACCCGCAGTTTAAGGCCGATTTCAGACACAACGATTTTGTCCGGCGGGAAAAAAACTGCCTTTTTTTCCCATGGGTCAGTCAGTTTCATAAGCAACAGTTTTGTGCCGTACGCATTGTTAATGCCGTGTGTTTTCAATCTCTTTTCATTCTTTAAATCTGAAGACTGTGGATGGATAGAAAGTCAACATACAGCTAAATACCGTGGTGTATGAAAGCATGCATAAAATCATGTACTTCACTACCTCACGGTACCAGCGTGGCACGACAGCCGTCCTTGTCAGTGGTTTTTCCCCGGCTGTAACATGGGACTCTGCCGTATTCGTGCCGCCTGAAAGCATGCATGTATTTCTCTGTTCAACTACAAACCCTTTACGTGAAAAATACGGAAATTTTTTTTCTGTCCGGACAAAACCGTTGTGTCTGAAACACTGACAACAAAGGATTACAGAGAGATGTGCTGCTAACGTTCACACATGAGCATATTGACTTGGCATCTGATTCAGCATTGTATGCGAACCTGATGGCTTTACATACAACTCTGTTCAGAAATTGGCGCATGCGCAAGATCTGCACTGCTCATGTGCCGACAGGTTTCTATGACGATGGAAACAGTGTCCCTAAGCAGTATCATGATTAACTGCAGCCGTTTGGGGACGTGGAAGGGGCGGCGACACGGGACAGTTATCGAGGTGTGCCGATGCCAGTGTCCGCGTCCTTAGACGCAACTTCACTGGCCCCAGTAGCATGGATGTCATGGACATCCCCAGTAACCTGAGGGTTACTCAGATGGTCAATTTTCACGCAAGTGATCAGATTGCTGTGTATTAGGACGCAGCAGTGGTTCACAGAAGCCAACAGGTGTCTATTTACACATAATGCCTCCTGCGGCATTAGCATAATGGCTGCAACAACTGTCTTACCTGCTACTGCATTATGTACAACTCTGAATCAGCACCTTGGCCCAGAGGGGACCCAGTAAAGCCTCTCCTGTTTTGATACTCCCCCATTGCTGGGTATGGCTAACACGTTAGCTAGAGACGAAAAGGTTGTAAACATTTAGCAAAATTAAGAAAAACTTAAATAAGCCCTTTCTCTGGCAAAACTGCTTTTCTCAACGTCAGAAATATATACCAAAGAGTCATTGTATACTGTAAGACAGATAAAATAAAAAAAAAAAAAAAAGAAAAGCTATACCTAAAATACGAACAAGCTACAATAAAGTCACAAATAAAAAATAAAATACCTGAAAGCAAGCCTAAGGCAGGAATAAACAGTCGCTGTAACCCGGCACATCAGGTACTTTATATTTACATGAACACTGTGTGAATAGACACAGCCAGAGCCAATGTGGTAGTGTGCAGAGCATGTTCTTCATAGTGTCACACTAATGCTGGTATAGTTACCTTAGATTTACCTCATATTTTCTGACATAAAGCCAAGAATCAGAAAGGAGGATTTAATATGTACACTATGGTTCTAATCAAGTGGAAACTGTTCTAGAAGAACATTTAAAGAAACCGCTGGCAGTTTACTCTGGATAACTTAATTCAAAATACTGCAAACAAGTCAATGACTGTCATTCAGACATGTTCAATGCTCATTTCTAGCGAGCTGAGTACAGCAATTCTGTACTCTTATACATAAAAAGCCTGGGTGGCTGCAAGTGAAGAACATCATTTTTGTGATTGACTTTGTGCCTTCTAAGCTTAGAGGCATTTTAAAGCACGTACTGCAATCCACATTTTATTATACTGTTTTGCATAGAGGGCCGTATTCAGGGGTGTGCAAGCGGTGCCGGGCAGAGCTCCAGGTTTTGTGGGCGGCACCATCGCTGCCTCACAGCCAGAACCCACCGTTCTCTCCTGCCCCCTGCTGAGGGGAAAGGCCAGCTCAGTTAAATTTCATCTTTAACTAGTCTTAGAGGTCCATATTCCTTTCCTGTGGATGAGCAATGTCATACTTCATCACCACAGATTATCCTGCACACCTCTAAGGGATGCAAGAAAAATTAGCAATGTTGGTGGCCGCTAGATGCCAGAGAAATGGTTTGAAAGTCGACATCTTGTGACTACTGCCTCTATTTGAATAGCCACCTAAGGGCCTAATTCAGAAATGGTTTATGTAAATTTCCAGTGGAGCACCTGTGTAACACCCATTCTGAGCATGAGCATGTGCAGAACGAGCCGGGGGAAAGGGGATGTCACCGGCCTGCATTCCCGAAAACAAGGGCATGTAAACCGTCCTGGGAGTGCTGAGACCAGGGCATGCATCTTTGGACGCAGCACTCGGATCGCAGATGCTGACAGGAGGGTTATTTTTCTTTCAGAAGCCTCCTACAGCATTACTATAGTTACACAACGTTGCTGTGTGCAAAGACACAGCGGCTATGTGTTCTGCGTCCATCTCTGAATCAGGACCCAAGTATTTGATTAAAAGTAACAGACTGACAACTTTGCAAAAAGAAATCTCTACCTAGCATGTAGTATTGTCAATATATACACCCTCTAATCCAGTATAGTTCCTTCATCTGTGGGGAGAAAAATCAATAGCCTTTTTTGTTCCCATGGTTGGTGTAGATTATAGTCACGAGTCCATACCCGACCCACTACCATATTATCTGTCAGACAGGGACGATGTTTGCCGACCATCAATGTTTTTCTTGCAATGTTAGTGCTTTTACCATTCAATGGCAGCATTCCGATGTTTGCCGCCATTGAATGGTAATCAATAGATGGTTTTCCGAAGGTGTCTTCTATTCTTTAAATCCTAAAAAGCTATGCCTCCCCTGGCTGCTGTGTCTTCATCTGATAATCTCCATGGTTCATGCTGCTGGTTTCGTTGGAAGCTGTCACTCACTGCCTCAGACGTGACCCTCAGTCCCTCTCTGTTAGCTCCGATTGGCTCTCTGAGACAGTGAGAGCCAATCAAAGTGCAGCCCTGGCCCTGCAGCATCAGTCACTCACAGACACGTCACACACAGACAGACAGTGAGCAGGTCCCAGGCTCCCAGTGGCAGTGTTTCTATCTCCTCCTTGTCCTCAGCTCTGCCTGCCTAGCTCAGCTGTTTCTTTGTTGCTGCTCCGGCTCAGTGCCCTGCCCCTTGACAATTAATATAGTTTTAACCATCAAATTCTTTTGATGCGATGGTTAGTTACCATCGCATCGAAAGACTCAATAGTGGAAGTACTGCCCCTTGTTTGATGGTAGGCTTCCGATGTCCATCCCTAGACTGGGGCTGTACATCAGTCCTGGCAGGCCGCCCTGTGCACGCACTCTTGCGAAGGGGGCGTGTTTTAGCTTTGAGGGGGTGTGCTGCGAGTCATGGGGGCCTTCCCTCCCCCTGAACGCATATCATGTATACGGCGGCGTGGGGTGGAGGGCGGGAATTCTTCCGCCCTCCTCGAACCGGCCCTGACACCATCGGCCCTTCAGGCAAATGCCAGAAGTGCCCGATGGCAAGTCCAGCCCTGCTGTCAGATGAAGAGGTAAGAGCGGATCACAAGGTTACAATCTATAGGATAACCGGAGTTTGAAACATGAGTTTATGTGCACTTATTGTGTATCAGCCACATAATAATGAAAAAGAGTGCTTACTGGGGCTCTGATATTCAGTAACGTCTCAGAGGCATTCATCGGCGGGCTGGGCAGGACGCGGCACTTGCAAGGAGGATCAGAAAGCAGTAGACCACAGGTTTCAAAGACTCCCGGTGTCTTCCACCTACAGCACTGTGGAGGTGTGGCTACACCTGGTGCCGCTGGCTGCACAATCTTTACTGATACAGTCAGGATGAGAATCTCTTTTGCATCTTTTCCAGATGCAGTAAATGGACCAGAAAACAAAACAGTGCAGGAGCTAGGAGATCAGCAGCACAAGAGATTGGACCAAAGGGAGACTGTTCTCCCCGAACCTGGCCAGCAGCAAAATGTCACAGTGGCCAACTATGCACGCTTGTTTAAATTCTCCACAGGTGACTTCACAATGAAATCTGTAACAGTGGACATATACACCAATAACTTTCAAACCACTGAGAGGTGAAGTGAATAACAATTACTATCTTGTTACAGTGGCACATGTCAAGGGGTGGGATAAATTAGGCAGCAAGTGAACAGTCACTTCTTGAAGCTGATGTTTTGGAAGCAGGAAAAAAATGGGCAAGCATAAGGATCATGAGCGACTTTGACAAGGACCAAATTGTTATGGCTAGACAACTGGGTCAGAGCATCTCCAAAACAACAGGTCTAGTGGGGTGTTCCTGTTATGCAGTGGCTAGTACCTACCAAAAGTGGTCCAAGGAAGAACAATCAGTGATTCGGCAACAGGGTCATGAGCGCCAAAGGCTCATTGAGGAGTCTGAGGAGTGAATGCTAGCCAACTGGTCCTATCCCACAGAAGAACTTCCGTAGCACAAGCTGTTGAGTATAATACGAGGGTTGTCCAAAAGTAATGCCTAAATGCTCATAACTCTGAAATAATATGCAATATTTATTTGAAACTTTGTCAGTTTGTAGTTTAATATGTCTGCTAGCTATATATGTATTTTTGTTTAGGCAGTCCAAGAAATACCATGGATTCAAAGATGAAACAAAGAGCATTCTTTGAATTTCTGGAAAAAGAAGGCTGCAGTGCAACAGAAATCCAAAGAAGACTGAAAAAAGTGTATAGTGAGCGTACAATTGACTATAGCAATGTCAGAAGGTGGATGAAGCGTTTTCAATCGGGAGAATCGTCTGTGTGCGACAAACCTCGTGGTGGCAGACCATCAACTGCAGTGACACAAGAGAACCGATACAAAGTGGATGCCATGATTCAGAAAGACCGTCGTGTGACCATCAGAGATATCAGTGATGAACTTGAATGTAGCCATGGCACTGTAAAAACACTAATCAATGATTTGGGATATCATAAAGTGTTTGCTATATGGGTTCCAAAGCAATTAACCAGGGATCATAAGGCTCAGAGGGTGGAAGTGTGCAATGACCTTTTGACCAACTTTGAAGCCAACCCTGAGACGTTTTTGGAAAATGTCATTATAGGAGATGAGACATGGGTATTCCTTTATGACCCAGAAACAAAGGTCCAATCAAGCAATGGAAACACCCAAGTTCACCTAGGCCAAAAAAGTTTAAATCACAGCGATACATTCTTCTGGGATTGCTGAGGTGTTATTCTCATCGATTACTTGGAAACAAACCAATCAACAGTGATCAATAAATTAATACACTTTAGAAGCTGAAAGAAGCCATCAGCAAAAAAAGGTCAACAATTCCACTGTCAAATGTCATCTTACACCACGACAATGCCAGACCTCACACTTAGATGGCAACATCTGTGGCCATTGCTAAAATGGGTTGGGCAATAATGCCACATCCACCATACAGTCCTGATTTGGCCCCTTCTGACTTTCATCTGTTTGGCCCTCTCAAATACTGTCTCCGGGGTCAACATTTTGAAGACAGAGGTTGTTAAAAACGCCATACGTTCCTGGGTCAAACACCAACCACTGGAATTTTTCCAAAATGGATTGAGATCCAAAAGAGATGGCACCAGGAAACACTATGGAAAGAAGGCAAGCCAGTGGAGGCAGTATGATTCTCTGGGCACTGTTCTGCTGGGAAACAATGGGTCCTGGAATTCACATGGATGTTACATTGACACAAACTACCTACCTAAACATTGCTGCAGACCTGATGGCAGTGACCTCCTTCAGCAGGATAATGCACCAGGTCACACTGCTATATATTTTCAGTAATGGTTTGAGGAACATGACAGAGTTCAAGGTGTTGACTTGCACTCCAAATTCCCCAGTTCTCAATCACATCTGTGGAATATGCTGGAAAAACAAGTCCAAGTCATGGGGACCCAACCTTGCAACTTACAGGACTTAAAGCAGGGCTTCACAAAACCCGGGGGCCAGATTGCCATGGCGACCAAGATTCTAGTCCTGGCGACTAGGTTTTATTAGAACCAGGCACACTACAAAAGTACAAATAAAACGGAGTAGGCAGGTCGTAGCGCGTACCCATCACATTCAATCATTGTGGCTCCACGTGCCACGTGGCTCAGCATGTGACTGTGTGAGGTGCTGGAAAAGCCGGAGCCACCTCTGCAACCCCACAGTGGTTGCAGCATTTAAAGGGGGAATCAAAGACCAGACTAACTCTCTCCCGGGCAACATCACCGTGCTGTGAGTGCCAGCCAGAGGGGACAGAGACCCGCAGAAGACTAGGAGTATCAAGATCCCGCCCATCCTGACGGAGTTGCTACATGGCTACACGGTAGAGGTGCTTTGTCAGAGGCCTTAGGACCTGGAGGAGTTCACCATGCAGGGTGCACTACTTCACCATCCTGAAGCAAACCCAGCGGCAGGGGCCGCTGTGGCTCCTCAGACTCACGCCTGCAGAGTCACCTTTGACAGGGAGCCCATGCAGACTGTGTCCAACGGAGGAGTTGGACGACTCCTCCAATGCTTCAGGCTTTGAAGGTAAGAGGTTTTGTGCCTGATCCCACTTCCTAGCTACCACATCGTAGAGTAGATAGGCCTGTAACCCCGTCCTGGGGCTCTTACAGTGCATGGTAGACTTGTAGACTACAGGCTTTCCCATTCTGGTGCATTGACTATAAGAGGAAAGTCCCTATGGTGGTGGTGGAGGAACCTGCCATTAGTTCCACTGCAGATTGGCAGCTGGGTGAGTTGTGTAGAGCCCTGAGAACCAAAGACAAATCCCACGGAGCTACCGGAGGGATAAAGGGAGGCTGAAACCTCAGAACACCCAGAAAAAATGTCCTAACAGGCGGCAGCTGGGTGATCCTTCGCTGAAACCAAACAGAGTGCAGATGCCTGAACCCTCAGGGTGGCCAGGCAGAGACCCCGGTCTAAACCAGCCTGGAAAAAAGCAAGCACTTGGGAGACCCTAAAAACTTTAGGATCATATTTCCTATGCTTACACAATTGAAAATACGCCAAATCCTGTAATAGAAACAGACATAGAAAGGCTTCCTTGCCCTAAGCATCGTCAGAATAACAAAATTAGAAAAACCGTTGGCTCTTAAGATGAAAGATTCAAGAGCCATGCCGCCAAAGACAGACGGGGAAGGTCCGGATGCAGGCAGGGACCCTGCGTTAACAGGTCTAGCCTTAGAGGAAGAGGCCATGGAGTGTCTATGGAGAGACTCTGAAGGTTGGTGAACCAATGGCATCGGGGCCAAGCAGGGGCTATCAGTATTACTGTTCCGCCTTCCTGCTTGAATTTCCCGATGACCCTTGGGAGGAGGGAGAATGGAGGAAAGAGATACGCTAGCCTGAAGTTCCACTTCACTGCTAGAGCGTCCACAAAATCGGCTGAGGGATCCCTGGTTCTGGACCCGTACTTGGGGACCCTGTGGTTGTGGCCTGAGGCCATGAGGTCTACTTCTGGTAGTCCCCATTTGTCCACAAGAATCTGAAATACATCTGGATGGAGAGCCCACTCCCCAGCGTGTATATTCTGCCAACTTAGGAAGTTGAGGACTCCTGGTATGAATACTGCCGAGATTGCTGGAAGATGACATTCTGCCCAGACCAGAATGTTTGCCACTTCCGCCATGGCAGCGTGACTTCGTGTGCCTCCGTGATGGTTGAGGTAGGTTACTGCGGTGGCGTTGTCGTACTTTACTTGGACAGGCCTGCCCTTCAGTATATCATGTGCCTGAACGAGTGCTCTGAATACTGCATGCAGTTGTAGGATGTTTATAGACAGGAGACCCTCCTTGGTCGTCCATCTTCCCTGAAATGTGTACCGACCTGTCACTGCGCCCCATCCGCGGAGGTTGGCATTGGTAGTGAGGAGCCCTCAATCTGGAATCCAGAAGGGGTGACCCTTGTTTAGATGAATCGTCTGCAACCACCATGAGAGGGACAGCCGAACCTCTGGAGAAAGACGGATTGTCTGTGACCTTATTAACTGGTACTCCCCGCCACCGGGAGAGGATCAGCCGTTGCAGTGGTCTGGAGTGGAACATTCGCATATTCCACCATGTCGAATGTGGACACCATGGACCCCAGAACCAGCATTGCTGAGTGGACAGATACTGACGGATTGCGGAGAAATCTGCGAATCCGCAATTGAAGGGCCACAATCTTGTCTTGTGGCAGAAATATACTTTGTGCCAGAGAATCCAGACGTGCACCTAAATGCACCATCTACTGCACTGGAAAAAGCAATGACTATTTCCAATTTATGATCCAGCCGTGTCTGTGTAGACAGGCAATCGTCAGTCTGAGATGATGTTGCAATACCTCTGGAGATTGTGCCAGTATCAGGAGATCATCCAAGTATGGCAGTATCCTGACTCCCTGACGCCTGAGGTAGGCAGTCATTACTGCCATTATCTTGGTCAACATCCGTGGGGCTGTTGACACACCAAAAGGCAGTGCCTGAAATTGGAAAAAATTTCTGCAGAACCACAAACACCTTTGGTGGAAAGGTGTAATTAGTATATGCAGATATGCGTCCTGAATGGCCAAAGACACCATAAATTCCCCCGGTTCCATTGCCAAAACAATTGACCGCAGGGTTTCCATATGGAAGTTGGGCAACCGGATAAATGTGTAGAGACCTTTCAGATTCAGAATAGGCCATCGGGTTTTTGGATTTTTGGATTACAAATAGGTTGGAATAAAAACCCCTTCTTTGTTGATCCACCTTAACCCAGATTATTACCCCTGAATCCAGCAGGGAACGAATGGCTGCTGGAGAGCCAAGTCCTTTGCAGACTCAGCGGGAGTTGTTGTGCAAAAAGATCTTTGTGGGGGACATCTCCAGAAGGTAAGGGCGTACCCTCAAGAGACCACCTCCCGAACCCAGACGTCTGTTGTTGCGAGATGCCATGTATTCAAAAACTAAAGAAGTCGACCTCCCACCCTGGGATTTCCTAGGTGAAGGCCTGCCCCTTCAGGCCGTGGGTTTATCGTCCGACTTAGAAGCCGGACGTCTGCTTATCCATGATCTCTTAGTTTGCAGTTTTTTACGAGAACTAGTTCTAGAGGAAGACTAACCCTTCGCCTTTCCCTGTGGCGAAAGGCTCGAAAGGACAACTGCCTAGGTCTAGGGACCAGCCGCCTTGGAGGCTGCCAACATAGATACAATCTTATCCAATTCTGTGCCAAACCGAATGCCTCCCGTAAAACGGCAGGGATTCCAAAGCCTTCTTGGACCCTGCATCTGCTGTCCAGTCCCTTAACCATAGGGCTCTGTGAGCAACAACTGATGCAGCCAAAACCTTAGAAGTCAGAATACCGGCGTCTAATGCCGCCTCTCCCAGGTAGGAGGCTGCCTCCTTGATTTAGGAGAGAATTGTCAGTTGTTCTCTGGAAGAGTGTTTTCGAGTGCCCCTGTCCATTCTTCAATGGCCTTAAATACCCAGGTCGTGGCCATGGCCGGGCAGGTAACAGCTCCCAGGAGAGAAAAAAACGCCTTGAGACAGGCTTCAAGTCTTCTATCTGTGGAATCCTTAAGGGAGGATAAAGATGGGAGGGCCAATGTAGCGCTCCTGACCAGATGTGCTACATGAGCATATACAGTCAGCGGAATTTCCCACTTCACATATTCGTTCGGTGGGAGGCAGTATAAAGCTGTAACCTTTTTTGTAACATGGAATAGTCTATCCGGAGAACTCCATGCTTCCCCCATAAGTTCAGAGATGCTCAGATTTAGGAAACTCAGCCTAAGTTTAAAACAGCTTTAACTGCCCTAATCAAGGAGGAAACATCTGTTGTTGGAAAATGGTCCTCCTTTCCTGAGAGAGACTCTTGAGAGGAGCCCTGTATCTCCTCACACTCATCTGAAGATGTATCAGAGTCTGCAGGCTGGACGGAGTGATAGGAGGAAGCCGACCGCCTTCTGGTTTTAGGCAGTACCGGCCTGGCTACTTGCAGCGTTTGCGGATATGCAGCAGGGGATGGAGCCATACTCTGACTTGAGTGGGCATAAACATCCATCCAAGACTGATGCATAGGAGACATAAACATAGTAAGTTGTAGCTGCTGAGGGTACCCCATAGTAGGGGCCGGCATCAGAGCAGATAATTGGTTTACAACCTGCGCCATGATCTGGGAAAAAGAAGCCCAGGAGCTGGTAGCCTGGACTGATGTGGACTCTTTGTAGCAGTGACCACAATCCATTTTGTATGAAATCCTGAGGGGACAAACCCACCTGACAGGCCATACATGTAACCAGCACAGGGGCTTTCGCCTCCTGCGTCTCGTTTTCTTTGGACATAACAATACACGCAATGTTATGCAAAGTAATATAATACAATGTGACAGTGTTCACCCCCAAAATAACCCACACACCTGTAGCAGAAAGTTATGAAGAGAAACAGCAGTGATAGTTATAACTGACTAATTAAGGAAAAAACAAGGCAGTATAACACACAGCCTACTTACACAAGTCACATACAGTGCAAAAAAAAATAAGAGTTATGGTATAATGTACGTTAACTCTTTTTCTTCGAGGTCCATAGGGTCCACAGGATCTGCCTTGGGGTATTTAGTTGGAGTGATCCATTGCAAGAAACCGCTTACAGCTTTGAAGCTCCCAGCATGCATAGGTCCTCCTCCCTATATACCCCGCCCCCAGCCACAGGCATTCAGTTTGTAAACAAGCCTAACGGCAAGAGACGGAAAGTAGAGAAGGAAGTACAATGAACACAAGAAACTCTCAAAACACGGAGGGAATCAGTGATACAAGAAACAAGGAACAGATTCCAAATGAGGCCAGGTTCCTAAGGGTGGGTGCCCTGTGGACCTCGAAGAAAAAAAAGAGTTAACTAAGGTATGTTATACCATAACTTATTTTCTTCTTCAGGGTCCACAGGATCTACTTTGGGAACGTCCTAAAGCAGTTCCCTTAAGGGTGGGGACACTCCTGAGCAGAGAGGAGAATCCGACGCCCAAAGGAAGCATCCTGGGAGGCAAAAGTATAAAATGCATAGCATAGCATAAGACCAAGTGGCCGCCTTGCACAGCTGCTCAGCCGAGGCGCCATGTCTAACCGCCCACGATGGTCCCACAGAAAGAGTAGAATGTGCTGTCACCTTGTTCGGGACAGGGAGATCAGCCTGTGTATAGACCTGAGAAATAGTCATAAGCAGCCAGCGAGTCAAAGTCTGTTTGTTAGCTGGCCAGCCTCGTTTGTCAAAACCATATAAAACACAAAGAGCGCATCCGAATTCCTGATGGAGTTGGTACGATCCATGTAGATACGCAAAGCTCAGACCACATCCAGTGAAATTTTACCCCTAGAAAGGTCTGAAGACTGGAAGGCAGGTACTACAATTTCCTCATTCAAAACAGGATACCTCCTTTGGATGGTAACCCACTCTAGTACGGAGGACAGCTCTATTTTGATGAAAAATCAAATATAGGGAGCGACATGATAGTGCTGCCAAATCAGAAATTGTGAGCTGAGGAAATAGCAAGAAGAAAAAGCATCTTCACTGTCAACCATCTAAGGTCCACCTTATCCAAGAGTTCAAAGGGAGGAACTTGCAATGCCTTGAGAACCAAAAGATAAATTCCACGCCGCCACCGGAGGGACAAACTGAGGTTGCAGATGGAGAAGCCCCTGCAAAAATGTTCTAACATCTGGCAGGGGAGCAATTCTCCGCTGGAACCAAACTGACAATGCAGAAACCTGAACTCTCAAGGTAGCCAGGCGAACACCTAAGTCTAACCCAGCCTGAAGAAAAGCAAGCACTCACGAGACCTTGAAGATTTTAGGGTCATAATTTCTGTGGGAACACCAAAGAAAAAATGAATGCCAAATCCTTTGATAGATGCGGGCAGAAGCAGGATTCCTTGCCCTTAGCATCGTCTGGATCACAGAAGTAGAGAACCGCTTGGCCTTTAAGACAGAAGACTCAAGAGCCATGCCGTCAAAGCTAGCCGAGGTAAATCCATATAGCGGCAGGGACCCTGCACTAACAAATCCGGTTGCAAAAGCAGTGGAAGTGGACTGTCTATGGATAGACACGTCAGGTCTACAAACTGATGTCTCCTGGGCCAGGCAGGAGCTATCAGTATTATACTGCTGCCTTCCTGCTTGAACTTTCTGACCACCCTTGGGAGGAGGAAGATTGGAGGAAGCAGGTATGCCAACCTGAAGTCCCACCTCACCACCAGAGCGTCCACGAAGGCGGCTGGGGGATCCTGAGGGGTCCCGTACCTGGAGACCTTGTGGTTGTGGCATGACGCCATTAGGTCTACGTCTGGATGAAAAGCCCATTCCCTGGCGTGTATGTCCCAACGACTTAGGAGGTCCGCTTCCCAGTTGAGGACTCCTGGGATGAATATTGCCGAGATTGCTGGAAGATGGCATTCTGTCCACAGCAGAATGTTCGCCACTTCCTTCATGGCTGCCGGACTTCGTGTGCCTCCTTGATGGCTGATATAGGCCACTGCAGTCACATTGTCATACTGAATCTGGACAGGCCTGCCGTGAAGGAGGTCCTGTGCCAGAATGACCTCTCTGTGCACTGCACGAAGCTCCAAAACATTTATCTGTAGGTGATTTTCCTGTCACCTCTCCACATCCACGCAGAATTTCATCCGTGGTGTGAAGTACCCAATCTGGGACCCATAACGGGCGACCCTTGTCTAGATGAGTCACCTACAGCCACCAGGCGAGGAAGAGCCGAATCTCTGGCGAAATGCGGATCATCTGAGACTTTATCCGATGATACTGACCATCCCAATGAGACAGAATCCATTGCTGCAGGAATCTGGAGTGTAACTATGTATAAGCCACCATGTCGAATGTGGATACCATGGAGCTTAGCACCTACATTGCCAAGTGAACTGACACCTCTTGCTTGCAAAGTAGACACTGCACACAAGATTGTAGCGCCGCAATCTTGTCCTCTGGTAGAAGAATCCTCTGACCCAGAGGGGTAAATTTACTAAGATGGGAGGCCTATTAAGAAGTGATGTTGCCCATAGCAACCAATCAGATTCTACTATCTCATTTATTTAGCACCTTCTAGAAGAGAATACCTGGAATCTGATTGGTTGCTATGGGCAACATCACTTCTTAATAGAACGCTCATCAGTCCAGCAGCACCTCTAAGTGCACCATTTGCTGAGTTGGAGAAAGAGAAGACTTTTTCCAATTGATTATCCAGCCGTGCTCTTGTAGGCAGACAATGGTCATCTGAAGATGACATTGTAATATCTCCTGAGATTGTGCTAACATCAGGTCTTCATCCAAATATGGCAGTATCCGGACTCCTTGTCGTCTGAGATAAGACGTCATGACTGCCATTATCTTGGTAAATACCAGAGTGGCTGTGGCCAGCCCGAAGGGTAGAGCCAACAATTGGTAATGTTGCTGATCTACCATCAATCTCAGAAATCCTTGGTGCAGCTATGCATCTTTTTGGTAACACGGTGCGTCTGGATACCGCGCACCAAACAAAAAAATTGAATGCCTGTGGCAGGGGGCAAGGTATACAAGGAGGAGGACCCATGCATGCTGGGAGCTTCAAAGCTGTTTGGTGCAATGGATCACTCCAACCACATACCCCAAGGTAGATCCAGAGGACCCAATGGACCCTGAAGAAATAAATATAAAATATATATATATATATTATACACACACGCACACACACACATACATACATACAGACACACACAATTAGCTCTTAGTAAACTATGAACAGCACAAAGGCCAAGTAGGAGATCGAGCTCTGTATAACCTGGCCACCTAAGGAGAGGTTGGGGGAGGGGCCACCGGGTAGAGCCTTCCTCCCCTAGGCTTTATGGATCCACCGGGCACACTGGCTGTAACTGGCCGCCGCCTTTCATTCCTGGCTGCCAGAATTTCATACCCTAGTGGGAAGCAGTCTACCCTCACTACAGCGGCCTCCGGCAGGTCTCCACTACCGGAGGCACGGACTGCCAGGTGGTTCCCTGCCATCAGTTGCCAGCGGGGAACCACCTTACCTGCATCCCCGATGTCTCCAGCTGCAGTCGTGGGATCAGCGTCACTCCGCTGATGCCCGCCGAATCAAAAGTTCCCTCACTGGTGTTGCAGGAGTAGACGAAGCAGCAGCACGGGCGTCTATCCGCCTAGTGCTACCTACTCGTAGGCAAAAAAAAACCCTTGCTTGACTCTGCCGAAGCAGTCCCCTGTTCATAAGGTGCACTCCTGCGCACCAAACAAAAAACTGAATGCCTATAGCCAGGGGTATATTAGGAGGAGGACCCAGTGCATCCTGGGAGCTAAAGCTTTTAACTGTTTGGTGTCTGGATCACTCCAACCACATACCCCAAGGTAATTCCTGTGGACCCTATGGACCCCGAAGAAGAAATGTAGCCATTAAACTGCTAGAGGTTAAAAACAAAAGTTCAGATTAGCAAAAAATGTAAAATAATTTAAGTTTCAGAGTTAGAAAAAAAAAGTCCTGTTTCAGGGAACAAGTAATGTAGCCTACAGCTTTCTCCAGCAATGAAAGAGTCTGAAGCAACACCAGTGGATCACTGAAGACTGGAAGGTCTTATGGGCCAATGAATCAAATTTAAAATCTTTGGTTTATCATGCAGGGTTTTTGTACACCATGGAGAATAGTAAAACACCCCTGTGACACCAACTGTCAAACAATGGAGGCGGAAGGGTGATGGTCTGTGGCTCTTTTGCCGTCACCTGGCACCAAAAGGCCTACAACGTTTTGCAGTGCCAAGCAATACCCTCTGGTCAACGCCTATTTGGGTACCCCTACAGCAAGGTAATGACCCAAAATATACCTCCAGATCTACTTTTAAAGAAAAGAAGAGAGTAGGCGTCAATTCATGGAATGACCAGCACAGTCTCCAGACTTCGGGCCTGATTCACTACGGATTGCAATTCTGCTTATACACACGCACCGCAGTTGCTAATATCAGCGGTGCTATTTAAATGTGTACATTCACATTGCAAACGCAGCCAGACATAAGGCCGCCCACTTCCCCTTACTCACATCCGTATACTAGGGGAACATAGCGAATCAATCAGTAACATCGGACCCATACGCACACTTGCACAAGCCCTGACCTTACTCAGAAATTGCTACCAGCCACACACGCTATCCGTGCTATGGCTGCTTATGGCCATGCAGTGCATAATTTATGCACGCCCCTGCAACGGCGATGCAACGCACTGGCACACCTGCGTTCGCCTGACCGCCCCTGTCACCACCCACAAATGACACTTCCTGTCAATCGTGCGTATTAGCAACTGCATTCCTTGCTGAATCAGGCCCTTAAACTCCTTCAAGCTAGTATAGTCAGAAGGGGTAAAGCAAAGCAAACTGCTACAGAAGTTCCTACATGTGTTTGGGAAGAACTTCCTGAACAATATTTGATTTTCACTGTAAAGAGAATGCCACTGTTCAGCAGTTCTATCTGCAAAAGGTACTTTGAGGGGTCAAACATTTACAATTTGATCCTATCATTTTTTTTTTTTATCTCCAAACTGTCAATAATGTACTTCTAGCTGGGTCACATCAGAACTGCTATACATAAACAGAATAGAGTTGTAAGCAAACTGACCTCAAGAGCGGCCGCATTACGCACACAAAATTAAATGCAGAGTTAACCATACCGTCCCCATTCATGTGCTTGTGAAGCATACTTGCCTACCCTCCTGGGACCTGCGGGAGGCTCACGATTTTTCGGGTAACCCCACGCACCCCAGGAAAGTAGGCACAAGTGGGTAGAATGGGGAGAATTTACTCGTGAATTGGCGGTCTCCTTAAGTAGGGGGCGTAGCCTAATGACGGGATTCTATGAGAATCGGGTCATTTGGCCCAGCCCCTTAGTCACATTTTCAGGATTGACAGCGTTTTACAGCAAGTGGGCGGGGCTTAATGTTGCTGCTCATCTGGCCCCGCCCCCAACGTCTCCACTGCGGGAGAGGAAAATGTGAATGTCGGCACGTATGTTGTGAAGGCATCTCACTATCAGAGCGTATTTGCACCAGCTTTATATATGGTGCAAGTGATTAGAACAAAATTAGTGGCACATACACGCAATGGTGTACAGCCCACAATTCCACCTACATGCCCAAGACATACCCTCACAACGTCCAACGGGATGGGACGGAAATGTGTAAGAATGAATCGCTATAGTTGTGCATATTCGGCTTGGATGCATATGCAATACTAAAATATCTGTCCATAAAACGGACTTGTGTACAACTCTATATCAGGCCTAATGCGTCTTGGAAAAAAAATCCATAAATCACATAACTTGCGTTTCATTCATACACCACCTAACCACTGAATAGTCTGGAAATCCCCATTTTGTAATTCACTCAAGATCCAGATTAGTCAACAGCCATAACCAATTGGCCGACAAAGGCTAATCTGGTGCTGCAAATGCAAAAGCCAGTTGTTTTATTTTCTTAATTGTATTACCGATTGACTAATAGCGAAAACATCTTTAAAGTCAGCTTTTTCCTTTGGCTCAGCTTCTATGGTTTCACATATAGCAGTACATATAGCAGTGATGAGCATTCACTTCCCTTCCCCTCTTCATAGGTGTCACTGTTAGAAATAGATATTAGCGGGTTTATAGTTGCTGCAAGTTGAGGCTGCAACACAGTGCAACAGACATACAGGTTTCTCCTTTTCCAATCAGCAATCTATAATCCATAAAGAGCCAGTCATCAATAACCGCTATTATTCTAACACCTTTAAAGATAAAAATCATTATAAACAGGGAACACGCTCATTTGACTTTTCTATAGATCTATAGTAGCATTAGGGAAAAGCGACGAGTCTGGTAGTGGTGGAGGCAGCCAACTAGGATAACTATCGCCTCTAGCTACCGCCTTCATGACACAAACTCTCTCCATAACTTTATGAATGTCTCTTTGCAGTGCTAGAAGAATTTGTGGGCTCCATTAAGACATTAAGTGATGATAGTCCATGGAGAGTGACAACCACAATGCAGAAGAGTCATTACATAGCATCTTATGGATATCCTTTATGACATGTCCAAAAATAAGTGAAAACGATCTAACTACAGCACGATGGACCCGATAGTTTACGTACAACTCCGATGTTTAACGATTAGTGCATGCGCAGGATCTGCTCTGTGCATGTGCTGATCACAGGGCCTGATTCACCAAGGAACACAGTTGCTTATATGCATGCAACTGGCCGATTAATTCGCTCTGTGCATGTATGGTAGAGTGATTGGCGGGCAGTGCCATTTGTGGGTGGTGATCGGGCCAAGGCAGGCTTGCAAGTGCGTTTCAACGCCGTTGCATGGGTGTGCATAAAGACGCCACCTGAGGACTCATAGCGTGCACTGAAGCAATTCCTGAGTGAGGTCTGACCTGCATAACTGTGAGTATGGGTACAATGTTGCTGATTGTTTAGCGATGTTGTCAAAGTATACAGATGTGAGTAAGGGGAAGTGGGCGTCCTTATGTTAGGCTGTGATCGCAATGTGAATGCACACATTTACATATCACCGCTGATATTAGCAATTGCGTTGTGTGCGTATAAGCAGAATAGCGATCCATTCTGAATCAGGCCCATAGGCCCCCCTAGTAGGCCGCAGCATGCTTGACAGTGGGAACGGGGAAGAGCAGTGATGGTCAGCATTCTTGAAAATGGGCTGTATACATACACACGTAGTGAAGCCTTGGTTTGGTGTTCTACATGCCCATTTATTTATTATGATGGAGAAGATAGCACCACCAATAATCTGGGATAAGATTGTGCCTTATGAGAATATATTATTATATTTTGTCAAAATGTGTTTCTTTTATGTTGTCTCCCTGCATATGGTAATTTATAAACAGTTTATATAGCGCAGCATATTCCGCTGCGCATAATCCAGCATGGAATACAAAGGACAATATTCACAGCTCACCCTCTTCTTTATTCCATCACCACTCCAACGCCCTTGCTGTCAGACAGAGTTAAGGGGGTATCCACTAGGCGATTTTAGCAAGCGATTGCACTATAATAACGTCGTTATCGTGCAATCGCTTGCAAATCGCGCATGCATCGGGCATGTTTTGGTCGGAAGCAAACAGCGATGCGCGTGCACACTGGTCGCTTCTGACTGCTATCATCGCCCGTACATGCTGGTCAACCTGACGATCCCGTCAGGTTCAGCATGTGCGGGGATGAGGGATGTGCCTGGACTGAACGAGGGAACGTTCAGTCTAGGCACATCACTAGATATACATTGCAATGTCGTAATCCTGCTCTCGTTTGTATATCTAGTAGTGGATACCCGCCTTTAGGCTTCCCTACTCACACCTCTGCACACTTAGTTGACTTCCAACCTTGCTTTGTAACATGAGGCTCAATAAATGAGTAATGCTTTGTAAGACTGCATCAAATAATACAATTTTCTAACATCTAGGGTCAGTAGAAGGATACTATATGCCCGTAGTTCTTAGTTATCCCCTTCCATTCAGGCACTACCCCCACTACAGAGCAGTGCCACACGCCCAGCTTATTAACCAAACACAGCATCATCACTATTACGGGTAAGACGCATCGAGATCATGTTCGAGTCAGTTAGAAAATACACCCTTTTTCCCCCATTGACAGCTAAAGGGGTGTGTAATTTAAATGAGATATTGCACATTCAGCCCTGACAAATGATGTAAGTGGCATCCATTAAATTTATTTCACATTATGATTTCAGCATTCACCAAGCTTCCAAACAAGGTTGCTAGTCTTCCCCCTAGATTGTGAAAACATAGCAGCTTTCTAGTGGCTGTGTCCTTGGCTTGTCTCTCTTCTCTACCACTTCCTTTCTGCCAGTGTTGTGTGGCAGATGGCCAGCACTAGCAGGCCATGTTATTCTTATCTTCATCAGCCTCTCCTCCTTCCTCTTTTCAGATTATTACATGCCTGCAAACCTCAAGAGACAGAGATAGACATACACACGCAGGTTTCAAAAAGCAAAGCCAGCAATAGGATAGAAATACAAGCATACTATGTCAAATACTGCCTGATCCACATTTGTACCCTTTAGTTCGACAGTGATATGCAGGGCAGAGCCTTTCCTGTTATACTTAGGTATACGCCAAAGTTTTGACTATAAAAATTATTGGAATAATACAAACATACAAAAAAGCTATTTAAAAATGATAAGAAAAAAAATTTAAGAAAATATTATATAGTCAAAACTCTGGAGTAAAAAGTGTATAGCAGGTGAGGCACTGCCTCCCCTGTCTACCTTTTCCACACATCCCTGATCAAAACTCGCCAAATTTCCAGCACTATATACTATACTTTGTATAATGCCCACGTGAAACTTTGGGTTCATATATGCATCTGTAAATCTGGCTCTGATATTAGCCAGTGCCTCCTCAGCCATTTACCTCACAGCACGTCACTGCCCTTAGACTGATATTACTATAAATTGCCATAATGAAATTCCTGAAATTTCTTTCAGGAGTAAAGGCCCCTACACACTATAGTGAGCGATTTGTCCGATTCCGACACATCGGAAGACAAATCGTTCATATCGTCCAGTGTGTATACTCTATCACGATGCGCGATCCCGGCGGTCGTTGGTCGCATCTTCAGATCTTTTTTACATGCAGGAAGATCGTGCTTTGAGTAAGCTCTACCGAACGATAAACGATATGTCCTTCAGACCTGCATGATGCTGCCATCACTTCACAGGCATTCCCACTCACCTTCCATACCTGCTTCAGACACAGATGTATCTCTGCATGCATCTGTGTAAAAAGCTTGTAAAGTGTAAAATAAAAATAATAAAAAAAAAGTCCTGGTTGTGAAAATAAGGGGGGCAAAAAAAAACGTAGGAGGTGCCCTGCATTTTCCATAACGAGCACTGGACTCTTTCTACCCTATCACCAGGTCCCCCGGCCAAAGCATTACACCTGACCTACTAGTAACCACATGCCGGGAATCCCTGGGAGGTGGGGACAGCCCCCAATAGAGGGGTCCCCCTCTCCAGGGCACCCCAGGCCTGGGCTGATAGCCCGGAGCCATCCCCTGCACCCCAAGCGGAGGCTCTCCTCTCTCAGCTAATGAACGGTTCCCTCCATGGCAACATAACACAGGGTGGATCTTAAATCATGCTTGCCTACTATTTCTTTGTTTTCGGGAGAAGCCCGGAGAGGAGATACAGATGACCACTTTAGGTACAGGCTCTTTATGTCATTAGGCAGCAAATTGTAGGCACGTGGGGAGAGGGTGGCACAATTTGCATCTTTTCAGACCCTCCAGCAGGACCCGCAATTACTGGGAAGTGGGTGGGATACAGGAGATCCACCTACCCGAAAAAATAAAAAAAAATCGGGAGTCTCCCACACCTAGGGTTGCTAGATTTAAAAAAAAACGGATCCCACTAAGGGAGTGGCCAAATCGGTGAGGTGTGGCCAAATCAGGCAAACGTGGCCATGCCTCTCACACAAAGTTTTTTTTAAAAATACAATACGCGGCGGCTCCAACGCTCCCCATCAAAGCCCTCAGAGCAACAGCACACTAGTACCGCCATTTATACACAGTATGCCACACAGTAGTACCGCCATTTAAACACAGTATTGCACACAGTAGTAGTGCCCTTTATATACAGTATGCCACACAGTAGTAGTGCCCTTTATACACAGTATTGCACACAATAGAATCCCTTTCG
Organism: Taudactylus pleione; assembly: GCA_031769625.1. Taxonomy (NCBI): domain Eukaryota; kingdom Metazoa; phylum Chordata; class Amphibia; order Anura; family Myobatrachidae; genus Taudactylus; species Taudactylus pleione. The sequence goes on along the minus strand of JAUIMM010000281.1, from coordinate 14,956,161 downwards.
GAGCCTGTGCCCATTCAGATGCACTCTAGTACATTTGGCCGATATGATCGCATACTGCAATGCGATCATTGATAAATGGGCCACATAGAGAGGAACAGGTAAGATGAAGACATGTCTCCTGACAGATTCATCACCATTAATAACAAGGAAAATAACTCAATAGTTGTTACCAATATTATATAATTTATAGACTGCAACTACAAATACTGTATTGCTAGATCACATGTAAGGCAGAATGTTTTTTTATGGTCACACGTAAGGCAGTATGTTACGGGTTTATCACACGTGTCAGGCAGCATGTTATTGTACCAACAGACACCAGGCAGGATGTTACGGTATTATCACACGTGTCATGCAACATGTCACTGTACGATCACACACCCACACACCAGGCAGTATGTTCTTGTAATATCACACGTCAGGCAGTATGTTCCTGTAATATCACACACCAGGTAGTATACTGCAACATTACACACCAGGCTGTATCATACTACAATTAGTCTTCATTCACTAATGATAGGCGTCTAAATACTGACGCCTATCATTAGCCCCACGCCAAAATCCTGACGCCCGGCATAATGGACGTAGGTAACTTGGGCATCGGAAGCTCATAGCCGCATGAGGGGGGGGGGGATTTAGGTTTAGGGACTCCCGGGGGGACTTAGAGTTAGGCACCCCCCCGGGAGCGTTAGGCTAGGGGAAGGGTGGGTTAGGGTCAGGCACCACCAGGGGTGAGGTTAGGATTAGGCACCCCCCCGGGACGGTTAGGTTTAGGGTGCGGGGAGGAGGGTTTAGGTTTAGGCACCCCTGGGGGGAGGTTAGGCACTAGGGTGGGGAGGGTTAGGCACCCCTAATGGAGGGTTATGGTAAATACTCACCTCAGTCGGGATCTTCATCTGCCGGCCTTACGGTGTCGGTATTTCATCTGTTGGGCTTAAGTTCGGCGGTAATACATACAGATTCTGTCAAAACATGTTCAGTTTCTCTTTCCTTCCTGGGGTGTCACTCTCTGCTCTGGTGCTTCTAGCACACACTGGTCTGTATATCAGCAGTTTATTGCATCAGCTGAGTGTGCAAGAAGCACCAGAGCAGAGAGTGACACCCCAGGCAGGAAAGAGGAACTGCACATGTTTTGACAGGTGCAGGGTGCTAGAATGAAGATTACTATAATATTACACGTCATGCAGTAAGGTATATAGTAATATTGTACTCCGGGGGATGAGGTGGAGGGGTCAGATACCAGGCTATAAGGATTCCACCCCTGCTTCATACCCATAGAGGTGTAAAAGGTGTTTGAATGACAGTTACACTGATCGATACTCACGGGGTGCATCGATCACTGAACTCATTGGCAATGGTCTCGATGACGGCTGCCCTGGCGGTAGCGACAGGACATGACATTTCTGGAATTTGAAGTTGAATCAGACTATAGTATTGGGTTAGCGAGCTAGCCTATGAGAGCCTGAGTATGATGATACACGCTGGGATCACGGCTGCTGTGCTGCTGGGTGATGCTGAAGCGAGGGCCCGTCTTACGGCGGGAGAGGATGGATCTGCTTCATATAACTCCTGTGGAAGAACTCCTTCTAGAAGCTACTGTGGCTTCTCCTCGCCGTATACACGCCCCATTTCCGCTTGCCCACTGTCTAACCAGCTGACCTCAAACAGCTGTTCAATCGTTCAACTTAATTGTCTAGTGGATACCCCCCTTTACAGTAGTTGCAAGTGGGGTGGGATTGTCACTGGAGCAGATGGCCCAGTTTTAAAGGGTCTCCACCATGCTTACCTACTCTCCTGGAACCTCCATGAGACTCACAAATTGTAGTGAAGTCCCCTGGCCTCTCGGAAGAGTGGCTAGTCCTCCAACATTTCAGCCACTTACAAATGAAATGAGCAGGATGGGGAGAATGCTGGGAATTGTGAGGCCAAAAAGACACGATTCTAGGATAATCATGTAATTTTGGCCCCATCCCTCTTCATGGAACTGCTATTCCCCGAATTCCAAATGGCACGACAATGTGACCGAACCTCCATCAGCATCTCCTCCTTTGGGCTTCTCCTGAATATATTAATAGGTAAGCAGGAGCGTTTCAAGAGAGGAGGGGGCTCGTCTGCAGACTCAGTGCGGGCTCCCTCCTCTCTCCGGTGGTCCCGCGTTGCTCTGTAGATTCTGGCTTAGTGCCAGAATCTACTGCACATGTGCAGGTCTCTGGGAAAATGGCGCCCACAACATTTTCCTGGGGACAGTCGCTTGCGCAGGTCACTGGGAAAATGGCCGCCGCCATTTTCTCAGTGATTTTTGCTGCTTTCTATGGAGAGGTAAGTATAAGACTATGGGTGCATGGTGTGCGGTGGGGGCCCCTTGGACCGAGGGGCCCATGTGCTTTACACACCCTGCACCCATTAAAGACACGCCCCTGTAGGTGAGTATGTTCTATACACACAAAAATAAAATATTACATATATTTTGAAGGGGGGGGTGGGTGAAATAGAATTTTCTAAATTATTGTTTTTAAATTAAAACCCCCATTATTACTTACAAATTAGACTCAAACAGCATGTGTGCCAAAGGTCGCCTATCTCTAGAGCAGGGGTCTTCAAACTTGGCCCTCCAGATGCTGTGGAACTACACATCCCAGCATGCACTGCACATAGTTTTAGCATGCTGTTATATCAAAAAGGTGGCAGTGCATGCTGGGATGTGTAGTTCCACAGCATCTGGAGGGCCAAGTTTGAAGACCTCTGCTCTAGAGTAAGATCTTTATTCCAACTAACTGCACTGATAATGTACACTTTGCCTGGGTGTAGTATGAAATGTTAAAATTCAGAATGCTGACCGTCAGGATGTCGACATGGACATTAGGTCGATAAGCAATAGGTCTATATTCAGACATGTCGACATACTTAAAATGTCCACATCTTCATGTAGTCACAAAATGTACATGTCAACATTTTAAACAGGTCAATATTTTTCTTGTCGACCTTATGTCTATATTGAAATTCTGAACTGATACCTTTGCATTAAATTTATTAGTCCTAGCAGTGTTTTCAACCTATAAAGGTCTTACTTTTAGAAAGAAATGTATTTAAACTGAACTCAAAAACATGCAGAAAACTAGTATGTGGGGACAAAATAAAGGTAACATAAGGAAAAACATTTTGTGCAATACATTTATGAACTGTTTATCGGTAGCTGTACACTAATTAAAGAGGCGAGTGGATGAAGGTGTTATGTTACGTTTAGAAGAAACTGAAATATTTAGGGGAGAATTCAATTAGTGAAAAGTGGCTTATTGCGTGACTTTGTACTCATTGCACAATATTAGCAGCGATTTTTCCCAGTACAAATTCTCCATACCAAAGTTTTCACCACCTCCTGAATAGGTGAATAGTTGAGGAAAACCCCTATTTTTGGCTAAGAATGTCGGGAACCACTGGGACACCCATCCTAATGACTAATTATTCAACAATATATTTTTAAATTAGCTTAATTTGGCAAATAATGACATATCAATGGGGTAAAAAAGTGCAAAGTGCAGGAAAATCGGTTAATTTATGGGAGACAGGGGTGCTATTTGAGTGGTGAAAGACGTTTTTATGATAGCAGGTGGGTTTTAGATGCGTATAAATATATACCTATAGGTATTTTTATGCACCCCCAATTTAAAAAAATATATATATATTGACAAAAACCACCTGCTTTCTATCATTGACAGTTTTACAAATTTGCATAATACAGCCATTTGACACAATTTAAGAAGCCCAAATACTTTTATTAGGGCCACTAATACACCTCTATATTGTTATTCTATGTAACTTTCCCTTTTTTATCCCCGGTAATAGCAGGAAGAATTTTTGCGCGAATACCACTTCATGACTTTTGGAGAATGAACTGCACGAAAAACGGGTGCACGCAACAATGCGATTAGCGGATTTCGCACGTGAAGGGTTCGACTGGGATGGAAAATAACCCAAAATTAAAAGACAGTTTGGAGGGTTGGAGATGAGAAAACAAACAAAAAAAATACAGAAATTTTGATATGTAAAGTTTTTCTGAGCCATAAAATTATATGTTGTTAAAATAGGTTCCTTAAAAAAAAAAAAAAAAAAAAAGGCTTAAGTTCTGTTACCTAGGATACTAGCAAGCCACTTATATAACAGTTTGATGCTTTCACTAATCGCCAATGATACAAAATAGTCTTCTAAGCCGTGTCCACTTTCTATAAATGCAATTTTTTTTTATAAATTAGACAGCTGCAATGATTTACTGTGGGCTAATTGATTCCCCAGAGCTATTCAATTAGCCCCAAAGGCAGTCAACAGGCTGCACTTAAAACAGGGACTGTTTTTCAGATCTAATCAGACCCAAAAAGAAATCCACGTTAAATAGCGTGTTTACAGGTGCCGCTATCCTGTTAACACATAGGTCTATGAACTTATCACTGATTCTATATGTGTTAACACCCATTAACACATTAATTTAACAGGCATTAAAAAGGTGCTTGGGTAAAAAAGGGGCTGGATTTAAATAGCCCTAGACCAGTGGTTCCCAGACTTTTCAGAATCACGGCACCCTAGAGTATCAGTACTTTTTTCACGGCACCCTTAAATTTAAGTTTGTTATTGAGAAATTCAGAAAAAAATCTAGTAAAATAGTAAAGTGAAGTAAATTGTGCTTACCGGTCATCCTTGGGTTCAATTATGTGGTGGTGGACTGGTTTGCACTTCTGTTTGTTCACATATTTACATTACATTGACCATAAATAATTTAATTTGGTGCTGGATCACCAAGCTGAGGCACCCCTGCAAGTGTCCCGAGGCACCCCAGGGAGCCACGGCACACAGTTTGGGAACCACTGCCCTAGACAGGCTGCCACCCTTTTCACCCCTGTTAAATTAACAGGGCTAACTGAATTTGAATCTAAAGCTGCCCACACACTGCACCAACTTACATTCAACCAGCCAACTAGTTGATTGGTTGGAATGAAAATCTGGTAACGTATGGGAGTAAATGGTGATCAGCAATTTGCTCCTAAATGCCAGAAAACAAATGAAAATGGTCGTCAGACAAGTTTGTTAAATGTTTGATCTAAACTATTTATTCAAACAACAGTTTTGGTCCATTTTCCAGCGTTTGGGAGCAAATTGCTGATTGTATGCCATACCAGATTTTCATTCCAACCAATCAACTAGTTGGCTGGTTGGACAGATAATCTTTAGATGTGTGGCCAGCTTTAGTGTGAGCCCATAATGTCTCTCCGGTTTATTATTTAGCACAGTACTATTGAGTATTTGCTCAACATGTGTGTCAAAAGGTGGATGCACTTGCACTAAAGAAAACACCCAAAATTCCAATCAGGCAGCACAAGTTTGCGAATTAACAAGTGTGACAAGTTTATTTTATTTATTATTTATTACATCAAGGTGGTACCCTGTTGTATACTAAATACAAGGCAAAGCAGAATAAAATGAAGCTTATTTATTGGTCAATATATATTTTCTAATTACTAAACTTTTCAATATGTATTATGTAATGCAAAAGTAATTTTTTTATTGTGTGACATGTTGTCATCTATTCCAATGCTGATCACCTATTTCAGGCCAAGGCTAGCCAAACTTGATTTACCTGTTAAAAATAATACCTTAAACAATGTCCCAGTGGTTAATCAAGGTATGTAGACTAGTTTGTTCATAATCACACCTGAAAGCCCAGACCGTTGCCTGCCCTTGAGCAATGAACCAAACCGAAAACGTAGCCTCTTCTGATCATGTTTCTATGAAGTTGTTAACATGTAAAGCTGACCATACATCAGCAATAAATTGGGGCAAGTCTCTGTTCTGCCGAAGACCAGGTCGGGTGATCAGCAAAATCCAGCATGTTGGGAGAATCTCGATTTGCCAATTCCAAAAAATGTTCAGTATCGGCAAGTCGGGATTTTTAGGGTCTTTCCATGGTCACTCACTTTACAAAGTGACAGACAATTTGCAATTCCTTTACACAGTTTTTTTAAAAGCATGAGCCGTCTTATTTTCTCAGTAAATAAAATTAATTTCACATATATTCATTTTGCTGTTGGTAGCCATGCATATATTTTATATGTCACTTTATAAAGTGAGTTACCATGGAATGACCCTTTAACATGTTGTAATTTGCCAATCCCCTGAGAAGTCATGATCATTGGAGTCAACAGATCTGCGAATCAGATCAGTATAAGAGAACCAGGGATTTGGCCTACATTAGCCACCCATCTGAACAATTGATTGCGGTTCAGGGCGCATTTACATCAGCAGTCCCGACTACATGGCCCCCACGCAGCATGCTGCCCTTCTAATATGTCCAGAGGCTCATGGAGGGAAATTACTAGGAATGGTCTTGATAGATTTCTCACCACCAATCAGCCACTGATCACACTGATCCATTCCAACCCTCCCTTCTGCTGACAGACAGAGACATGCACATGAAAGCATGTCAATGGGCGCCGTCTGTAACCAGGAAAATGGAAGAGTACGCCTAAGCAGTACCGGATCGGAGAAAGAAAAATCTGTGTATAAATCTGTGTATGTATGAGTGTGTGTGCTAAGTCAATTAGCTACAGGTTTCATTAATGCAGGTTACAAAAAATAAAAAAGCAGTTTTTACCTATTCAATTAGAAACCCATGTTAAATTAACGTGGATTTCAATAGGCGTTAACAAGGCTTTTAGTTCGCAGCCCCTGAGTAGGTAAAAAGTAGGGGAAAATCCTTATTTTAAAATGGTAAACTCAGTGCAGTACCTGGTACACCCCTCCGAACGAATAATCCTGCACCAGGGGGCATTTACATTGCAGAAATTGGCTAATAATGACATGTCATTTTTCAGGTGATTTTCTGTAAAAAGCTTAAAAAAAGGGGGTGAATTATGTGAGACATGTTTTTCTGGCGCGTTTCAAATCAGGATTCAAATATTTTTCTTCAAAATACATTTAATGTGAAAGCCCATCCTATATTGCTATTCATGAGACAGGAGAGCTTGTTTGACATAGGTACTGACACATGACGTGTCCTCACACACCTAGCCTCAATATGCCATGTGCCGCGAGACACCTGGCACACGTGAGCCACGCCGAGCGGTGTAGAGATTTTTTTTGCTCGAATGTTTCTTTGTCGTGATGCGACAAAACTACTTCAAAAGACTGCACTAATAAATACGTGACACTTGTGCTTCATATACAGATTCAGACTCAGTCACACTCAGATATACAACAGAACTTGGAGGGAAAAAAGCAGAGGCCGCTGCATCATAGCACTTGATACTACGGATTCAGACTCAGTCGAATCAACATATACAAGTGTCCAGTGTTAGTTTTCAGCAGTAAAAAGCAGCAACTCTGTTTCTGAACCGCTCATTAACTATAATGTAATGTCCTGGGCCAAAATTTATTTTCATAAGATAAGTGTATGTAATGGGAAGTAGTCATATGACCAGCGGCTGCAAGGCCGTCGGTCACAATCTCGACAGCGGAATGACGGCAAGTCTTTATGATAGGCGTCGAAATACCGACACCAGAGCACCATCACGAAGGTAAATCCTGGACGCCCTTAGCATTAGTCGCCGAGGGGGGTTAGGATTAGGGAGTCTAGCAGGGTTAGGTTTGGAGGGGGAGAGAGATCAGGGTTAGGCACCCCTAGGGGGGAGGGTTAGGCACCCCTAGCGGGGAGGGTTAGGGTTAGGCACCCCCAGGGAGAGGGTAGGGCTAGGCACCCCCAGGGAGAGGGTAGGGGGAGGGGGACAGGAGAGGTTAGGGTACCTACCTGCCCCTGTCGGGATCTTGATCCGCTTTCAGCATTTCAATCCCATTCCATATGTGTAGTAAGGGTTAGTGTTAGGTTTCTTGCCTTATGCTGTCTGGTTTCTGGCTGTCGGGATGCCGCTGTTGGTTATCCATACCCAACCCAATTTGCCAGGATCCCATACCCAACTCAATTGTATTTCTATAGCTCCACCCCGAGTAGTTCCACCCACAGTTCCTGAACCTATTTTTCCAGAAAAATAGCCCTGCAAGTGTCAAATAAAAAAGTGGTTTTGTCACATCGCACATTTAAACTAAACAGTCGTAAAGATGCTCAGAACAGGCCGTGTCACATGGGATCTGGCGCCAAGAAGGACTGTTTGGCAGAACTACAAGAGCTAGAGTGCTTCCCAAACATAAACCACAAACAGACCCACTACATCAGCCAATATTACTATCACTATCGATGTGGACCCGTGAGCAGCAAAAGCACAGCCAGCACTCTCTTGAACTGAATACTGTATAGGAGCCTCTCCACTGACCTATGCTTGTTGCCTTTTTTTTGCTGTCCTACTGAGGGTGCCTTTGCTAGAACATTTACCTCCATGTACCTGTGCCACAGACACAAAGGAGGGTCATCTTATGCTTCCGGCGGGAGACTACCTCCTTTTTGGGAGATGTCCCTGGGAACATTACTCAGATTGAACTGCGGATAAAGAGGATATAGCTACACTACTGGGAACAGGATCTTTCAATTACTATCTCTTAGACACAATATTTATATTCTAGATTGTAGTAACTTTGATCTATATAGAAACAGAGAATTGTGGATACTTGAGACACTAAAGATCTGACATTTAATATTGTGAGCTCAATCCAAATTAGAAAATATTATAAATATATATATATATATATATATATATATATATATATATATATATATATATATATATATATATATATAGACATATACATATACACACACTCACATGTACATAGGGTAAAATAAGTATTGAACAAATCAACATTTTTCTCAGTAAATAGATTTGTAATGCGGCTATTGCAATGGAGTTTTCAACAAATGTCAGCAATAACCCATGCAAAGAAATTAAACCATAGATGTCCATAAATTAAGTTATGTGTAATAATGTGAGATTACACAGGGAAAAAAAAGTATTGAACACGCTTACCGAAATTTAATACTTTAATATAGTCATATATGTTGTGTATACATGAATGTGTAATATATATTTGAATTTAATATTGATATTATGGGCTATATCCAGTTAGCCGCGGTAAATTACCGTGACTAATTAGCTCGTCCAGAGCTATCCAATTAGCCCCGAAGTCGGCCTTGACAACGGCACTTATCAGGGGTTTTTTTTCGATGTGTCCCGAAAATAATTCACGATAAGTGCCCTTTTTTTTTCCCAAAAAAAGGCACGAACACATAGGGCCGCGAGCTTATCGCAGCTCCTATGTGTTAACGGGCGAACTATCCTATTAATTCACCCGAATAGAATAGGGAGAAAAAAAAAATATCGGCGAAAATCGGGGATCCCCGTTTTTCGACGATCACGGGGATCAATTAACGCCCGACCAGTGTTCGGGGCTAATTGGATATGGCCCTTAATATTTTTATAATGTTTCCACTGTTAATTTAAAAGAAAATAAGTCAGCCATTTAAAAAATAAAAATTTTATGTATAGTAGCGCCTTCTATACTATTATCCAATCTTATTTGCCACTTTTCTGGGGTTCAGGGTATTTACCCCACTTTTTCATGCATTTCCCCAGGTTGTGCCCATTGACGCAAATAGGCTTTTACAATTGATGAAAATGACACGCAATAAGTCCGGTAATTGAATTTGCAGCTAATTAAATGTAATGTACTTGGGTACATAGGCTACTAATTAAATGGAGGCATGAGTGTAACTTACTGATGGGTGAGAGCTAATAAATGTAAAAGTGGGGGTTATAGTGGTGCTTATTTAGTTTAGCTGGGGTGATTTAGGTGATATAAATTGAATTCTAAGCTGCGTTTTGGAAACGGAAGGCTATTAGAAACGCAGATCCTAATTATTGTTGGGCTGTTTAGGGTGCAATAGGTTTATTTAGAAATAACAAACCTACTCATTTAATGTCAGGGAATGGGTGGTGTAGTACAGTCTGTCAACGTTCAGAATGTTTTTTGGACGGGTTTTCCATCAGGTTTGACCTTCTATTTGCAGTTGATTTCAATTGAAAGTTAAAAACTGACAGTATTTACACATACAAAATCTGACTGACATTGATGTCGGATGTCAATTGAATTTTAAACCCCATGGATGATAAATATGTGGAATTTGCATTTGGAAATACCGTCGAAGCCGGTTGATTTTAAAATCGATCTAAAATTGACCTTCAGTAAATTTACCCCTAAGTCTTTTAATTATTTTTGTATTTTAGATATATCCTCATGCAGGTCTCAACAATTTCCAGATGCCAGGTTGCCATGGAGACTCAGATTTTACACATGGCGAGTGGATTTGCATAGACCGCAGCCCATCAGTGCAAAGAGTGAAGTTTTGTTTAGAAACTAAACTCCCTCTGTCCACTCAACACAGCATGACTATAGCATACAGCGGTAGTCATGCAAATGAGGATCCACCCCCATTTTGTGATTGGATGCGCTTTGAATCAAGATTTGTGCGGGTCCTGCAGGACGCGCTGCTGAGTCAACAAGAGAGTTGGCCTGGCTCTCCTCACAGCTTTAGCACTGCTTTGATATCCCCAGCTACCTCCTCCCTCCATTCTGTCATCACAAACAAGGCCAACTCTCTGGTCCCTTAGTGTAGAGGACAGTGCTGGGCTTCATTGAAGGGACTCTGATTATTACAGCCGTGCAGGGTCCCTGGCAGGCTGGAGCTGCGAAATCCTGCTGTGTAGGGAAGGGGGATGCTGTGTGACTAACTCAGACCAAATGCTGCTGGCTGCCCTTCCACACTTCCTGGACAGCATGGGCTGATTTGCCAGGAAGCTCTCTGGGCTGATCATACTGCAGGTGCTCTTTGCCATTGGCTACTTCCTGCAGAATATAAAAGTGCTCTTGCCAGCAACAGTGGGGGCAGAGCAGACCAGGGTTGCAGAATGAGACAAGCTCCCAGGATTCCTTGACAGACCATGTCAAACACCTTCACCAGGATGCCCTCCACATGTTCTCCAGTAGCAGTCAGGTACTTGTTCACCTATGAAGAGTCAATAAGACCCAACCAGTTCATTCTGCTGGTGTCTCAGATCCCAGTCCAGGCAGGAGATGCAGGAACAGCAGCCTTGCCTCCCTGTACACATTAATTTAAATTATACACATTAAAACACTTTGGATGCACTATGGTGTGGCATACTATGTATTGGGGGCACTATAGTGTGGCATACTATGGATTGAGGGTACTACGGTGTGCCATACTATGTATCGGGGAACTACTTTGTGTGGCATACTATGTATTGGGATGCACAGTGGTGTGGCATACTATGTATTGGGGGCACTGTGGTGCGGCATACTATGTATTGGGGGCGGCATACTATGTATTGGGGCACTGGTGTGACATACTATGTATTGGGGCAATGTACTGGGGGCACTACAGTGTGGCATACTATGTACTGGGGGCACTACGGTGTGGCATACCATGTACTGGGGGCACCACAGTGTGGTGGGGAATACTATGTATTGGATGTACTGTGATGTGGCATACTGTAGTGCCTAACCCTAACCCACAAGATCGTAGCCATCAGGATTCTGGAGTCGGAATTCGGACTGCAGTCGGAATTCCGTCACCAGGATTCTGCCCATCAACTTTGCCTGCGCTGGGTGGTGATTACATCCCGAATTGATGGCATATTATGAATTGAGCATCGGGGTCTGAAGGATTGAAGAGGCATGAGTGGAGTTCTATAGAAGTCTTCATGTATTTCGGCCCTGTCCTCATAAGCGTTTAATCTATGAAAAAATGTTGATCTTTCGAAGCTTGCGGCCCTTTTGGACACAATACCTATTAGTTAAAAAATTCCAGTGAGTACGAATGATTTTTATGATCTTTTTGCAAACTATAGTTAATATACTATAAAATAATAAACTACATAATAAATTAAAAGCATTCAAACTTTAAGAGTAATTAACATCCGAAGTAAACATCTGGAACAATTAATAATCACAGGCTACATAAAAATGTAATAATCTCTCTTTCCCATATGCCATCTATCTGGTCTCCATACACATACTGTATGCAATAATGTTCTATTCAATTCCAGTGTCTGTGTGAATATAGATTGTAAGCCCCACAGGGGCAGAAAGTGATGTGAGGGACTAAAATAGTCTCTGGTAAGTGCTGCGTAATATTATTATTATTGTCATCATACGTTATTTATATGGCCCCACAAAAGGTTCTGCAGCGCCTTACACAACGCTAAATAAGTATCAGTTACAAACAATATAGTATTCACTTTTAGCTCAACAATTCCCCTACCAATTTGCATCTCCTTTAAATGGTGATTATGTCCATATTTTGTATTTGACTAAACAAATAATTTAAAAGGTTGCTCACTCAGAATTGCAGCAGTCGGACATAACCGTTTAATTCCTCCTAATCGAATTGCAACTGGCAGGAGCCTCACACTGTGTTTTGGGGTACCTTGCTATCAAACCCCCAAAATAGCAGTCTCTGGCTCCCCACCAGTTTCCATCTCCTAGTCATAAGCAGCCCTGTCCTCACTATTAAATCACAAATGGATGGATTCTGCTATGACATCTGTGAACTCATCTCCTGAAATACTTTTCTGCTGCATGCATTCTAATGATCTCATTTACTAGAAGCGGTTATAATCACTCCCAGTGCAATAACTGGAGATACACAGATGAGTAGAATATAAGAAATGCTTTTCCTTCACTCAGTTATCTCCTCCCCACTGCCTACAACAACACAAGACCCTTAAGTTCTGCCGCCTGCTGCATATTTGGGTATTAAGACTGCTGATCAGGGCTGGTGCAATGCAGTCCACGGGGTAAGCATTGCAGGGGGGCGACAGGCTGCAGAGGTGCCCTCCTTGCTGCTGCTTGCTTTCTGAGCTCCTTTATAGCTTGCACTTGCTGCATCTGTTACAGGCAGGCTAAAGCAACTAGTGCAGCAGTGTCATGGGCAAGTCTGGCAGGGTGAAAATAAGAGGTGGTCAAGACTCCAGATCACCCATTAGCTAGATCGCAGATCCACCTGAATTTAAATATAACTTATGTCCGTGGCTGCCCGGTCACGACTTTATTGCCCGGCATTGCACGCCCCTGAGCGGGTGGAGCCAGTTCGTTCCACTGCTTTGTCAAGTTGTTATAAGCAGCACCACTGCCAGCAATAGCATGGAGACCGGCAGTTAACACTCGTGACGTACGTGATGATGTCACACTGCACACGCACCCCCATTCTCTCTGTGTGCGGTGTGTTGTGCCCAAGAAGAGGAGCAATGGAGGAGCTGGAGGACCCGCAGAACTGAGTGAGAGACAGGTGGCAGCTGCCTGTCCCTGACGGAGGTGAGAAGGGCACAAATGTATAGTTTGCAGGGGGGCGCCGAACACATCAAACATATGATCGACCGGCGGTCAGAAGAACGACAGCGGCATCCCAATGTTCAGGATCCCAACAGAGGCCAGTAAGTAGTCTAATCATCCCTCATTTACCCCCCTAACCCCAATTCTAACCCTAACCCGTTGGTGCCCAACCCTAACCTCCTCTCCCCTCCCCCGTTGGTGCCTAACCACCCTAACCCACCCCTGCAGGTCCCTAGACCTAAACCCCCCCCTCCTCCCCGACCTATCCTAACTCGCATACTTACCATCAGGATGCAGTTGGTCGGGATGGCGACATCGATATCTTCATCTCTGCGGGGTGGCTGTATTCTGACGGGCGTCGGGATTCCGGCGTCAGAATACTGTATTGACATCCGGCATCCCGTCCGTCGGCATCCTGACTGCATCCCTCCCCTGCCGCTGATGCAACAATGTTTAAAACCTTGTTCCATGTCCTTTATAGTGCAAGTCACTGCGGACGCCTTGTGGCACCATATAAAGGATAATAACAACGGACAGTGCAAGTTTTCATTTCTAAAATGCACCAGTCTGTTTACAATAAAAAAAAATAAAAAAACAAAAGAGAAATATAGTGAATATACAAGGACAGGTATGTAGTACTTCTACAATGAGCAGCACTGAAGATTCCCTTAGAAAGAGAAACTAGCATTACTACAGGATCATGAAAGCAGACATGCTCTGAAACCAGAGTGTGGGTTAAAACTGGACTGGTGACAACCGTTGAAGGGTCATCTCACACTAGTAATTATAGCACTAGAAATCAGAAATAAAAAGCACTGCAAATCTGTTCCCATAGGACATCCACTACATTTCCTCAGAGTATATTACCATAACGATTTTCTTCTAGCGGTCCACTGACAAGGGATTTAGCCATTATACTACTACTGACAAAATATGCAGACCAACCAATGCGACAGTTACCTGGCACACAGATCTGTAGGAGGCTTTTCTCTCAGCATGTCAAAATCAGCAGAAAAATCTTCAACATTTATAGCGGCAAATTCATCAAATTTACATTTGGAGGGGGGGGGGGAAATGTATATATAAAATTGCTCAAGAAAATATAACTCTTTGCCACTGTGGAAGCCTATGGAATCCTAAAGATGAACATTCCTTAGTAGCAGTGCCATGATGGCTCCATTTTTATTATGGTAGCTACCAAATATTAAATGAGACACAATTTTGAAAACTGCTGAAATATTAGAAGGTTATTTACAATATTAGTTATAGAATATCTTGAAATGGCGAATATCTACATTTAGGAAGTAAATCTAAACTACTAACTGTATCAGAATTGGAGATATGCGCGGACCCCCGTGTTTTAGCTTTGATGCTAAATCTTCATCTTTTTGTGTTTTGACCAAAACCCCCCCAATGTTTTGGTTTTGGATTTCTTTAAAAATTGAGAAAAACAACTAAAATCATGTAATTTGCACCTGCTTTTATTCCTACAGTATTATTAGAATTACTAACATTCATTTCCCGTCAATGTTGACCACCACACAGCTCAAAATGTTGTTTTCACCAATATTGGCCAAAGGCTGCAGCGAGATGGCTGCCTAAAGTAACGGACAGTGGCACCAGGGCAGTCTTTACAGCATTTTAGGCCCTGGGCAAAGCAATGCACTGGGGCGCCCCTACCCACCAATTCATGGGAATAAAAATGTGAACGATCAATAATATTAAACCTTTTAAATGTATTGGTACTTTCAACAAAATTAATGTCTAAACATAAAAAAACAACATGATGTAAAGCGAAGATTACGGACTCCACCTCCCTCTTCTCCAGCTCGCAGTGCAGTTCCTGCTCTGGCACTGCAGCTGTGATTAAAGTATGGAGGCCTGGACATGCCCCCCTCCTAATCAGACTGCAGACTGGGAGGCAAGTGGAGAATGCTGCCAGGCCACTCCGATTGTGTGTAATTCACAATAAGTGCAGCCGGGGAGCATCTTTCTCTGCCTGTTTCTCAGTTGGCTGACCTATGCACAGAGCGAGTGCCCACACACTCCATGTAAATTCCCCTAGCCCAGCCCGCCCTTTTTCGAAGGGCCCTTGTTCTCTTGGAGCCCTGGGCAGCAGCCAGTGAACCCAGCTGTTGAGATGGCTCTGACCAAATGGATTGCAACATTT
The DNA here is from genome assembly GCA_031769625.1 of Taudactylus pleione. Lineage (NCBI taxonomy): Eukaryota > Metazoa > Chordata > Amphibia > Anura > Myobatrachidae > Taudactylus > Taudactylus pleione. Next base: position 14,940,650 of record JAUIMM010000281.1, on the reverse strand, counting down.
TTCAATTGGATCAGTACATTTTAGCAACCATGCTTGATGCTAGGTTCAAGTCCTATGTAATGTCTTTCTTTCCATCTGACAGATCTTAAGAGATGCAAAGAGCTCCTTGCAAGCAAGTTGTCAGCGTAAGTGGCACATGACACGACAATGTCTCCAGCAAATGATGCTGCTAGGAAAAAAATATGAGATATGGTAAGAACTTACCCTTGTTATCTCTATTTCTACGAAGTCCATAGGGTTCCACAGGATACCTTGGGGTATAGGTGTGACGTCAGTCGCAGGGCACCAAAGAGTTAAGCTTTCAGCCTCCAAGGATGCACTAGGTCCCCCTCCTATACCCCGCCCCCGGGCCAAGGCACCTCAGTTAGTTACCAAGCCATAGGCCGGAGGAGGAGAAGGAAGAGAGAGAACAAAGATCTGGACACATACAAGAATCACATTCTCACCAGAGGGAGACGGAAAACCGGTGACCAGAGCAAAGCCCATCTGCAGCACAGGTGCGACAGGGCGGGAGTCCTGTGGAACCCTATGGACTTCGTAGAAATAGAGATAACAAGGGTAAGTTCTTACCATATCTCATATTTTCTACTGCAGGGTCCATAGGGTATCCACAGGATACCTTGGGGATGTCCCAAAGCAGTATCCTTTAAGGGTGGGGACGCTCCTGTGCAGAAAGGAGAATCCGCCGCCCGAAGGAAGCATCCTGAGAGGCGAAGGTGTCAAACCTGTAATACCTCACGAAGGTATGGACAGAAGACCACGTAGCAGCCTTGCAGATCTGAACTGCCGAGGCACCACGTCGAGCTGCCCACGAAGGACCCACAGACCTAGTGGAATGAGCCTTCAGAGAAGGAGGGACCGGTAGGCCTTCATGAAGATAAGCTTCAGAAATAGCCATACGGATCCAGGCTGCCAAAGTTTGCTTTGAAGCAGGCCAACCCTTTTTACGGAAGCCATAGAGGACAAACAAAGCGTCCGACTTCCTAAACGAAGAAGTGCGGTCAACATAAGTCCTTAAGGCCCGCACAACATCCAAAGAGGCCTCACCCACGGAAAGACCCGGTGAGTTAAAGGCCGGAACAACTATTTCCTCGTTAACATGAAACTGGGAAACAACTTTGGGAAGAAACTCGGGCCGAGTGCAGAGCACTGCCCTGTTCCCATAAAAAACCAAGAAAGGGGGTCTACAAGAAAGAGCCCCTAACTCAGAAACACGTCTGGCCGAAGCAATGGCCAGAAGGAAAACAGTCTTAGCTGTTAGCCATTTAAGATCCACTGAGCCCAGTGGTTCAAACGGCGGTCCTTGGAGAGCCCTCAGGACCACAGCCAAATCCCAAGGCGCCACAGGTGGAACAAAGGGCGGCTGAATGCGGAGAACACCCTGCATAAAGGTGCGCACATCCGGGATTGTAGCAATCCTACGGTGAAACCAGACAGATAGGGCCGAAACCTGTACCTTCAAAGAAGCAAGGCGAAGCCCATGATCTAGTCCCGCTTGCAGGAAGGCGAGAATCCGAGACAGACGAAACTCCCGCGGTGCATAACCTCTCGGTCGACACCACTGGAAGAACGTATGCCACACGCGATGGTATATCCTCGCGGAAGACGGTTTCCGAGCTCGTAACATGGTACGCACCACAGAGCTGGAAAACCCCCGGGACCTCAGCATGGCCGTCTCAACAGCCACGCCGTCAAAGACAGCCGAGTCAGGTCCGGGTGAAGGCAAGGACCCTGAGACAGAAGGTCCGGTCGTAGCGGCAACCGCAGAGGAATGTCCACTGACAGACCCTGAAGGTCTGAGAACCAGTGCCGTCTGGGCCACGCGGGAGCTATCAACAGGAGCGTCCCTCCTTCCTGTTTGAATTTCCGGATTACCCGTGGAAGAAGGGAGACCGGAGGGAACAGGTATGCGAACCGGAACGTCCACCGGACGGACAGAGCATCCACCAGAGACGCCCCTTCGTCTCTTGTGCGAGACCCGTACACCGGCAACTTGTTGTTGTGCCGGGACGCCATGAGGTCGATTTCTGGAAGACCCCACCTGTCCACCAGTAGTTGAAAAACGTCCGGGTGCAGGGACCATTCCCCCGGATGAACGTCCTGGCGACTTAGAAAGTCCGCCTCCCAATTGAGCACTCCCGGGATGAAGACCGCTGATATGGCCGGAAGATTGCGCTCCGCCCAAACCAGGATCCGAGAGACCTCTACGAGAGCCGCCCGACTGCGAGTTCCTCCTTGCCTGTTTATGTAGGCCACGGTGGTAGCGTTGTCCGACTGGACCTGCACCGGGCGACCCTGGAGAAACCGCTGTGCCTGCTGGAGAGCATTGAAGACCGCACGGAGTTCCAAGATATTTATTGGAAGCTCCGCTTCTGTCGGCGTCCACCTGCCCTGGAACAAGTGTGGACCCGAAACTGCTCCCCAGCCCCGAAGACTGGCGTCCGTTGTCAACAGGACCCAATTTGGAACCCAGAACGGACGTCCCTTGTTGAGGTGGGTCGTCTGTAACCACCACGTAAGGGACAGGCGAACCTCCTGGGTGAGCACAATCGTCTGGGACTTCAGAGACTGAGTCAGCCCGTTCCACTTGGACAGGATCAGGTGCTGCAGAGGTCTGGAGTGAAACTGGGCGTATTCCACCATGTCGAACACCGACACCATGGAGCCCAGTAACCTCATCGCCGAGTGTAAGGACACCCGGCGGCTGTGCAGGCAACTGCGCACCCTTGACTGTAAAGCAGAGATCTTGTCCTCCGTCACGAAGATCCTTTGCTGTCCCGAGTCCAATAAGGCTCCAAGATGCAGAATCCTCCGAGACGGGATTAGAGTGGACTTCTGCCAGTTGATTAGCCAGCCGTGCCGTTGCAGCAGTGCAATGGTCAGGTCCAAGTGGCGTAACAGGAGCTCTGGAGATCCTGCCACCAATAACAGGTCGTCCAAATACGGCAACATGCGGACTCCCTGCAGCCGCAGAGAAGCCGCCATGACCGCCATCACCTTGGTGAAAACACGTGGTGCTGTTGCCAGGCCAAAAGGTAACGCCCGAAACTGGAAGTGGTCGCTGCGGATTGCAAACCTGAGGAACTGTTGATGGCGCCAAAGAATAGGGACATGCAGGTAAGCGTCCTGTATGTCCAATGACACCAAGTAGTCCCCAGGTTCCAGCGCCAGAATGATGGACCGTAGGGTCTCCATCCGAAACTTCGGGACCCGCAAAGACTTGTTGAGTGCTTTGAGTTTGAGAATCGGACGATATGACCCATTGGGTTTCTGTACCAAAAATAGATTTGAATAGAAACCCTGGCCCCTCTGGGAGAATGAAACCGCCACTATAACTCCAGCCTGGAGCATAGTGTGCAATACCTTCCGCAGCTCCGTAGCCTTGTTCCGGTCTGATGGGAGACCCGTGGTGAAGAAGTGAGCCGGGGGTCTGTGCCGGAAGGAGAGGGCGTATCCGTGGGAAACCACCTCCAGAACCCAAGTGTCTGTCGTAGTGGTCGACCAACACTGGGCGAACTGTAGCAGGCGGCCTCCCACCCTGGGATCCCCCAAAGGGAGGCCCGGACCGTCAGGCCGCAGGCTTGTCATCTGGCTTGGGGGCCGGACGTCTGGTACTCCATGCCTGCTTCCGGGGCTTGACCGATTTCTTAGGGCCAGCCTGTCGAGGAAACGACTGTGGTTTGGGCCTGCCCTGGGCCCTAGATGACCGAAAGGACGATGGTCCCGAACCAGAAGGAGCAGCGGCCGACGGGAGACAAGCAGATTTGGCTGCCGCCAACGTGGCCACAATCTTATCCAGATCCGGACCGAAGAGAACTTCTCCGGTAAACGGCAACGCTTCCAGACCTTTCTTGGAATCTGCGTCCGCCTTCCAGGATCGCAACCACAAGGTGCGACGAGCAGCTACCGCTGCTGAAGAAATTCTAGACACCAGAGTACTAATGTCTAGAGCCGCCTCGTTGATGTAGGTGGCCGAATCACGGAGATTGCCAATCAACTCCGCCTGTTCGGCCGGACAGTCGGATTCAAAAGAAGCCTCTAATGAATCCGCCCAGCGCTCCATCGCTCTGGCAACCCAGCAAATGGCCATAGCCGGCCGTGCTGCCCCCCCTGCAAGGGAATAAGCGGACTTCAGGTAGATTTCTACCTTGCGGTCCGTAGCATCCTTAAGGGAGGACATGGATGGCATCGGCAATGTGGCACTACGGACAAGACGGGTCACGTGAGAATCCACCTGTGGAGGGGATTCCCACTTAGCAAAATAATTATCCGCGAACGGATAAGCCACCGCCAGGCGTCTCTGCGGCTGGTATCTTTTGCCAGGTTGTTTCCACGCCTCCTCTAAATGGTCCACCAACTGACCCGAAAGAGGAAAGACTGTGGCATCGCCCTTCACATCTTTGAAAAAGGCATACTTAGATTTAGCCGCTGGGGGAACTTCGTCCTCAATCACCAAGGCTGTGCGGACCGCCCGAATAAGTCCAGGAATATATACTTTGGACTTCGCATCAGCGTCCTTAGTATGGAGAGGTTCCTGATTGTAAGGATCAAGAATCTCCCCATCATCAGACGTCCCTTCGTCATCCTCATAAGGAGCGGACAGAGACGCCACCGGCCTTTTATGAGGCCGCATCACAGACTCCCCTTGCAACACATCCGACAAGTGCTGTACAGAACTCGTCAGGGAGTTAACCCACGCTGGCTCCTGAGAACCCGGGAGCGGGGAAATAGGGAGACTGTGGGGTACCACCAATTGTCGTGGGAACCCCTGCATGGGTGACGACACCACAGACTGCTGGGACAAACCCCTCGGAGTAAACGCGGGCTGCGGAGCTAACTGGCCCACTAAAGCTGTTAACGCCTGAGCGAAACAAGCCCAGGGCGGCTCCTGTACCGGTGCTGTAACCGTAATAGGCCGCGCCATGGACAAACACTGCCGGCAAAGGCCCTCCGCGCTACCCTCCCCCTCCGCTAACGGTACTTTGCACGTGGTACACTGTAGCCGGAGGGGAAAATCACTTTCAGACATGATGGCACCACGTATGTGACCTCTCTCACCAATTAAGTATTTAAATAGGCGAGAGACCACCCTGCAGCACCGCACCGCAAGGGCTTTAGCAGAAAAACAGGGACAGTAATAAAGCTGACAGTTTAGAGAAGAAAAGTTACAGGCAGCAGCGCTAGCACAGTCACATACAATGCAGAGAAATAACAATTCCTGCACTAACAGCGCTGATCACTCAACTACACAGACACAGGGCCTGGTAGGACACAGCGCTGCATACACAGACCTGAGCCACAGCGGAGGAGAGGTATGCGGGGGGACCCAGACCACGATGCTTCCTTCCAGACTTCCAGCAGCGTTCACCATGCGTTCTGGAGAAGATGGCCGCCGAGGAGCAGAGAGGAGGCTGGCCTGGGGGAGGAGCGCTGCCACAGGACCAGTCGGCAGCATGCAGAGAGGGCTGTGTGCAGCGGGGGAGGCGCCGGCTGTGAGACAGGGAAGGCGCGCTCCCCTGGCATGCATTTAACCCCTGGGACGCCGCAGCGCTACCGCTCTGCTGCGGTCCGCTGTCCCAGGGGGTAGTGGAAGCGCAGGTTGGTCGCCTGGCTCCACGCTGCAGCCAGTCCCCAGGGAGCCCCCTGCCTGGGGACTTAGGACCATGTGATCAGCGGGGACCCACCGCGGGACCCCGCTGCTTACCTCTGTCCCCCTTGAATCCGGCCATGGTCCGGAGCATCTGGGGTCACCGCTAGCTGTGACCCCAGACGCCCACCAGCATCCCCGGATCAGTACCGGCGTTCTGGTACCGGCGGGGTGTAGGGAAGACAGCATGGACGTCAGGACTGACTGTCCATGCTGTTCATCCAGATGTGCAGCCACAGCTGCATGAAGAATAAGCTTCAGGGGCTCTTCTAGCCTTGGCCCGGGGGCGGGGTATAGGAGGGGGACCTAGTGCATCCTGGGAGGCTGAAAGCTTAACTCTTTGGTGCCCTGCGACTGACGTCACACCTATACCCCAAGGTATCCTGTGGATACCCTATGGACCCTGAAGTAGAAAACAGATCTTTTCCATGAGACTCACTAGTGATGATGCTGAGTAAACTCCACACACCAGAGTGAAACTTTATGACATCTGGTCAGACTTAAAAGAATTGCTCACATATATTGACACCTCTACCATTACTTAATCTGACACAGTAAGCATCAATAAAATGCTGAGGATTACTTTAATAATAATGTACACTTTAACATGTCACATAGTCGCTTTGAATACAAACTGGAAAAAAAGGCAATTTGGAGTCCCTTGTGCAAACTAGCTATGGTTTACTTAAGCTGCTCACCCTACAATGTGTACTTGGAAAGAGTGTTTAGCACACCTTGTGAGCAATTAGCATTGGAGGCTACTTCCTAAAAATTTGGAAAAACTGAAGTTCACCGAAATAAACTATAAATTCTATGAGGAAGACCTTTGCCACCATTTACAATAAATTATGGAGACTTCTGTAACGGGGTATTCCAGTGGGGATGAGCTAATATTGTGCGATGATGATATTAACAACAGTGATGAGGGTGATGATGAGGATTATAATTAATTATAATTAATGACCTCTTCCAACTGTGAAGATTAATTAGTAACACTATTGGCTGCCTTAAGCCCAATAGGTAGTTTTATTTAACTAAACCCCCAAGGACATGTAGTATGCTGGGACTTTGCCAGTCCGGAGAAGGTAAGGCTGGGTACACACTACACGATGTGTACCCAGCGTGAGGTCTCATGCAGCGGGTCCCGACAACGGCAAGTGCGTACACAGTTGTCGATGCCAGCAGCAACAGCAGGGGCAATGCTGCATTTGGCAGCATAGCTCCACTGACCATATTGCCCATTGGACCTGCATGCAGGTCTGATGGGCGATGTCGCTGACATCAGGAATATAGCAGGTACACACTGCCCGATGTGGACGATAGGTTGTTCGATCCGCCAGATCGGATGTCATATCGTCTAGTGTGTACCCGGCTTAAGGGAAATTTTATTGATGGGGCCTCCACAAGCCTTAATCTGGCCCTGTTTGCATAAACCCAAGAGTATACTCTTCTGTGCTGGTTTAAGGTAACATCCTCCCCCCTCCCTGTACCATGGCTTGATATATAAATTTTCTTGCTTCAGTTGGTGGCATGGCAAATGACACTGTTGTTGCAGCGTTATGCCTCTAGTGATGCCAGTGATAGAGAGAGTAGCCTATCTGTAAATGAGCTAGCATGGTTTGTTAGATACCGCTGCTGCTGAAGGCTAAACACCCACCCAGTGGGCTGACATGGTCATGTAATCTTTAGTCTGACCAGTAACGCTTGCCGACTTATCTGTAATTAAGGAGATAGTCGTTACAATAAAAAATGTTAACATCCTGGTACAGGTGTAGAAGAATTGCTGGGAAAACAGAAGAGAGATGAAATTTGGTAGAGTGGACACATAACCTCAACTAGTCGGCTAAAAAACCTAAATGCTAAATAGTCGGCTAAATGCTGTTAGCATTGATGGCGGATATTAGATGCATATATAATGCTAACAGCAGTCATGGCTTCAGCGATCCGCTGTACAACAGGATGGTGGCAGACATACTAGGTTACTCTTGCAGATGATTGTTTTACAGTGAATTGTTGTTTGAAACTTGTAGTCTTATCGGTCCCCTTCTGTGATAAAGATTCACCCCCAACAGAAGCAACCCTAGCGGGCTAGAAGAGGCACAGGTAAACTTAATGGGCTTCACTAACCTTGTTTATCCAACTCCATTTCCTATAGATTGTAAGCATGTAAACCAGACCCTTCTTACCAGTCCAGTCTAGTTTTACTACTGTGATTGCTCACAACTGTAGAGTACTGCAGATTATGAGAGTGCTAAAGAACGTCCGGAGATCGATATGTGCAATGGGAGCAGGGGCGCCTGTTGCAACCACATTCTTCCCTCCAATGGCTCTCACGGCTGTAACGGAGACGGGACCAGAGAGAGCAGAACCCTGCAGCATTGAGCAGAGCTGTAACAGGGCTTTACGGTGCCCTGTGCCGGCCATGCCCCCTAACAGCATGACATCATAAAGTCATGCCAAGGGGGCTGGTCCGCCATCGTCGAATAGGGCAGCAACTCCGCCAGAGCATCTTCAGGATGCTCCAGGGTGCTGTATAGGCTGCATGTCTGGAGTATCCAACAGATGCTCCAGTGGTCGCTGCAGCAGTAACACTGGATGCAGGGTGCCAGTCCAAGCACACTGCTAGTCAGACGCAGGGATCGTGAGGTAGTGCCTGTGCCACCCATAGAGCCCTGCACTCTCTGCGACGGCACTACTCGCACACCCTTAGTTACTGCCCTGGCGGACGGGTGAGACCCAACATATGCTGGGTTCGTATAACTAGCTTAAGTGAATAACACTAAGGGCGGAATTCAATCGTTTCGCCCCCCTACGTGCTCGACAGGAGCTATTCAATTGTCGCTCTTGTCGGGCACGATAAGCTGCCGGCGCACCATTTCAGCTCGCACCCCGGGGCGGTGCTAGCTGAAATGGCTGAAAAGTTATCTGTTTGGCCCGCCCAAACGCCACTTTTCTCGATGCGCCCAGCACTGTGGTCTGGAATAGCCGTTTTATGCAGCTAAACCCAACCTCTATGGGTGCGATCAGCGCAATAGCGGGCATCAATTGAATAGCGCCCTGCGAACTCCTGTCACTTTAGACGGGAGATTGGGAGCAGTAAAACAACTGAATATCACCCTAATAGTAACATGTAGATGCCTGCTGCATAGTAGTGTATACAGTACATGGTCAACAAGGTCAGATCATCAAAGATTCCACAAAAAATAATCATTTGTGTTCACTCAAAATATATTTAAAAAAAAAAAAACCTATTTCTTTTAGAGGTCTACTACTTTTAGGGTTATGAAAGAAGAAGAAAAAACACACCACAGACTATTAAAAACCAGTTATGTGCTGAGCAGGTTAATCAATGGAACCCCTGGAGCACTGTGTTATAGCCCTACACGATTAGTTTACTTTTATGCTAATCAATATTAATTAACACTACACTACTATTAGAAATCTATTTGGCATTTTATATATGCAATTAAGTCTTCGACATCAGAATCTGTAGCCTAGATTTAAAAAAAAACGAAAAAAAAAAAACAACTCTGCTAGTCTTATTCTGAATGTTCATGCACAGCATATCCAGTAATGAAGGCTTAAATTAAACTGCTGTTGACAAATGTGTTAAAACAACAAACAATTTTCGATGTTCAACCAATATGCAAGATAGTATTTTTTTTTCCAGTAATAAGACTTAAGGTGCCTACACACTAGGCGATATTTTACACGATCAGCCTGATTCCTCACATCGGTATGACAGATCGTGTAAAATATATCCCAATCTTGAGTGTCCACTCACAATCACGATGCCTATGCGCGTACCTGCTGGTCACACATCGCATCTTCAGATCTTGCCTGAAATCTCTGTTACGATGCACTGGAATAGTTAGGAGGCACGATAGATCGTTTGCCACATTGGGCAGTTTTTAAGACCAAATCGTGCCCACGACTGACAGGGAGCTGCTGGGGAGAGTTCAAGGGGAAATCGGACACGATATCGCATCATGACCACATCGCCTAGTGTGTAGGCACCTTTACTCACTGCTCACCCACCTAAATTTCCAAAACATCTTGTTCATAACATTATACCACCATAAGCTACAAAGCTAACTCATCAATCCTGACACATTATAAACAATGTTTAAAAAAATAAATTGTACATATATATTGCACAATATAACGGTGATCAGCACAATGGGGCTGATCCTAAGTCGCAAACAAAAGTGCACGCTGCAGTGTCTATTGGCGGTCACCTTGCTGCGAGTTAAAGCAAATGGTCTACAAAACTACTTCTCTTTTGTACATCCATGCAGCTGAATGTGCAAGGACTGAAGCACACAACGCATACGAGCACGCTGTTATACCAATTAGTGCATCCTCAAACACCACCATTGGTCGAGTCATCGAAACCTGCACCACCCCTTTGGCAGGTGCAATGTCTCCGTCTGACCGTGGCCTCCTATGCTCTCAGACGCTTGCATTGACACACCTGTGACAATTTCTGAGTGTATTTCTAGCCATCTGCCAGTCACCGCCCAGGTAGGTCCAGCACTTTTCCGCTGATCTGAATGCAACAGCACCTTTATGTGTACACTCTGTGTAACGCATGCGTTGTAGGAGTTTTTAGAATACTTTGGGTATGCCAAGTGGCAAATTATCACTCAACAAAGTAATGTCGGCATTGAGTGGGACTCAAAACCAGGCTCAATGGGTGCAATTCTAAGGCCATGTTACACAGTATAATGACTACTTATACTTGTATGCAATTCTCAATAACAGTATTTTGTACAGTATGCCTTACAAGTGTTTGGCACAGGCAGGCATAATTAATTCATAAATTTTTACCTAATACATTTAAACAAAATTTGCAGTATGAATTATTCATACCTGTGATGCATTTCGAGTTGTTTTCTACCTAGAACACTATGGTTATTCCCCATGATGTACATATCTCCGCTAGCTATAGCTGTTCTGTGACTTAACAGCCCACTGAAATGTACACAAAATATTTAGCTTGGAAGATAATAAAATTCAAACACGTCTCATTTGCATATTATCATCACTTGTGCCTAACACACGTCTCATTTGCATATTATCATCACTTGTGCCTAACACACGTCTCATTTGCATATTATCATCACTTGTGCCTAACACACGTCTCATTTGCATATTATCACTTGTGCCTAACACACATCTCATTTGCATATTATCATCACTTGTGCCTAACACACATCTCATTTGCATATTATCATCACTTGTGCCTAACACACGTCTCATTTGCATATTATCATCACTTGTGCCTAACACACGTCTCATTTGCATATTATCATCACTTGTGCCTAACACACATCTCATTTGCATATTATCACTCGTGCCTAACACACATCTCATTTGCATATTATCATCACTCGTGCCCAACAACTGACTGCTTGACCCATCCAATGACGTCACCCATGATCGTTACATGCAGAGGGCTTGGTGTTAAGTAAAACAGATGTATTGATTTTAAACACTGTGGGAGGAAGTAAATAGCAGGATAAAACTATTACCGCTGTTTAAATAGCAGTTCTCTTATTCGTTTTAAATCAAGGTCAAATGTGGGAAGTGTATCTGAATAATTTAGTAATGTGTAGTTCTAGTTCTCTTAATCCAGTTGTGAGGACAAACAAAGCTACGGATACAAAGAGGACAACCACTCACTACGCCCACAATTAACGGTTTGGCATTTCCAGCCTACTCCAGCTGTACCTGTCACAATCGCTACAGAGGTCCACAACCCCCAACTTTAATCATTTACTCTGCCAATGGATTTTTCATTCGGGGGAGCAATTATGGGCAAAGATACTAATTCTCACCCCCCCCCCCCCCTGCAGAAATACAGATGCATAGAAAATAGAGAGAAAGAAAAAAAATTGCATTGGAAAATGAAGGGAGGGTGGGGGCACGGGGGAATGCTTAAGCTTACTTAGAATGGGCAACTGAACTGCTCAACTAGGGTCAGTAAGTCTGCCGGAAGACACAGACCCTGGCCCTCCTAGAACGAGGGTGGCAGAAATGCAGGGCGGCTCCACACCCCACCTCCAAACAGCTACAACCTGTCCATCAGACTACGGCTTCAGGGAACTGAGAGAGATCTCGCAGTAGAAGATCGGCGCATGCGCAGTACAGATCTCGCACATGCGCCAATGTTCAAACATCAGAAGTGTGCGTATTTGCATACATCTCTGAATGACAGTATTACAGTATTGGATTCATACAGATATAACTTCCCCCCAATAAATAGATCCTGTGCTTTGTATGGCATTAGAAAATGTACATCAAGCATGTGAACTACTATATTTCATAGAGTTTATTTGCTTAATTTACAGGTATACAGAAAAGGTCGGCATGTAACAGCCCTGCACATTATTATAGGGTTCCCGATACATGCAAGAGAAGAGTGGAGGCTGCCTTTGTGTTGAAAAAAACCACTGAAGCTTTAGAACAGCCCTCAGAGAGGCTGCTGCTCCTACTTCCTTTTAATCTGCAGAGATTTTTAATTTCAGGATGTCGTCTCTTCCAGATAATCTGGGAGTAGCACTTAGAAATATCCAGAAACAGAAAATACCAGGCCTGGATGCAGACATTCAGCAACAATCTTACTCTAATACTGGCAACATTTTACATCTACACCAGTGGTTTCTAAACTGTGTGCCTCAGGGCAATTGCAGGGGTGCCTCAGGTTGGTGGTCCAGCATCAAATCAAATTAATTATGGTCAATGTAAAGGGTCCTATCCCTTAGGCTACTTGAAAGTCTGAACGTCTAGCGTTCAGACCTTCAGGTAGCCGAGGTGCGGTGCCCGCACTGGGCATTCACTGAACGTCATTCAGTTTAGGAGCCCAACCTCCTATCTCTGAACATGCCAAACCTGATGAGCGTCGTCAGGTTTTATACATAGCTACTTACTTTCTTCTCTTTTTGTACAAAGTGCATCTTAATGTATATGCCTACCTGCCTACTTTTTGGACAAGGAGCAAGTGTGGAGGTCCCACTTAAACTGTTTTGAATCATCGCAGAGTTGGGCTGGGCCACAATGAATCAATGCGCATCAGGTCATGTACGCCGCTGCGTTTGTGTGCAGCGTCAGTAGGTCTGATGATGCAATTTGCAAAGCTTCACTATTTTCTCAATAAAGAAAAGCATGATCGGGATTGGTTGACCAACCAGAAATTTGGTAGACTTTCAGACATTTCAGGAAAGTAGGCTAATATGCCTTTAAACTAACTCTCACCAACCACCCCATTTAGCTCTGGAACATGTACAGCATGCATTACATAGATAAAGTTATGCCATGTGGTGTGACAGTGCCTCAATTCAATGTAACTCAACTGCTCTAGATTGAGTCAGGGTGGGGTTAAACAACAGTGAAATGTGCTGTAAATAAATACAAATGCCTGAACATAATAAATAAAATGCAAATTATAGCCATATAATTCCTGTAGCATGAGTTACACAATCTGCAACTGTTGTCATATTAATATTTACATTACGTGATAAAATAAGAAAATTCACCAGCCATGTAATCCAGCAACAGTGGACTTTGTGTATAGCTCCTGGACGATGGGCAAATGCAGCAGGGATTGTTTCTATAAGCATGGATAAATAAACGGGACACTGCGAAAGCAATGGGTGAGATGCCCAAGTGAGCGTACCAGAATAGGCCACATTTTGGCAAAATGAAAGTACCGGTAAATGGCAAATATTAAGTAAGCTTATCAACGTTTAAAAGGAAATAAAGTACATTTATGTCCTACAGAGGTTTATAAGTAGTCTCCCACAAAAGATTCCAGTGGTTTGTGCCTGAATTGGAGCGGTCATACTTGTTGCTTTCTGGAAGTGGAAGCCTACTGAGAAAGAGAACATGTAGCCAGTCAATACATTTGTTGCCACTGAACTAATAAAAGCTTTGGAAATATTTAGCATTCTGCAATTGTGTATAATATCAGGGTCCCTCCATGTTTGTTATACTTTGGACTTTGACAGCAACATTAAACTTGTTTTTTTTTTCATGGATTTCTACATTTTGGGAAATGTGTTGTTTGCAAAATATATATTTAATAATTCAATCCTTGTTTTCTGCCCTATGTTTTATCAACAATATCTGTGTAATGCATTTGACAGTGTGAAAAAAATAAATCATATATCAACTCTTAGCGAGGATTTCAATTATTGGTCTATGTGCATCTGGGCATCACCACATTGTCGAGCTGCACACATCAGCCAGGGTATCGGTATTATTTACCGGCCGACGGGATGCCAGTGGTCAGAAGACAGACAGCGGCATCCCGATGTTGGAAATCCCAACAGGGCCGGTAAATAGCTTAATCCTCCCCCGGTGGTGCCTAACCCTAACCACCCCCTTCCCGCACCTTGAACCTAACCTTCCTGGGGCGGTGCCTAACCCTAACCTACCCCCAATGGTGCCTAACCCTAACCCAGCCCAGCAGGTCCCTAAACCTATCTCCCCCATCCCCGGCCTAGCGCTAACCGTAACCCGCATACTTACCTTCGGGATGCTAACATCAGTATCTTGATCCCTTTGGGATGCCGGCGTCAGCATTCTGACGGGTATCGGTATAATGACAGCCGCCAGCATCCGGACTGGATCCCATCAGCCAGTTATGGTGAATTTTAGAATGTAATGGACTTAACTAAATAACAGAAATTTAGGGGGTGATTTTGCTATATGCAGCTTCGGGGGCAAAACAATTGAATAGCTCCCGGGCGCCTTAGACAGGAGCTACAATACACACAATTGAATCGCCCCCTCTGTGCCAGATTCAGAGTAGCACACAAGTCAGTTGCAGAGACGTAACTAGACATTTTGGTTCCCTGTGCTAGAGAGAGCATCAGTGCCCCCTCCCCTAAGTAAAAGGTGGCAGTGTCTCATAAGGAGAGTTTGGTCTCATGACAGCCCCATTTTCAACATACTGGGAATCCTACTGCTCGCAGACCGCCTCACAGCCAATCTGGTCTGATTACACACTACTCGGTTTTATCTGAAGAGCTGTGATTGGCTGTCACTGGTTCCGGAACCACTGACACAGTTCGGTCCTGTCACTGATGGATGTGGTGGAGCGGGAGTAATTTTACAATACACCTTTATGGGGTACAAGGAAAACTGTGGCCACGAGGTGCAGTCATTCCAACAACATGTTGCACATATCTTTAAGAATTTATTAAACCCTGTAAATGTTTTTTTTTTTTTAGAAAGGGGAACTTAATTTCTTACATCACCAAGTTTGATTGTTTTTAAAAATAAAGCTGGCAGGGTGTGCTGGGTCTTATAGTTCCACAACAACTGAAGAGCAAGTTCCTAGTGTAAACATGTTTAAAGCTTAGCACAGCTGCAGTATGTTGTCACAAATGGTAAGTGGAAAGACTTTTGTAAAATGATTAGTTAAAAACTTCTAGGGGGAAATAAGGGGAAGAAGCGGTATCAGCGCACGTTATGTGCACTGATTACGCTTCACCCCATGTATAATTGTAGGGTTCCGTGTCAAATGACAAGAGCAATAATTAATGGGCGAAGCAATTCCATTGCTGCTTCACTTGGGCGCCCCCATTTCTGCTCACGGCCTCCTGTGTTATCCACCAGAAATTTGCGAAAAGGCCGGGGGGTTTTTTGTCGCCCAAGCTGCACTTTTTGCTTTGCGCCCATTAGCTTAGACACTTTGTGCGGTCTTCAATGGCTATAGCGCGCCCAATCTCCCATCTAAAGTGAAGGGAGATCGGTGGGCGCTATTCAATTGTTGCTGTTTTTCACCCATTTCAGCTCGCACCCCCCTGGGTCTGCGAGCTGAAATGGTGCGCTGGCAGCTGATCGCGCCCGAAAGGAGCAAAAATTGAATAGCTCCAGTTAGGTGCATAAAGGGGTAAAGCAATTGAATACCGCACTGTGTGTGGCTAAACCTGTTGCTTTCGGGTGTGACAAGTGCAATAATTAAAGGGCCCCCAAAACAATTGAAATGCTCCATCGGGTGCCCCTTAATTATTGCTGCTCAAGAAACAATTGAAACGCCCCCAAAGAATGTAAAGTAAGGACTTCTATACAGCAGAGCCTGCTCTTGGAAGTGTACAGAGCTGCCTCTACCCATGAAATGAAATCCATTATTCTGAGAGGGAAAGAAGATAAACTAGCAGTTAGTCATGCCTATGGCTATGTATGTACTGTATCTAGGCATGCATTGTACAAAAGTCAGAATGTTCTGTGGGAGGCACTGAAATCCTTGGAGGTACAGGCTCCTTTTAGACGTAAGTTTCACTGCAATTAATATAAAAAATAAAAACGATGGCAGCAAAAAGATCTTCTGTCCATTCACTACCTTACTAACCATAAATTGTGTGTGCTTTGAAAATACTATTCTCTCAAAGCCTACAGTTCTACGTACACAGCCGCACAGTGTGAGAACTTGCGGATCTAAGGATGTAAGTGAAGTACTTTCCGTCATAGGCATTTTGCAGATATTGATTGCTTTTTTTTAGTTGTGCTCATTCTGAGCTGCCACACTGTACTTTCCCTGTGTGAAGTAGCTGCTTTCCATTAGAAGAATCTCTTCCATATGGCCATCCAATTACCAGTTTTCCCAGAAGTAGAAAAAAAAATTGATAGGTTAAAAGAATGTATATTTATAGCAGTGTGTCAGAAGTTTGCATGATAACTATAAAGTCATATGTGCTTTTAAAGTGAACACAGAAAATGAAGTTTGGTAAAACTGTTCATATTACCTATGACCTAACGGTGAAAGAACGGTGAATGGAAACCACTGCTTAAATTAGTTTCCGTTTTTTTCTCCCTTTAAAGATCTACAAATTTACTGTTTAACATTTACTAAGTCTATACAAATGTTGCCAAAAACAGTAGCAATCAATGACATTAAACAATGGCTTCATTAATGTGTCAGACCGGAAGTAATCAGAGATACTACTGTAATAGAGGCAAGTACTTTGTACTTTTTTTTTTTTTAATTAATATACAGATGGGTCCTTATTTTTGCTGCAGTCGAGCCAAAAAGTCCCTCTCTGCGCACCAAGTTCAGTGAGACTCTGCTAGCGCCAGGCGTCTTTGGCCAAAAATTCATCTGTGTGCGACCGAGTTCCTGAATCTGTATACAAAGTGCTACAATGTAGTGGCCGCAGCTTTTTTCATTCAGAGTTCCGTTGTGCTTCATATACAGACTCAGGTGCACTCACATACATATACAAGTGTTGCATATGAATTCAATCAGCACAGTCTGTTGGTCGTCCTAGTCGTATCGTAATGCGACTCAGGTGTCTTTTTTAGCAAAAAAAAAAAAAAGACACCTACTGCTAGCAGAGTTGCATGGGATCTGGTGGCTCACTCATGCCAAGTAAATCGCGCTGCGTGGCCTATTGAGGCTAGATGTATGAGGACACACCTGTACCACACACACACACACACACACACACACACACACACACACACACACATTATGCATAGACAGTACTGTGCAAAAGTTTTAGGCAGATGTGGAAAAAAATGCTGCAAAGTAAGAATGCTTTAAGTGTTAATAATTTATTTTTATCAATTAACAAAATGCAAAAGTGACTGAACAGAAGAAAAGTCTAAATCAAATCAATATTTGGTGTGTCCACTCTTTGCCTTCAAAACAGCTTAAAAAAATAAACTATTAACACTTCTATTTTTGAAAGCATTCTTATATTGCAGCATTTTTTCTACACCTGCCAAAAATTATACAGTATTGTGCAAAAGTTTTAATTTAAATAAGCACAGGATTACGGTCTAGAAGTTTCAAATGTCTATTGAAGTACCTGAAACTTTAGATTCCACAATATAATCAATATAGATAGCACTATATATTAGGGGATGTAGTCAGCTTCCTGGCTGACAGGATGGCGATGGTTTAAACACTAGTGCCAGAATAACAAACATCGGCATCCCGAAGGGAAGTATCAAGTGTTAGGTTTAGGCACTAAGGGGGGAGGATTAGGGTTAGGAGAAGAGTGAGGGTTAGGTTCAGGCAACTGGGGGACGGTGGGGGGGAAGGGCGGGGGATTGGGGGGAGGTTAGGGTTAGGCACCAGGAAGAGAGGGTTAGGGTTAGGATAGGGAGAGGGTTGGCATACCAACCAAAAAGTGTCAGTATGTTAACCCTGACTGCCGGCAACCCTACATTAGTTCTATGTATGTATCAAACACAAACAGTTCCAGTATTTTGTTTTGTAAATGCAATTTGTTTATATGAAATACCTACAATGTTTTATAGTCTTACAGTGCCTTTCCACTGTAAGAGACCCCCACCCCTGTCCCATTGCACTCGCTTGTTCAGTCTACCAAAGCTACATCATCAATACGATCACCGATAATGAATCTACCTTTATATGCACAGAGGCTGAAGAAACCAAGGGGGGAAATTCAATTGTTGTTTGGGCGCCCGACAGGGCTATTCAATTGTTTCTCCAATCAGCGCGAGTACCACAGACACCCAGATTTCTGCTCGCACCCTAGAGGTAGCAAGCAGAAATCCACGAAAAGTCAGACTTTTGGGTGAACAAACAGACTTTATAGGGGTTTAGCCGCCTGTCTGCTAAAGCAATTGACTAGACCCTCCACATAATTAAACAATAATAATAATAATCTGTGCGTTGGACATTGCTGTGGTGGCAATAATGGAAGACAGATTTTAACACACTCCAGAGATGGAACACAGGCAATAGGTTTATGGCACCGAAAGCCCCTAACCCCCACACAAGCACCCCTCACACCCACATAACCACACATATATTTCCTTTACTATACGTATACTGTGTTTGAACTGCAAAGTAAAAGTCACAACTCCAGAGTAAAATGTGTAGTCATCATACTGTTGATGTTAAAATACTGCTGATAGGGCAATATGGTAATAATGTTCACTGCTTTTTGGTCCCAGAAGGGACACAAACTAGTCGTTTGGACTACTGTTTTTTACCTGGAGGTGTAGGGGACGTATGTCTTCTGTTGGCTGATGAACAAGAAAAGTGATTCCGCATAGGATAAGTAATCGTCAAGGAATGCAATCTTAGACCAACATTCACAAGGGATCCATACAGTAATAAATACTGAGTAGATCAGACAAGTTGGTGATGCAGCATGATGCTGAATAACAAAGTTCTCAAAGAGTGTAATTCACAAATGGTGAATTAAAAGAGAACTCCTTGGTGGTGCACACTTATCAAATCAGAAAATCATTTCATCTAAAATATACATTTTAATACGTTTTTTTAATATTACAGAACAAAATTAAGCTCACGAGAACCCGGAAATGGTGCGATGACGCACCTTTCCCCTGGGCTTGCTCACATCACAGCCTGCGTATTATGATCTTATGTGACCACGTCACTGTTTGATTACTATTTTCTATGTGACCCTCATCGCTTTTAATTACTACTTATGTGCAGAGTAAGATTACTGTGAAATTTGGACCTTATTACATGTCTATGAAGCAGTGATTATGACAAATTCCTGTCAGGAACTGCTTTCAGATATACTATGGGGGCAATTCAATTGGGAGCAGAGTTCGCCGGGTGGGGAAAAGCTCCTGTTTTCAATTAATCTACATTTTCCCTGCACGGTTAACCACTGGGTTAAAGCACGGCAACACATAGATTCCGGGCAAAGTGCTGGACTCTATGGGCTTCCCCGCGTGTTAAGTCTGCATTTTAATGCAATTTTTTTTTCCTCCTGGGACTTAGCGCGAAGTGTTCGCACAGCTAAGTGAATCGGGCAGCACATTCAATTGGCTGCTGGGTAAACGCCTAAATGAATTCCCCCTTATGGTGTCAATTAATTTGCTAGTAATCATAGTCTTGCCTTTATTTAGCAGCTTGTAACTAATTACTAACAATTTAATCTATATTTTATTACGCATTTGCTTATTTTTTTTGCTGTAGTATTTTATTAAATATTACATTTGAGACCTAATAATTAGAGATGAGTGGTTCAGTTCTAACTCTAAGTTCGAATATGGAAACCAAATCTTCTTGGATATCACACATTTTGGATAGCCAAAAGATAAATCCAAAATTGAGCTAATTTGGTGAAAAGAACAGTAAAACCGAACCGCTCATCTCTACTAATATGTTTTTCTGATATAATAATAATGGTGCATACACGGTCAGATTTTTCCTTCAGATCTGAACAATAACTATTTAAAAATCGTTCAGTCGTTCATATCTGAAGGAAAATCTGACATATCTGACAGAACTGTCAGATCTGTCAGGTGAACGATTTGAACGATGTGCGTTCCCGATGGTCAGATAACGATATCTGACATCTGATGTGCTTGCAGTCAGACTTGGACGATTTCCATTCATTTTAATGCAGTCAAAAATCGTTCAAATCTTTGGTAAAAATCGTTCATCTGACAGATCTGACAAATCTGACCGTGTGTATGCTCCATTAGAGTGCACCACCAAGGAGTTCTTTTTTGATCCACCAATTGAGAATCACACTCTGAGTGTTCTATTGTGTGTCTATACAGACAGCTGCCAGTGTCAGCAATAGTCTGTTCCGCTAGGGATCTTCAGCATCAGCTATTTTCTGGGGCAGCAGTGCATGATGGGGGGAAGCTGGGAGCAGTACTGGTCCACTCCACACTGCTGGTGCTCACAATGATGGAGGTTGGGAGCTGCTGGCCAGTCACAATTGCATTACGGGCCACATCCATCACTTGGGCTGTATTTTTCCCACCCCTACTTTAAATCATCTTTAAAGGATGATTAATGTTCAAAGAGAAAAAGATGATTAATGTTCAAAGAGCTTCTACAAATTGCAAAAGAAGAAGAGCAATTGTCCATTTGTTATGTTATTTTATAGTTTAATCACAGATTTAAAACAAACCAACCTGGATAATAATAATTTTTATTAAAAGGAGAAATAGGAGTGTTACAATTGAGTTGTATGTTTGATGCCTCACCGGTTTATACACAGCAATGAGT
Source organism: Taudactylus pleione (assembly GCA_031769625.1). Taxonomy (NCBI): domain Eukaryota; kingdom Metazoa; phylum Chordata; class Amphibia; order Anura; family Myobatrachidae; genus Taudactylus; species Taudactylus pleione. The sequence continues at coordinate 14,920,020 of JAUIMM010000281.1, read as the reverse complement.
TATCTAGAAAGTAAATCAAAGGGTTTGTAATTCTATCCGAGAGCTTCCTGACTGTCTCAGCCACATACACTACAGATTACATAAGACTGTTCCTCCTGTTCCATAGCCAGAAGTATGAGCGTATGAGTTTTTCTTTCCAGCCTTGGCAGTAACTAATTATCCCTTTGTTCCCATGACAACCATGGCAGCTTTCCAGATGCCTCTAGGAGTTGAAAAACTACTTAGGACTTTTAATAGCTCTGTCTCCTCAATCACCTCTAATTATCAGCTCTCCTATGTGTAACCTACTTTCTCTACATGAACTGCATGGACTTGTTCTTTGATTATATAAATAACCAAAATTGAGTTGATTCCCAAGGTCTCATTCACACTTATTTGTCCTATTTTGAATGCACAAAAAATTGCCAGTAATGCTGCTGTTACAATTCAGCACATCCTACTTAGATATTGCACTGGTAAAACCACAATATATGCAAAGCACATCACTATATACTAGCTTTTTTATACAGTACTTAAATTTTTAAGGCGTTTTACCTATTTTCAACCACTTGTGAAAAGGCCCTCTCTCTCCAATCTTGAAGAGAGAAACTGCATGTTCAGCAATGTTATTACATCTATCTGTATATACGTTTCTCTCACAATATGAACTGCAATTCTTGTAGGTTTCAACAAAGAGCACACAAAGACAGAACATACAAACAAGCAAATACTACACCAGTCAATGTGGGGAATTCAGTTAGCCTCTGGCTTTTAGCTCATGGGCTAAGTGTCCCGAGCTTTTCAATTACTGCCCACAGAAAACCCCCAGTTTGCACGTAGATGTGTTCGTACCTCAGGAGGGTGCAAACCGAAATCTGCGTTAAGTACACCCTCGCTCAGGTCCTACCACACGCAGTAAATGTATAGCTCCAGGCAGTTAACTAGAATTCTATACCTTACTGTGCGTTAGACGCATGGCTTACCGCGGGATATAGGTTTTACCTGGGGGATAGAATAGAATAGCTCCAGGGCACTTAACTCAGGAGCTAAAAGCCTGCGGTACGTCCCACAGCTAATTGAATTCCACCCCTATGCGTATTATAGCCCTTTTCCACCAAAATCCCAGGTGGTATTGTGAATGGGATGTAGTTGGCATCCTGGCGTGCAGGATACTGACGGTCCTAATACCGGCCCAGAGATCCCGACACCAGTATCCCGACCGTCGGCATCCCGAATGTAAGTATCGGGGTGCACGGGGAGGGTAGAGTTACCTAGCGGGGTTAGGGTTAAGCAACGGAGAGCAAGGGTTAGGATTAGGGTGTGGAGAGGGGGAGGTTAGGTTTAGGCACCGGGGAGGGGTTAGGGTTAGGCACCGAGAAGGGTGGGTTAGGGTAGGGAGAATACTTAACATTCGTTCCAATGCGTGTCAGGATTCTGCCTGTCGGGATGCCGCTGTCTGTATTCTGACTAGCGGCATCCCGACAGCCGGGATATCATACCCAACCCATTTTGAACATGTTTAGAATCCGGGTCAGACCCAGCTTCAGACCCAGTTTCCACTGCACTTCGGCCCATTTACAATGAACTCGGGTAAGCCCTGTAAAAGCCTATGGATGTCATTAAAAATTTACTTTTTTCAGGCTCACGAAGTACAGTATAGGGTGCAGGTCAGGCTGCAGTATAGGGTGCGGGTCAGGCTGCAGTATAGGGTGCGGGTCAGGCTGCAGTATAGGGTGCGGATCAGCCTATGGCTGCCATACTGCCTGTGCTGCACTGCAGGTAATGAACAGGGTGTGGGAATGTCAGTTGCGGGTGGTTCAGGTGTTAAAATCTGCCCTGCATCTCTCTACTTTCTCTGTGGGGAACTGACAGATGACATCATCTACCAGTGCCCCAGAAGCTCCAATTACCATGTAGAAGCGTTACCCGGATAATATGAGATATGGTAAGAACTTACCCTTGTTATCTCTATTTCTACGAAGTCCATAGGGTTCCACAGGATACCTTGGGGTATAGGTGTGACGTCAGTCGCAGGGCACCAAAGAGTTAAGCTTTCAGCCTCCCAGGATGCACTAGGTCCCCCTCCTATACCCCGCCCCCGAGCCAAGGCACCTCAGTTAGTTACCAAGCCATAGGCCGGAGGAGGAGAAGGAAGAGAGAGAACAAAGATCTGGACACATACAAGAATCACATTCTCACCAGAGGGAGACGGAAAACCGGTGACCAGAGCAAAGCCCATCTGCAGCACAGGTGCGACAGGGCGGGAGTCCTGTGGAACCCTATGGACTTCGTAGAAATAGAGATAACAAGGGTAAGTTCTTACCATATCTCATATTTTCTACTTCAGGGTCCATAGGGTATCCACAGGATACCTTGGGGATGTCCCAAAGCAGTATCCTTTAAGGGTGGGGACGCTCCTGTGCAGAAAGGAGAATCCGCCGCCCGAAGGAAGCATCCTGAGAGGCGAAGGTGTCAAACCTGTAATACCTCACGAAGGTATGGACAGAAGACCACGTAGCAGCCTTGCAGATCTGAACTGCCGAGGCACCACGTCGAGCTGCCCACGAAGGACCCACAGACCTAGTGGAATGAGCCTTCAGAGAAGGAGGGACCGGTAGGCCTTCATGAAGATAAGCTTCAGAAATAGCCATACGGATCCAGGCTGCCAAAGTTTGCTTTGAAGCAGGCCAACCCTTTGTAGGGAAGCCAAAGATGACAAACAAAGCGTCCGACTTCCTAAACGAAGAAGTGCGGTCAACATAAGTCCTTAAGGCCCGCACAACATCCAAAGAGGCCTCACCCACGGAAAGACCCGGTGAGTTAAAGGCCGGAACAACTATTTCCTCGTTAATATGAAACTGGGAAACAACTTTGGGAAGAAACTCGGGCCGAGTGCGGAGCACTGCCCTGTTCCCATAAAAAACCAAGAAAGGGGGTCTACAAGAAAGAGCCCCTAACTCAGAAACACGTCTGGCCGAAGCAATGGCCAGAAGGAAAACAGTCTTAGCTGTTAGCCATTTAAGATCCACTGAGCCCAGTGGTTCAAACGGCGGTCCTTGGAGAGCCCTCAGGACCACAGCCAAATCCCAAGGCGCCACAGGTGGAACAAAGGGCGGCTGAATGCGGAGAACACCCTGCATAAAGGTGCGCACATCCGGGATTGTAGCAATCCTACGGTGAAACCAGACAGATAGGGCCGAAACCTGTACCTTCAAAGAAGCAAGGCGAAGCCCATGATCTAGTCCCGCTTGCAGGAAGGCGAGAATCCGAGACAGACGAAACTCCCGCGGTGCATAACCTCTCGGTCGACACCACTGGAAGAACGTATGCCACACGCGATGGTATATCCTCGCGGAAGACGGTTTCCGAGCTCGTAACATGGTACGCACCACAGAGCTGGAAAACCCCCGGGACCTCAGCATGGCCGTCTCAACAGCCACGCCGTCAAAGACAGCCGAGTTAGGTCCGGGTGAAGGCAAGGACCCTGAGACAGAAGGTCCGGTCGTAGCGGCAACCGCAGAGGAATGTCCACGGACAGACCCTGAAGGTCTGAGAACCAGTGCCGTCTGGGCCACGCGGGAGCTATCAACAGGAGCGTCCCTCCTTCCTGTTTGAATTTCCGGATTACCCGTGGAAGAAGGGAGACCGGAGGGAACAGGTATGCGAACCGGAACGTCCACCGGACGGACAGAGCATCCACCAGAGACGCCCCTTCGTCTCTTGTGCGAGACCCGTACACCGGCAACTTGTTGTTGTGCCGGGACGCCATGAGGTCGATTTCTGGAAGACCCCACCTGTCCACCAGTAGTTGAAAAACGTCCGGGTGCAGGGACCATTCCCCCGGATGAACGTCCTGGCGACTTAGAAAGTCCGCCTCCCAATTGAGCACTCCCGGGATGAAAACCGCTGATATGGCCGGAAGATTGCGCTCCGCCCAAACCAGGATCCGAGAGACCTCTACGAGAGCCGCCCGACTGCGAGTTCCTCCTTGCCTGTTTATGTAGGCCACGGTGGTAGCGTTGTCCGACTGGACCTGCACCGGGCGACCCTGGAGAAACCGCTGTGCCTGCTGGAGAGCATTGAAGACCGCACGGAGTTCCAAGATATTTATTGGAAGCTCCGCTTCTGTCGGCGTCCACCTGCCCTGGAACAAGTGTGGACCCGAAACTGCTCCCCAGCCCCGAAGACTGGCGTCCGTTGTCAACAGGACCCAATTTGGAACCCAGAACGGACGTCCCTTGTTGAGGTGGGTCGTCTGTAACCACCACGTAAGGGACAGGCGAACCTCCTGGGTGAGCACAATCGTCTGGGACTTCAGAGACTGAGTCAGCCCGTTCCACTTGGACAGGATCAGGTGCTGCAGAGGTCTGGAGTGAAACTGGGCGTATTCCACCATGTCGAACACCGACACCATGGAGCCCAGTAACCTCATCGCCGAGTGTAAGGACACCCGGCGGCTGTGCAGACAACTGCGCACCCTTGACTGTAAAGCAGAGATCTTGTCCTCCGTCACGAAGATCCTTTGCTGTCCCGAGTCCAATAAGGCTCCAAGATGCAGAATCCTCCGAGACGGGATTAGAGTGGACTTCTGCCAGTTGATTAGCCAGCCGTGCCGTTGCAGCAGTGCAATGGTCAGGTCCAAGTGGCGTAACAGGAGCTCTGGAGATCCTGCCACCAATAACAGGTCGTCCAAATACGGCAACATGCGGACTCCCTGCAGCCGCAGAAAAGCCGCCATGACCGCCATCACCTTGGTGAAAACACGTGGTGCTGTTGCCAGGCCAAAAGGTAACGCCCGAAACTGGAAGTGGTCGCTGCTGATTGCAAACCTGAGGAACTGTTGATGGCGCCAAAGAATAGGGACATGCAGGTAAGCGTCCTGTATGTCCAATGACACCAAGTAGTCCCCAGGTTCCAGTGCCAGAATGATGGACCGTAGGGTCTCCATCCGAAACTTCGGGACCCGCAAAGACTTGTTGAGTGCTTTGAGGTTGAGAATCGGACGATATGACCCATTGGGTTTCTGTACCAAAAATAGATTTGAATAGAAACCCTGGCCCCTCTGGGAGAATGGAACCGCCACTATAACTCCAGCCTGGAGCATAGTGTGCAATACCTTCCGCAGCTCCGTAGCCTTGTTCCGGTCTGATGGGAGACCCGTGGTGAAGAAGCGAGCCGGGGGTCTGTTCCGGAAGGAGAGGGCGTATCCGTGGGAAACCACCTCCAGAACCCAAGTGTCTGTCGTAGTAGTCGACCAACACTGGGCGAACTGTAGCAGGCGGCCTCCCACCCTGGGAGCCCCCAAAGGGAGGCCCGGACCGTCAGGCCGCAGGCTTGCCATCTGGCTTGGGGGCCGGACGTCTGGTACTCCATGCCTGCTTCCTGGGCTTGACCGATTTCTTAGGGCCAGCCTGTCGAGGAAACGACTGTGGTTTGGGCCTGCCCTGGGCCCTAGATGACCGAAAGGACGATGGTCCCGAACCAGAAGGAGCAGCGGCCGACGGGAGACAGGCAGATTTGGCTGCCGCCAGCGTGGCCACAATCTTATCCAGATCCGGACCGAAGAGAACTTCTCCGGTAAACGGCAACGCTTCCAGACCTTTCTTGGAATCTGCGTCCGCCTTCCAGGATCGCAGCCACAAGGTGCGACGAGCAGCTACCGCTGCTGAAGAAATTCTAGACACCAGAGTACTAATGTCTAGAGCCGCCTCGTTGATGTAGGTGGCCGAATCACGGAGATTGCCAATCAACTCCGCCTGATCGGCCGGACAATCGGATTCAAAAGAAGCCTCTAATGAATCCGCCCAGCGCTCCATCGCTCTGGCAACCCAGCAAATGGCCATAGCCGGCCGTGCTGCCCCCCCTGCAAGGGAATAAGCGGACTTCAGGCAGATTTCTACCTTGCGGTCCGTAGCATCCTTAAGGGAGGACATGGATGGCATCGGCAATGTGGCACTACGGACAAGACGGGTCACGTGAGAATCCACCTGTGGAGGGGATTCCCACTTCGCAAAATAATTATCCGCGAACGGATAAGCCACCGCCAGGCGTCTCTGCGGCTGGTATCTTTTGCCAGGTTGTTTCCACGCCTCCTCTAAATGGTCCACCAACTGACCCGAAAGAGGAAAGACTGTGGCATCGCCCTTCACATCTTTGAAAAAGGCATACTTAGATTTAGCCGCTGGGGGAACTTCGTCCTCAATCACCAAGGCTGTGCGGACCGCCCGAATAAGTCCAGGAATATATACTTTGGACTTAGCATCAGCGTCCTTAGTATGGAGAGGTTCCTGATCGTAAGGATCTAGAATCTCCCCATCATCAGACGTCCCTTCGTCATCCTCATAAGGAGCGGACAGAGACGCCACCGGCCTTTTATGAGACCGCATCACAGACTCCCCTTGCAACACATCCGACAAGTGCTGTACAGAACTCGTCAGGGAGTTAACCCACGCTGGCTCCTGAGAACCCGGGAGCGGGGAAATAGGGAGACTGTGGGGTACCACCAATTGTCGTGGGAACCCCTGCATGGGTGACGACACCACAGACTGCTGGGACAAACCCATCGGAGTAAACGCGGGCTGCGGAGCTAACTGGCCCACTAAAGCTGTTAACGCCTGAGCGAAACAAGCCCAGGGCGGCTCCTGTACCGGTGCTGTAACCGTAATAGGCCGCGCCATGGACAAACACTGCCGGCAAAGGCCCTCCGCGCTACCCTCCCCCTCCGCTAACGGTACTTTGCACGTGGTACACTGTAGCCGGAGGGGAAAATCACTTTCAGACATGATGGCACCACGTATGTGACCTCTCTCACCAATTAAGTATTAAATAGGCGAGAGACCACCCTGCAGCACCGCACCGCAAGGGCTTTAGCAGAAAGAACAGGGACAGTAATAAAGCTGACAGTTTAGAGAGAAAAGATTACAGGCAGCAGCGCTAGCACAGTCACATACAATGCAGAAAAATAACAATTCCTGCACTAACAGCGCTGATCACTCAACTACACAGACACAGGGCCTGGTAGGACACAGCGCTGCATACACAGACCTGACCACAGCGGAGGAGAGGTATGCGGGGGGACCCAGACCACGATGCTTCCTTCCAGCGCTTCCAGCAGCGTTCACCATGCGTTCTGGAGAAGATGGCCGCCGAGGAGCAGAGAGGAGGCTGGCCTGGGGGAGGAGCGCTGCCACAGGACCAGTCGGCAGCATGCAGAGAGGGCTGTGTGCAGCGGGGGAGGCGCCGGCTGTGAGACAGGGAAGGCGCGCTCCCCTGGCATGCATTTAACCCCTGGGACGCCGCAGCGCTACCGCTCTGCTGCGGTCCGCTGTCCCAGGGGGTAGTGGAAGCGCAGGTTGGTCGCCTGGCTCCACGCTGCAGCCAGTCCCCAGGGAGCCCCCTGCCTGGGGACTTAGGACCATGTGATCAGCGGGGACCCACCGCGGGACCCCGCTGCTTACCTCTGTCCCCCTTGAATCCGGCCATGGTCCGGAGCATCTGGGGTCACCGCTAGCTGTGACCCCAGACGCCCACCAGCATCCCCGGATCAGTACCGGCGTTCTGGTACCGGCGGGGTGTAGGGAAGACAGCATGGACGTCAGGACTGACTGTCCATGCTGTTCATCCAGTTGTGCAGCCACAGCTGCATGAAGAATAAGCTTCAGGGGCTCTTCTAGCCCCCACTGCAACAGGTGCACCCGACTCCGGCCGGGCACCAAACTAAACTGAGGTGCCTTGGCTCGGGGGCGGGGTATAGGAAGGGGACCTAGTGCATCCTGGGAGGCTGAAAGCTTAACTCTTTGGTGCCCTGCGACTGACGTCACACCTATACCCCAAGGTATCCTGTGGATACCCTATGGACCCTGAAGTAGAAAGAGTCAGTTTCCACTGCCACGTTATCCAGGTTTGAACAGTGTTCAACTCTGGTCGAGACCTGGGTAAATCAACGTGGGTTATTGTTTTGGGAGCGGTTTCCACTGCGGCCCTACCCAGGTGGACCCGGCAATAACCCAAGTTATTTGGGCAGTGGAAAAGGGGTATTACTAAAGGCATCAGTGCAAAGTAAATAATAGGGAACTACAAAAAATTCTAAAATGGTAAATCCAGTAGCCTATTTTCTCAATGTGACACAAGTACCACACGATTTGGGGCTATCCAGCAGGGTTTAACCTTATTCTCTAGCAGACAGATCAGTCTTTATCTTTAGCAATGTACTCAGAGCAGGGAGGATGTTTCCTGCACATTACATGTTATTGTATAAAACAATGTATCAGCTTTTCTCTTTACACCCTGTGACTTGCAGACTACATAACAGAGGTGTAAAAAAAAAAAAACACAACATGTTGCCTCAGAGACAGTAGGAAAATGAAGAAGGTGCTGAGGAAGATATGCAACGTTGGCCACAAAGTAACTGTGCGAAAATATTGGGCATTTTTGCTAGATATTGCAGCAGGAGGCGCTAAAACAAACACAAGCCAAAATAACAATCCTACTCAAATTTATCAGTCAGGGTGGTGAATACAGACGGAAAATATAAGCTATCGAGTGTAGGGTCGTTTTCCCACTGCACTAACAGGCCTCAATTACACTGGAAGTGATCCAGCCTGTGCCTGGCCAAACGTGACCAGGACCAGATTAACAAAGGGGCGGATGGAGCTACAGCTCCATGACTACGCATAAAAATAGGCTCATCGTCATGGCACCATGATGAGAACCAGCCACGAGCTAGCTACACTAGAATGAGAACCAGCCACGAGCTAGCCACACTAGCTATTTTCCACAATTGTTATACTTCTACGTAGTTAGGAAGACATTGTGGCCGACAATGTAGGGGGTATACACGCCCACATAACACTGGTCACATCTCAGTTTCTCACAATAGCCTTGATAACTTTCAACTCCAAGCCCATGAACGTCATGCAAACGCTAGGGCCGAGAAGCAGAATCATCCCATGTGTGTCTGCCTCATGTGAGGAGTTGGCCATCTGATTTGGTGGCCATCTCCTCACATACTAAATGGAATGAATCACCACCAGTAATGCGGGGCAAGGGCAGCTGTATAAACCCCTACATCCTAAAAGCAGAAAAAAAATAAGTCAGCATCAGCTGTTAAAATGACTGTTCAGAGATACCTACATGAACATTCAGTACAGTAAGGGGCAATTCAGTTCTATCTGGAACACTTCATTCATTTTAGGAATTTAGCTTACTGGATGCACTAATGCTTTCACTTAAGCATCAACTGGTATATATTTCTACTCAACAAGAAATCTCCGTAACATCGCATGAAGTCCATACATAGATCTATTTGGTAAAGTGTTTGCCAAGTTCCTCTACGAATTTGGACAGCTGAGCATAAGTTAACACAATTTTGTAAACTCTGACCAATTGGTTGTGCAGGCAAACCATTAAGCTACAAAGTATTTTAAAAAGACCATAACATACTCTATTATCTTCAACATTTTCTTTGTCGTGTACCACTCGCGTACACTTGAATATTTAGAAGAATGTAGACTTTGTGCATCGTGCCCTAGTGATGTCAGCAGTTCAAAGTGATTAGCCGGCTGGTGGCTCAGTAGCAGCTCTCTCCAATCAGTGTAAGCAATCATGGATCTGCACTTACTGTCTGCAGGGCTAGTCCTAGGGCTAGCAAGTCATATGATGAATAGCATCTTTGCACTACTATGGTGGTCAGTGCCAGGGTAATCCTTGTTCATCAATAATAGATTACGTGCTGTTTACCCCTGGAGGCCAATGACTATTGTGGTCCTAGATGTAACAGGAATATAAAATAGTAAATAATTGATCTCTCTTTTGTCAGAATACAGTATATACTGTTACAACCCAATCATAAGAATTGTGTTAAAAGCAGAGTAACCAGAATGAAAAAAAAAATAACATTGATGACTGCATTGGCAATAAAGACTATATTAAATCACTTTCAAGATTAGCTTAAAAAATAAAGTTAGGGGAAGAAGGCGAAGAGACGCAGTTATACAAGTGCATCCAGGTGTTATTAATAAACCAAAAAGATTTATAAAATCTAAAAAGATAATCCCAGTGTCTATGACCAAAAAGGCCTGAAACTGCCCAGGCACTGCCCTAACTTTAACATATCCAAAAAGTTTAAAATCTTTGTGCATTCCATACAATTTAGTAGATATGGATATTCCTAAATTTCTTTTAGTAAGCAGTTGTTACTACAGCTTTGTTTTTTGTGTGTTTTTTGTTTGTTTTTAAATATTCAATATTTCTGTGCTTAATTATTATTCTCTCTCAGGAGGACATAATTTGTATGTACCATTAAGCATTGACATATCAAAGTAGATCTCCACAGCTCACAGCAGTGTGTAAGTACAGTAACAAGTTGTTTATGAAAGAAGATTGTGATAGAATAGAACTGTGTGAAAAACGGCTTGTTCATTAAACACACACATCTAACTATACATTACCACATGCTGCTTAGGTTCATGGTGATGGAACTTTCAATGTTTTGCAAAACCAGACAGGCAACAAACTTCACAGTGATGGTGGTAATCCCCACTCTGGTAATCACATTCTCCCTTAAGCTGTACAACTAGCAACAGAATGGAGAAGCAGGAAGCCAAGAAACACAGCAGTGAGATGTTATGAACGGACACACTATACCGCTTGTATTATGGAGAAATGTACACCTTCCGTCCTGCATTCCTCTATATCTCATCTTTAAATCTCCAAAGTTTTAATATAAAAATCATAATATCCCTTCGGATGCAGCTACTCTTAGCAATATTAGGGACTGTGTAGAATACTATAAGTAGAGTACAAATCTATTGTAAGGTAAAGCGTCCTAAATCCAAGCTGCAACATAGGAAATATAGTGCATACTAATAAGTATCCTAGACAAAAATACAAAGCCACTCACAAGAGGACATAATGCCTAGGTCCCTACACAATTATAACGCCCATATGGCTAGCTAGATACATTACGAGACTCCATTGAAAGGTACAGAGAAAAAAAATGACAGTAACTGAGAATAGGAAGGGAGTACAATACACACGGATGTCATCACAGGGTCATTCCTAAGTAGAAATGTAATCAGTCAGTAGGGGAAAAACTGCAAACTATTTTGATATATTCAAAAATTACTTTCAGACACATAAATGACTACATGTCAATGTACGCTCTAGTGACCGCTATTTTTTTCTATATTCCTCAAAGGAAAACAGTTTATAGAAATTTCATATACACCCATATTATGCACATAGATTATAAAACTCAGGGAACATGGGGGAGAGAGTGGTGTATAAAAAAAAAAAACATTCAAGGAGAGACAAGTCTGTGGCCTAAAATGAGAGCGGTGGACTGTGCCTTTTATGACGAATATTGATTTTTGCTCCAACACTGAGATGGTAGGGTCAGGATGTGGTGTAAGCATGAATCCATATAGCTTTAGGTCACAGATTCAAGCTGGTGTTACAATAGTGTGGGCAATGTTTTCCTTGCACATATTAGACCACTTTAGTACCAACTTAGAATTGTTTAAATACCACAGCAGACTTGTTGTATTACTGTACACCATGTACCTCCCAATTACCAATCTTCTAATGACTGCTTTCAGCAGGACAAGGAGTGCAGTGTATTCCAATGTACTCCATACCACAGAGCTGGACTGAAGACGTCCTCCAGACCAAGGCAAATTAAAGTTAAAAGTCCCCATAAATATGAATGTTATCCTTACATAGGTCAATTCATTCCATTCAAAAGTATTATGAAACCCAGATAGAGAAAAGGGAAATGATTGCTTTTGAACTTTTTTTTTTCTTTTTCTTTTGAATGTACCCTCCCTCATATGCAGATATTACTCATTTATGTGAAATATATACAGAATATATGGAAAAAAAATTGTATGAGGATACCTCGGCAAGGCAGGGTACTAATGTAATATCAACAGCAATAGCAAAATAACATACGGTTCTGCTTCCTGGTGGTGGAGGTCCCTAGTCAGCAGACTCTTCACAGCCTACCCCAGTCACCAGACCTCAATCCAATAGAGCACCTTTATAATGTTGAGGTACAGGATATAGACATCATGAATGCACAGCCAACAACTACGCAATACTTTCAGGTCATAATAGACCAGAATATCTAAGGAATGTTTCCAGGACCTTGATGCATCCATGCCACAAAGTATTCAGACTGTTCAGATAGAGCATTCACAGCTTGAACACTCACGTGACCAGGCTCCACACTTCTCATCACACAGTATGCTTTGCATAAAGGCCCTCGTACATCAGCTTCAGTTGGGGAAACTCTGCAGATTTCTTTACATAATCATCTGCAAAAGCAATGTATGGGGTTTACAGATCACAGATTCCAACCAAAAAGTGATTGGAATTGGTGAATCAGGTTGTCCAACATGTTTAATTTTACAGAGCAATCTGGGCAAATTTTGGTAAATCTGTCTTTCCCGAAAATGATTTACAAATCACAGAAAAAGCTCTGCAATGTATGGGCACAGATTGGTGGATTAGAGAATCTTTAACCTGAGGAGAGAAATAAAAAAAACAGATTATGTTAATCTTTTTTTGTGATTGCTGATGTATGGGCCCCTTAACACTCCGGTTATTACTTGAATTTATTGAAATACATGGCTTTTAGTTACTTTACATTTGACTTCATCAACTACACCATCACTGCTAAAGCTGGGGACACACACACACTACACGATAGTGTACTCAGCCAACGGGACGACACATTGCACCGTCCGTACACCTTGGTGTATGATGGAGCAATGTATCGTTCCGCCCAGGCACATGCCATCGGGTATACACACTGATGGCATGCCTGCTGATTAAAATGATATGCGGCATGCCTATGTTCTGTGTGTGACTGCGGGTGCTTCTGCATGCGAAAAACTACATTACAGTGTCAGCGGCTGTGACACTGTGACGTAGCTTTTCCCATGCAGATACACCCGCAGTCACACACAGAACATAGACATGCCGCATATCATTTTCATTATCAGCAGGAGCTGCTTGTGCGTCCTATTCACATCACTGTGCGAATAAGACGCATTTTAAAAAGGTAAAAAGTTGCATGAAAAGACGCTTGGCGCTAACGAGTCACGGCATGGCGCGACTAGAAGGGCTGTTTAACGTGAAAGGAGGCTAGATGTACATCTGTACATATATTTGATTATCTGTAGGATATAACAATTTGGCACCAATAATAATATGCTTAGCTGATGATACACAATGGCAAGACCAAATTGTGACCCAGAACTTTGGTTTTAGTTTAGAACTCCTTTATGACAGCCAAATCACAGTTACCACTATAAAAAGATAACTGAGAAATAACAGTGCATTCATTACTGTGTAGGCCACAGCTGGAACTGAAACACGAATGCAGATTTTACTACATGCATGTGCAGAACTGCAGATGCAATCATTCTGTGTGTCTTTGTCTGTAAACCTGCTCCCACACATCTCCACACTCATGAAAGAGTCTTTCTAGTTCTCAGCTACTGAATTGCAAAGAGAGAAGTACACATTTCACATGAGATGAGTCAGCAGTAACTCATGTCTGTGCTGCTATTACACCCACCAAATATCATCACTTCTCAGGCACAGTTCACAAAACTCTAATCTTTAAAGGTAAACCATCCATAAAATATATTTCTTCTGAATTAAATATGCATTATTTATATGCAATATACAAATGTTTAGACTTGCCACATCAGACACATCTTCAGGGCAGCATGGAATATGTCTGTGCCTAGGAGTGACAGCTCGAGACAACCTGGGCTAATGTAGTTAATACGGGAAGCAGACAGACGAAATGCCAGCTTCCCGACTGTCTAAAATCCCGACGCCTGTCATTAGACCTACGCCGGAAGCCCGACGCCAAGCATGCTGAACGAAGGTAAGCCGGGTGGGAGGTTAGGGTTAGGTACACCCCATGGGAGACTTAGGTTTAGGCAGTGGGAAAGGTGGGGGGGTTAGGTTAAGGCACCCTTAAGGGAAGGTTAGGGTTACTTACTTTTAAAAGCAGTCACGATTTCCACCCCTGCCGGCCTAGCGCTGTCGGGAGTTGTTCAGGGATTACATACCGATTCCGTTAATACAATAAGTATAGGATATAAGCCATTCTTCATGAAAAACCCCAAGTCCCAAACATACTGGGTTATAGATACCACTATATTTATTTTGATTTGCATCAAAATACTATATATCTATTTTGTGATTAAGTCTCCTCTTAGACAGGATCTCTCATTACCTTTCATTTTGCCATTACGTCAAGCGCACTTTCTATACAACAGGCTCCACACAGGCTTTCTTCCTTCCCTCCCGTTAAGAGACATCTGTGTGCTCACAGCCGGGCAGCTCTAATCCCTCACAGGGTGTAATATTGTGCTGCCAGCGAACTGTAAAATCAGAAGGAGAAGCTGTGTTTTGAAGAGAACTTTTACTTTCTATCTATGCTGAATAAATAATAGTTTTAAACTTACTCTTTAAAAGGTTACTTTCTTTTTTTTTTTTTTTTTTCAATAATTTTTTTATAATTTAAAGTACAAGAGATAACAAACATCCAGATGAGACTGAGCTACCGTTATAGAATCCGGTATACATCTGGAGTATATAATAACAATAGTATCAAAAACAGAAATAGGCGGTCATATACAATACATAAATAGATTGTAAATAACTAGTTTAATATAGCAACTGTGAAAACAACAACAAAAAAAAGAAAAAAAAAGAAAAAAAAAGGGGGGGGGGGGGAGATGGGCGCACCAGCTGTTACAGCGCCCTGAAAATGTATAGAGACATAATAAATATATTATTGTAGGAATATAGAATTAAGAGTGCACACAAGCACACAACAAAACAAGAGAAAAAAAAAAGCAAAAACACACACAAAAAAAAGATGGTCAGAACAGAAGGGCTCCAGGCGAGTGATAGCCGTGTGAGGAATTGTGAAAGCTGTACGACGAGTCCCAAATCTGTAGGAATCTAAAGGATCTATTATTAAAATATGCGGTAATCTTCTCCATACTGGCCAGATACCACATTTTATCAATAACTAGGCAAAGAGGAGGGACCTCCAAGCGCTTACAATGTAATGCAACTAGGCACCTAGCTGAATTCAATATTTGAACTACCAGCTTATTGGCGAATGTATCTAGTGCTGTAATTGGTAGACCCAAGAAAAAAAAGACCAGGGGTCTTTATTTATAGGGACATTAACCACTTTACTTATCAAATTCGCATTCATGCCCCAGTATAATGCTATTTTGGGGCATGTCCACCAAATGTGGCTAAAAGAGCCTACATTGCCACAACCTCTCTAGGGGGAGACAGAAGGAAATACTTTGTGTGGTCTAGTTGGAACAAAGTACCATCAGTAAAAAAATCTTATAGACATTTTCCTTAACCAAGGTTGAAATAGATGTTTTTGAGATAGACATGAATATCAGACAATGACTGCTCATCAGGTGGTGGACCTAGGTCCTTTTCCTACATGACAGAAGGAGAGAGTAAATGACAGATATAATGCCCTGAGCTAGGGGCCTGTGATAGCACAGAGGGCCTGATTCAGACCCACTCGCGAGTGCTGAGCGCTCACAAGCGGGTCAATGTTGGCCAAGTGCGCATGCGCATGAGGGAGCCGGCTCCCCTTTGGTGGGTGTGCCGGGGGCGTGGCTGCCCAGACTGAGGCGTTCCCATGGGAACGCCTACCGTCTGGGGCCGGCCCCACTGACATCACAAGTGATGTCAGTGGGAGTGCTTTTGGCTCTGATAGCAAAAAGCACTCCAGGGCTTGCGGCAGAAGAGACCCTACCACAAGGGTCTCGTCGCAAGCCTGATGGTCGCGATGGTCTTGACCATCGCGATCTTCTTTTTGGCCGCTCGCTTTAGCTGTGGGTGGTCACACACAGCTATGCGAGCGGCCAGGGCACTGACTCAGAGCGAGTGCTCTGAAAGAGTGTCCGGCTCTGAATCAGGCCCAGAGATTCTAGGACAGTCAAAGAGCAGAATAGTATGGGACTATTCAGGGATGCTACAAAATGTCTTATCTAAAAACATATAAATGGGTTCGCCACCGGGAAGTTAAACTTAGTTATGATATCAGGTAGCGGCATACAGGTATTATCCAAAATATTTATAACAAAACGAATGTTTCTAAAAGTCCAGGGACGAGAACGTTTCAAGAATTGGCCTGGTGGGAAGATAGGGTTATCCCATAAAAGGGGTAAGGGCAGGGCCGGATTAAGGTCTGTGGGGGCCCCTATTACGTGCCCTTTATGCAGTGCATCCAGTAGTAGTGCCCCCAGGAGTGTTGCCCCTTATGCAGTGCCCCCTATGCAATGCCTCCTGTAGTTATACCCCCAGTAGTAGTGTTCCCAATAGTAATGCCCCCTGTATAAATACCCCCAGTAGTAATACCCCTGTAGTTGCGCCCCCAGTAGTCATGCCCCTTGTGTGTGCCCAATAGTAATGCCCTCAGTAGTAATACCCCTGTAGTTGTGCTCCCTGTGGTAGTGGCACCAGTAGTAATGCCCCCTGTCGTAGTGGCACCAGCAGTAATGCCCCCCCCCCGAGTAATGTCTCCTGTAGTAATGTCCCCCCCTAGTAATGTCCCCCTTGAGTAATGTCCCCAGTAGTAATGCCCCCCTCCCCGAGTAATGCCCCAAGTAGTAATGTCCCCCGTCCCCCCCGAGTAATGCCTCCAGTAGTAATGTCCCCTCCAAGTAATGTAATAATGCCCCCAGTAGTCCCCCCAGCAGTGGAAAAGCCGCTTGCGCTAAAGAGAATAAAAAAAAATCTTACTTACCTTACGCCCCGCTCCCGCTGCCTTCTGATCCGCTCGGCTGGGGCTGCTCCTCTGCACTATAGGAGAGACGCATGATGTCTCTCCCATAGTTCACTGCCTGAGCCGGAAGCCGGAGCTCACAAGTGAGCTCTAGGCTCCGGCTCTGGCTGCCGCTGCGGGGAGGGAGCCGGTTCCGTCTCCTTCAGTTAACTTTAACCCTGATGGCTGGGTGTGGGGGCCCCTTCAGGTGTGGGGGCCCAGGGACGATCGCCCCTGTCGCCCCCCCTTTAATTCGCCCTGGGTAAGGGAATTGAGAGACGAGAGGAGCCTGAAGTGGCGGGTAGAGTAGTCACAAGTCTGGCTGGTGAAATGAAGAACGGGATGCAAATTAATGTAAGGGACCTGGACTTGGAGGCACTCAGGAGCTGGAAGACCAACAAAGTAACCCGACACAGGTCCATCTCCAACTGGAGCCATCTAAGACTGAAGGCAGGGGCGAACCAGGCAATAGCTTGACTTAAATGGAGAGGGAAAATAGTATAAGTGGATGTCCAGGAAACCTCTTCCCCTCCCTCCACCACTGGTCTCTGTAGGATCGAAAATTTTTGAAGGTTTCTTTTAATCTTTATATAGCGCTTAATTTTTAGATATTGTTGCCTCAAAATTCTTTGGTGACTTGTTAACAAGAGCACTTATAAAAATGTTCAGGTGTTCATTTTATTTAACACATTAGTTAGAGAAAACAAAAAGTATGTTTATCCATTAGTTCTGAAAGTTCAAAAGCTTGTGAGGGATCCAGTTAGCCACGAGGTTCTGTTGGAACCATTAATATAATGCAGGTTACTTGAGAAAGTAACTTTGCTCATTTTTATGAGCTAAAGGTTTCTGCAATGTGCACAATGGAATGCTACAATTAAATGAACCTTACTCCAAGTGTGGATTATTTCACAAATAAGTATTTATTTTTTAAATTCTAGCTGCGTGTCATCCGGCAGTTGCTATACTGCGGTATGATTACCCACACTAATGCGCCCTCACAATTATCCCAATCGATTCTTTATTTGAAGCTGTGATCCAGTAAGTGGCGTAACTAGAGGGGGGTGTCGAGCGGGGCTTGTGCCCTGGGCACTGTGGCAAGACCAGCAGAGGGGGGCATCGCCGGCCAGGGCATCGTACCTGCCCGCCCTCCCCCTGCCACCATTGCGTCCTGACTCACTTTAACGAGCAGGCAAGTGTACCTGCTAGTCTGGTGCTGGCTGGGCTGCCTGTAGGGGGAGCTGCAGCGGAGGCGTGCAGCATGTTCCAGGCAGACTTCTTCCCATTCTCTGTCCTCCTGACCTGAGGGTTGCCGCCTGCACCAGGTGAAAAGTAGTTCTTCCTTCCCCGGTGCTCTCTCAGTCTCCACTCACCATAGGTGTGTATTGGGGAAGGGGGAGGCGCTAAGCTGCCGCGGAGGGGGAAGGGGTATGCTGGCTGCATTTGTGCGAAAGTGTTGTGTGTGTGTGTGTGTAATATATACTACTACACATATATATATATATATATATATATATATACACACACACATACATGTATGTGTATATATATATATATATATATATATATATATATATATATATTTATATATACACACACACATATACATACTGTATATAGTGTGTGTGTGTGTGTGTGTGTGTATCTATGTCAGTATGTGTCTGTGTGCTGAGAGAATGCGGTGGGGATGTGATGGTGTGACAGAGACGATGCAGAGCCCTCGGGGAGCTGATCACATTACTGAGAGATGACGCAGGGGGAGGTGATGGTGTGTTGAGACACGATGCGGGGGGTGACGGTGTGGCTGAGCTGATGTGCGAGGGGGGTGATGGTGTGGCTAAGAGACGATGCAGTGAGATGATTGTGTGGCTGAGAGATGCAGGGGGAAGGAAGGCACACAGGGGTAACGAGTCTGGTTGAACCGCTGTTGTATGATGACCTTGTTAATATTCCTACACAAACAGGCATCTTCTGGACGATGTGACCTACATGAATATTGAATACTGTTGCCGGCGTCCCAGGGAGGATGTATTTCTACAGAGGTTCCACATTATGAGAAACCACTGTATAGATAAGGTGCATATGGAATGGAAAGGAATGATCCCAGAGTGACTATATGTGTGTGGCGTGTCATGTTGGCACGCCCCATTTTCAGTAACCACGCCCCTTTCCCATTTTGCATCCATTTTTTGCTGCGCGCAAAATATATTTACTGTAATGTGGGAGGGGGGGGTTGGTGGAGGGGTGTGCGCCAATCTTAAACTTGTCATGGCCTCCGAAGACCCTAGTTACGCCACTGTTGTGATCCCTTCCAAGGGGGAAATTAAATTGTTTTTTTCTGGCTGCCATAAATAAAAAATTGAATTCCAACCCAAATGTCTAAATAGATAGTGCTCCTATCATATGTCCCTTTTTTATGGGTGTCCTGTTTTCCCCATTGTACGGCGCTGTGGAGCACTGTGGCCTTACAAATCTACGATGATAATACAATTAAGTACATTGATTATATCTTATCGCTAAATTACAGTGCGCTCTAAACGCTGTTGATTCAGTTCTTGTTTATCTATTTGTTTTTAAATGCCCTTCCTATTTAAGTAAGAGGGACAATAAGTGGCTCATTCTGTGCAATTATAAATATTTTAAAACGTATAATAAAATAAACATAGTTTCATTCAAAGTGTATGTTATATTCTACTACTGTACATTCCAGGAATATTTGGCAACACATAGGTGGTCTGTTTTAATGTGATCTTTCATTCATTTCTACTGAGCAAACTTGGTAACTCCTTCCCTGGGATAATTAAAATAAAATTATGATGAGCTGTTTTTTTAGAATCTGTTTTTATTGAAGTCAAATACCGGATGTATACATAACCATAATATCACCAAAGAGTCTTGCAGTAAGTCTAAAGAATATTGACAAATGGGCAAAGTATAAAATGAAACATCAATTAACAAATAAGAGTATGACAGAAAAAAACAGTAAGGGGGAATGAAAGAATTGAGGAAAAGAAAGAGGAAAGAATATGGAGTCAACCGTATACAATAAAGGCACAACAGAAGAGGGAGAAGCATAATCTGGCGTCTCTTTGAGTCTCAACCACTCATACCAGGTAGCGGTAAAAATCAGACAACTAGGACCTGTAATTTATGCCAATACATTTTGGTGAATAGTTATAGGAAAAATAAAAAGTTAGTTACAAATACAGTGTATTATTCCCACTTACTGGAATTGAAATATTTTAAATAGGGTTATACAATCTGGGAAAAATAAAAACAATTTTTTGAATCACTGGCCCAGTAACATCTGTTCAGTGTGCATTTCCCTGGGCTCCAGTCACAGAAATGAGCAGATCAGTTTACGTTTTTAAACAGCGGCATTAAGCTCCGGGCCCCGATTAAGTGAGAGGGGCCCTTGGGTATGGCACCCCTAAAAAGCCAGCCATGTTCAAACTGCAGTTATATGTATATTCTATAAACTGTACCTAAACTAATTAAAAAAAAAAAAAAAAAAAAACACAACAACACACCACCACTTTACACCATAAAGCCCTGCAATGTAGTATTTTACACATCTCAGTCAGTGTAATGCAGCTTATTTCAGGTTTTGACGCAGAATGTGTGATCTAAATAAGAAATTCTGGGCCCAATAATCCTGCTTGGCCATATCAGAGAAGAACGTTTTGTATCCACAGATGCCAGAACTGCTACTGAATATTTGCACAGGCAGTCACTTTGCAGCATCCTCTGGGATTATATTCTACTGCTCCAGTCCAATGAATTATTTCCACTTCTCATTTGCCATTACACACAACAGCGAAGCATTTTACTGTCCCCTGGTACGATAACACATTCTGCAACAGTGTCTGAATGTCAAGAAGCAAATTGGTATCTCTTTAGTGTTAAGCACTTCAAAATGTGTTGTGAGTGCTATATACCCTGCACCATAATGATTATTGATGTTATTTAATTAGTGTATGAAATTATTGCGCTTAAAGGGAATTTTCACATTCACGGATATGTCCATCTGCTGTCTCCAAAAAACAATAGCCTTGTTTTGCAAAATTCATGAAGGGTGCATGCCCACTTGAATGTTATAGATTTTAGTTGAAAACAAAAGAAATTGATAAACAAAAAGTAGAAAAACACTTCCACTGTGGGCTGATAAATGAAGTTGTGGGGCACGAACGATTTTTATATACCAAGCGAGATTGTATTCTCAAATATGATTGTATTTGGGGCCCATGGATTACTTCTTCCCATTATGTTGCTGGAGGGAGTGAGATTTCAGACGCTGATGGGTTGGCACCTGGCGGGTGGCAAAATAATGTTTTGATATTCTGAGTCTTCGCTTGTAACTTTTCTGCTGTTTTGGATGGTTGAAAATTATTGCTCAGATATCTTAAATTTGTTTTCTTTCTTTTTTTTTTTTATATACTGGATATGACTTTATATAAATGGGTTTATAGGACAATGGCTGTATACTACAAATGTTTGATTTTTTTTAATTTTTTTTTTCCAGGTTTATTGGGGGTGGGGGGGATTTTGTTTCTTGTATTGTTTTTTTCTTTTTGTTACGGAAAAAAAAAAATCATAAACTCAATTTAAAAATAACAAACAAATAAAAAAAACAGTTCCGCCATACATAAATCCAGTACATGTAGAGTTTGCTATTTGCAGCTTTGATTGGCGCAAGTTAACATGCACACACACAGAAATGACTTGCGCTATATCCATATGCAGTTTTGGTCGCATTTGCACTTACAACTGGGTAACCGAGGATGACCTGGGCACAAATCCAACCGGTCAGGGGGTGTTTCAATTGTGGGAGCTCTAACCCTTGTGCACAATATGCACTAATAAGGATGATCGGCCGCAGCTTTTGATTTTTGAGTCCTGGCCCCCATTATCACTCAGTTTAGCTGCAATATTATAACAAGCCTTAGCCATCTATTTACATTACTTGATGATATTTGCATTCGGAGAAGAGTCACATTTTATTTTTAAAAAGGAAAGACTGTATGTTTGTATATAACTGGATTTGTTATTTTTATATATTTGGTTCTTTTTAATTTAATTTTTACACAGAAAAATCAACTTCACAATTAATACTGTACAGACCCTTCCTTACAGTAATACATGGTTTACAGATAGTCATGTTACCCGGTCACATTTACTGTCAACACATGTCACATTTTTACGGTTTTGTTACTCCCGGTATAATACCCAGCGCAAGAGCTATTCTTTTCTCCTGGTGTAACACTGCCACATATGCTACAGTCGCTGTACACATCCCTGCGCTTATGATGAAAAATGCGTCCAATGCTATAAGAACTCCTGAAATGTACATGTATGGTATAGAATGTAAAAGTACTTTTATTCTGATCAAGCATATTACATGTTTTAGCGGAGTACTGTACTAACTTATGAATGACTGGTGTATTATGAAGGCTGAGGTAAAAGTAAAAGGAATAGATGAGGCATAAGGACAGGTGGTTTGGCAGGATGAGATGTGGCAAGTATTAATGGATCACTGGTGGCCTAAAGTACAGGGTGTTTCACTCGCTATTGGCACCAAAGTTTTTTGTATAACTTTTAAAGTAATTGATGTAATTTTGTGAAATTTGATACAGACATACCTTGGTCTATGAGGAAGTCATAGAAGTCATAGTAAGTGTTGAAAGTGATCGCCATTAGCATCCAGGCCAGCTGTTCATGAATGTACAAAGTGAAGGCCAGCTGTTCACCACCCTAGTCAGCAGCGCAGTGCAAAATTCAAATAGGGGAGCCACACCAACTGCCAGTGAGGATGGCAGTTGGTGTTGTTCCCCTATTTGAATGTTGGACTATGCTGAAGCCCCACCGCTGGAGCCACCACTGCTAGTCAGTAGGTATTCCTGCTTCTGACAGTGGTGTTGTGTACTGAGGCGTCCACATTCATCCTATCTGGGGACAATAGCAAGTGAAACACTCTGTAGTTAAAATGAAGAATCATTTATTAATATATGCGGCCAGCCTCTGCTAATAAGGATCCTTAAGGCTGTAATCAGCAGCAATAAGGAATCCTTACTCGCCTGAATGTATTATTACTGAGTCGCCTGGACAGGGACTTTGTTAGGAGCCCTACCCAGCAATAGGCAGAAGTAAAAAAATTGCATCTGTGATCACTTTGCTGCATGCACAGCTAGCCAAAGCAGAAAGTAATGTCCGGCGGCACTTGTGCGAGCGAGCAGCAGCGGAGAGGGATCCTAGCTTCAGGGGTCAAACTCCGGAATGCTTCTATGTAGTAGTAAAGGAAGTGGATTGGAAGTAATAATCATTTATGGTAGACATTTATCACCTCTGAAACCTATGCATGCTTCAAATGAGCGAGCCAGCAGAGCAACATGAAGTCCTCCACCTTATTACCAGCTAGTCAATATCCCGATTCTTTTTACTGAAGCATTGTACTAGTCATATTGGTACTAGATAATAGGAGAAAAAAAAACACAAGAAATAATAAAATACTACATAGTCTGTGGAAAAATATAACTATGTGGTACATTTAAAAAAAAAAAAAAATATACAGTAAAATAGATTCTCTTACAATTACTACTTATTAGCAACAAAAGAAGGGAAATATGTACAATTTATGGTACCCCTAAAACGCCAGCGACGTTCAAAGTTCAGTTATAAGTATATTCTATAAACTGTACCTGTTCTAATAAAAAGAAAAGAAAAAAAAAAAAAAAAAAACACACACACCACCACTTTACATAGGTCTTGTCTTGTAGATATTTACACATCTCACTGCCTGAAGAGTCAGAGTGAAGCAGCTCCTGTTTTTAAAGCAGTATTTGTGGTCTAAATGAGTAATCAGAAATAATCAAAATAATAACATACGACCATCTGTGAAAGATAAACAAAGTGGTACATTTACACACACACAAAAAAAAAAAATGCACATTTTGCTATTCTCTTACAACTATTAGCAATAGAGCAAGGGAAATATTTAGAGTTACAGTTTATAGACAGATCAGTACCTATTTCAGTTTTTAAAGACACCAAAGTGTTTTATTAAATGTGGGTCACAATGTGGGTCACAGGTCCACGTTATTCATGCAAGCAGAAAGCACAGGTTCCCATGTTATGTGCCATTACTGTCCACTACATTTGTTCAGGATATGGGGGCTTGCTTTGAAATTAAACAATGCCACTTGTAGCAGTGCTTTGCAGTAAACAGATACACTGTTTGTAACACTGCAACTAAAAAAAACTTTTTATGAGTCATTGTATAATAATATCATATCATCTGTATACTTAGCAGTGTCAGTGCCAGCTGGTTAATATTTATCTGCAATTGACATGCTTTAATAGGTTTTACAATGCCCTGTCTAGACACTCTAGTTTAAAGTATCTTTCTACTCCAAATTAGCACAACGGCTATCGATTACCAATGTGGCTTAAAGGGACACTAAGATTTTTTTTCCTCTTCATTTGACAAATTAAGTACATTATAAAAACATATGTATAGTCATAAGGAAGAAAGTAGAAGAGGTGCTCTATAGTTCAATTAAACCTTTTATTTAAATATCTCCAAGGTGTAAACAAAAAAAAAAATGACCCCAAGATTGAAAATCATTGAGCACATGTAAACAACAGCCAACAGGTTGACAACAGTATATGGTCATACTAAGGACCCCCCAATAATCTGATGCTGTGGATAATGCTGTATGCTTGTTTAAGTGCCAGGCAATATCCCAAGCAGGTTTAGTCATGAAGGACTTCGAGCGGTATCCAATTAGCCCGAAAATTGTTCGGGCACTAATTGATCCATGTTTTCGACGATTATCGCCAATGTTTGTTTTCACCATATCTTATTATTTCGGTCGAAATAATAGGATAGTTCTCCCGAAAACACATAGGTGCCGCGATAGACCTATGTGTTTTCACCTTTTTTCAGGTGAGAAAACGGCAATTATCGTGGATTCTTTTTCGGGACACATCAGGTCCAGAAAAAAAAAAAACCTGATAATTGCCAGTGTCTGGCCGACTGAGGCTAATTGGATAGCCCCGGGAGAGGTAATTTACCGCGGCTAACTGGATACCCCCCTAAATCAGAAGAATGTCCTGGCTCGAGGCAGAGTTTAAATAGTGCTAGGTTCAAAACCATCCAATTAAAAGCTAAGGCTTACATTAATTAAATAACCAGGAACAAAGAGTGTCATGACATATTCAATAGGCATTTATATACTGATTATAGAGTGTTAGTGTATCCTAATTAATTTAATTTCAGTATCATCCCCTAATTTATTTAAATGTACACTGTGTAATCAAATAAGACATCAGAAAAAGTCTCCCTAATAAGATCGTAAAATAAGATGATGTCCAATGTAGATATCAGTTAGGATACAGGATATAATTATTACATTAATGGTGTTCATCCTACTTTATTTTTTTTTTTACTGTATATTTACTAGTATGCCCGTGGCGAACATTTCGCCAATTTGAACCCAGAAGATACTTACGGAAAATGCTTCGCTAGATAATGGCTAGATCATATGTGAATACAACGGTTTTGGGGGATTTTGTTATTGTAACATTTCACCAATTTGTAAATGCGATGATATATTTGGCCATGGACTCAGAAGCAAAATGGGGTACTGCAAGCCGAGCCCGTATAGATGCAAATGATAATGCTGTTACTCCGCATCACGGTCTCCCAGCCTCCCGCCAATCAGCGGCTGTCGGCAGCTCTCGTGGAAAGCATAAAAATAGGCATTGCTTTCAAGGCACAAACCCGGTGCTGATTGGCTGGGAGTTGCGAGCCTGGAATCTACGTGTTGGAGAAAGTAGGTAAGGGAAGAGCACCCCCTACTGCAGCAGCCTCACGTGTTGTGCCACCCGCGCACCTCCCTCATTATGTAATAGCTACGTCACACAGCCAGGTGGCCAAATCAGGAGCAAACTGGTCAGAACGTAAACAAAGTCTGCACATGACTGGGGCGCCAGATACATGTGAGAGCACAGACCACCAGTAGTGTGCGAGAACAGCAGTCGGCGGCGGTCACCCTTATCCCGCTTCCCACAGGTCACTGTGCCGGCTCTGTGTTCTGGTAGTTTTCTTTACATTTTTAGGTTAGCTATACTAAAGCATCTATTAAAATTTTTGTTGCTTTTTTTTTTAATCAAATTTTATATGGTTTTATTCTAAAATCTGTAAGTTATTGCTTATTGTAATCCTTCGCAAAAGAATGACATTAATATCTTAACTAGTCTTTGAGATATTTAAATTCAAAGAGCATTCCTGACAAAGGGACTAAGTAAATTATTTAAATACATATACACACATATATATATATATATATATATATATATATATATATATATTATGTGTGTGTAAGATTTTCTCTTCTTAAAAAGCACAGTCCTCCCTAGGCTCATGTTGGGTTAAAGTTAAGTCTGAATGGCTTAATCAGCAGACCAGATCTCTTTCTATGTGTCCAGCTAGATGGCCAAGCTACAAAACTCAGCTCAGTGTATTTTGCACTGGTACAGCTGCATCTTAAGTTATTTAGAGGCCAAAAAGGTAGTAAAAGCATTTAATTACCCAAAATGTTGTAAGCATCCATGCACCCTCAGCGTGACACAGCTCAAATATCCTTTTAAATGCCCAGGTTAATGAGGCCAAAGCCACAGAACAGCAGTGGCGGATTCCCTCCTCAAACCAGTAAAATCCACCACAGGCCATAGTCTCCTAATCCGCAAGCAAGCTGGTAAGCGTCCAATTGGATACTGGACTGTCAGTCACAGGGGGTGGTGTTTTCTTCCCCTGGGACTGCCGTTAGCAGAATGTGCTTCCAAATCTGCACTGCTACCTGGCTTCTAGGGGGCTGCAGCATTTTAGATTGATGGACACTGCCGTCCGAAATGAATAACAGGAATCAGTATAGAATACCGCCGGACGTGAGCCCGGTGGACCTAATACCGTCGCCGGAAGTTAGAAGATTAAGATCCCGACAAAGTAATTTTTATTGCTATCGTTAACCCTTTCCCCCCCTTTCCCTTTCTTAGAGGTGCCAAACTCCCCCCCCCCCCCCCCGCAGCTTAAACCTAAGTCTCCCTTTCCCTAGCCTAACCCTAACCCTCCTGGGCCTAAGTCCCGCCCAGGAGCCGCTAACCTAACCCTCCCCCCCCCCCCCGCGGCTGTCTGCCCCAGCTTTCCTTCGTTCAGTATGCCAGGCATCTGGCTCCTGATGTAAGTATAATGACAGGCGTCGGGATTTCAACGCCTGTCATTAGTCCCCTGCCGGGATTTGAGAGTCGGGAAGCCGGCGGTCGGCATTTCGACCGCTGGCTTATTGACTGACTGCATCCCAGCTGGACAGCCCCTCCTCTTTCCATGAGGTAGGAGCCACCACTGCAGAACAGCATCAATAATTCACACTCCCATCCCCCTCTGATTTTCAAAAATTCTTGTATAATATATTCTGAAGACTTTCCTTGAGCTCTTTTAACTATAAATATTAAAAAAGGTATGTTGTAGTTTTAAAGGAATGGTTATTCTTGAAAATGTGTTTAAAAAAAAAAAAAAAAAAAACCCTTTCTATTTCTCTAGCTATATTCTTTTAATTAGATTTATATATTTGAAAAATAACTACATATTGTTCACATTCTAACTGAAAATGAAAAAAATGTATTTAGGATAGCTAATAACGATTGTTACATTTGATTTGTAAAAGCCAAATACTGTATTCTACTTCACCTTAAAATTGGGAGAAAAAAAAAAAAGAGAAAGACTTTAATCCGGTACAGCTCTGTTACTTTGAGGAGATGCAAGCGGTGGCCTAAATATTTCTGTAATAGAGATTTCTCATGGCTGACTGCACTGTAATGTTTAGAAATAGCTCTCCTGCAGGGACAATATGAAGCTTTTACAATGTAACCCCAATCAGAAAGATCACTGTGCAGCTTCAAGAAACCCAGCCAGCAGACAGGGGGGGAATCCACTTAAAAGCCATCTATCAGTAAGAGGTCGTGCATTCTCCTTTGATAATGCTTTGCAGCAACTTATTTAAAATGTTCAATCCCACACTTATGTAAAATCAAGCTGCATCTACTGGAGAGAAGTCTGGAATCCTAACAAAGCTCAGAGAGCAAGCTGAGAGCTGCATTAGGCCACTTACCTACTGTCATTAAAAAGTCATACCTTTACTAATGTTCCAAAGGCTTCATACCCACTTGGACTGGCGGTCAGGACTAGCAGTTACTTTAGTGGTCTAGCATGTAGAGGCCATGCTGTTCATTAGAGTACAGATGATAAAGACAAAAACAGCGAGGTTCAGAATAATTGCGATAAAAAATTACAAATTATTTATTTGAGAAGCGTGCAATGATCGGCGGTGTCAGGACCCGAGAATGACAGCTGGAATCTCCCTTCTCCGCTCTTGCGTCTGTTGCCAAAGTCGCGGCTGTGATGATATGCAAATGCTAGTTTTAGCCTTCCCCCAGTGTAGTTGCCTACATCTGTATGAGCAAGCACTGAGACGCCCACTTGAAACATCTCGCTACACTTTAACACTGCTGCTGATTCTTTAGACACCACCATCGGAGCACCATCAATACTTGCACCAGCATTGAAGGCAGGTGCAGTTTCTACATCTGAACTTGGCCTCTGTGGCTATGAATCAGAGAATGCAGCCACTTTCACTGACACACCTGTGAGACTCCTATAAAACGCCCGTGAGACGCACTTTTCTTTGTTTCACTACAGGCCATCTCCCAGTCAACACCTAAGTATGTGCATTATTTGCCTCCCTATTTCTGTCCCAATCAAACAGTATCTTTGTGCGTACACTCTAATGCATGAGTGGGGGTTTTAAAAAATTTCTGCACATGCGCAGTTGCAAATAACTACGTGAACATCGGCATTGCGGCTGAATTCTGTGCTCCTCTAAATCAGGCCCAATATGTGTACGCCTTTCACTATTATGCTGATGTTTAGGTGTATATATTGTATAGCATTGTATGTAGGAAGGTCCAGGGAGTCACCACAAGACCAAATGGTTTTTACAGCGCAGAAGGGGTTCGTGTTTGAATGGTTAGAGGGAACCTAGTTAGTGCCAAAGTTGGGTCTCCAGCATTTGGAAAGGGATTCAGGGCGGCAAACATCGCAAACGTGGTTTAAGAAACCTCTACAACCTTTGTCTTCATGCTCTTGGTGGGGGTCATAAAGTAGCATCTAGCTTAGTCCCTACCATGTTGGTAGAAGAGTGATTATTATTATTGTGCAACAAAGATGCTACAACAAATTCACAGGGTGAGGCGTACAAAGGATAAAATGCAGACAAAACTATGAAAACTGGATTTTTTGGAGGTTTGCCACAATCCCCATATGAATTAACTTCCAGAAAACTAAAACTTTCCAGAGCTTTTACATGATTTACGGCATTGCCTAAAGAAGCCTATAGCCTACTTACAGACTTTGCTGCCCCTTCTCTGAGAGGGAGCAAGGCGGCCGGGAATGTGGGCGGTGCAGGGGGCATGACGCTTTTTGGGAGCCTCCCTCCCGGCCATTTCGGGAGAGTAGGCAAGTATGGTCTATAGGCTTCTTTCCACAGCATTTCCCTGATAGGGATCCCTCTCTGACACACACCCGCCCCCCAGCTGCGCATGTGCAGTAGGACTTCCGGATCATAAAGTGCGATGTCCTCACAACACAGAGGACAGCTCTTATAGGAAGATCGGTCCTTTGCATTTATATTCACAATTATTCATTCATACAGGGTTAAATAAATGCAGATATGCATGAGATAGATGGCAGGATGGATCACATACAAAATGCAATGCATGATGCATGTTACCCACTGTTTGGTAAACCTCCTGGTATTGTCACATTTTATTTATTTTATTTTTGCGTTTGTATAAAACAGACCAGTGGGTCTTTCATCCCTTACTCACCTACAGGAGTATAATGCTGGCCATACACTAGTACGATTTCGGCCCGATTGCCCCATTTTCGACGCGTCGTAAGATGAATCGTGTAGAAATCATGTATTTTTTTTTAAGGAGGATACGATCTGATGCGCGCTCCCGCAGCTCCTAAAATGTATAGGCCATAAAACTGTCGTATTCGTATGCTGATCGTGCCATGTTTTTCACCATGCGATGCACAGTGCTTCCGACCGCTGTCATTTCAGTGACATTTCGAAGAATGATGATCAGTTTTTCAGCAGGCACGCGATCGATCGTAATGTGAGATCATATGTACATCGTGTGTCCAAAGTGCGTTTGGGACTCCCAGGGAGCTAAGGAAGACCTCACTCTGGGCAGTTACATCCCTAGGATGGTAAGGATCTTTGCTAATAAATAATCAGAAATCTTAAAAAAAATAACTTCATCTTCTTTTCATTTTCTTCTCCCTCTCACCAAATATTATTGAGCTGAGCACTTTCCTAACAAGCATTGCTTCTGCCAAGTACTGAAGATCATTCCCATAATGCTTCCTGCAGACTTATGTAATGCTTACATAGATTCTCGCTTTCCCCAGACAGGTGCTACTGCTCCAGTGTAACGTGCTGTAATCCCCTCCGACACTTTCACCTTTTTAATTTTATAAGATTCTTGAATGCAATGTTTTTCTCATCTAGCAATGTATACCGTATTCGAGACTTGGCCTTTCCTTTTGCCATCAATCAAAATAAACAGTTGTTTCATCTGTCTAAGCGCTTTGGTCCTATATAAACATGTATTATTGAGACTAAATCCAAGCAACTGAATTGTTGCCTCTTTGGACACAATGGGGCTCAGTTAAAGTGGGACAGAAGTCCAAATTTTAAGTGCAGAACGCACATTACTGCACAAGCTGATCAAAACTGTGCACATAGAGTTCAGTGTATTTTATGCTTATGGCTCCTAACGAATAAAGAGCAGACATGGAAAGGGAGGGCCAGCGTAGCCTAAGCATAGTAAGGGTTTTATGCACCTTCCATATTATGTATGAGTAGAAACATCCACATATAACTCTGGTGCAAGATATTGCGGATGAGGATTATCAGCAAGATCCAGGCAAGAACTGGAATGCTGCACTTTTTAAAAACCTCCAGGCTTCCATGGTTTCAGGTGCTGGATTTTAGGGGGCAATTAAATTAAATACAAAAATACACTTGGTTTTGTATTGAATATCATTGTTTCTTTAAACACAGAAGTCACAAACAGTGAAGAGACAGCAGCCATTAAAGAATCACATAAAAAACGCCTGATTCTGGGAAATTTTCATTGCAATGCAGATCAAAAAGATTCCACTTCCATGGCATTTAAGATGGATCTTATGTGCTCTACCCTCAATTTCCTAGTGTTTATGTATTAGTTGAGGATTCTTTAATCTAGAATGGTGGGGTAGCCTAATACGGTTTTTCTCTACAATTACATTTGTTGAATAGAGCCCTGTTTTCCGCTGGCCAGCAGGGACTCTGCAGAAAGTTTCGACTGCTTATCAACAGGTTCACTCTCTCATAACGCACCCCTCTTCCCATGTTTTTGGTAGTGGAGATTTTTTAAAGTATTCCTTGTCGGATAAATCAGGAACTCTAACATATACCTTGCATTTAGTACTGCTAGTACCCATTTGTCTGTAATGGTTGATATCCAATCTTCTAGAAAAATGGGGAACCTGCCTTCCACCTTTGTGTTCTCCAACGAATGAGGTTCACAGGGATCACTGGGTGAAAGGTCTAAAAGGGCTCCTAAAACCATACTTTTGGTGTCAGAGTGCTCTTTCAATCCCTGCTTGACAAGTTTTTGTTAACTCTCACAAGGGATGTACAATTTTGCCCCCCTATAATTTCTATGTAGGCTTCTATTACTTATGCACCCAACTTGACTAGCCTCCTGACAGTTTTGAACGCATCCCAACTTCTGCCCATATAGATATACCCTGTCAAATTGAGAGTAAAACTAGCTTACTTTTTCAATGGGGGTCTACCACCCAGGGTCATGACCATAACAAACGCCTGATTGCAATCAATTAGGTCAAAATGCAGGACAAAACCTTAACTGTATCCACAAATGATTCACACAAGTTCTGTGGCTCATTCAATAAATGGAAGTAACTTTTTCTGCTTAAATTCAATCTTATATGCTTTCACAAATATGTAATGCTCTCATTGCCAGTTTAAATGCTGTCCCTGAATTAAAAATACAGGGGGAGATGTACTAAGCCTTGGAGAGTGATAAAGTGGAGAGAGATAAAGTACCAACCAATTAGCTCCTGTCATTTTACAGGCTGTATTAGGAGACGATTGGTTGGTACATTCACTATCTTCACTTTATCACTTACCAAGGCTTAGTACATCTCCCCCACATTATCTCTGGAACACTTTGTGTTGTCCCCCTATCCATCCTCTCTATATAGAAAATCATATCTTCTAGTGCGATGGTATTCTCTGGGATGGGCTGGCCACATCTGCTGTAGGTGTGTCCTATGTTTAACCACTTAACTAATATTTTTTCAAAAAACGCTCAGAAATTGTCTTTTTTATGATTGAATTGGGTCCAAAACATCTATTTAAAACTTATCCAACATGATTTTATAAAACATTTTTTATTTTTAAACACAATACTTTACATTACCTGGGGGCTGCTCATCTCTGCAGCTGCCAGGTATTCACTAGGAGGTGCGGGACAGATGTACTTTTAGATTAGGGAAGGCCATTGGTGGGGATGTCCATCAATGGCACAAAAACCAACTATGGTTTGCACCCCCCCAATGGCCACCGCTGCTGGAGGCACATTGGGCAGCGGGCTAATCAATAATTAGGCTGGGCCTTAGCAGACACCGGGGGTTTGGGGCCAAGCTCCGTCCTGTTAAGGAGGAGGAAAAAACAAACAAACATTGATCCTACTCATCCATTGGTTCACTGCTGATGGCAAAACTAGTCGTCCCCATTGATGTTTTGAAACATCGATGGTCGATGCTTCTCACTGCAGCTGCTGGGTAATCTCTAGGGGGGGATTTCACACATGTCCCCGGTGGCTGCTTCTCTCTGCTGCCGCTGGGTAATCACTGGGAGGAGGCAGTGATCTTACATGTCCCCAGTGGCTGCAGAGAGGAACAGCCGCCAGGGACATGCAAGATCAGCACTGCCCCCCAGTGAATACATGGCAATTGTAGTGAGAAGCATCTGCCAGGGACACGTAAGATCAATGCAGTGGAGGCAGCCGTCAGGTGAGGAGGGGGGTGCATGGAGGATCCGGAGATGCAGAGGGGCCGGGAGGTTCCTCTGATATTGGTGGCCGCTATTCAAGCAGCCGCCCAGTGAGTGTTTGACTGATCGCATCAGATGAAAAAAAAAAAAAGCCCAGCTCTGTGTGGTCGCATCCTATGCGACCCCGCCAGGCAAGTAGTTAAGATTATTCAGAGGTACACTTTTTCTGCACAGGAAACCAGTTTGAATGAAATAAACACTTATCTGGATGTTACCATTCCTCAGTCAAAATAAGTCTACATTTTATTAAGCAGAAAGAGATTACAGCGTTTTTTTTTCACCCTTAGAAATATCATCTCTCGCTATTTTTTTTTTTTCTTTCACCCTGACATCTTCAGGAGTTCACCTGAATCAAATACAGGGTCAACAGCTAAAAGGGACCAGGATTTCTTTGGGCCCTAACTAATGTAAATCATGCATTGCAGCAAAAGTATCATCTACAGTTACCTTCAGTCACTTAACTCCATCATAAGCAACATTTTTGACCTAAAATTATATAAATATTCTTATACCTGGATCTACCATACCTGGGTGATTACAGATTACTAGGAAGATCACAGATCAAGCTCAAAAGCCTCAAATTCAGCTCTAGAAGGCAAGACTTACCCCTTCAATGTAAAAATAGTATACATGCAGAGTACAGTATAAGCTACTCATTTATTCTATATATCACATCCTTAGGGAGAGATTCAATTGTTCGCACCAGCGGCTGTCAAGTGTTGGACGCCCAACAGAGCAATTCAATTGTTGCTCTGTTCGGGCGCGAACAGCCGGCAGCATTTGCTCAGGAGGGAGAGTATAAATGAGTGCTACAGGCACCCTAACCAAAACTTTAGACTGGTTTAGCTGTTTTACCAGTCTAATTTGGCGTAACAATTATTGGGCACCCAAAAACAACTGAATTGCAACATTGGGCGCACATTAACTAGAGCGCCTTAAACAATTGACTCGCCCCCTTAGACAGATAGGATATGTGGATCCAACATTAAAATATCTACATGCTTGAAACACTCATGTGAGGAGCAAGTGCAATACATTACATTCTTCTTTTAGTGTTACAAACCATATATTTTATCTTGAAGTTCCATAACACTGGGGGTCTATTCACATTCCACTCACTTTGGAGCAGGTTTGGGAACGTCTATGCTCTTTTTGGCTGCAACATATGATCATCATCGGACACGAAAAAAAGCTACATTGTGACCGTGATATATATGTAATGGGTCCTCAAATGCCTGTACAGGAGTTCATGGCTATCCAAGGCCACATTATCAAAATGTATTCATAAGGCATTAGACATTTCAGTTTTGGACAAGCAAGGAACATAAAACATAAAGATACATGAAAGTCCTGTGAAAACAATTGTGCGTAAAGACAGAACGTGTGCAAATTCTCAGAGCAGGCATAATCATACAGAAATAGAGCATGTGCAAATCATAGACATCATGGAACAATCATATAGTTAGAGACAGCACATAGAATGGGCAGTGAGCAAAAGGGTAAACACTAGGGACAGACAAGGTTCAGAGGGCCCTGCCCGTGAGCTTACACTCTAGATGTGGAGTAAATAATAATTGCCCAAGAGACCAGTGTTGTGTCTAGATATGTACAACTGGTTACCTGACTCGTACAAACGTAAGCGTTAGTAATAGGCAGTCTTATCACATAATAAGGTAAGGGAAGCAAAAGCAGCAGATCTCTAGCCAAAACAGCAATAGAAAATTAATTTAAACTAATAGAACAGGCATTCTCAGTTACTATAGCTCTATCTTACCAGGTACTCGCACTTAATCTAAAAGTGCTGGGAACCTCTTTTGGAACCTCAATATCTCCCTTAGATAACAATTAAACAAGCATACAGGATACCGCAACATTTTAATTACTGGTTAGATATAGGCTACTAGAGCAGATCTATTTTATCTGAACCTAAAAAAATCTGTAGGCTGTCCAGTCTTTGTGGTGGCCACTCTCAATCGATATGGCATCCAACACCACGGCATCATTGTGCCTTTGTCCATGGACTTAAAGTGTACATTATGAAAATCTGTTTACACTATAGATTTCACACCTGCTGACAGCATAAGACAACCAAATGTATTTCGGTTTCATGAACATGTTTATAGTTTGATAACTACCTTTAAAAATAATGGACCCATGCAGTTCATTTTCTTTATTATTTTTTTTTAAGTGCCCTATAGCAAATAATATGAGATATGGTAAGAACTTACCCTTGTTATCTCTATTTCTACGAAGTCCATAGGGTTCCACAGGATACCTTGGGTATAGGTGTGACGTCAGTCGCAGGGCACCAAAGAGTTAAGCTTTCAGCCTCCCAGGATGCACTAGGTCCCCCTCCTATACCCCGCCCCCGGGCCAAGGCACCTCAGTTAGTTACCAAGCCATAGGCCGGAGGAGAAGGAAGAGAGAGAACAAAGATCTGGACACATACAAGAATCACATTCTCACCAGAGGGAGACGGAAAACCGGTGACCAGAGCAAAGCCCATCTGCAGCACAGGTGCGACAGGGCGGGAGTCCTGTGGAACCCTATGGACTTCGTAGAAATAGAGATAACAAGGGTAAGTTCTTACCATATCTCATATTTTCTACTTCAGGGTCCATAGGGTATCCACAGGATACCTTGGGGATGTCCCAAAGCAGTATCCTTTAAGGGTGGGGACGCTCCTGTGCAGAAAGGAGAATCCGCCGCCCGAAGGAAGCATCCTGAGAGGCGAAGGTGTCAAACCTGTAATACCTCACGAAGGTATGGACAGAAGACCACGTAGCAGCCCTGCAGATCTGAACTGCCGAGGCACCACGTCGAGCTGCCCACGAAGGACCCACAGACCTAGTGGAATGAGCCTTCAGAGAAGGAGGGACCGGTAGGCCTTCATGAAGATAAGCTTCAGAAATAGCCATACGGATCCAGGCTGCCAAAGTTTGCTTTGAAGCAGGCCAACCCTTTTTACAGAAGCCATAGAGGACAACAAAGCGTCCGACTTCCTAAACAAAGAAGTGCGGTCCACATAAGTCCTTAAGGCCCGCACAACATCCAAAGAGGCCTCACCCACGGACAGACCCGGTGAGTTAAAGGCCGGAACAACTATTTCCTCGTTAACCTGAAACTGGGAAACAACTTTGGAAAGAAACTCGGGCCGAGTGCGGAGCACTGCCCTGTTCCCATGAAAAACCAAGAAAGGGGGTCTACAAGAAAGAGCCCCTAACTCAGAAACACGTCTGGCTGAAGCAACGGCCAGAAGGAAAACAGTCTTAGCTGTTAGCCATTTAATATCCACTGAGCCCAGTGGTTCAAACGGCGGTCCTTGGAGAGCCCTCAGGACCACAGCCAAATCCCAAGGCGCCACAGGTGGAACAAAGGGCGGCTGAATACGGAGAACACCTTGCATAAAGGTGCGCACATCCGGGATTGTAGCAATCCTACGGTGAAACCAGACAGATAGGGCCGAAACCTGTACCTTCAAAGAAGCAAGGCGAAGCCCATGATCTAGTCCCGCTAGCAGGAAGGCGAGAATCCGAGACAGACGAAACTCCCGCGGTGCATAACCTCTCGGTCGACACCACTGGAAGAACGTATGCCACACGCGATGGTATATCCTCGCGGAAGACGGTTTCCGAGCTCGTAACATGGTACGCACCACAGAGCTGGCAAACCCCCAGGACCTCAGCATGGCCGTCTCAACAGCCACGCCGCCAAAGACAGCCGAGTCAGGTCCGGGTGAAGACAAGGACCCTGAGACCGGAGGTCCGGTCGTAGCGGCAACCGCAGAGGACTGTCCACGGACAGACCCTGAAGGTCTGAGAACCAGTGCCGTCTGGGCCACGCGGGAGCTATCAACAGGAGCGTCCCTCCTTCCTGTTTGAATTTCCGGATTACCCGTGGAAGAAGGGAGACCGGAGGGAACAGGTATGCGAACCTGAACGTCCACCGGACGGACAGAGCATCCACCAGAGACGCCCCTTCGTCTCTTGTGCGAGACCCGTACACCGGCAACTTGTTGTTGTGCCGGGACGCCATGAGGTCGATTTCTGGAAGACCCCACCTGTCCACCAGTAGTTGAAAAACGTCCGGGTGCAGGGACCATTCCCCTGGATGAACGTCCTGGCGACTTAGAAAGTCCGCCTCCCAATTTAGCACTCCCGGGATGAAGACCGCTGATATGGCCGGAAGATTGCGCTCCGCCCAAACCAGGATCCGAGAGACCTCTACGAGAGCCGCCCGACTGCGAGTTCCTCCTTGCCTGTTTATGTAGGCCACGGTGGTAGCATTGTCCGACTGGACCTGCACCGGGTGACCCTGGAGAAACCGCTGTGCCTGCAGGAGAGCATTGAAGACCGCACGGAGTTCCAAGATATTTATTGGAAGCTCCGCTTCTGTCGGTGTCCACCTGCCCTGAAACAAGTGTGGACCCGAAACTGCTCCCCAGCCCCGAAGACTGGCGTCCGTTGTCAACAGGACCCAATTTGGAACCCAGAACGGACGTCCCTTGTTGAGGTGGGTCATCTTTAACCACCACGCAAGGGACAGGCGAACCTCCGGGGTGAGCACAATCGTCTGGAACTTCAGAGACTGAGGCAGCCCGTTCCACTTGGATAGGATCAGGTGCTGCAGAGGTCTAGAGTGAAACTGGGCGTATTCCACCATGTCGAACACCGACACCATGGAGCCCAGTAAGCTCATCGCCGAGTGTAAGGACACCCGGCGGCTGTGCAGACAACTGCGCACCCTTGACTGTAAAGCAGAGATCTTGTCCTCCGTCACGAAGATCCTTTGCTGTCCCGAGTCCAATAAGGCTCCAAGATGCAGAATCCTCCGAGACGGGATTAGAGTGGACTTCTGCCAGTTAATTAGCCAGCCGTGCCGTTGCAGCAGTGCAATGGTCAGGTCCAAGTGGTGTAACAGGAGCTCTGGAGATCCTGCCACCAATAACAGGTCGTCCAAGTACGGCAACATGCGGACTCCTTGCAGCCGCAGAGAAGCCGCCATGACCGCCATAGCGTCCTGTATGTCCAATGACACCATGTAGTCCCAAGGTTCCAGCGCCAGAATGATGGACCGTAGGGTCTCCATCCGAAACTTCGGGACCCGCAAAGACTTGTTGAGTGCTTTGAGGTTGAGAATCGGACGATATGACCCATTGGGTTTCTGTACCAAAAATAGATTTGAATAGAAACCCTGGCCCCTCTGGGAGAATGGAACAGGCACTATAACTCCAGCCTGGAGCATAGTGTGCAATACCTTCCGCAGCTCCGTAGCCTTGTTCCGGTCTGATGGTAGACCCGTGGTGAAGAATCGAGCCGGGGGTCTGTGCCGGAAGGAGAGGGCGTACCCGTGAGAGACCACCTCCAGAACCCAAGTGTCTGTCGTAGTGAACGACCAACACCGGGAGAACTGCAGCAGGCGGCCTCCCACCCTGGGATCCCCCAAGGGGAGACCCGGACCGTCAGGCCGCAGGCTTGTCATCTGGCTTGGGGGCCGGACGTCTGGTACTCCATGCCTGTTTCCGGGGCTTGACTGATTTCTTAGGACCAGCCTGTCGAGGAAACGACTGTGGTTTGGGCCTGCCCTGGGCCCTAGATGACCGAAAGGACGATGGTCCAGAACCAGAAGGAGCAGCGGCCGACGGGAGACAAGCAGATTTGGCTGCCGCCAGCGTGGCCACAATCTTATCCAGATCCGGACCGAAGAGAACTTCTCCGGTAAACGGCAACGCTTCCAGACCTTTCTTGGATCTGCGTCCGCCTTCCAGGATCGCAGCCACAAGGTGCGACGAGCAGCTACCGCTGCTGAAGAAATTCTAGACACCAGAGTACTAATGTCTAGAGCCGCCTCGTTGATGTAGGTGGCCGAATCACGGAGATTGCCAATCAACTCCGCTTGTTCGGCCGAACAGTCGGATTCAAAAGAAGCCTCTAATGAATCCGCCCAGCGCTCCATCGCTCTGGCAACCCAGCAAATGGCCATAGCCGGCCGTGCTGCCCCCCCTGCAAGGGAATAAGCGGACTTCAGGCAGATTTCTACCTTGCGGTCCGTAGCATCCTTAAGGGAGGACATGGATGGCATCGGCAATGTGGCACTACGGACAAGACGGGTCACGTGAGAATCCACCTGTGGAGGGGATTCACACTTCGCAAAATAATTATCCGCGAACGGATAAGCCACCGCCAGGCGTCTCTGCGGCTGG
This sequence comes from Taudactylus pleione, assembly GCA_031769625.1. Taxonomy (NCBI): domain Eukaryota; kingdom Metazoa; phylum Chordata; class Amphibia; order Anura; family Myobatrachidae; genus Taudactylus; species Taudactylus pleione. Next base: position 14,880,770 of record JAUIMM010000281.1, on the reverse strand, counting down.
TATCTTTTGCCAGGTTGTTTCCACGCCTCCTCTAAATGGTCCACCAACTGACCCGAAAGAGGAAAGACTGTGGCATCGCCCTTCACATCTTTGAAAAAGGCATACTTAGATTTAGCCGCTGGGGGAACTTCGTCCTCAATCACCAAGGCTGTGCGGACCGCCCGAATAAGTCCAGGAATATATACTTTGGACTTAGCATCAGCGTCCTTAGTATGGAAAGGTTCCTGATCGTAAGGATCCAGAATCTCCCCATCATCAGACGTCCCTTCGTCATCCTCATAAGGAGCGGACAGAGACGCCACCGGCCTTTTATGAGGCCGCATCACAGACTCCCCTTGCAACACATCCGACAAGTGCTGTAAAGAACTCGTCAGGGAGTTAACCCACGCTGGCTCCTGAGAACCCGGGAGCGGGGAAATAGGGAGACTGTGTGGTACCACCAATTGTCGTGGGAACCCCTGCCTGGGTGACGACACCACAGACTGCTGGGACAAACCCATCGGAGTAAACGCGGGCTGCGGAGCTAACTGGCCCACTAAAGCTGTTAACGCCTGAGCGAAACAAGCCCAGGGCGGCTCCTGTACCGGTGCTGTAACCGTAATAGGCCGCGCCATGGACAACACTGCCGGCAAAGGCCCTCCGCGCTACCCTCCCCCTCCGCTAACGGTACTTTGCACGTGGTACACTGTAGCCGGAGGGGAAAATCACTTTCAGACATGATGGCACCACGTATGTGACCTCTCTCATCAATTAAGTATTAAATAGGCGAGAGACCACCCTGCAGCACCGCACCGCAAGGGCTTTAGCAGAAAGAACAGGGACAGTAATAAAGCTGACAGTTTAGAGAAGAATAGTTACAGGCAGCGCTAGCACAGTCACATACAATGCAGAGAAATAACAATTCCTGCACTAACAGCGCTGATCACTCAACTACACAGACACAGGGCCTGGTAGGACACAGCGCTGCATACACAGACCTGAGCCACAGCGGAGGAGAGGTATGCGGGGGGACCCAGACCACGATGCTTCCTTCCAGACTTCCAGCAGCGTTCACCATGCGTTGCAGAGAAGATGGCCGCCGAGGAGCAGAGAGAAGCTGGCCTGGGGGAGGAGCGCTGACACAGGACCAGTCAGCACAGTGCAGAGAGGGCTGTGTGCACCGGGGGAGGCGCCGGCTGTGAGACAGGGAAGGCGCGCTCCCCTGGCATGCATTTAACCCCTGGGACGCCGCAGCGCTACCGCTCTGCTGCGGTCCGCTGTCCCAGGGGGTAGTGGAAGCGCAGGTTGGTCGCCTGGCTCCACGCTGCAGCCAGTCCCCAGGGAGCCCCCTGCCTGGGGACTTAGGACCATGTGATCAGCGGGGACCCGCCGCGGGACCCCGCTGCTTACCTCTGTCCCCCTTGAATCCGGCCATGGTCCGGAGCATCTGGGGTCACCGCTAGCTGTGACCCCAGACGCCCACCAGCATCCCCGGATCAGTACCGGCGTTCTGGTACCGGCGGGGTGTAGGGAAGACAGCATGGACGTCAGGACTGACTGTCCATGCTGTTCATCCAGATATGCAGCCACAGCTGCATGAAGAAAAAGCTTCAGGGGCTCTTCTAGCCCCCACTCCAACAGGTGCACCCGACTCCGGCCGGGCACCAAACTAAACTGAGGTGCCTTGGCCCGGGGGCGGGGTATAGGAGGGGGACCTAGTGCATCCTGGGAGGCTGAAAGCTTAACTCTTTGGTGCCCTGCGACTGACGTCACACCTATACCCAAGGTATCCTGTGGATACCCTATGGACCCTGAAGTAGAAATATGCTTTAACTTTGATTTACTAAAATAGTTTTCTGCGTAAATAAGCAGCATGGTTGGCGTAGTGGTGTAGCATTACTGTCTCATCACTGAATTCAATGTCTGTGTGGAGTTTCATATTGCATTGTTTTTGTGTGGGTTTCATCCAGGTGCTCTGGTTTCTTACCACAGGGCCTGACAAATTTTTCTAAACTCTAGAAGCCAGGATGAAAGTGTAGGAGCCAGACCAAAACCCCCTCCCCCCCTCCCCAAGAAAAAAAAAATACAGGAGTGAGCACAGCTCTGTGTTTTATGCAACTGTTATACACACTATACTAGTCCACAAAATGGTCACAGTTGAATGGATACAGTAAAATGGAGCCCCCCTCACTGCTCTGCACAGCTCCCCTGCTAAATCCCCCACCCTCCAGTAATAACAGACCACATTTCACATAAAATAATAGTGCCAGAAAGTACAACAAAACCCCTCTCCCCTCGTGGTCACACCACTATCCCTCTGAAGCCGCTCCACAATCCCTGGCCATGCATAGCCCCTACTACCGGAGAGCTCATGCAGCGGGAGAAAGGAGACAGTAGACAGACGGGATGTACAGGAGGATCAGCGTAGACTGGGACAGACAGCAGGGATCAGAGCAGACCAGGATGGAGAGGAGTCGTCAGTGCAGGCCGGGACGGACACAGTTATGAGATGCATGAAGGAGCCAGCATTAGCAGGGCATGCTGGTTCTAGTAGTGCTAGTTGGAGTTCCCAGGGGTGACTCCCAGGTAAGCTGGCTCTCAATTTGGATGCATTTAGGTAAGTGCCTTTATCATGAGGCCTTACATTTGCCAAAATATATGTGCCTTTATTATGAGGCTTTAATTGGTATATATTACATTTGGGGTGAGCGTTTGGACGTAGGGCCCCCCGAGGCTACTCTGGCTGGGCCTCCTCAGGGCATCACCACTTAATACACATAGTAACTTTTCACATCACCTTTTTATGTTTGTTTATTATTCATGTATTTTCTTACATATATTTTAACCTCTCATTCCACACTTAATGATTACTCGCACACATCTATACTTTACACTGCACTATCATTCTTTTTCCATTTTCGTGTGATGCCCTGGGGGGGTCCTGGGCTGGATGTTTTTTGGGGTGCGCTGCACCCTGGACGTGAACCTCTTATTGTTAGGGACTGCTAGTGACAGAGAAGCCGTGAAGAGGCCTAGCAGCTTCCCATGTATTTGCAAATGCATGCAACCAATATCTCTGATTTCTATTACCATATAGTACTCATATGTTGTTGCTAGTACAATTCAGTGTGCTGAGGAACAAATAGGGGGTTAAAACCCCCCTCTCTTTTCTACGGGACGGCACAGCAGTCACCGCCGACGACACTCGGCACATGCACTCCTGATATGAACACCACAATACTATAGGCACGAATCTTCGCCAGAGCTGATTAGGATCTGCTTCCTCCCTCACTGCAAAATCTAGTAGCCAGGCAGCAAAATCTGGTAGCCATGGCGACCTGGCCCCCGGGATTTGTCGAGCCCTGTCTTAACACACTTCAAAAACATCCTTGTATGTTAAATGGCTACTGCCATTGATAGGAAGTATAGAGTGTAAGCTCCACTGGGGCAGGGACCAAAGTGAATGACTAAAATGTTGTCTGTAAATCCTGCAATTATAAGACTGAGCATGCGCCGCACTCTGTGACCATACGCATGATGCTGTATGAACACACATTAGCGTTCGGTAGTAAATCTGGCTACTGCGGGTGACTTTAAAGGGCAATGTACCAAAATGCTAGGGACTTTTCACACATTTCTGCTCACCACCTTAGGAGGGGGCAAGCAGAAATGCCTGTGCCGGCGGCTGTTAGTGCCCGAATGGAAAAACTATTTAACTGCCCTTCCCAGCACTGACAGCCACCAGCGCTAACAATTTAAATCACCCCCAAATAGTTCAAACAGGGTGTGACAGTTAGCACTAGATTTCCAATATTCAGGGGTAAAACACTGAACTAGAAGCAAATCTACTGCAGAACAGTCATTTATTATTCATACACATTGATCTGGATCCAAAAGGGCTGGTAGAGGACACAAAAACAACTGGACAGTACAAGCAGCTCCAATTTGCACACATCTGAAATAAATGCAACCGAGACAATGGACGCTAGAGATACGGTTGTAGGATTTTAACTGCCTTAATAGGCAGAAATAGAGACATTAGCAAGCAGCTATTTATTTTTCAGTTTTAAGGCCGTATTCAATTAGTTTCACACCCAAGTAAAAGTTTTGCCTGCCGGACTTTTTGTCAACATCGCGTGTTTTGGATGCAGAAATGTATCGTGCGTGTCCCCGCTATTCGCCATATTCAATTACAAACCACACGATAACGGCAATCGGCGAATTCAGAACAGGCAGAAAGTGCTGTCAGAATTGGGGAAAATCAGCCTGAACCCCCCAAAAAGATGCACTAACATTGGGGATCAATGTAGATGTGTCCGAATAGCCCTAATAAAACGGTTTGGGGTACTTAAGTTGTTTCAATAGCTTCTTATTAGCGTCTTTGCACAAGTGGTGAAGAATGGCATTAAGCAGTATTTTATGGTGCAAATAGGTAGTGCAGTCAAATTTGGGGTACTTGAAAATGGGGGCTACCATATTTTATAGTCTCTAAAGTGACGTTTCAAACAACGTGGAAAACGCACCTGTTACATGCACCTGCAATCATACAAACACCTGACCCATCCTTGCAGACCCCCAAGAAGTCTATTTTGCTAGTTTTTAGACTTGCCCCCTTTGTGCATTTTTGCCCCCAAAATGAAAGTACTTTTTTTGGGGTGTTCTTAAGTTTTTTCCCAGGATTTTTTGACGCTGTTGTCCTTTGGGGGCTGCCCCAAGGGTTCTGAGAGGGTTCCCCACATTTGCTCCACAAAATAAAAAATTTGCACTTCTTTTCTCCTGCTATTCAGAGGCGATTATGTTTCGCCTATTACATTATATTGTCTTTGCGCGTAGACGAAAAGCGGCTGGAATTGATTACGGAGATGTGTTCCGACCAGGCGAAAAGCCGCCATAGTTTTTCGTGGAAAACAGCTTTTTGCTTCTAATTGAATACGGCCCTTAGTTGGAGCAATTTCATTGACTATTACCTGAAGGCGTATTATTTTGGCTGTTGTAGGTTCCTAACTTGCAGAGTCATCTGTCTTGCAATCCAAAATATTTTAGGTGGACACCTGCTATATATGCTACACTTACGGGTAAATGTGTTGGTCCGAGATTGCAATCACGGGGGTAAACTGCCATTTTTTTTCAAACACGGGAATTTATTATGAGAAATATGGGTATTTTCTGTATCATTAGAGGTGATCACGGACAATTTTGAAGTAAAAATGCACCTGAAAAAACAAATAGAAATGAATACACCATCATCTGAACATGGCAGTACTTTCCCTAGACAGGAAAACAACACGGAAATTTACCAAAAATTGTGATTAGAATAATGGGTGTAATAAAACCAAACAGTATAAAAATAGAACTTACAAATAGACCCCCCTCCTGAGCAGAATGTCTAGCAGAAACATACAAAGATCACTGTGATTCGTACACGATCCATACCGGACATGACAGATACCACGTGGTTTCTGTCACTCTGCGGGGCCGTCAGACAATCAGAGGCCGCTCTAATTACTCGCAGAAGCCCCACAACTTTTTTTTTTTTTTTAAAGCCCCCCTCCGACCCCAATCACTAAACATTTAAAATTAGTCTGCTTTCATGTGTGATCAAAGCAGGGTGTCTCACATCTTCTTTCCCCACCATACCAGTTAGAGGGAAACCCCTTGCAATTTGTAAGGGCACACATTGTCAGTCTGCAGTGGATGTTATTTTGGTCTCATGGATTACATACAAAGTTCAATTACAGACCCTATTGAATTACAAAGAATATATTTTTTTTTCCTATTAGTAAATTCATTTGGGGAGTTAGTGTGTGTCAATATGGTCTTACCTCTTACCATTATATCAGGGATGGGGAACCTAAGGCCTGAGGGGCGTATAAGGCCCGCGGAATAATTTGGTCTGGCCCGCTGCGCTTTTTTCTGCTAGCCTCATCTGGATAGCAGGGTGCCTATAATGTCACCCTGCAGCCAGAAGCTATGCAGCAGTGCCGCTTGGAGCGTCCTTCGGACGCTTCAGACGGTCACACCGCTGCCCTTACAGCTCCCCGATGAATTGCTGTAAACACCTGCGATTGTGGCCCTGGCTCGTGTGAAATCACACGGAGGGGGCGTGGCCTGCACCAGGCCCGCGATTACTGCTATATATATCAAAATGGCCCTCGGCAATAAAGTTGATTGGGAAGAGCCCCACTGCTGGTAATCTCTGGGAGCAGTTTGTTTGCACTGCGGTTTATACATATAGTGCACATGCTGGAAACCCTGACTTTCTGGCCTCAATTGCATCTTAGTTGCAATGCGATAAAACCGCTTAATGAGACTGCACTGATAAAATTGATATGCAACAGTTGTTCATCTGTGTGTGAAGGAGTCTGAATCTGTATACGAACTCAAAGTGCTACAATGCAACGTTTTTTTCCACACCAAGTTCCGTTGTGAATCATCTACGACTTTGTACATATTTAAAACTAATTCCTGTGCGGTTAGAGTCTCAGCCCGGCATTCCTGGTACAGATTGAGTGGAGGTCCGCTGTGCCTGCGATGCGAATAAGATGCAAATGTAAAGAAAAAGTTGCTATGCTTCACTGCTCTTCGCGGGTAACTCACACCAGGCATCTTGCGCTGCATAGTGTATTGAGGCTTGGTGTATAAGGAATAGTGATCAATTAACAGATACCAATGGGGTACTAAGAATTGGAGAGAGATAAAGTACCAATCAGCTCCTGTCATTTTCAAACAAAGCCTGTAAAGTGACAGGAGCTGATTGGTTGGTACTTTATCTCTATTAAAGGCTTAGTACATAGACCCCAAATTAGAACTATATTTGTAGCAACTTTAAAAACAGTCAGGACCATGGAAGCAACCCATTACTTCAATGATCCAGTGAGCATTTGTAAAAACTGCAATAGTATGGTTACATTGCTTATTGTAGTGATTAATAGATTATTTTGCGCAGTGAGGCTTTGTATAAAAAATTATGTGCTATGGGCCAAAGTTGTAGAGAATATTATACGGAACAATATTAGATATAGTGTTCTTGAGCATGCAAACTGCTATAGTTTGTCCCCTTATCAGGCACTGAAGCGGTCAATGACGGCCCGGTTTTGTGTACAGCCGCCTTAACACTACTCAGTGGAAAAAAGATAACACACACACACACACTAACACAATTAGGGATCTGGGTGGTCAATACACGGTGTCCAGCAGGGGCTTTAGCCATCAGTCTGAATGTGTATTTCAATATCAAAGTTATTTAGATCAAGGGCTGAACTTCATGAAACAAGGGCCCTCTGTGAGCTGACCTACACATCATCTCACCTGTTGCTTGCTGCTGACAAACTGTTAAAGGGAACAACAAGGGCTCATTGTACAAGAGGAACTGGTGTCATCTTCCATATCTATGCTAAATCCTAAGCAAATAGAGAAAAGAAAGGAAACAAATGCACTGTACAAACTCACTTAACCTCCTGGCAGGACTCCAGAAACAGTACAGAGAACTTCTGCTGTGCTCCTCACCCCCACGTGTCACGTACACACAAATGTGTCACTTTTCATCCCCTTTTTTATCTTAATAAAAAGGACAGAAAAGTGGTGACATACTGTTCATATAGTGCATTCACTACACATCAAGGTTATCAATTGAGCATCATAAAATGTTAACATTGGCAGTTGCTTTGCAACATTGACAGTTCTTAATTTGACACACACACACTCGAAAACTATACACTGAAGTGCCAAAAATCATGGGATAGATGCCAAGTATCGTGTAGGACCCCCTCTAGCCTTGCAAAGTGCAGCAACTTGACGTGGCATCGGTTCCACAAGTGGAACCTCTCCACCACGTCCCATAAATACTCGATTATGTTCATGTCGGGTGAACGTGGTGTCCACACCATTCGTCGGAAGTCTCCAGAATGCTCATCGAACAAATTCTGGACAACTTGGGACAGATGACAGTTCATGATCCTGCTCAAATATTACATCTTTGTGGGGTTAGATGAAGTTCATGAAGGGCTGCAAATGATAATCAAATACTGGTCAATGACATCCGGACCCAACCCATTGCCACGTGAACCATCCACACCATTATGGAATCACCGCCAGCCTGCATGGTGCCTTGTTGACAACTGTGGTCCATGGGCTCATGGGGTCTGCGCCACACCTAAACCCTACCAACAGCCCGAAACAACTGGAATAGTGACTCATTGGACCACGCCACATGTTGGCAGTCCTCCAGGGTCCAATTAATGACGTCAGGAGCCCAGGTGAGGTGCTGTGTCTGATGTCAAAGTGTGAACAGGGGCATCCTGGTGGGTCTTCGATTTGAGCAGGTGTGGCTTGTCTGTTACCACGAAAATTCTGGCCAGACACCACTGGTCACGGTCATTAAGCAGCCATGGTCGGCCACTGCGCTGTCCACGATGGATATTCCTGGTACATACGTCACACTGTAAATTGAGGAATGTTGAATCTCCGTAAAAGTTTGGAAATGGAAAGTCCCATGCACCCACTATCATGCCCAATTCGAACTCCGATAATTCACGTCACCTTTTCATAAGCAGCCTAGCCGGTGTTCAAACTGACTCATGAGATATCAGATTACAACAAATGCAGGTCTGGGCATTTCCAAGTCACAGTACGGTGCAGCCACCTACCAACAGCTTTGCATACTGCTATCCTATGACTTTTGGCACTTCAGTGTAACAAAAAACACAATAAAAACAAACAATGAAGTCCAAAACAGTATGTCCACATACACAACAAAGTTAGGTCCATATAGATTTGGATACTGAGACAATTTTCATAAATTTGGCTCTGTACGTCACCACAATGGCTTTGAAATTAAACAATGCAGATGCAAGTGAAGAAGTGCAGACTTTCACTATAAATTCAAAAATATTGTTTACAATGTTTAGGAATTGCAACAATTTTTATACACAGTCCACTATTTTCAGGGGCTCAAATGTAATTGAAAATAGTAAAAAACATAATTTTTTTTTTTTTTTTTAATACTTTGTTGAGAATCCTGGAACTCATGGACATTGTAAATTGCTGGGTTTCTTCCTTTATTATGCTTTGCCAGGCCTTTACTGCAGCCATTTTCAGTTTTTGTTTGTGGGTTTTTCTGCAGTTAGTTTCGTCTTTAGCAAGTGAAATGCAAGCTCGATCGGGTTAAGGTTAGTCGATTGATATTCCACGCCTTAAAAAAAAAAAAAATCCTGGGTTGCTCCAGCAGTATGTTCTGGGTCATTGTCCATCTATTCTGTGAAGCACCATCCAATCAACTTGGTTGAATTTGGCTGAATCCGAGCAGACAGTATATCCCTATACACTTCAAAAATCATTTGACTGCTTATGTCACATCATTAATAAACACTAGTTTCCCAGTGCCATTGGAAACCATGCATGCCCACGCCATCACACTGCCTCCACCATGTTTTAAGTCTAATCTAGCCTTTCTATTCCTGAATCTTATGAATAGTTTGCATGTTGTGGTGAACCCTCTGTGTACGCTCATGTGAAATCTTCCCTTTATCGCAGACCTTGCTAATGATATGTCTACCTCATGGAGACTATTCTTCACTGAATGTTGTTCAGGGGTTTTTCATGGAAAAGATCCTGTGATCATCCACCACTGTTGTCTACCATGGATGTCCAGACCATTTTGTGCTGCCGTGCTCACAAGTGCGTTCGCTTTTTTTCTCAGTATGTACCGATGTGTTGATTTGGCCACTCCTAAGGTTCCCACCATCTCTATGATGGATTTTTTTTTCTGTTTTTACAGCCTAAGGATGCCTGGATCATTGGCAGTGAGAGCTCATTTGACTGCAAGTTGTGGGTTCACAGCAGCAGCTTCTAAATGCAAATGTCACACTTGGAATCAACTGCAGACCTTATGCCTGCTTAATTGATGAAGAAATAAGAAAGGAATAGCCCACACCTGTCCATGAAACAGCTTTTGTGCCAATTGTCCAATTACGTTTGCGCCCTTCAAAGAGAGGGAGCTACATATTAAACAGCTACACTACCTAAGCCCACGCTGTGGTCTGATGAGCTGGTGGCTTTTTTGCTGATTGAGTGATGGTTTTGAGAAAGTTCCCAAGAGACCGAAATGTCGACAAATATCACAATGGCTTTTGTATGGAATAAAACCTGCTGGTTTTAAAAACTTTGAGGACTTGGTGAGTGCCCTTTTCTTTTGAAAATTTTTTTGTATACATTGGACTAACAAGTCTATAAGGGAGCACCCCACAGATGAAACATTTGGACTAAGACTGCGTTCTGAGTATATATTATATATACACATGTACATACATACATATACACATACATATACACATAATATGTATGTACATATAGGAGCCGGGTGGTGTGAAACTTCTGGTTGAATTTTCACATGATTAGATCTGTTCTGTAATTTAAGGTAAAACTACACTCATTTCATGACACCATGCTTTTTAAACAAATGAATTTAGTAATTAAACATAACACGAGTGATTCTGTGTGTGCATGGAAATTCTTCAAATGCCTGCGAAAGGATCAATTGGGTGGGAACAAAAGTTGGGTCTAGTGTTTTAAAAAGCATGAATAAAATATTTTACCTTTAGAAGCTCTTGCGGCCTGTTCACAACTGGATTGGATAATGTGACTCCCAAGGATGTGCCTGTCACTACACACTGGTAAAATCAATAAGACTTAGGCGGGGTACACACCTGAACAATATCGGCCCGATATCGGGACAAAATCGGGCAGTGTGTATGCCCAATTTGCGCGTTCCAGCGGTCACATGCCGTATCGTGTATTTGTCCGTGCTGCACAGTCAATCACACGAGATCACATGTGAGGCTGTACATATTAATGAAGGACAAAACAGTGATTGTTCCGTCGTTCAATACATTTCTTAAGTGTGTACCAGCAATCATGCGATGTCCAGAGTGAAGGCAAATCGCCCTGAACATCGGCACGATTGCTGGTCGTTTAGGTGTGTACCCAGCCTAAAAACACAACAGGTTCTGACATGGTTAAAATTGGTTCAGCCTATACAATCACTGTACAGTTTAACTACCATAGCAAAAAAGGTGGTAACTTCAATTAGAGGCGAAGTTTCTGCCTGTCCGACTTTTCGCTTCATTCGCCTGTTTTCAGAGGCGAATTCATTCCGTGCTCGTCCCCGCTTTTCGCCTAATTCAATTGCAAAACAGGCGAAAACGGAAATAGGCAAATGCGGAATAGGCGAAAAGTACTGAAAGAATTGGGGAAATCAGTCTGTACCCCAAAAAAAGATACATTAACATAGGGAATCAATATAGATGTGTACGAATAGCCCTAATTAGACTATTTTGGGTACTTAAGTTGTGTAAATTGCTTGCTATTAGCGTCTTTGTAATAGTGGTGAAGAATGGCATAAAGCTGTATTTTTTAGTGACAATAAGTATTCCTGTCAAATTTGGGGTACTTGAAAATGGGGGCTAGCATATTTTTATGTCTCTAAAGTGAACTTTTTAAAAACATGAAAAATCCACCTGCTATGCCAAAAACACCTGACCCATACTTGGGGACCCCCCCACTTTTTACATTTTCACCTCAAAAACAACATGCCTTTTTTGGGGTGTTCTAAGGTTTTTGTGTTTTTTTGCAGATTTATCCTATGGGGGGCTGTCCCAAGGATTCTGAGTCGTTTCTCCACGTTTGCACCCCAAAATAAAGATTTTGCATTTCTTTTCCCCTTGTTATTGATTGGAGAATCTTTTTTGTGGAATTGTTTCCGCTTCGGTGAAATTGTCCTGGAATTGAATTTGTCCAAAAAATTTTAGGCAAAATTTTCGCAAAAAAACAGGCGAAAATGGCTTTTCGTCTCTAATTGAATTGGCTCTTAATGTCAACCTAGCCTAATCACTAAGTCTACCCGGAATTAACTAATTTGTGCTGATATTCTCATTTTAAAGGCAGCGCTGTGCAACAAGGAAACAGAGCATTAATATGCTGCAGTGGGAAGCTATTTTCAGCTGGAAAAGTAAATGTATTACCATCTTCTGTACCTCATAATAACATCAAGTGATTAAAATGGGTATAATTTTCGTTTACAGAAACAATATTTTCTTTAAGAACAAAATAAGAAATGGAAGTTCTTGTTTTGTGAAATGTAAATCTGTTTGCTGCTTAAACTAAGCAAAATAGATTGGAAGCTGACCTGGAAAGCAGATTTTAGTCATGTAGAACAGAGTTGATATGTATTGTTTTTGACTTGAGAAGGGAAGTTGCTTGGAGGTGCCAAGGCATTAATAATATGAATTCCCATGAGAAGCGAACATCTCACAGTTGCTTATCGGCAATATATCATTGATCAAAATGTGTGTTTTGGTGGAATTGATCCACTGGAAAAAAATCTGCCCCAGTGAACACACCAATGTATTAGTTTCTTGTCAACACTCTCCCAAACAATAATGTATTTTATACACTATGTTCGCACGCAACGTGGAAATATATAAACCAACAATGAAAATCTCTAATATTTTATTATTATTAGCATGCTGCTAAAATATACAGTCTTAAATTTGTGTGTTTGTTTGTTTTTTTCCCCATAGATACAGAGGTGCTTTACACGTATTTTTTCAAAACATATATTATACACACACACACACACACACACTTTGTGTGGCAGTTATATATTGATATATGAAGCATAATACAATTCAGATTGTTAGAACCTAAATTCTTTAGATAGCTTTACATTTTTTTTTTTTTTTTCAAAAATGTTTTTATTGAAGTCAACAAATACACTCTGGTACACAAGCAAAATCTCAATACAAGTGTCCAAATAAACAGTTTGGTACATTCTCAGGAAAAAAAGGAACTGGTGAGCTCGGCAACACAAAAAGTACTGGACGTTCACAGAAAGACAACAATGGTGAATGACTGCAGGATCCTTTCTCTAATCTACTTGGCGGGAGGGAGGGTAGAGGAAAATAAATATACTCCGATAGCTCTGCAGACACCTGAAATCTCTCAACAACCCATACAGCTGTATTGTGGTTATTTACTAACAAAATGCAGCAGATCATGGCAGACCTCAGTATTCAGCGCTACTGAATCAAGTGCAAGGTGACCAATAAAAGCAGATCTTACTGGTTGCTAAATGGGCACAATTTTAATCAACACACCCAGGAGCCATTACCTTTCCTACTGCACACACACACCTGGCAGATTAAGGTTACCCCACATATGCACACCATCTCCGTTAACCCTTCCTTGATCACAATCACTAATTTACTGTACAGTCCTCCTAACATGCTTCCACTTGATAGCAGATCCAATTTAACAAACAAAATGAAACCTTTAACATGTCTTTTTGTTGGTAATACTTTAGTGCAGGCAGTGTCTGCCAGGACTGGACTAGGAGTACTAATAAATAGTTCTGGCAAAACCAACAGCGAGTTCCAGCATAACAGACTCCATACTAGGAATGGCCATCAACGGGTTAAAAACCATCAATGGTTAACCAATGGGAGGAAACCATTGATGGAACCCTATTGCGCTTGAATAGACTGCTGTCCGACATTGGTCTGCGGCTGATATTAACCATTGGTGTACATCCATAAATGGTAAAAGTATTTACTATCAGTGCCAGACCAGGTTAATAACCATTAATAACCATTCTTGGCAAGTTGCCATCCCTACTACCAACACTTGTTCTTTCCCATACTTAATCATTAAATACCACCTCATGATGAAAACAAAAGACATTCCAAAGATCAAACATTGGTCCTGATTCAGACCCGTTCGCTAGCAAGCAATCGCTCGAGCGAGCGAGCTTTTGCAAGGTGCACATGCATCGCAGTACGCAACTAGTCCAAGCGATCGGGAAGCAACCGCTCGCCCAGCAGAGACAGCCCAGCTGAATGAGTGACAGGTCAAGCCGTTTGTGGGTGGTAACAGGGGCAGGCCACTGGAAACAGGGGAGTGGAGGTGCGAATGCAGGCGTGCCAGAGTATCTTAACGCCGTTTCAGAGGCGTGCATAATTAACAGGCAGCGTCATAGTACACGTCACCTGGTTGAATTATACACTGCAGTGCTCGCGGTAGGGTACAGTCAACCGCAAGCGCTGCGGTCAGTTCTGATGGAACCCGATGTACCGATGGTTGCATACACTTCCTGGAGAGGACGTTCGCTAGTGGGCAGCTAAAGACAGGCTGGTGGGCATCTGCATACACAAAGTGATCGCACGAAAAAGACATAGTGGGCGTGCTTATGCCTTGCGATCGCCTGCCTTTACGTCACTTAGCTGAATTTGCATACGCTGGGAGTGAGCAAGCGTCCGCCCGCATCTAGCGACCAGGTATGAATCAGGCCCATTATCCACAGCAAAAAAATTATCGTCCTCAAAACATTCCTGAACAATTTTTGAAGTGTGGCGGGCGCATTATCCTGCTGAAAGAGGCCACTGCCATCAGGGAATACTGTTGCCTTGAAGGGGTCTGGTCTACAACAATATTTAGATAGGTGGTACATGTCATAATAACATCCACATGAATGCCAGGACCCAAGGTTTCCCAGCAGAACACTGCCCAGAGCATCACGCTGCCTCAGAGTGCTCACTTGTTTCCCAATATATCCCACCCTTGTAAAGAGATAATCAATGTTATTCACTTCACCTGTCAAAGGCTTTAATATTATGGCTGATAGGTGTATACACATCTGGACTGCAAGGTCTGTACATTTTTTCAGCAGTTGCACTATAAATCTGGTGGCTTCCAAACTGCCAAAGGGAAAATAACAGCACCAAACCGCTTTTAAGTAAAAATTTACCCTAGGCACTCACAAAGGCATTTGTTTTACCTAAATAATGAGAGTAATGGTAAGAAATTACCTTTGTTAACTGTCTTTCTTCGAAGTCCATAGGGTCCACAAGGAGACCTCGGGGTGTGGGTGATGGGAACCAACCCGGACACCACGCAGTTAAAGCTTTCAGCTCCCAGGATGCATTGGGTCCACAGATAACGCTGGTGAAAAGGCGTTATGGGGACATGTAGGTATACATCCTGAATGTCCAGTGATACCATGTAATCCCCAGGTTCCATAGCCAGTATGATGGATCTTAAGCTTTCCATCCTGAACCTAGGCACCCTAAGGAACTTGTTCAGAGATTTGAAGATAGGTCGATGAGACCCATTCGGTTTCTGAACCAGAAAGAGTAAAATAATAATAACCAGTCCCTTGTTGAGATAGTGGAACTGGTACAATTACCTCTGCTTGCAGCAAGAACTGTATGGCTTTCTTGATCTGCAAGGCCTTGGTCTTGTCCCAATGAGGGCCTGTGCAGAAAAACTGGTGGGGAAGCCTTCGAATGAATGAGATGGCATACCCCTAAGAGACCACTTCTCTTACCCAAGCATCCTTGGTGGTCTGACACCAACACTGGGCGAACTGAAGAAGTAGGCCTCCCACTCTGGGGTCCCCCAGAGGGAGGCCCGCCCCGTCAGGCTGAGAGTTTATCCTCCGGTTTAGAGGCCGGGTGTCTTGTGCTCCAGGCTTGTTTTTTAGGCTTCTTGGCAGCGGACTGCCTGGGAGAGGACTGACCTTTGGATTTTCCTTGGGGATGAAAGGACCTAAAGGAGGAGGTTTGAGACTTTGCAGGAGCAGAAGCTGAAGGCAGAAATGCAGATTTGGATTTGGCCAACGTGTCAACAGTCTTGTCCAGGTCTGAACCAAATAAAATCTCCCCATTATAGGGTAAGGCCTCCAGGGCTCTCTTAGAATCGGCATCCGCGCTCCAATAGCATAGTGAGTAGACACAGCCATCCCTAATATGACCAGTGACATCCGAGCAGTGACAGCTGATTCTCTAGAACTTCCAAGGAGTCCTCAAGTGCATCGGACCAACTCTCTATAGCCTTAGCTACCCAGGAGATAGACATGGACGGGGGCAGGCAGCTCTTGAAAGAGAGCATATAGACTTTAGGCAAGTTTCCACTTTCCTATCGTATGATGCTTCAAGGAAGGGATGGAAGGTATAGGTAACGATGCACTTTTAATTAGCAGTGTAACGTGTGAATCCACGTTAAAAAAAGCGTACAGCGGCACTCGAAGACTATCAAAAAGTTTTAATGTGATCCTTCACAGCACCAACGTTTCAGGGCTCACAGGCCCCTTTGTCATTTTCTACCTTGACAAAGGGGCGTGTGAGCCCCGAAATGTTGGTGCTGTGAAGGATCACATTAAAACTTTTTGATAGTCTTCGAGTGCCGCTGTACGCTTTTTGCTCTATTTCATCATCACTGTCGGCACAGGAGCATGTTCACCAGCTGTTCAGCAGAGTGCCGGTCCATTGAACATGCATATTATATAGTCTGCTGCTGCGCGCTCTAGTCTTTGCAAAAGTAAGATAAAGAAAATATATAATAAGCAAAATGGTGACCCGACTCCGGCCGGGCACCAACGAAAACTGAGGTGCCTCTGGCTCGGGGGTGGGGTATAGGGAGAGTGGACCCAATGCATCCTAAAGCTGAAAGCTTTAATTGCGAGGTGCCCGGATTGATTCCTATCACCCACACCCCAAGGTCTCCCTGTGGAGCCTATGGACCCTGAAGGAGAAAAGCATGATACACAACTTAATGACGCGGAATGCCTGGGACAATGTGAGTAAAGATAGGGTAATTCTTAAGTACTTTTAAGTGGATTATAAATATTGTGCTGTCCCGTTACAATAATACCCGTATCTAAACTGCCGAATTCTTGTACTCCAAAAAGTGTATTATACAGTGCAAATTCCATTGTGCTTTAGAATTGGGAACAACACCGTAATAAAACAAAACTGGGTAATAACAAACAAAAGGAGAGATGTGCTAAGCCATGAAAAGTGATAAAGTGGAGAGTGAAAAAGTAACAACCAATCAGCTGCTGCCATTTTTCAAACGCAGCCTGTAAACTGAGAGTTAGGAGTTGATTGGTTGGTACTTTACTTTGGAAGATAACCATAATTAAATTTAAAACAAAAATACAACATCTATTTTTAAGCAAGCTATGTTACAAGAACCTTGCAGTCTTTTTACTTGGCAGTGTAAGGGACTCACACCATCTGCTGCATGCAAAACACTCAACCAAGCTAGAAGTGGTCACATTAAAATGATCTAGTTCAGCACATTCATTACAATAATAGCTTGTTGTGTGTATTCTATATAGCCATGTGGAGAAGAAAAAAAAGTATATCTAGTCATCAGGGTCTTAAAATTTGATAAATCATGTAATCTTGTCTGACATATTCAACTCAAAATAAGCCAACATGAAGTCATGTTTGTAGAAATACATTCTTACTGCTAATAGATCAATGAAGAAGGTAATTTGAGCAGAAGTGCTGCTAATCAAGTCATTTCACTAACTGATCATCAGTAAGTCTTATACTGTGGCCCTCATTCAGATCCACTCGCGAGCGGCTGTCCGCTCGCAAGTGGGTCGATGGTCTGCACTGCGCATGCGCACGACAGAGGGAGCTCCGTCGTGCGCATGCGCGAGACGCGAAGAGCGAAGGACTTTCCTTCGCTCGGAGTGTCTCATCAAAGGGGGCGTGCTGTCGATGTTGACTGACAGCACGCCCCCTTTGGTGGGCGTGCCGGGGGCGTGCCTGCCAGACGGAGGCGTTCCCATGGGAACGCCTACCGTCTGAAGCCAGCCCCACTGACATCACTAGTGATGTCAGTGGGAGTGATTTTGGCTCTGATAGAGCCAAAATCACTCCTGGCCTTGCGGTTGAAAACCTCAACCGCAGGCTGTTGCTCGCAGTGGCGATGGTCAAGACCATCGCGACCATCATCCTGCACGCTCGTATATGCTGTGGGTGGTGACCCACAGCTATACGAGCGTCCAGGAGGACGCTCCATATTACTGGAGGTGGGCCCTGATTCAGAGCGAGCGCTCTGGTCAGAGCGTCCGGCTCTGAATCAGGGCCTGTGTCTACTAAACCTTTGTAAGTTCTGCCTGAAACATTCAGGTTTGTGTAAGCATTATGCCAAGGAGAAAATACACGTACAATAACCACAGGGAAGCAATTACTGCTTCCCATTTCAGATGGGTACAAGCTATACGATCCGTTGTACGACATTTTGTTTAGACGCTGATCGGAACGATAGATCATATAGATAGTGCAGTGTGTACGTCCGATTGGTCGTTCATCGCACTCTGATGTTCTGCATAGCAGATGGGAAGATGCAATAAACTAAGCCATTATATAATGCGCCATGTACACCGGATCATGCAGTGTGTTCGGCGTGCACGATGTATCATTACATTAGCACACATCCGGATAAGCGGCATGGTCACTAAGAAAATAGACCGTGGACTTGAGACGCACCCCCCCTTTTCATCTCTGTAGCGCTCATAGATGGTGGGCTGCCCCCAAGCTCTCCCCACAGTGTGAATAGAGGTCATGCACATGCACTCGCCGGAATTCACGTGGAACTTCCGCCCTGGGAACAGCTGTCTCAGCAGGGTTACTACTGCACCTTAAGCAGGGTGTTCAGTCACGTAACTGGCATTGTCCGACTAAAGTGCAGGCTGCGAAACTGTTCAACCAGAAAACTGCATTGCGCCCCTACACTTAAGTCGGATTACTGCTCGCACCTCAGGAGGGTGTGAGCAGAAATCCCATAGCCAGACTTAACAGCAAGGGGCTTCCTTGAAAAAGACACAGTACTTGTTGAAACGCGTTAGAGGCTACATAGTGGGCGCAGACTGAAGAGACGCTCCATTCTACATCACGGATGCCAGAATATCAATTCTGATCCCACCTGCTTAGATCTGCTGTGCCGCTGAGTCTGAAAGCACCAGGAAGCCGGCTGTTAGACACCAGTGCAGGACGGAATACTGGACGCGGGATCCCTGCACAGCTGAAACATCTTTAACGGCAGCCGGTGTACAAGTGCCTAGGAAGGCAGTAGGGTAAGATAGGGATAGTATTTCAATCATGCAGTCCTCTACGCACAGGACTTTAAACCATATCTTCTAAAAGGAGCTATAAACGGAGATCTGAAGAACCTTATCAGGTTCCACTATTTGTGCCATACATTATTTCATTTGCGTTTTTTGTTTTTTTTTATCGCTTCAATATATTGTTTTTTTATTTTATGTTTCATTTCATTTTATTTTATTTCACTTCATGCTGCTGCTATTATAGTATTTTCACTTGAATTCAGTATATTTATTATTTTAGCGCTTTCTTTCCTTTTTAACAGCAAGGTCATTTGAATAGCTTCGGGAACTCTAGCATCGCGCTGAATTGAATAGGTTGGCTGTATTTCCCCTTCGTGCTAGGGACCTGGAAGTGACGTGAGTGAGGGCGGAAGTGCAGTTCCTGCCCATGACAGCCAGCTAAAGAAGTACTTTGTCCCCACTTAAACAAGTTTGTTGTGCGCTCGCCACACATTGTTATATTCCCCCTCTGTGCCCACTTGGATGGCAGGAAAGGACGCTGGACACTGTCTGATGACATCAGGGTCCTCTCCGTGAAAGGGATTTAGACATTACCGAATTGAATAGCCCCCACAGATTTAATGGGTGCATTCTCTTTCTGACTGGATTATACCATACTTGCCTACTCTCCAGGAGGCTCCAGATTGTTCGGGTAACCCTCCCACAACCACGGAAGAGTAGATACCTTTCCCGCATTCTGCCCATTTCCTAGTGAAGTGGGCAGAATAGTTTTCCTGGGGATCGGGGGACGGGTGAGTAGGGGGGCGGAGATTAATGATGCGATTCTATAAGCGGGGCTTCTCCCAGGGAGGATAAAACTTAAAAGTAGGCAAGTATGGATTATACAGAAATGCTACCATTGCATGGATCTATAATTTTTTGTCTTCAATTTTATGACATGTATGTATTAATTGTACATTCAGAATGTTGACACCAAAATGTTGACATGGTTTGAATACTGACATTGAAAAAGTCAACATTAACAATGCCGACATGGTCATTATGTCAACATTATCAATGTTGATAGTCCTGGTCAGTTTTAGGTTTAGGGTGCGAATGAATGCTATAGCGACATAATGACCATGATGCCAGTCTGAATGTCAACATTACATACCACACCACTTTATTAGATTTTATCTCTATTATGCCACAAGGGTTCTGTAATACTATACATAATAGAGCACGCAACAGAAATTACAGTACACGGAACACCAGACATAGCAGTTACAGACAATTTACCAATCTACAGTTTACTTAATTACCTGGAAACAACAGTTTGGAAAATAGATCCGGCACATGGATTTGGGGTGGGAAAATATATAAACAGAAATAACAAAAACTACATAGTGAAGTAAAAGTAAAGGAAGAAATTAGAAATGGCATAGACTATAGAAGTATTTAAAATAAAATGGTCATATTCATTAGAAGTAAATGTGCACATGCTGTTATATCACTAATGCTATTACACAATTTCACAGTATAATGCCCAGATATTATACAAATAGTAATAGGCCAGGTCTCTGATGTCACAATGTATCTATATGCAGGTAAATGGTGAAAATTATTTTGTGAAATGTAAATGATGTGGTTGGAACAAGTTCTACAAATATGCGTTGGATGATCCTGGCAATAGTGTTTGCACGCCTTAGCCAAGCTGTGGGATGTGCTCTGACTCATCTAGTGCAGAGCAGCTGTCAGTGAATAGTACAGTACTCTCAGCAATTCTTTCCCCAGGTTCAAGCTGTGTCATACAACAGGTTGAGCCCCCAACAGAGCAACAGCATTGCCAACATCCACACAGAGATAATTTGTCAAGTGGGTAGTAATACACTGACACTTCCCATCTGTACAATGCAGGAAAAGGATTCTGCCCACGTGATCTTTAACCTTCTACTTCCCTTAACAATTCATGCTGCTCCAACTATACTACTTTTTTCTGTGCCCCAAATACAGCACTAGAACCAGTATTGTGCAGAGAGGGAGAAATGGACAAAAACGCTTTAAAGCAGCAAACATGCCCACATCAGTTACCCCTTGGCTGCTGCCATTCAATAGAGCTGTACTTGGATGTTGGAAAGGTGCCTAAATAAAAAGGGAAGGTGACGAGCCCTCACTGTGGGCAAGTGAACAGAAATCAAGCCCTTTCCCCTGACTAGAGAAACATTGCTACCCTACTAAGGCAAACACATTGGTGAATTTAGAGTATTAATGTTTTATTGCATATTTTGGGTCCCCTGTTCAGAAGCTCAGAATGTTAAGAGCCGGGGGTTTCAACTTGTTTTTACTTAAAAGTAGCAAATTGACAGTTACTTTTTTGCTGCTTAAAGTAAAGTGTACATTGGGACCCGTTTTGCAAGCTGTGTTTTCTTTCCGTATACAGAGGTGCACTAGGAATCATTCATCCCTGACAACAATGCATGTCTTCCCATAATGCAAGACCATGCCGTACCTTAGGTCATACCAATTCACCTTCACACACACCAGCATCATCCAACTACCTCTCCACCTCCAGCGCCCGAATACACTAGATCTTACGGTTTAACACATTTGTGGCTCGTTCACACCTGCTTTTCGCACATTGATCAATGCATGAAAAGCATTTTAAGAATGAAAACAAAAAAATAGAAAAATAGGAAAACTAGACAGCGATGCGTGGCCTTTACATACAGTAAGTGTTATTAGTACAATAGGTTTCATTGGTAAAAGCATAGAAGTTTTCATGCGGTTTTACGTTTTAAGCAGTTATCCCAGTAAGTGTGTGAACGAGCCACTACATTTCTCAGCTTCTTGCTGAAGGCGATATTTGGGCACTATTTTGCAAGTGCTGCATCATTATTGCAACAAAGATGGTGAAAATTAAATAAAATAAAAAAAAAGTACTGGCTGTCCGCCCAGTTGTATCATAGCAGTACGGAAGCCAGAGGGCCCAATAAGAGCCCAGAATGCCTTTTAATTAATACAGGCCACCTGAAATCTCTAGCTCACAGATTAGAAACTGCATTAATACAGTAATTGCTTGTTTCCCAGCAGAACATTTTAATGATCAACTTTCTGGTTTGTAGAAAAAAAATAAAAATTTAAAAAATAAAATAAGACTGAATGTATCATTAAGGAGTATACAATGATCAGTGTGCCACAGGGTGTTGGCCAGTAAGAACTGTGCCCCAGGGATCTCCAGTAGTGAAAAGGTTAAAAAGGAAGCATCTTCAGAATTGAATGTCCTTGCTCTGTCACTGGGGAAATCCTTCTAGCTTTTAGTCAGATCATTTTTTATAGTCTCCTCTACTGGTCAGTGTCAGTTTCTGCTTCAGTAATCCCTAGAATGGGTACCAGAAGTGACAGCGCCAACATCCTCCTTTCAAACGTCCTAACACATCCCCCTTCGGGGAGCCGACCCTTGGCTCCTTGCTTATTTCCTCTCTGCCTTAATTCCGAACATCTGAGCTACAAATCTTTTAGCATGTTCTAGTGAAATAATCTTTGTAATGCAGCTAGCAATATCCCTATGTGCTATGCATTAAATAAAGTGAATGGGTCAGGGAACTCAGACAATGCTATGGTTATTCATGCATATGTATTTTAAGTTAATTAATTTAACTTAATTGAACAGAAGTCGGATACAATCAGATTATAAAGGCAGTGAAAATGAAGTAGGTCGTGGAAGGGTGACAATGAGTAGGAGGGGGAGGGGTGGGTCATCTCTGTTCATTAAAGGGGCATGGACAGTTTGAGGGCAACAGGAAGTAAATAGGACATCCAGGGAAGGAAGTAGAGCCAGTGCCAGAGGTCTTGTGTTTGGGGGGAGAACCTATGAGGATATGGGCATGGTTAGATTTCTCTGGGAAAGTGACCAAAGGGCCTAAACTAGATTGGAGGTGGTATGGTAACCATGAGGTTGATATGCGATGAACCAGACATTCCAGGGGATCCGGTCTAAAGATCTACAGTAAAAATGTAGACAATGTCTAGATAAACACCAGATGTTAGACAAGCAATAGGTCGACAGGTCAACATGCATATGGTCGACACAAAAAAAATGGTCGCCACGTGATTTTTTTTTTGTTTTTATATATTTTTTTTTTAGGGTTAGGATTAGACACTTACCGGAGTGTTAGGGTTAGGCACTTACAGGAGGGAGGGTTAGGCACAAGGAGGGAGGGTTAGGCACAAGGAGGGCGGGTTAGGGTTAGACACTTACCAGAGTGTTAGGGTTAGGCACCAGGAGGGAGGGTTAGGCACTTACCGGAGGGTTAGAATTATGGTGCGTACACACGGTACGATAAAAATGCACGATATGAACGATATAGTTATCGTTCATTTTTTGGTGCCTTCCAACTTACAAACGACCAGTGATGCGCAGGCACATATGGACAATAATGATATCGCCCATCAGCCATGCATGTCGGCCAACCTGGTCGATATCGACCAGGCTACATAGAGACCCGCGATCGTTGATCGCAGGTAGCTGGACCGTCGTTAGTGGGCTGGTGGTGTGCTAGATGAACAATAACGATCATCCAGCACACCGGGAAGGTGCAGGGTGATCAGTCAGCGATATCGTTATCGCTGACTGATCATACCGTGTGTACGCACCATTAGGCACTAGATGGGACGGTTAGGGTAAGGCACCAGGAGGGAGAGTTAGGGTTAAGCTGGCCACACACTAGATCAACTTACATCCAACCATTCAACTAGTTGATTGGTTGGAATGAAAATCTGGAAAGGTATGGGAGCAAATGACAAGCAGCAATTTGCTTCCAAACGCCAGAAAATGGACAATAACTGTTGTTTGAACAAATTGTTTAGATCAAACATTTAACAAACTTGTCTGACGACCATTTTCATCTGTTTTCTGGCATTTAGGAACAAATTGCTAATCATCATTTACTCCCATACGTTACCAGATTTTCATTCCAACCAGGTGGATGAAAGTTGGTCTAGTGTGTGGCCAGCTTTAGGCACCAAGGGGAGGGTTAGGGTGAAGATTAGGGATAGAAATATAAAAAACACAACAACATGTGTCTGCCATGTTTGTGTCGACCATATGCATATCAACTTTCTGACCATGTCGACATTTACTGTGTCAACCTTTTATCCCTATCGACCTATTGTTGTCTAATATCTGATGTCTATCTAGACATTGTCTACCTTTTTACTGTAGATCTTTCAATCCAAATCCACATTCCAGATGAGACAAGCATCAAAGGGTGGACTTGGTTGCTTCCAGAATCCTTCCAAATCCACAGTTTACAAGCCACGATCGTGAGATTTTACAAAACACGGCGGAGGCAACTAAAAAAAAAAAAAAATTTTACATCGAAATTACTGTTCATTTTTAATTAATGAAAAAACACAATTTTTGCATAGCATTCACCCTCTACATGTCAGGAACGGAATTCCAAAAGTATTTAGCTTATCTACTATTTTTTCTTTTCCATCTTCTCTACTATATCAAAGCGAAAATTTGTCCTTCTGTTTTTCTATAAAAATCCACAGTTTACAAGCGAAGATCGTGACATTTTACATACGAGCGTATTTAAACACAGCGGAGGCAACTAAAAAAAAAAATGTTAAATCGAAATTACTGTTAATTTTTAAGTAATTTAAAATCACAATTTTTGCAGGACGTTCATTGTGGGGCCTCACGGCATATGGGTAGGGCCTCGGAGCAAGCGTTTTGTGTTGTCATGTTTTGTCATGATCTTAATGTTTATTATTGAAGAGAGCTTTAGCAGGCTTTGCCAGCACTCTCAGCTCTCTGACTATACCAAATTCCGCAACAACATTTACTTCTTTCTTCCAACTGTGTCAAAATTATGACTTTGCAAGGACCCTGCTGTACTGTGAGCTGCCAAAATATTACACATGGAAGGCTTCTCCCAAAGTTTTTCTGCACAGAAAACAGGGAGTCGCTGTATATGGTCATCCTGGTATCAGAGCAACAGAAGCTCTTGGTCGTGTTTACACTGTACATCCTACAAATTTTGAATGCTTCCATCTCAGAAGTCTGCTATATGGAGCATACACACGGTCAGATTTGTCAGACTTGTCAGATTTGTCAGATGAACGACTGAACGATTGAACGATTTGAACGATTTTACCAAAGTTTTAAACGATTTGAACGATTGAACGATTTGAACGATTTTACCAAAGTTTTAAACGATTTGAACGATTGAACGATTTTTGACTACATTAAAATGAATGGAATCGTCCAAGTCTGACTGCAAACCCATCAGATGTCAGATATCGTTATCTGACAAACGGGAACGCGCATCGTTGATCGTCCGTCGTTCAGGCATGTCAGATATGAACGATTTTCCTTCAGATATGAACGACTGAACGATTTTTAAATCGTTATCGTTCATATCTGAAGGAAAAATCTGATCGTGTGTATGCACCATTACACAGTTACAGGTTGGAGGATGATGTGTAAACAAACATTCTTATAATCCCGGGCAACGCCGGGTACTCCAGCTAGTAGAATATATAAGCAAAGCTGATCAACATTCTATCGGATCATGGGTCCATATTCACCGGACAAGGAAGTAAAGACCCATAACAAAAGGCAGATATGACCAGGCATAGCCAAAAAATATGAAGGAATGTGCCGATCCGGCCATAGCTCCTCCAACTGCCATTTTATAATAACCGGACAAAAACCACAAAAAGAAGAAACCGCGCTACTGCTGCTAAAAGATTAATTGTGCTTAGTTGATCCAATAAATAGGCTTCTCTGAATCACAAATACACACTTATTAAAGCAGACAATCTGAAACATTGTAAAATATATCTACATGTAATAACAATATATCCAGCACACTGCTATATATGAAAAGTTCTCTTAATGGATCTAAACATGAGTTGTCAGGCCCAATTCCATATAATTGATCAATAAGGATATGGTCTCGGTTTGAATAAAATGGTAGAATGTATACTTCTATGCTCACCACTTAATAATATCCTATAGTGTGGCAAGGATCCAGACTTAATTTTTCTCCAGTTCACGATAGGTGCTCTCCAAGCCAGCGGTTCATGTAAAGTACAACCAATGTGGGATTGGTACTTGTAGTGCGCCGGTTCTCCCATCACTTGCGGGATCTGGATGTACTGCTGTGTCTGGGGAGAGCTCGTCCACCTGTGGTGGGATACCGGCAGCACTGAAGATCTTAGACTCTTGTTCGGGTTCCCTTATGGAACTGCAGAATGTCTTGAGTGCGGAAGGAAAACCTTGCTCCTGTGCTTACACAATCAGCTATTAATGAACACACTGATTTTTGAAGAATATTTCTCATATTTATTAATAATTTTTATTTCAGATATTTATGTTTTATTGATTGTGTGCCACAAGCGCCAGGTGCAGACTGAGGGGGGTTAGTATTACTGCTTATCCTCAGTTTCTGTTTTCTTTTCTTTATAATTTTCAGTATCAATATTCTATGGAGGGTGTGGGGGGACCAGGGAGCTTAAATATTGCATTAGATCAATTACATAATGTAATCAATGCATATGCTAGAATAAGCTATAGCGCACACAGTGATGTAGCAGCGCATATTTATCCTACTACATGACACCATCGCTAACACATATGGGGTTACAACAAGGTGACTCGCACTTACGGTAGCTCCGACCTCGGGTCTATTTGTTCGCAGTCCCATAGGGTTGCAAGGGGGCAATTTCAGCTACCCTTGCTGGCATTTCTATACTGTTGCAGCGGCAATTCACCCACCTTACAGCTAATTGAATTGACCCCTATGTCTTTGCACAGAACTAGACGATTACGCCAAAAGGTTTTTAAAAAGTATATGACTAGATGCCAACTGATCCATCAATGGCAAAAAAGTGACCATAGAGCAAGCTTATGACACCAAGTTTTAGCCCAGGGAGATTTAAAAAAATAAAATGGGAAGAGGAAGAGAGACAGAGCAAAATGCAGACCCCTTTGTTTCATAAACATATATACACAGTATGTTGCTCCACACAATGCACCTATAGGCCACGAGAAAAGGTATATCTCCTTAAAAGGAACAACTTTCACCCCATTTATGTAGATTTCATTTTATTTGACTAAATATAATTTCGAACTCCCACTTATTTTAGTGGGGGGTACAAAGAAAAAAAATTATGCAATAAGGAAACAAATACATGGGTACAAATACAATGTATTTGCAAGTATACAATATACACATGACTAAGGACCCGATTCAAAGTTGTACACACTGCCAATGATTTCGCAAATGGAGCAATTTTTTGCTACAGCAGATGTACGCTGCAAGTCTTTATTCGCTGTGTGATTGACATGCAGGAACGTTTGGGGCAGGCAACAGGAATTGTTGGTTAAAAATGCAGGTGTGTCTTGACCGTTTCAGGTGGGGCGGGGGGGGGGGGGGGGGGGGGGGGGGGGGAGTCTCTCAACCCGCACCTGCAATCCCGTAAGCGGGAACCGTGGCTCTGGTGTCTCAATTACGCTGGTCATCCTGAGTGACCATAGACTCACTCAAGTAGTTGAGGCTTGCATGATCTGCGTCTGATGCTGATGAGTATGCAGTTGCAGACAGCTGTGATGGCTCAGGGGGGGCGTCGCAATACAAATCCCGGCCCCTGTGGCATTAGCATATTTCACACATCCACAGCCGTGAAAATCGCTGCTGTGGGAGCATTAGCATACAACTCTGAATCAGTAAGTAAAGATCAGCCTACATAGCCTGCATAGATTGCATAAACTTAGGCCTCGGACCACCTTTAAAAAAAACTAATTCCAACTAGACCATTTCAACCCAGAGGACAAAGTGGATGTGGAGTAATGATAGAACCGCCAGATGTCTCCATCATGAATCTTGGGTTAAGTTTGTAAAGAAAAAAAAAAAAAAAGGGGGTGGGGGATGCATCTCATTTACCAAAACTGAGCTATGGCAGCTATACAAATTTGACCCATTACGTAGAGGATATATGCATATTTACCCTTTTCACTCAACTAAATGGAGTCCAAGTCAAAACATGAAGAGGCGTTAATGTAATTTGGTGTTTCTTTGAACACTTATAAAATGCACAATGTGTGAACAAATCCTAACGTACGTAACATGGTGATCGGATTATCTCTAAAACGTCAGCAAAGCTTAAATTTAACACATCCAGCTATGCTGTCAGATATGGCAACCTAAATAATCAATCAAGAAGTCAGCAGTTTAGGTCTAACAAATGACCATCATTTGCAGCTTAAACAGATTTGCTGGAGGATTTAGGGCTCATATCATCATCATCAATTTATATGGCACCACAAGTTTTCCGCAGCGCCTTACAAAACACATCAACAAATAAGTGATCAGTGACTTACAGTACAATACAATGCAAGACAAGGACATGGATAATATACATTGCTACATTAGCAACCATAACACCCACATAAGCAGCAGAGCATAAACAACCAAATGTTAGGTGCCCTAGTGGGGAGTAAGAAGTAGATGAAGGCTAAGTAGGAAGAAGCACAAGAGGGTAGAGGGCCCTACAAACAGGAGTGACACAGATGGGGCAGACCGGGACGAAGGAACATGTAGTAGCAAATTAGTATGAGAGCTGGAAGGCTTTAATGAAGTAGTGGGTCTTGAGAGCCCGTTTGAATGATTGTCGAGAGGTGGAGAGTCTGATGGGGAGAGGGAAAAAGTTCCAAAAGGAGGGGAGCAGCATGGGCAAAATCTTGGAGATGGGAGTGGGAGGGAGTAATTAGTTGGCATGAAAGGTGGCGTGCATTTTTATTGGGCTGAATCAAATCTCTTCCATAGACTCCAATTATTCTACATAGTTGGAATGGAGGTCTTGGATTTCATTACTGCCCCTAAGATAACTCTATACACTCCTACAATATACAATGCTACCAGGATGCAATTTGCACTTGGAGCCATTGCTGGGTCTGTCATTTCACACATTGTTCGTGGTGTGTTTTTGCATTTTTTACCAATTGTACACAGCCAAATTAATTATTGCTACTTATAAATGGGTATTTCTGCTACTATCACATCAATTTGCTAAAATCAGTGAGGCACTCTGTAGCAAATATTTGGGAGACATGACTAATATTGGATGGTACTGGTTCTTAAGGGGCATATCCATTAGGCGACCTGAAAAACTGAATGACTAGCGTTCAGTCCTTCAGGTCGCCTAGGTGCGGTGCCCGCACTGAACATCATTCAGTGCAGGAGTCTGGCCTCCTGTCTGCAAACATGTGGAACCTGACGACGATAGTCGTCAGGTTGACGAGCATGTTCCACAAATAGTCGGCATCGCTGGTCCTTGCCGGCTATCCATTAGACGACTTTCTGAACGCTCCGACCAAAAACCTCCTGGTTTTGGTCGGATCGTTCAAAAAGTGGTCTAATGGATAAGCCCCTTTAGTGAATGACTATATTCAGCATGATCATGAATACTGGTTTATTAAC
The DNA here is from genome assembly GCA_031769625.1 of Taudactylus pleione. Lineage (NCBI taxonomy): Eukaryota > Metazoa > Chordata > Amphibia > Anura > Myobatrachidae > Taudactylus > Taudactylus pleione. The sequence goes on along the minus strand of JAUIMM010000281.1, from coordinate 14,851,409 downwards.
AAAACAGCTGTCTCCAATTTACTAACAGTTTCCAAGAATAGGTGCATTTTTTCCAGCAAGAACCCTATGTTTGGTCTTCTGGCTTTCAGAATATGTTGCTGGTATATATAAAAGATAGTATTACAATTCAGCTTCCAAAGCACATAACATATTAGAACATTATGTATCAGTATCACTTCCACATTTCACAGGAACTCTGTAAAATACAACAAGCAAGCATTTGTGGAGATGCAATAGCATATAAATTTCTGAGACACTGAAATACCCTGCAGTGTTGCACAATGCAGATAGCGATTGTAACATACATTAAACAGTAACAATAAAAATGAACTGAGTTTATCACAGCTTACAAACAATAAATGTTATGGTTCAGCATCTATGACTGTCGTGTAATTAAACATGTAACTGCTCATATGGAATTTTTTTGGTTTTTAAATGTTGGCATTTTCGGGATAGCTTTCAATTACACTCTGAACTTTGAAAGTTATTCTTTATAAAGCAGCAGAGATAATGCATAGACCGCTGCTTTATAACTTCAGTCATGTAAACAGAGATTATTCACCATATATTATCCATGTAAGGCCCTTTGCAGTAGTGCTGTCAGTGCTCCAGGTTTGCCATCCCCAGCATGGATCTATTAGCCTAGCTGGACCACAACAAACTCATATCAAGCTCTCGGATACAGCAGGAATCCAGCTGGACTGCTGTATAGCAGCTCCATGCTGGTACACCACTTGCAGCTACTTTTCACTGGCTCCACAGCTAATATAGAAACATAGTTAATTTACTCCTGGACTTTAAATCCTACTAAGTGGCAACTATTTGCGAGCATAACACGGCATGTTTTGCTGTTAATATCATTGCGGTTTTACATTTTGGACTTAAAAACGCAGAGCAGCTTATTCAATTTATCCCATGTTTTTTTGCTGGCTTCTATCCCAGATTTCCAATGCCCATATTATTATTATTTCAAGCATTGTGGGGTAATGGATGGTTATAGCATTTTCTAAACAAACTTTAAAGACCACACCTGCTATATACCGCAAATATGGTCAGTACAGATAAACAATATAGCTGCATACACACACACTACGATTTTGTAAATGAACAATTTTAGTAAACTATTTTCGTTAATTTTTTCCCTTGAAAAAATGAACGAAAATAGTTTACTAAAATCGTTCATTTACTAAATGTAATGAACGATTTTTTTGAACTACAAACGCTTTTTGCATATTCACTTACTGAAAATCGTTGAGTTGGTCAGTCTGACTGAGCTACAAACGTGAACGCGCATGAACGATAATCGTTCATCGTTTTAACTCAGAAAGTGAACGATTTTTTCAACGATTAACGATATCGTTATTGATAATCGTTCAAAAAACGTTGCGTGTGTATGCACCTTCAGAATGTCATGAATGCTTTTACAACCACATGTCCTAGCATACCCGGCTACTTGCCCTATTGCAATATTTAATAGTCATTTTCACAGAATATATAACTTCTGAGAGCCTTCTAATGATCTTTTTCTACCTGAGAGACATCACCTAAAAAGTACATAACGATACAACTGTCAGCACATGCAATCATTTCATCTGGCTGCTGTAAACAATGTTGCCCATGAAATTTTTATCTGGCTAGGTGGTAAATAATGTTGCCTATTGATTTTATTGGCCCAGGTGTTTAGTAAAGAGGAAAAGCAGGAAAGAAAAAAAACAAACAAAAACACACACACACACACACACACACACATTGTGTCACATGCAAATCAATCATTCCATCCACCCATCAAATAATCTGATTTATCCAAACTAGGGATGTGCATGGACGAACTTTTGTCCAGGAATGATGATGTTCGTCCATGTAAGATGACGTTTTGCCTCTTTCTGAGTTCCGTTTTTTTGGAGGGAAAAATCCGAACTCAACGTGCAAACTCGAACCTATCCGAGCCTGCACATCCCTAATCCAAACTGGCCATTCCAGTAAATGGTTAAAATGGATAAGACTTGTTCATTTAGTAATTGCGCCCCAAAAGGTCCGGATTGCAGAGTTTGTGGTTTGCATCGGTCCGAAAAGAAATCCTTTAAATTTATCCAACAAATCATTGTTCAGATCTTCCGACGCTATTAGACAATACATTGCGAACATTACTTCTCTTAAATTCACATCTAGGTGTACAAATTAGCAGTATCAAAAGAGATAATGGAGATAAGAGAGTTCGGAGTGCCTTGGTTAGGCATTCTAAACAAGAGAACAACATTTTGCCTGTGTATTTAAAAAGGGGAAAAAAAAAAAAAGTTCAAAACAGATGCTCCATTTGCCAAGAAGTTCTTATCTGAAGAAATGAAATCTGTATGCAAACTTAAGGTGCGTACACACTAGACGATATTTTGCATGATTTCCCACTTTCAAAACATCGGAACGAAAAATCGTGTAAAATATGTCCAAATCGCGAGTGTGCACTCACGATCACGATGCCGATGTGCATCCCTGCGGGTCGTACATCACATCTTCAGATCTGCCGTGCTGTAGGTAAGATCTGCCAATCTCGTTAACAAGATTCAGGTCGTTGGTCAGATAGTTTATCAGATTGTGGACAGTTTATGCAAGATATAGTTTGTCTGGGAGTGCAAGGGAGTTCAAGGGAAATCGTTGACGACATTGCATCTTTTGCGAGTCGTCTAGTGTGTGGGCACCTTTAGGAAAGGCACCAATATCTCTAAGAAGGCAAAGTATGAAATTCTCAGAAAAGACAAGCGCTAAGGTGGGAAGATTGGTATGCAAAGAGCCCAGTATCAAGTGTCACTCAGACACAACTATACCTAAATTCCAAAGCAAGACTCTCCGAGAGTGCTTAACTCCAGGGTTTCTGGAAGAAGCACACCGCTACACTGGCAGTCACACAGGCTCTTACTGACACACTTGTAGCCAATCACCAAGGTGTTGACACTTCAAAAAAAATCATGTCCTAGTTGTAAAGCCAGTCACTTTAAATGCCACGTGCAAACCTGCACTATTCATACCTAATCTGCATTGTCACAGGAGTTGTACAAGCAAAACTGGAATAATATACAAAATCTCGGGGCAAGCAGAAGGTTTGTTTATTCTAACAGGTAATTTGAATTATTTGTAGTTTCATTAATCACTGACATTGATGCTTAAAAAAAGTGAAACATGTCAAATGAACATACATTTAACAATTTGTCTTGTCTTTTTTTACTTGAGATGAAAGGCATTGGAAATTACTCCATTAGAATCAATGGGTGCGATTCAATTGTTTTTCCGACTGGCTTTTTTTATTTTATTTAAGGAGCAATTCAATTGTTGCTCCGTCCGAGCGCGATAGCCGCCGGCACAGACATTTCTGCTCGCACACTCAGGAGGTAGAGAGCAGAAATGTGAGAAAACCATGGTTAGGGCACGCTAAAGGCAGTTAATGCGCCCTAACCAGAGCTTTAGATGGGTTTAGCAGTTTTACACAGCTAAACCTGGTCTAATAAGGCTTGAAGATGGTGATAATTAATGGAGCGCCCAGAACAATTGATCTGCAATAGTGGGCCCTCATTATCGCTGCCCACACATATGAATCACTCCCAATGGGCGGAATTCAATTGATTATTCCCCCCTTCGCACCCGACGAAGCTATTCTATTGTTGCTCCTGTCGGGTGCGATCAGCTGATAGCGCTCAATTTCAGCTCGCAGCCCCAGAGGGTTCGGGCTGAAATCGGCGAGAAGTGTCCTGTTTGGGCGCCCAAACGGCACTTTTCGCGATCGCGCCCAGCACTTTGGTCGGGGTTAGCCGTTTTACGCGGCTAAACCCAACCACTTTGGGTGCGATCAGCGTGAAACGCTGGCACAATTGAATAGCGACCCGCGATCTCCTGTCACTTTAGACGGGAGATGCGGGCCACGAAATCAATTGAATTCCGCCCTATGTGTTTAAAGGTATTGAATGAATTGACACAAACAAATGCAATTATATACTAGAGGGGTTTTAAGTGCTGAAAATGATAGTGAGTTAACACCAGTGGGCATGAAGCCTTTAAACAGTACTCCGTTCACTTATGCTGTAACGGTCAGATTTATTCTCCATGGGCAAGTTGATTAAGAAACACTGCATATGACACGTGATAGGCACACAAGTCTTTTTCCATGTCACTGTATTCAAACAAGTGTCACATCGAAAGACCATATACTGCTCACAAAATTTGTGGCATTATTTAGTTCCATTACTTCGCAACATTGTTAATGAAAATCTAATTCAATCACAAAACATAACAGTCTTAAATGGAGCAACTGGACATTTTCTCTGCTGTAGTGCTGTCATAAGAATATGTTTTAACACCAGAGGAAGATACAGAAAACAACATGTAAATAAAATTTTGAACATGAATCCTGCTGACAACACATCTGTAAAATCCAGGTTACTCGGATAGCATCTTTGGCTGTTCTCCCTGTTGGTCTTAGGGCTAGGATTGGACTCTGTATTGGATGAATTCCCAGAAAGGTAAGCCTTTATTCCATTGCACATAGAGTGGCACAGACGGTCTCTTGCCTAATCAAAAAAAAAATCTAACCTCTTAATTAACAAAGCGCTTGTGTTCATTCATGGGACTACATCACCGAAGACATGGCTGGCAGCAGGTTATATGTATATATAGGAAATATGAGCATTTTTTTTTCTGGTATTCTACAGTTTTTACACAAAATAGAACACCCCACATTATATCACTACCTCAACCACACGTTTCTGTGAGGTCCCTTCAATATGTGTATGCTAAACGAACACGACCTGCTGTGAAATATTTTACCTATAATTCCATGGCATTAAACTGTATGGGACACTTACAAGTGTTCAGTATTTTCGGCCTGTCATTACAACAGGAGTTACTTAACTGAAAAGAGTGCAATGAGCCTTGTTCCCCTGTAATGGGACTAGTCGCTAGTGAATAGTTACATTGAGGCTGCCATTTCTGTGGACTAGCTGACCCTTATTGATCAGATCACTGGTCAACATGGCAAACATATACAGACGTGTACTCATGCACTGTGGCTTCTTTCGCGCCAAACAGCCCCTGTCGGCGTACCAAGTCCCGGATGACTATGCCGTGCCAAGAGTCTGTCTAGCTCAAAATGTGCGTCTTGTCTGCACAAAACAACTGGGAGCAACAAAACTACATTGCACTTATCAATTTGATGTGCGACATTTGAATCTGTGTGTGCGATGGTGTCTGAATCTGTGTAAGAAGGGCAGCAACGCATGGGCCGAGGCTTTTTCTCACACCAAGTTCCGTGCTTCATCTGCGACTTTGTATATGTTTAAAACTAATTCCTGTGTGGTTATAGTCGCAGCCCAGCGTCTCCCGTACAGTTTTGGCTTGATTCAATTCAGCGCGATGCTGAATAGCCCCGGGAGGGAGATTCCGGAGCTGTTCAATTCACAGTTGACCTACAGTTGCCAGTTAAGACGGAAAATGCCGGTTCTCACGATTTAACATGGTTGTTTAGTAGCACGAACCGGGATTCTCCGACTAAAGTGCAGACAGTGAGGCTGTTAGCGCTGCACTAAGCAGGTAAACAGCCACGCAATACACTACTCCTCTCAGAGCGTCTCAGTCACTCCGAGCATCTTGCGTCAGGTGTATGAGGACACATCTGTATGCTGCAATTATTTATTTTAAAATAATTACTGAGTTTAGGTTGTTGACAAAAGAAGCTTGAATGTGGCTACTGTCATTAAAACTCTTTCAAGCCTATGTTGTAGAACAGGGATGGGGAACCTTTTTTCTGCTGAGGGCCATATATAGCTCAATATTTGCGGGCCTGCTGCAGGCCACGCCCCCTCCACATGACATCACATGGGGCGGGGCCACAATTGGCGGTGATAACAGCAATGCCCGGAGCATCCTGAGGATGCTCTGGGGAGCTGTGAAGGCAGAGGTGTGACCGTCTGAAGCTTCCTGAGGACTCTACAGGTGGCACTGCTCCATAGATTCTGGCTGCAATGTGCCATTCTAGGCAGCCTGCTAGCCAGATGAGGCTAGCAGAAAAAAACTCTGAGGGCCAGACCAAATGATTCAGAGGGCGTTATACGGCCCCCAGGCAGGAGGCTTCCCACCCCTGTTGTAGAACTTTGTCTGGAAGTGTATTCATTGCTGCCAGAGGAATTGTGACCAAAAATTTCCAACTAGCAATGTTGAAATACATTTATATAAATTTTAGAACATTGTAATATCCCTAAACTTGAACCCTGCGTTAAACAACAATAACTGTTCTATAATGTTTCATGCATGTGTAACACCTGCCCACCTGGATTTCTTCTCTTGCTGGACTTGTTAAATGGTTACACTAATATGTAGTAGAATCTAAAATTATTGATGATTTGGCTAATTTTTAATTAGCCTTTTTGTGATCACAGCTGTCTCATGCACCCCTGTGCAAGCTCATTTATATTAACCTGTGTCAGCTGCCTTTTTGGTAGTATAATAGAAGCTATGTTTGGTGACTGTCTTGCCTTTAAAAGCCATAAGTGGCATGTAAGCTTTAAACTAGGGATGTGCAGGCTCGGATAGGTTCGAGTTTGCACGCGGAGTTCGGATTTTTCCCTCGAAAAAAACGGAACTCAGAAAGAGGCAAAACGTCATCTTGCATGGACAAACATCATCATTCCTGGACTTTTGTCCAGGAATGATGACGTTTGTCCAACGTCATCTTGCATGGACAAACATCATCATTCCTGGACTTTTGTCCAGGAATGATGATGTTTGTCCATGCAAGATGACGTTTTGCCTCGTTCTGAGTTCCGTTTTTTTGGAGGAAAAATCCGAACTCAGCGTGCAAACTCGAACCTATCCGAGCCTGCACATCCCTACTTTAAACCAGTTAACATTTTTTCAGTTTAAACTCTACGATAGCAGCTACCAGGTTTCCATAAGTAAGGACCTGTAGGACCTGCAGAGAAATGGGGTCCCGTGATGTGGGCTGCAGGCTTAAATGCATTGATCAATCCATGAACCAAAACCCCATTATTTATATATTATTGTGAGTGATTTAACAATGGTGAGTGCTGAGTTTATAATATATATATATATATATATATATATATATACACACACACACACACACACACACACACACACACACACACACACACACACACCTGCATATTTGATAACTCAAAAATGAGGAAACAGAGTAGAAAAGCATCCTTCCCCATTTGGTAAGAGATCGTATAATGATGTATTAGGAATTTACTTTGGCAATTGGCCAGAGAGCAACGTACCAGGAAACATACTCATAGCAAGACTTGGAAGAAGCAGCAGCAGCATTCTATTAAAAGACACTTGGGGGGTAATTAAATTCTGAGCCCATCACACATTACCACTTAATGGGAGGCAATCTTCACTAATTTTCATATACTCATCTATGGGGTGAGAGGAAATCTGAACGAAGATATTGATTGCCCAACCGCTTCAGCATCGCTCTAAATTTAATTCCCTCTCTTTAAAAGGCGAACTCCTGTCTCGAAAAAATAAATACTTAAATTTGTTCCTCTCCTAAACTACTAGGGCTGCAGATGTGCCTCCACCAGAATCATTTGGGTCAACACAAACACCTTAGTTGCCGCCCACAAACGTTCCCTGTCTGTCAATCACATTGAGAAGAAATCCTCACTGCGGGAGACATCGGTAATTAAACTTGCCGCATTCTTAGTGCAACTCATACATATGCGCAGATCACCGATAATAGCTCATATATTTAAACATCGGCAATGCATCCATCTCCGATTCATAACTGCAAAAGTTTAAAACAGGGCAACCATGTCATATGAAGTTTTCTCAGTCCATAAACTTTACCACATTCTTTTTAGAGAGAGAAACCTATTCCAACCCATTCAGTTATTTGGGGTTTTTAGTTTAAATTATAGGAAATATAAGTATGTACAGTCAGGTGCATAAATATTGGGACATTGACAGAATTTTCATATTTTGGCCTCTATTCACCACCACAATGGCTTTGAAATGAAACAAACAAGATGTGCTTTAACTGCAGACTTTCAGATTTAATTTGAGGGTAATTACATCCAAATCAGGTGAACGGTGTAGGAATTACAACGGTTTCTATATGTGCCTCCCACTTTTTAAGGGGCTAAAAGTAATGGGACTATCAACTCAAAAGCTATTTCATGGACAGGTGTGGGCTATTCCCTCATTATTTCATTATCAAATTAAGCAGGTAAAAGGTCTGGAGTTGATTCTAGGTGTGACATTTGCATTTGGAATCAGTTGCTGTCGACACTCAATATGAGATCCAAAGAGCTGTCACTATCAGTGAAGCAAGCCATCATTGGGCTGAAAAATCAAAACAAACCCATCAGAGAGAGCAAAAACATTAGGTGTGACCAAATCAACTGTTTGGAACATTCTTAAAAAGAAAGAATGCACCGAAGAGCTCAGCAACACCAAAAGACCCGGAAGACCACGAAAAACAACTGTGGTGGATGACAGAAGAATTATTTCCCTGGTGAAGAAAAAACCCTTCACAACAGTTGGCCAAATCAAGAACACTCTCCAGGAGGTAGGTGTATATGTTTCAAAATCAACAATCAAGAGAAGACTTCACAAGAGTGACTATAGAGGGTTCACCACAAGATGTAAACCATTGGTGAGCCTCAAAAACATGAAGACCACATTAGAGTTTGCCAAACAACATCTAAAAAAGCCATTTCAGTTCTGGAACAACATCCTATGGACAGATGAGACAAAGATCAACTTGTACCAGAGTGATGGGAAGAGAAGAGTATGGAGAAGGAAAGGAACTGCTCATGATCCAAAACATACCACCTCATCAGTGAAGCATGGTGGTGGTAGTGTCATGGTGTGGGCATGTATGGCTGCCAATGGAACTGGTTCCCTTGTATTTATTGATGATGTGACTGCTGACAAAAGCAGCAGAATGAATTCTGAAGTGATTCGGGCAATGCTTCAGAACTCATTGGACGGCGCTTCACAGTGCAGATGGACAATGACCCAAAGCATACTGCAAAAGCAACCAAAAAGTTTTTTTAAGGCTAAAAAGTGGAATGTTATGCAATGGCCAAGTCAATCCCCTGACCTGAATCCGATTGAGCATGCATTTCACTTGATGAAGACAAAACTGAAGGGAAAATGCCCCAAGAACAAGCAGGAACTGAAGACATTTGCAGTAGAGGCCTGGCAGAGCATCACCAGGTATGAAACCCAGCGTCTGGTGATGTCTATGCGTTCCAGACTTCAGGCTGTAATTGCCTGCAAAAGATTTGCAATAAAGTATTAAAAAGTGAAAGTTAGATTTAGGATGGTTTAGTTTGTCCCATTACTTTTGGCCCCTTAAAAAGTGGGAGGCACATACAGAAACCGTTGTAATTCCTACACCATTCACCTGATTTGGATGTAATTACCCTCAAATTAAATCTGAAAATCTGCAGTTAAAGCACATCTTGTTTGTTTCATTTCAAAGCCATTGTGGTGGTGAATAGAGGCTAAAATATGAAAATTCTGTCAATGTCCCAATATTTATGCACCTGACTGTAGGTTAAAAATGGGGGTATGTCTTGGTAAACATGAGTATCTTATTTACTGAAACAGAATTTGTTATTGAAGACCATGGAGACTGCCTTGGTAAACATGTTACCTTTGCCAATAAGCCTATGGGGCCTATGTATCAAGTTGTTTTTACATAAAATTATGCAGAAACTGTACTGATGTCACAATGCAGGGGATTTCACCGAAATCTCCAGCAACGTGCTAATTAGCACCTCAGATCGCAGTCACCATTATTATCATTGGGGACTACTATCTGACCCCTATGTACCAAACTCCAAAAAGCAAAGCTTTACAGAGTTTGGCCCTGGTAGTTTACACAATCTTCAGATGGTGTAAACTGCTTTAAGCCTATGGAGGCTCAAATGCATCTCTTGCAGCCCCAGCCGGCTCCAGAAGCGGACACTGTGCGCATACGTATTGTCAGCTTCCCCCGAGGAAGTGTTTCACTGCTGTGAAAGACTTCTACAATTTTCCGGGGAAATAACTCACAGGGACAGCAGTTACCGCAACCGATGTGCCTGCGAGTCCCCCTTTGTACAAAGCGGGGATATGGTCATTAAAAATGAAAACAACCCCTGCAATATGGATAGATAATAATCCTGACAGTTCCGCGATTATTAGTACATAGACCCCCAACAGCCCTTAAAATAAGTCCAACTGGAAGACTAATATTTGCCATACTTTGAAAGAGAACCTTCAAAACAGTGCAAGGTTTACATTAATTTCATATGTAAATTGTAATCACTGATGTTAGCTTTCAATAAAGTGAGTGAACTGTTTCTCAAACCCCCCCCCCCCCCACACACACACAATTTTAACAATATGATTTATATACCTGTGACTAGAAATATGGGGTCTATGTACTAATAATCGCGGCACTACAGCTATTATTAATGTTTCAACTTGCCGGGGATATTTTCATTCTTAATAAAAATATCCTGGCTATGTACTACCAGGAACTCACATGGGGACATACCACTGTCCCCATGAGGTATATCCCCGGGATTTCGAAAGACTTCCCAGTAAAAACTGACACTGCGCATGCGCACGGCGTCAGCTTCCTGGCTCTCTCTCCTGCACCGGGAGCCCCATAGGCAAACAGTAGTTTACACCACCTGAAGATAGTGTAAACTACCGGGGCTAAACTCTGAAAAGCATCGCTTTTTGGAGTTTAGTACATAGGGGTCAGATCGTAGTCCCCATTGATAATAATGGGGACTGCGATCTGAAGTGCTAATTTCTGTGAAATCTCCTGCATTGTGCCATTAGTACATAGGATCAATACATAAAATTATGCAGAAACTCCAGTTTCTGCATAATTTTATGTAAAAAACAGGTTGATACATATGCCCTAATGTTTACATATCAAGAATAACAATTGATCCCTGGATCAAAGTTGTACTAAATCAATTTACAATAGTGGCCAGAGACTATAATTTTTCTACAAAATTACACCCTCCCTCTTTTGTTTGAATTACATATCCGCCATAGTAATTGCTGAGTATTTAGAAAAGAGAATGTGTTCACATATCTAGAATAATAGACTGCACAAGCATCCTGTGATGAGACATAAAGTTAAGTCCTACAGTAGTTAGGGAAGTGAAACTTCTTTGTATTTTGGACCTTACAACTAACTTACAATAACACAAGCTAAATGCCTCATTCCCTGACTACATGTAAGAAGAGTACAAATACAACTTACTTTAGCAGCAGTATAACCACACCAGTCACATCTTTAAAACAGAAAAATACAAGACAACCTATTTGTTCACACCTAAATCCATCTATAATATTTACCCTCTTATCAAATTGGCAGATTCATCTTAAATAACTTGATGAACAGGCACATAAACGGGCAACATACACAAAGCTGTCAGCAGTGGGTGATATTTATCACAGACACACATATATATCTATACACACACATCATTAGGTGCAGGTATGGAGAGGTGTGTTTGTAATATTCATGAACCGTTTAAATGGGTCAAACACCAAGATACACACATCAGCCTGTCACTGACATGAGTAAACACATTTCATTGACATAAGCAGAGCCCTTCTCCCCGTGCACTTTCACTCCAGTGGCAGGAGGGGAGGGTGCGCTAGGCCTCAGTGCTGCAGACATAGCCCAAACTGTCATGTGGGTGTAAGCTGCTCCCCTGTCACCGGGCTGCAGCCAAAGTTGCTGATTATTATCCGGTTACCGGTGCTGCTGTTCACAGTGATCTCAGCCACGGCTCCATAATAACAACAATAATAATAATAATAATAACCCCTAGGCCACTCCAGGGAGAAGTTATTCTAAATCTGCGTAGCGGCGAAGGCCAAGACTTTCCCGGCAAACGCTGACTGCACAGGGAGGGGGGAGACATCACAGGTCTCCCAGGACCCGGCCAGATCCCAAACTCCAAGCAGCAGCAGCTGGGAAGGAAATGCGGACTGGGGGGGGATGAGTAGGGCCAGAACTGCTCCCCGACATGTCCTCCCTCCATTACCACATCTAATGGAGCGACTCCGGTTTCTCGCTGCTTTACAAACTATGTAGCAGCAGCCTGTAATATACACTGCAGCCCGGCACAGGGGTAATTGCATTGCATCATGTAGTCGCACAGCAGAAAATTAAGGGGGTGCGACATTAAGGGGTTAAAATACAGTTTTACAAAAGGGTTAAATAATTAACGAGAACCCAATCCAGCAATTCTAGGAAAAGGTAACACAACCAGCAAAGTGCCGCACTGTCCTGTCACACACCCGCCTGGTGATCTGTAGCTGCTCTGTGTGCGATACTGGTGACTGGTAATTCTTCCTGCTGCACAACAAACATGAAGGCGATCAGCAGAGACAGAGACTCCCATTATGCCTCCCCGTGTCGCTCCCTTACCTCTGGTTCCATAATGGTTCTCCTCAGCCGCCCTGCAGCCACTAGCAGTAAGGGATCATGGAAGTATCAGCAGCAGCCACAGTATACGTATATACAGCCAGCTCCAGGCTCAGCAGACTCCGCTTCTCCTGTAACAAGGTTAAATCCACAGACTCCTCTTTGCTCTCCCCAGTGCTGCTGCCTAAGATGTCTGGCCGGAGCTGCTGCTGCTTCCCTGTGCTCTGTGCCGCGTTACAGAGCAGCAAGTTTGTGATCATGCTTTGCTTGGCTCCTTCTGTGTCTGTGATTCTGCAAGAGATTGATGGCACGGATCCAGCCAAGTCTTACACCAAACAAATAGCTTTCACATTTCTCCCTGGGCTTTTCTTAAAGGGGCAGGCTCACTTTCACATCATGTTTTTCTGTCATTTGATCTCCTACTGGTTGTCTTCATACATAATGTTTTGTGTGTTTTTGCCAAGCTTGCATTGTATTTTCCAAAGGTTCATTTTGATTTAAATCTTTATGCATTTTAAAATCGGGTAAATCAAATAAAATGCTTTTATACAAAATAAGGGTAAATTACTAGGTTATTATTTTCTACTCATAATTGCTGCAGTTTTAAGATGTTAGTTTATGGTGCATAAATAGTAAATACATTATACTTAGTAAGACTTGATGTCGGATATCTCTGCAATGCAGTATATATTGTTTCATCAAACTCTTTGCCCCCACAGCGCTTACACTCAACAGCTATGAAAAGTCATACAGGGGCCCATTTATCATTGTATATTTGAGGTATAATCCCCTAAAACATGGTTTCTATAGACAGCGGCATCCCGATAGCCATAGGAGTGACTGGTGAGTATTTTTGTAACCGCTATCCTAACCCACCCTTCTTGGTGCCTAACCCTCACCCCTCTAGTGCCTAAACCTAACCTCCCCCTCACCGCACCCTAAACCTAATCTCCGCCCCTAGTGCCTAAACCTAACCTCCCCCTCCCCGGTGCCTAATCCTCCCTCCCCGGTGCCTAACCCCCTAGTGCCTAACCCCGCTAGCTAACGCTACCCTCCCCCTGCACCCTGATACTTACCTTCGGGATGCCGGCGGTCGGGATACTGGTGCCGGGATCCCGACCTATCGGGATTTTGGCACTGGTATTAAGACCGTCAGCATCCCGCACGCCGGGATGCCGACTACATCCCCAGCTAACGTCATCTGAAGATGGCATTAGATGCTGTAGCCTATGGACTACACGGCGCATAATTAGCCGGTGGAACCCTTCCCGACAATGGTGGCCTTGCATGTGCAATCCACGGGACTGTGTATGCGCAGAAGCCCCGGCAGCTCTCCCGGAACATTGCAAGGATGGGCTCCTTTCAGAGCCCATGTACCTGCATGTGCCGGATGATACATCTGGACACTATGATTGCATATTGCAATGCGATCATGGGCGGTAATGTCAAGCCCAAATTGCATGGCAATAGCAATAATTAATAAATGGGGGCCATAGTGAGAAAATTTAATTTCAGAACTCAGATTTACTAAACGTCAGACTTTCAATGCCGGCGATGATCAGCGACTTTGTTCGATGTTTTTCAAAGGGCAATAGTAATTAATGCTAAACACGCCTGATTTACCATTAATTACTATTGCAGTTTGAAATTTTTCAGTCAAAGGCACCGACTATCGACACCTTTGAAAATTCATCATTTGGTAAATGTTTCCCCAGGAGTTCGCAAAGATTTACCATTTTGTGACCAAGATAACCAACTAAACTGATATTTTCTTTCCATGGTCTTAGATCCAAGGGGATTAATTATATATTATCACCTTGACCTGGAAATAAAATTTATATCACAATAAAATATATTTTTCTGTCACAGAGCTGCTAGGCATTCACTTACTCACCCATCTATGGAGAGCACATTTGCATGTATCTGGGACAAGCCACAAGGATGTTACAGATTAATAAAGTAGACCTGGCAACTTCAGAATTAATAACCAGTGCAGAGACGAAAACAAGGCTGTATCCGTCTCTTACAAAAAGTTTTGTTACACAGAAACCCCCCATGCGTGCGCCAATGAATGGTTGGGGAATCCCTTATATTTTCTTTGGTTGCAGGTATAACATGCCCTTTGGCGCCACCCCTTAATCTCACCTTTCAGCCGGTAATATTGCTATTTTTCAATTGCATCCCATATGCTGATGTGCACACTGAACATTGCTGCAGCACATTGTGCTCAATTGAAGTTCCCAAGTATGTTTGCAAAATGTCTCTACCTCTACAGATATAGAAGTGCTGCTAAGTAATTTGATCAAGGAGAACAGTGGCAGAATGGGGTCATTTTAAAATGTAATTTAGTATAATTAGCATTATACTGTATATATAATAATACAAATTATATTCTTTGTAAAACCATTTAACAGAGTGATAGTATTAAATAATGTGTTGTCTTGTATGACTGTATTTGTGAAATATGATTAACATCTGTGATTTTAAAGGTCACGGCTTTACATGTTTATGCTGTAGGACACACAATTGGAGATTTCTAGGAAGAGGGATAGCACATTTCAAAGAAAAGCCTGCAGGCTTTTTACTTGTTGCTACTAAGAGTTAACTGAATATTTGACTGGGGAGGAGGAGTTTATGGTGACAAGTCAAATATACTCAAATGTACTTCTGTAATTCCCCATGTGACTTCACAAAAGTCCAACCCTTAAAGTGCTGATCATAGCCACAAAGCAATGTCAATATTATTACTGATAATTCACCTTTGTCAGGCTTCCCTAGTACACAAACGCAGGAGATTCATTGACAAAAGCTTGTTCTTTTTTTTTTTATTTCCATTTTAGAAAGCTTTGTTCATTCTGTGTTTTTTAATAATGCTTTACTTTCAGTCAGTGTCTATACTGCTGTAGCCATGGTATTGCTATGTCTGCCTCTATAAATCTTGAAATTGCGAAGCTGAATAGGGTTACAGTTACCTCCATTAGAGAGAGAGAGAGGTGTATGCTGCATAGTTTTTACCAGCAGAATGACTATAAAAATTTCTACTTAAGCACTCCCATTTTTATTGATTATAGCAATTTGTGCAGTGAGCTCAGCAAAGAGGTGACAGTATGCAAGTAACTTTTTGTTTTTAGCTCTTAGTACTATTAGCGTGCTGCCAATACTTTTTTTTAACAAACCAAAGGGGTCCCTATAGGCAGAATTTCAGTAACTATTACTTCCCCAGGTGTGTGTGTGTGTGTGTGTGTGTGTGTGTGTGTGTGTGTCTGTGTCTGTGTCTGTGTGTTTGTTGTAGAAGCCCTTGGGATTTCCCTGAAATCCAGAAACAGCAGCTACAGTATGATTAAACATTATGCAGATCTGCTACTCCCATGGTTAGTGTGTGGTAATTTATAATCAGGGATGAAAGCCTAGGCTTTCTATCGCATGTGTCAGTGACCTCCATATAATACAGAGAACATCAGTGACTGCCATATAATATGTAAAACACCACTGTGACCGCCATATAGTACAGAGGCCATCACAGTGACTGCCATAAAATACGGATAACATCACAGTGATTGCCATATAATAAAGACAACAACACAGTGACCATCATATAATGCAGAGAATGATTAGGATTTTTTGGCTGCAGGTTAAGGTATATGCAGAGTCTTACTTGGTAAACTTTTTGCCATTTTTGGTTCATCCTCGTATTATCCTTGGTGGCAGGTGGTTGCTGATGGCTGTTGGTGCTGAGGCTCACAAGGCCATTCTCCAAACATGGAATCATCCTACCTTTCCCTCCCTAGCATTGTTTAGGGCCAAGCTCTTTTATAGCTTCCATATGAACTGGTTGTAGGTGATTCTCTTTAAAGAATCCAAAACAGTATGATTTTTCAACATGTGGGAGAGCTATATTGATACATTATCCGCAGAAATAAAAGGCCAAATTCATTGTTTACATCATACCTCTTGGTACCTCCTATATGAGATGGCCGGTGATCCTTCTGTCCTGCCCTAATATGGTTGGTGGAGTGGCTTATGTTAGGGGGGACCTCTCTGGGGCAGGTGGGCTTGAGATAAGAGACAAGATTTTCTGCATTGTATGTTTTGATATAACTTTTATTTTTACTGTACATTTTTGTTGTTGACTAATTGGCTGATCTGTTATTTTTTATTTTTCTTTATGTTGACTTTTTGTCATGTATCAGTGTTTTGCTTCAAATTTTTACTCGTGATGCTTCAATAAAAATACAAAAATAATTCAAATATAATACAGAGAGCATCACTGACCACCATATAATACAAAAAGCATCATTTACTGCCATATAATACAGACAGCATCAGTAACCACCATGTAAAAGTGACCGCCATATAGTACATGGAGCATCAGAGACTGCCATGTAAAACAGCATTAGTGACTGCCATATAATACAGAGAACATTAGTGACCGCCATACAACACTGGGAGTATTTCTGAACACCTTACAATATCATTCCCTCATCATTAATTAATCTTCAAAATCATTAACTGCTTCAGCTTCAAAATAACAACCCCCATTTAATATTTAATGAAATTAACATAATTAACCCCTTTACAATAATTGCCTTCATAATCCCCATTATTAATTAGCCCCAACATCATCAAGTAATTACATTTACATTAATGTACATTTAACCCCTAAGAATACATCTCAGTCCCATAAAAAAAACTTCATTTTAATTAACCCCATTAAATCATTAACCCTATTTTCTTACAATTACCTACCATAATCTACACCCATCACCCCTTCCCCCACTCTTCCCATACCCTGTCTTACCTGTTGGAGATCTCAGCTGTTGCAGCCATACAGCAGCATTCAGGGAAGCAGCAACCTGTCAGGCAGGTCCCGCTGAGGCGGCTGTCAGTGAGGAGGAGGAGGGGCCAAGCAAAGACAGACAGACATGGAAAACAGGCCATGCAACCTGTTGCTGCAGCACACTGCCCCAAGCATGGGATAACTGCATGCTGACCATACTCCTTCCTGCTCACCCTGGCATCCTAAAGTAAAGAACAGTGCTCCAGTGCATTTCCAATATATCAGCTTTACCTTGTCAAGCTTGCAACCTTGGTAGAGAGCTCTTTTATCTGGTGACCAGTGGTTGACATGTAACCTTTCTCTATTATGTCCTAGGGCCAACATAGCAGACTCACTAGCTTAACTCAATTCTAGAACATTTGTCCTACTATGCTGCAGAGATGTAGCAAATGGGAAAGAGAGTATGTCAGTCAGACAATTAAACTTTCTTCAAAAGAAAAGACTGACGAAAAAATCTCAACAAACATCTCTGATATGCCCAAGCCAACATAACTCAGCTAGTCCTAAAACCCTGAATCAAAGACTTGTTATAACTCATATGCAGGTGGTGAAACCGACTTTCAAATTAGAGCTCTGGAGTGCAACTAAAGGTTTCAAGCTGAATTCACAATTAGCAGCATACAGGAGCTCTGGAGTCACAAACTAATGAAATATGCAGATTCTAGTGAAATTCTGATGAAGGACTCGCCTCTCTGCTCCAGTGATGAGTGTCTGAAAGGGAATATGAAAGTTCTAGATAATAGAGCACACAGGAATAATGTATGTATCAAACAGGTCTTAGAACCAGTGGTTGCACGGGCATCTAATTATTAAAGCAAAAATATGTCATAATTGCACTCAAGGCTGTCCTGGTTGGATAGCCTAGGGATGTATCCTCACTCTTAACTCAAAATGCCTAGGCATCTGATAAAACTAATATCCGATAAGAATAGTACCTGAAAAAAGGGATGTTACTTATCTTTATGAAGGCAGAAAGTGTACTTCTTTTCATCGGATGTGAGATTCTTTCAGTGGCCGTCTCTAAGCACTTAATGGCAAGTGGCTCATTAGTATATTTTTGCATTTTGTGCCCACATCTGAATCATGCCCCATATGCAGTAGCTGTCTGCTACACACATTTATTGAGGATAGCTTTACTTTTGATACTTTTGGCTCTTTCTGTGAGACTCTTCTCAGATTTTGTATATTGATACATATGTTGCTAATACAGTAACTGACATTTTGTGCGAAATAACCTTATGTTACAATTGATACGAATATACGTGAAGATTTTATATTGTTGACTAAAACTATTATTATACATATTATGTTTAGAAATTTCCTTTATTAACATGCCAAGAGTACTGTGACTGCCGGACTCATTAATTTAGAGAATGTGTTCTCATAATTCTTGACTTTGACTTTGTTCTTGATGGTCTATTTAAATTTTTCTAGCCGGCCCTGTTAGTTTAGCTTTGCTGGACTCTGCTCTCTCCCAGAACAGACCTATATATAGAGTATATATATATATATATATATATATATTGTGATAGGATCACTGGTAAAGTGGTCTGTGACAGGGACATTTATCCCAGATTCCTGTCTCATGTGTTTTAAATCCCCAGGAGAAAGTCTGCAGTGTAGCAGGCTTGAGTCTCGGCTTTTTGAAAAGCCGGTTTGGGACCTGGGGGTTGTGGGTGAGAGGAGAGGGAGGGCTCCACCCACGGCCACTCCAGGTTGTGGTTCTCGCAGCCTGGTAACAGGCTTGTTAGGGTTTCCACCTGAGAGTGGCCAATTTAAGCCTAGTGTGTGTAGGGCTGATTGTCTCACCTGGGAGAGCAGACAGGGAGTTTGCTCAGAGACACTGTGAAAATCTAACTGTGAGTGCTGTGCTGTGCCTTGGTTGCTGGTGAGGGCATTAGGCCCTGCCAGGTTCTGGTAGTGAGGGAACTACCTGTGAAGTTAGTGCCCCGACAGGGCTAGGATTTATGTTTATGTTTTCTTTATGTTATTTCTGTTTTGCACAATAAAGACTGGCGCCGACCAGCTTGTACTCGAATCCAGTCTGGCGTACTGTTTCCCGGCTGCTGTGTGTGTGTATGGAAGGAGTCCTCTACCCAGGAGAGGGACCCCTAATCTGACTGTGTCACAATATGGTGGAGAATGCGGGTACCCACACACACTGAAGTTGCAGCAAGAGAAAAACTTTCCGTTTAAAAATTAAAGGGACAGACACCCAATTGGTGAGTGTGGAAATAACACTGTGTCCTTGGAGTCCCATAGAGGAGGTGTCAGCCAATGCTCAGAGAGGCAAGGTTCAGCTTCCAACCTACACCCCAGGACAAAATGGAGGACATAATTAAGGCCTTGCTCCAAGCTACAGCAGCTCAGAAGGAAGCTACCAGGGCTCTGCAGGAATCCACCAGGGTGCAACTGTTGGCCTTGGAGACAGCCCAGGGGCAACAACAGGTTGCCATCGAGGAAACCCGCCAGGCCTTAGCGGAAAACAGCCAGGCCATAAAAGAGGTGGTACAGCACCTGGTCGCCCGGCCCAGAGATGTTATTACTGGTCCTCCCACCACCACTCACTCCATACGAGCCAGTCACTTCCTCCAAAAGATGATTTCGGGCGATGATGTGGAGGCCTATCTCGCCGCATTTGAAAGAACGGACGAAAGGGAGAGTTGGCCCCAGGAGCAGTGGGCAAGTCTGGTGGCACCTTTTTTGTCTGGGGAGCCACAAAAGGCCTATTTCGACTTATGCCTGGCTGATGCCAAGGACTATAAAAAACTAAAACAGGAGATCCTAACTCGCTTGGGAGTCACCACCTTTGTTCATGCCCAACGGGTCCACCGCTGGGAGTTCCATATGGACAAGCCTCCACGTTCACAGATGCATGACCTCGTCCATCTGTCCTCAAAATGGCTACAGCCCGAGATGCTGACGGGACCACAGATCGTGGAAAGGGTCGTGATGGACCGATACCTGCGATCGTTACCTGCGACTCTGCGCAAGTGGGTGAGCCATGCAGACCCTAAGTCCGCGGACCAGTTGGTCGAGTTGGTCGAGAGGTTTAACAAGACGTTAAAACACATGCTTAGGAAAGTGGTCGACAAGGATGGTAGGGATTGGGACTACTTATTGCCGTATTTATTGTTGGCCATAAGAGAAGTTCCCCAGTCCTCCACCGGGTTTTCACCCTTCGACTTGTTGTATGGGAGACACCCAAGGGGGTTACTAGACATTGCCAAAGAGACATGGGAGGGGCAGTCTAGTCCTTACAAAACGGTGATTGAGTATGTTTCTCAAATGCAGGAGAGAATTGCTGCGGTAGTGCCGATAGTGAGAGAGCACCTGGAACAGGCTCAACAGGCACAGCAGAGGGTATACAACCGCAATGCTCGGTTACGCAGCTTTGCTCCTGGGGACAGAGTGTTAGTATTGGTTCCCACTGTGGAAAATAAACTTTTGGCTAAATGGCAAGGGCCCTTTGAAATCTTAGAAAGAGTGGGGCAGGTCAATTACAAAGTTTACCAGCCGGGGAAAAGAAAGCCAGAACAGATATACCATATAAATCTGTTAAAGCCCTGGAAAGATAGAACGGTACTGTCGGCCGTCCGAGACCCTCCAGTAAGTCCAGGGCCCTTAGTTCCCGAAGTGACAGTGGCAAAAACCCTGTCGGCAATTCAACAACAAGAGGTCAAGGAGTTTCTGATTAGAAATAGGGTGCTATTCTCTGACGTACCTGGGAAAACCTTGGTCATTAAACATGACATCATCACTGACCCAGGGGTTAAAGTTAATCTAAAGCCCTATAGGTTACCAGAAGAACAAAGAGAATCGGTGTCAAAAGAAATTAAAAATATGCTAGAGTTAGGGGTTATTGAAGAATCACATAGTGAATGGTCAAGTCCCATTGTGTTGATTCCAAAGCCCGACGGGAGTGTGCGTTTCTGCAATGACTTCCGAAAGTTGAACAGTGTTTCAAAATTCAATGCCTACCCGATGCCAAGAGTGGATGAACTGATTGAGAGACTAGGGACGGCAAGGTATTTAACCACTCTTGACCTAACCAAAGGGTATTGGCAACTACCGTTAACCGAGAGCGCCTAACAAAAGACAGCTTTTTCAGCGCCAGAGGGCTTGTTTCAGTACAAGATGTTGCCCTTCGGGCTACATGGGGCACCTGCTACCTTCCAAAGAATGATGGACAGGATTCTAAGGCCCCATAGACGGTATGTGGCTGCTTATCTCGATGACATGGTCGTTCATAGTCCTGATTGGCAGTCTCACTTACCCAGGGTACAAGCAGTGTTGGACTCCATCTATAAGGCAGGTTTGACAGCCAACCCAAAAAAGTGTTGTCTAGGCATGGAGGAAGTAAAATATCTGGGATACACCATTGGCAGAGGCCTGATAAAGCCTCAGCTCAATAAAGTTGATGCCATACAAAACTGGCCACAGCCTCTGAATAAGAAGCAGGTGAGAGCCTTCTTGGGAATTACGGGGTACTACAGGAGGTATATACCCAACTTTGCCACCATGGCAGTCCCACTGACTGACCTGACCAAAGGCAAACAAAAAGTCATGGTAGAATGGAGGCAGAGAAAGCTTTTCAGGAGTTGAAAGTAGCGTTGTGTTCCCAACCAGTCCTGATGACTCCTAATTTTGAAAGGGAATTCATAGTACAAACCGATGCATCAGAAGTAGGTATAGGAGCGGTCCTGTCCCAGAACAAGGAGGGTGAGGAACACCCTATTTTCTATCTTAGCAGAAAGTTGAATGTACATGAGAGAAACTATGCCACAGTGGAGAAGGAGGCGTTGGCCATAAAGTGGGCGTTAGAGGCTCTCAGGTACTACTTGGTCGGAAGAAAGTTCAAATTGATCACTGACCATGCCCCTCTGAAGTGGATGTCTGAAAATAAGGACAGTAATGCGAGAATTACAAGATGGTTCTTGGCGTTACAAACTTTTAAATTTTCAGTGGAACACAGGCCAGGAAGCCAGCTGGCCAATGCTGACGCGTTGTCACGCGTTCATTGTTTGGGGGCTTCAGTTGTTCCGCCCCATAGGTCGAAACAAAGGGGGGGGATATGTGATAGGATCACTGGTAAAGTGGTCTGTGACAGGGACATTTATCCCAGATTCCTGTCTCATGTGTTTTAAATCCCCAGGAGAAAGTCTGCAGTGTAGCAGGCTTGAGTCTCGGCTTTTTGAAAAGCCGGTTTGGGACCTGGGGGTTGTGGGTGAGAGGAGAGGGAGGGCTCCACCCACGGCCACTCCAGGTTGTGGTTCTCGCAGCCTGGTAACAGGCTTGTTAGGGTTTCCACCTGAGAGTGGCCAATATAAGCCTAGTGTGTGTAGGGCTGATTGTCTCACCTGGGAGAGCAGACAGGGAGTTTGCTCAGAGACACTGTGAAAACATAACTGTGAGTGCTGTGCTGTGCCTTGGTTGCTGGTGAGGGCATTAGGCCCTGCCAGGTTCTGGTAGTGAGGGAACTACCTGTGAAGTTAGTGCCCCGACAGGGCTAGGATTTATGTTTATGTTTTCTTTATGTTATTTCTGTTTTGCACAATAAAGACTGGCACCGACCAGCTTGTACTCGAATCCAGTCTGGCGTACTGTTTCCCGGCTGCTGTGTGTGTGTAAGGAAGGAGTCCTCTACCCAGGAGAGGGACCCCTAATCTGACTGTGTCACAATATATATATATATATATATATATATATATATGTGATGATTAGGTTGTGTGGTTGCTTTTTCTCATTTTCCTTTTTTAGGACATGGATGGTGGCATTAAGGCCTACCCCTCATTTTGTTGTTACTGCTTTTTTCCCCTTTTTCCTTGCAGTAACTATGTTGACCCAATACGCATCATCATTTTGTTTTGTTTTTTTTCCCTTTGTTTCTCTTGCCCTTTCCTATACCCTTGGGGATTTTCCGTGCAAATGTATAATATAATTCAATGAGTATTTGTGTTATATCTGTTTCCATCTGTTAGGATTTCTGTTATTTTTTACCCAGTGTGATGGTTAGGTTTTTTTTTTTTTTAAATGTTAAAGGACTAAACTCTCCCAATAAACATATGCTTGCATTATCCACATTTTATAAACATAGAGTGGATATAGTGGCCTTACAGGAAACACATTTCAATGCTAAGAACCCTCCTGTCCTTGAGGATCATAGGTACCCATAAGGTTATTTTGCTAATAGCCCCTTAAAACATAACGATGTTGCCATTTTATTTCGTAACTCAGTTTCTTTTGTTTTGCATGCGCCTATGTCGGATAAAAGTGGGCGGTATCTTATCCTAGTAAGTCAATTGGATGATAAATGAGTGACTTCGGTATCGGTTTATGCCCCTAATTCCAATTAGGCACCATTTATTCGGAAAATGTATTTAGCCATTCCAAAAATGAAACGAGGTTCTTTAATATTATTGGGAGATTTTAATGTAGTTTTAGATCCTAAGTTAGACAAATCAAGTTAGCTTTCAAATGCTTCCTCTTCTCTTGGTCCCCACCTTGCATTTTGTTTGATTTGTATGATGTTTGGAGAGTATCTAATCTCTCGGGATTACGTGGTCTGATCATGCTCCACTACTGTGGAAATGGAATTTATTTTGTCAGCATTTGCCATCTTGCCCTTGAAGACTCTCTCCTCTTCTTCTTTCAGATCCTATTGCTAAACAACACATAGCAGATGTTTTATGTGGAGTCTAATGTTCTCTCTGATACCTCTAATTTTACATTCTGGTGTGCCCTTAAGGCTGTTTTATGAGGCTCCACTATTCAACAGGTGCTAGACTTAAACGTCAGAACATCCAGCTGCAGGGGGATTTGGAGGCTAAACTTAGTGATTTGGAGGATCGTAATAAGTTACATCCTTCCAAAGATTTGCGTAAAGAATTGTCTGCTATTAGAAGTCAAATTAAAATACTTCTTATGGCCTGTACCCAAGCTACATTAAATAGGTTACGCCAAAAATGTTACCTGATGGGTAATCTAATCACGCTGGGAGACTCTTAGCCCACAAACTTCGAACACAGCAAGCCCAAAGATTTAAACATATATTTTCCTGTATAGGTACTAAGACAGCTAATTCATCAGATATTACTAATTTGTTTGCCAATTATTATTCCCAAATATATAATCTGTCCTCTGATACATCCATCCCCCAACCATAATCTTCTATTATTGCTTCTTTTCTCTCTGATATTAGTCTTCCCTCTTTGATGGATGATCAACTTTTGGATTTAAATGCCCCATGGTCCTCTCTGGAGGTGGAAGCAGTTATTCACTTGCTTCATTTGCGGTAAAGCTACCGGTCCTGACGGATTTTTTAATGACTTTTATTTGACTTTTTCTGACTATTTAGCCCCTATATTGATGTCAGTGTTTAATGATGTGTCTGATGTAGGCTCGTTTCCCACAGAGATGTTAGAAGTCCAGGTTGTGACCCTGCCTAGACCAGGAAAGGACATTGCCTTCTTCCAAAATAATCGCCCTATTGCTTTCCTAAATGGAGTTGTGAAATTATGTGATAAGTTGATTTTGAATCATCATTCATCTCTCCTCCCTTCTCTGATTCACCCTGACTACGTAGGGTTTGTGTCTGGCAGACAAGCCTCAGATAATACCCGTAGAGTATTTGATCTTATCAATCATGTCAACTCTTCCAAATCTGGAATGCCCTTGCTCTCCCTTGATGCTGAAAAAGCATTCAACCCCCTCAGTTGGTTATATGTGCTGGCTGACCTTTCCAGATTTGGTTTTAACTTCTATTGTAGCTTTGTATAGCTCTCCGTCAGCAAGGATTTTTAGTAACGGCTTTCTGTCTGACACATTTTTTATATCTAATGGCACACAACAAGGGTGCCCCCTTTCCTCCTTGATATTTGTTTTGGTCATTAAACCGCTTGCCACTAAACTATGGGCAGATGCTGCTTTTCCTGGAGTAAAGGTTGGGGATACGTTGCATAAGCTTTGCCTTTTCACAGATGATGTCCTCCTTTTTCTTACAGACCCCTTGAATTCATTACCTTATCTCCATTTGGTGTTAGATGTGTATAGTGCTGCTTCTTACTATAAGCTCAATGGTATCCGATCATTAGTTAAGCTCAATGGTATCCGATCATTAGGTCTATAGTAAAAAGGTAGACAATGTTTGGGTAGACATTGGAAGTTAGACAGGCAATAGATCGATAGGGTCTGAACGAGTGCACATGTGTGACCCAGTACATCGGTCAAACCATCATACCCCTGAAATGCAGGTCCCTAGAACATAGGAGACACATTCTGAGTAAACACACTTTGCATAGTATATCAACATATTTTGCATCTATGCACCGCTCTAATCCTAAAGATATTAAAGTAACTGGTATAGAACATATCCCTCCCACAGAGAGAGGTGGTGACAGATATTCTAGATTATGTATGAGCGAGAACTTTTGGATACATAAAATGGGCACCCTATATCCAGAGGTTTAATGAAAATATTGAAATGGATTTTTAGACATCGCTATATGATGGGAGGTTCATGAATTATGTTATCTCATTTTATTATTATTTTTTATTTGCTCCCCCTACTTAGATGGTAAATTATCAATACCGACATGTTTGTCATGCGAATGTGATTTGACATTGGAGACCCTCTGTCCGGAGGGATCTAAGGTCATGTATTGTATTGGTATGCTCATACCTTCGGTTCATCAGATTTTTATATTTTTATTTTCATCTTTATTTCTTCTCCATGTCCATTTGATCCTTGAATTATTAAACGTTATATCTATTTCCTCTATCCATTGGGAATATTTGAAATTTCAATGTTGCATTTTTTCTCTATGTTCATTTGATCCCTGAAATGATAAATGCTGTGTCTATTTTTGTATATATTTATCCCTTAGTGTGTTTATTTCAGTATCGGTATGACATCTGTTCATGGCGTTAATTAATACAATTAATATTTTTTCATTTATTCTATTCTCTATATTATTATTTTTCTTATATATTTTTGTATGTACCCTCTTATATATACATTGGGCTTTATAATTTTTATTATTTTTGTATTAATTATTATTTTTTAACTTCCATTTCTTGATGGTCTCATATTTAATGTGTACATATTAATTTATATGAGTTGATTTATGGTATTATTGTTTTTTTATTTTAGGGGTTTACATGTATAAATTGCCCTCTGTTCTTTCTTCTTTTTTTGTTATTAATATATCACAAATATATATGAATTGTATTCTATGTTTATTATAAATACAGTATTATTAATATTATCCTTTATTTATATGGCGCCACAAAGGTTCTGCAGTGCCTTACACAGTACATAAATGAGCACACAAGAAAAACAGTTAAAAGTAATACAAAACAATACAGGACAAAGACATGGTTTATAAACATAGCTGCATAACACAAGCAGCAGGACATGAGCAACCAGGTGCCGTTGTGGGGAGTTAGGAGTAAATGATACTATAAGTAGGGGGAGGAGACGCACATTAGGGACGAGGGCCCTGCTAGTTAGAGCTTACATTCTAAAGGGGAAGGGCAGGCAGACCGGAGGTGACACAGATGGGGTAGATAGTGAGGAAGGAGCATGGAGCAGTGGGTTAGGATATGTGCTGTGGAATGTGTGTGTATAAGATGACCTGATTTTATGTCAAAATTAAGTCCTTCATTCATCTATCTCTATGGCAGAAAATAGATTTTAATTATTTGTTATTTACATGAGAGAAGTACAAAATAAAGTTGTAGCGCTTTAATTATTGTGTTACATTTTAGCATCTAAATACATCCTGATAAAAATGCAGCTATTATGGGACTGTTCCACCATCCTAATACAGTAGTGAATACTTTAGTCCCAGCTGCTGGGTGCTATGCCATGCTCCTGTGAGTGGATGCATCTCACATACTATACACTGTCTCTTTATTATTATCTAGATTTTTGTGCGTGTAATAGGTTTATTATTAAAATGTATTCATTTATAATATGCATTTATTGATTTTAATTTGATCCCATTGTTTGTATTCATTTATTCATATGCATTCGCTATTTTTTATTCTTAATTTTGAGCCTTCATTGCTCAAATTTCCAGCTGATCAGCGATAGACATTTTTTCATTTTTATTTTTATTAGTACTTTGATCCCGATCAGTACGTGGATATAAAGTATGGTGTCAACATTATATGCTGTTCCTTTTGGAGATTTTAGATGCTATCTATCTTTCTACATCAAAAACAATATGAAGTTCTAAAAAGCCTTTTCAAAGCATATCATGGAAGAATACATCTTTTACTTAAATATGATGTTGAATAGCGGTAAACCTCCAGTATATTCCCCACAAAGGGGCTAGCTGCTGTTGACAGCTGCTTACAAAATGATCATGCACTTAGAAAGACAGAACCTGAGTTTAGCTTATAATAGTTTAATTGTGTTACATAATTATGTTCTCTTTGATTTGGCTTATGATTACTGGGCACTAGGGGGTTTATATATGAAGCCTTGGATAGAAATAAAGTGGACTGAGATAAAGTACCAACCAATCAGCTCCTAGCGGTCACTTTACAGGCTGTGTTTGAAAAATGACAGGTAGGAGCTTATTGGTTGGTAATTTATCTTGGTCCACTTTATCTCCCATTAGTACATAGACCCCTAGATTTGTTATGAGTTTTGCTAATATGTACATGGGTCTTGTTGAATAAAGAAGGGTTCATTCAGGGTGAACTTAGTGCTCCAGGACAGATACATTGATGATTTATTTTTTTTATATAAGGTGGGAACTCACATTTTATTATTTGTGTACCATCAAAACATTAATAATTTCAATCTTAAATGTTCAAGTACTTTTCAACATTCTAACATAAACTTCTGAGATATTGCTTTTTGAGTTGCTGGTAGCTCAATAATTTCTGAAACATTTTACAAAGGAGTGAATTGTAGAGATTTTCTACATTGCAGCCAATATGTTTGTGTAGATATTGTTCAACTGAGGCTTTCTTTTTAAAACAGGAGGGGATACTTTTGCATTCATTTGGGGACAAAGGACACCCAAATAATTTTCCTAAATTCATATAGTCAATCAATTCAGAGATCTAAGTCTAATACTTTATGGTGAAACCCAATGTCTATTGTGGAGTTATAAACTTTCATTCCATATTCAATTAAAATGAAAGATTTAATTAATGAGAATTTTCACCTGTTTAGACTTGATGATAAATAAATCTGTTTTCTGGCTAAAAACTAGTCATAGTTGTAAAATTTGGGGATATAGTTTGACATGGGCACTGTAATACATAAATAACATGAGATGTAACAATTTCTAAAATTAAAATTCTTGAATGTATAAATAGTCACACAGCGAGGTGATAGAAAATGGGGGCCATATGAATTTTTATTTTATTTGTAAAATATCCTCTTTGGAAATCACCACCTTGCACAGAACTTTAACTAAAAGAGCCTTAAGCTCAATTTGGAACCACTTGCTGTCCCGTCCCCCCATTTCTTTGTGTTTTAGTTTCCCCCATTTTCTTTTTTTATTGTTATTCTATTGTTGTATTACATATTGCAGATTGTGTGAAATTTTAATGTTCTATATTATTAATTATCATCAAATTTGATATGTAATGTGAAAATGTATTCTTGCAATTAAAAATATTCTGAGTTAGAAACCACTTGTTGTTTCAGTTGAAAGGGATTTATAGAAAAATAGCTTCTTTTGTGTATTCATTTCAATCAAGTTTAACTACCATTCCCATTTTGTCAGTCAGCTTGATCACTATAGATGGATAGGTGTAGTTTTATAACAATTTCTATAAACATGCTTGTATGGTTAATCAGATAGAAATCTGAATTTGGATTTCATCTTTGTACCCTTATCTTACTGTAAGTTGTTAATGTCAAAAATGGATTTCTTAATATGCACTTTTTTCCAAATAGACTGTAATTCAGAGACATAGCATATCATTATCATGGCACTATTCCTCAGGTCCTTGCAAACAGCACACCACTTTTTACATAATATGCGGACATATTGATTGAACTCCTAAATATATTAAAAGGGGTTAGGTTCAGCAGTAGGTGCAAAGTTCAATCCTTTATTCAGAAGTTTAATTTAGGAGTCACTTAGGATCCCATGTGATAATATGAGAAACCCTTTAGGCTTCAATTGACCATTCATTTTCTTTGCACTTTTTCTCCTCCTTTCTTCTCACTATATCATGTGCGTGCTTTGGGATTATTTGATAATGACTTCCATAAGTGTTGGGATGGGAGATCTTTCTTTACTAGGTAATCTAGCCCTGTCTGTAAGAAACTGTTATAGCTCTTAATTCATTTTAGGCCTGGACCGTAATTATAATTTATTACTTTGTTAGATTTAGACAACACTATAATTTATTTCTGGAGATATCTTCATTGAGTTACTAACAAACGTTTATCATCATTACGGATTTCGCACAGTGGTTTCAAACACATCATTTTGGAACATGAGAAATCACAGTGGTCTCGTGGGGGCGACAGATGTAAAATATTATGTATTAGGGAGGCCCTCTACATGTTTAGGCTGCAAATTTTACATCCAGGGGTTCAGAGGATTGACATTATGTCCATGTCAACACTGAGAATGTCGACATGTTACATGTCGACATTCAGACCATATTGACATTCTGGTGTCAACATTGCATGTTGACATATTGTACCACACCCACTTGTAGA
Source organism: Taudactylus pleione (assembly GCA_031769625.1). Lineage (NCBI taxonomy): Eukaryota > Metazoa > Chordata > Amphibia > Anura > Myobatrachidae > Taudactylus > Taudactylus pleione. The sequence goes on along the minus strand of JAUIMM010000281.1, from coordinate 14,821,412 downwards.
TATGCTTTGGAGGCACTTGGGTAAAAATATATGTCTTTAAGGGCTGAAAAACTCCACAGAGTGCCTGTCAGAAATGTGCATGCAGTATAGAAATTGGATTCTGGACACAGCAGCCACATGGAAGTAAAAGCTAGGTAAAAGCAAACCTGCAGTGCAGGAACACCCCATTGTTCTGTGAATATAAATTCCTTTCAAAGGCAGCATTATAAAACATTAGAAGTACACATTAGAAGTACTGTGGATACAGAACACTCTGCAATTACTATTTACAAATTTAAGTTGCAATGTCAAGAATGTGATTAATATAGGTCTTGTTGGGATAGATTTAGTCAGCAGTAATCTAATCACTACTGCGAATTTGCACGGAATGCAGCTGCGAAAATATGCTAATGCTTGCCACAGCACCGCCGACATAAAGACGCCCACTGCTGCTTTCTCACATCTGTCAGCTGTCACTCTTCTGCGTAAACATCGGTACCATCAACGCACATCGACCACTCATGCAGCATTTACACCAGGTCTGACAAGTCTCTTCATATGCAGTTGGCTCTCAAGCTGTGTATGCAATCGCAGTGGTTAATTTATGCACGCCCAAGCAACGGCGTTCAAACAGACAGGCAGGCTTGCGTTTTCCTAACCACTCCCCCATCACCACCCCCAAACCCTCACAGCCTGTCACTCACTCTGTGATGGATACCTCTGTGAGTGCGTAATCGCAGTGCGATCACGCACACACGCAGTGCGGCTTCTTTTATGCATGCGCAATGGCAAACCATTGCTCGATCTGCATACGTAGTTGCATTTGCGATTGCTGCTGAATCAAGCCCTTAGTTCCTTCAAAGTTAATCAAGTAAGATGTTCTCCAGCATTACCAGGAATATTGGTCTGTGTTGCATTACTAACAATCTTTAGTACTGTATGGAATTGGCTTTTTTATATAGTCATTTACAAAATGTATTTATATCGTTTTTTTTTACATACTTTATTTGTAATGTAGTCGGCATCCCGGCATGCAGGATGTCGACGGTCTAAATATCAGTGGCGAAATCCCAACAGCGTCGGGATCCTGGCACCAGTATCCCGACTGCCGGCATCCCGAAGGTAAGTTTCGGTAGTTAGGGGTGGGTTAGGGTGTGGGGTTAGAGTTAGGCACTAGGGAGAGGGTTAGGGTTAGGCACTGGGGAGGGAAGGTTAGGTTTAGGGTCCAGGGAGGGGGAGGTTAGGATTAGGCACTAGGAGCGAGGTTAGGTTTGGGCACTGGGGAGGGAGTGTTAGGTTTAGGGTGCGGGGAGGCAGAGGTTAGGCTTAGGCACTAGGGGGGGAGGTTATGTTTAGGCACCGGGGAGGAAGGTTAGGATTAGTGCTAGCATACTTACCTATGGGTGTCGGGATTCTGACTGTCGGGATGCCGATGTCGGTATTCTGACCAGCAACATCCCGACCACCGGCAATCCATACCCAACCCCTTTATTTCAATAGTGTTAGAAAATGTATTAAGATGCTGCTGTCGTATCAATGCAATTGTTGCTTGATTGATTGAATGAATGAATGTATGAATGAGTAAATGAATGAGAGACGGAGCAGGAGGTGGATCATTAAAGATGGGTGTAATTAGTTTTCTTTAAATATTTTGTGGGATAAGGATGAAACATATCAGAGCAACCCAGCTGTTTAATGTTGGTGGATGACAAAAAAGCACAATTTTGTTCATATTGGGAATGTAACTTGTCTAATGCTGGGTACACACTATAACGAGGGATTGGTCAGCAGACCGATCTGCCATCCGAGTGGCCGATTGGTAAGTGTGTACAGTTTACCAATTGGCCGCTTGATATGTCTGACCTGACATCACAACTGGGCGGGCATTTAAATTTGCCCACCCAGTTGAGATATCAGTGTTGGTGATCCCTGCAGCCAGTGTACAGGCGGGTGGCGGGTCGCCCATAATTACATGTAGATGCACTCATATATCTTTCAGATATATTTGCATCAGCTGTGCTTCAGGGCCAGCCTGATATGTCTGTGAACAACGTGACATGGAAGTGACACATGCCATCCCTATAACAGAGAAATCTCGCAAGACCTCAGAATCAGCGTGAAGCATGCAGAAGTTGCTAAAACAGCTGCCCCACAGAATGGTATGCACAAGCACTATGCCAAGTACAGAGTTTTGTGCCAGGTATTCTACTTGTGTAAGTTAGCCACTTAAACAGGTTCCTTTCAACTGTGACTACACTGACATGCAAATGCTATTACTGTTAGAGATGTATGGTTCGGTTACCTGAAAAGGCAGCACACACAAACTCTGGGATTCCGAGTCGAATATAGTCTCGGCTCGGATCACTTTTGAGGTTCCTAGTAGAACCAAGTCCCGGCTCGGGTCTGCTGTAAGTGCGGAACTCGTATTTAAAATCTGAATTCCTGGTTTTGGAATACATGAAAACAGGTCCCAATTATATGATTTTAGATGATTTATCAATTTAAAAAAAATCTAAAACCGGATCAGAACCAAAATACTTGAGGGTGGTTTTGCCAAAAGCAAAAAACAAAATAATAACATTTAAGGGTGGTTTTGCCAAAACATGGGATCTGTGCACATATCTAATTACTATCAATAAACTGTTTTTCCTTTAATCTTCTTTGGAGAATTATTGCACACAGGCCCACCCTTGAGTACATGAAATGCACAAGAGTAACATACCTCTCAGAGTACATGACCATTTCTCTATGGGCATATGCGCAGCAAATTGGCATGTCCGCAAAGCACCCATTCATTGCTGCTCAGAGTAGCTTTCACTCCAAACTGTGGGACAAAGATATTGTGGGACAAACCACCCATATGAAAAGAGTTGGGAGGTATGGACTAAATCTTGGGCTCTGAAAGACATAGTTGTCTACATTTAAAATGAATTTCCAGGGAAATTTGCAGCCAGTGTATCTATCTAAACACACAATGTGTTATATTGTTTGGGAGAACCATGGAATGCTACAATTATTATGTCACGTTTACTGAATTTAGTTACAATATACACTTATTTATGTTTAAATACAATTCAGAAAACCTAGTCAATAACTATAGATGGGAAGAATTGCGTCTAACGTGTAAATAGGATACAAACAAATCCTGGGAACAAATCTCAAAAATCTGGGACTGTACCTAGAAATTGACTACTATATATGATCTTATAAGCTTGTAATATACATATAACAGATGACAAACCACTTTCACATAGGCATAGAGAGGTACTTTATCTTTATTTATGTCACATAATAATATACTTCATCACCAGCACAACACTCAAATAGCTTAATTACCAAGTCTATCACCATGCACAAATATTACAGAAATATACTGTATGAATAGTCCAGTTATTTATCCTGCAGAAGGGTGGGTGCATATGAAAGGGTTCCATTTAGTGTTGAGAGTGACTCAAATTAAACATGAAATATTTCCAGTATAATTGACATCGTCCTCATGAATCAGGATTAAATAAAAATAGAAGGACCAAAGATGTTTTTTTTTTTAAATCTAGGACTTTCAAACTGTGGACAGTGTCAGTGTGCATCTCACAACTTTCACAAAGTAATGTGAATAATTTCTGGCCTTATAATCCACAAGTTGAACCTATGTTTAAGTAATATTTCTCCCAAAGTGAAATAGGCATATTATAATGTACCATAAGGCTCATTTATAAACTGTAACATCTGTGGGTCCGCAAATGTTTAATTTGGATGACCAGTGGTCTTTGTAAACCCCCCCAGTAAAATATATATGAGCCTAGTTTTGTTGGTTGGCAGATGCCCCCTAAAAATGTGCAGGGTGGAGACAGCACAAACAGTGATATCAATGTCTAGCTGACTGTAGACTTCTCCCATTATCTAACTAATGGTGTTTCTCTCCTAATATACTTACATAAGTGAATCATGAGAGAAAGGGGACATTGGATCTGTTTATTGGGGCATATTGGGACTGTCTGTTATTATATTGGTTGAAGTGGATCCAGGAAAGCAATAGCAACATGAGGAGGCACAGAATGAAAGTCATTTGCAGAGGGGAAAGGAGCCGTGCAGCCTCCCAGAAAGCAGTATATGCACCCTCACCACCCTATCTCAGTTAAATAATTCTGTCACACAAAACTAAATCTATGCAAAAAAGAGCAAAACTGAAATGTGCTTAACTTACACCTAGCAATGAACTCCAACTCTTCCCATCAGTGAATAAACTCCCAGAGATGCCATTGTTTTCCCCACAAATCCATGTGGTTCCATGTAAAACTAATTGTGCATAGGCACATGCATGATGAGTAGGTAGAAATAGACATAGAAAGATGCACACTTTTATTTTATAAATTGTGGCAGTATCACCAGAGATGGTGCTGGTGAGCAGCAGATTCTGTGTGTGGCAGGAGAGATCTGCTCGCACAGAGTACAAAAGCATTGTGGGAAGATGTATAATGGCTGCCATTTGCACAGAGCCCAGGTGGGGCTGGAGAAGTCATACAGTCCAGGGGGACTGCAGTCAGAGTGAAATAGGCCGGCTGGCCAGGGTCAGACCTGAAGGATGCAGGGAGATCCCTAAATTCTCTAACACAAACCTTGTGGAGCTGTGGCATCCAGCTAAGCCAAGCCAGAGCCTATGTTACCCTGCAGGAAACAGGGCTGAGACTGAAATTGTGAGTGCTCCAGAAGACCAGTGCAGATCAGCATGTGGCATAAGGGAGCTACCAAGATTTGGACATTTCCTGTGAGAAAGACTTTGCATTTACAGATTAGCTGTGTTCTGGTAGTAAGAAGTGAGTTAGTTGCCCTGATTGGGCTAGGCTTTGTTACTTTTGTTTCCCGATTATGCTGACATTAAAGTACCATTTTCATTTGTTTTACCTGGAAAATCTGCACAGGTCCTCTAAATCTGCACCTAATCACTGTACTACTGACATCAATCTACCAAGCTAATTACCCCAAGTTATCACATATGGTGGAGAATGCGGGCAAGAAGATTCTATGCATAAAGGTTCTACGCAAAAATACAAATGGAAGTATGGATGCTTATTGCACTACATAATTGGACTCTCCAATGGAAGCTCACTGCACTTGAGTGATAGAAGGCTCGTCAAGGTGGTGAGTGAAGAGAAGTCTGTTGTGAATTGTTTAAAAAAATTGTCTGCAATTGTGCACTTTTCCTTGGAAAGGAAGAGAAATAAGTGTTACACAAGTTGCTGGAGACTTGTTGGCTCATGGGAAAGGCAACGTTTGCCAGAAACAGAAGTATTGAAGTGTTTAGCAAAAGTGAAGTTGCAAGTATATTTTCTGCTAAAGAGAAAAGTTAAAGTCTCTTGAAGTTTTTCATGGAAAAGTTGTATGCATGCCTGCAAATCATGGTTTAAAGGTGTGCAAATTTATTGAAATGACCAGTTATGCAGTATATACTGTGTCTATGAAGATAAATGTGTGTAAACTCTAATGTTGAAAACCTGCAAGAAAAAGTGGTTTATGCTGCTGAATGCTTAGGACCTGCTCGTTAATTTCAAGGTGTGCTATTCTGTGTCCTGGACTTTTTCTTTTGTAATTAAAGGGAAAGAGACTTGTTATGTGCTGTTCATTGCAATCAAAGTTGGTGCAAGTGATAACCAAAGCAGTTACTGTGTTATGTTGTGAAGTGTATACATTTGAAAGCCAAGTGTTGCAAGTTAAAAACTGTGTTCTTTGGAAAAAAAGCACTTAAACCTTAAAGTGACAGACACCCAATTTGTTGTGGCTGAAAAGACTATTGACCTGTGTTCCCCATGACGGTGCCATCCAATGATTATTAGGCAAGTGAAATTCTGCTTCACTCTTACCCCTTTGAGACAACATGGATGACATGGTGAAGGCCTTGCTGCTGGCTGCAGCAGCTCAGCAAGAAGCCAACAAGCAACAGTGGACAAAGCTCAAGGCACAAAAAGAAAGTGGTCAGTGTATGGTTCAAGGTCCGTCCAGAGAGTACTATATCAGCCTGGAAGAATTTAACAGTATTCGTAAAGTTTTGAATGAAAGTAATGCGTATTATGCTGGGAAGATTAATGACTTAATGGAACAATTGACTGATGAGAGAAATGTTCATGAACAAGCTGAAAATAAATTATGGAGTGAATTGTCCTCTTTGAAAATGGCATTTGAGCAGTAAGATAAAAAAACGTGAAGTTCTTAAAGAGACAGACCTCAAATTGGCAACTATTTCTGAACGCCTTGAGGAAGCTAAACTTTTCCAATGTGTTACAAAGTATGAGAATGATGTGCTCCTAGCAAAGAATGACGTATTAGAGCAAGATGTTATTGAATTGCACCAAAAGTGTGTGGTACTTCAGCAGGAAGTAGAGGAATTGAAAGAAGGTGTTCAGAGACTTCAGAGTGATGCAGAGCGCACGCAAGTGAAAGTGGCGAATCTGGCTCTGGTGTTAAAGGAAAAAGACTCTTTAATTGTATCCACCCAAGTAAGCTTAAAGACTGTGAATTGGAGAAAAGTTATCTGGCAGAAGTTTTGTGAAGTAAAAGAGCAGTGTCTCCAGATTCTGCAGACTCGCACTCAGTGAGAGACAGACCATGAAGGAAAAGAGATGGAGATGACCCGTCTTAAAGTCAGCTGTAAATAGCAAGTACAAACTCTCCACTCCAATTTAGTTGCAGCTAAGGCAGTTTCAGAATGTCTGACGGAAAGAAATGTATTCCTGGAGGAAAGTCTGCATAAAGCCACAAAGCAAAGTGAATCTTTGGAGAGAGCCCATGGCAGGGCTTGGAAGTTGCAAGAACAGAGTGAGAACCTTGAGAAGTGTCTGCTAAGTACACAGGACCAGTTGCAAAGATTCCAAGTGGAGAGGAGTACCAAAGAACTGGAGTTGTAATATGAATTAAACGTAGCAGAGTCTCAGATAGCTGTACAAAAGTTGAGGCTTGCCGAATATGAAGTTGTGGAGCGCAATCTACTGCAGTCTGAGAGCAAGTTGGAAAGTGCCATGGTGAAAATTGCCCAGCTGGAAGAGCAGCTGTCTATGGCTCAGAAAAAGTTCCACATGGTAGTGGGAAAATCAGAAGAGGAAAAGAAGTTAAATAACATTCTGAAGTTGGATTCTGGACCTAAAATGGCATCTGATGTCTTCGCTGAACCCAGTGTGGCAGAAGTACATAAACACAAGCAGCAATTGTTACAGATTGATCCTGAAAAGGCTGGCAAGCAGAGTGATATGCTACCAGTGCTGAGTGTCTTGTGTGATGAGCAGTGGACAAACAGTGAATTACGGGAACTAAGTAAGATGTTCCAGAACGATGTTTTTCAGCAGCAATCAGACCATAGAGATGTCCTCATTAACGATACCAGTGTACAAGAAGGGACAGAAGTATTGGAGTTGGGAAATTCCCTAAAGGTCCATCTTGGAAAAGCGGATGAGATTCCTTGCAGTGACTTTCAGCTTACAGTGATAGCTGAGGGTATGAAGTCCTCCAAAAGGGGCACAGGTTCAGATTGAAAAACTGTGTCCAAAGTTGATAATAAAGAATTGACGTATACAGATGGTGATCGCATGACCTGTGAAGTAAAAGTACAAGATGTACAAAATTCTACGAAGATAGTGATGGCTTCAAAGAATGAGACTCTCTTGCGATCAGGTGTTCAGAGTGATGAGAATGTGACTCAATCACACAGTTTTGCAGGGCAAATCAGAACCTTGGAGAAAGTTAATTCTGAGAGTCTTGTGAAGAATAATACTTATGTATGTGAAACAATGCCTTCATGCAAGCAGGATGGAATTTGCAGTGCTGCTGGATTTGTCTATGAGGAAGTGGAGTGGTCTCACATGATGAAGCTTGAAGCAAGTAGTCCAGCTTGACAGTATTTGAAAATGAAGACCTCTGTGGAGAGTGAACTTCAACCTGTGCTGGTGGAACATGTTGAAATTGTTAATTAGATTTTCAATGCTCAAAAATCGGGAGCACAAGAAAGTCCAAGAGATCTATGCCTTAATGAAGTGGCAGATAGCCATCAAAACCATGAGATAAAGCCGTTGGATCAATGGAGTAAATACTCAAGTATCTTATGTGGACATGGGAGTCTGGAATCTGAGTGTGGCAGTGCCACTACATGGTCATTTGACATAAAGCCAAGGTCCAGAAGTTGTGATGATGATGATGACTCTCCGGATACTGTTAGTTCCTCTTCTTTCAAGGGGCCATCAGTGAAGTATGCCAGTAGCCAAAACAGGGCTTTAAGGCTGAAGGTTAAAGATGTGACAAGTAGAAGTTGGCCAGAGATGTGCCTTTAATAGGTTTAAGTGGCAAGAGTAAAGAGGAAGTGTGTCGCTTTGGAAAAAGTTACTTCAAGTTCTTAATGCCTGTTGCGGTACCCAAGGGTGAGCCTCAAGTACTGCATAAAGAAAGCAAGTACCACCATTGGTACCATAAAGTGAGGAAAAAAGTAAGGAGAAAAATTACCTTCGGAACTTGGAGGATGCGACCTCCAGAAATGACCAGAGTCTGGATGATCTTGGATCCTGTGGATGGTTCTGAGAATAATGAAGAGGCTCTTTGGTCAGGTATACGGCACAAGTGGTAAATGGACGAACACTATAACAGGGAAAGCAAAGGAAAGGTACTGGAAGTTTGTACAGGGGTAATGTAATGAGTACAAACTCTGTTGACCCAGATGCAAGGCTGACACATGAGAATGGCACTAGGAGATTGTACTTGGATGACGTGCTAAGTACATATGCTGTGGCTTCAGATGCAGAACTGGCACAGGATGATGGTATTATGAGTTGGTACTTGGATGATGTACTAAGTACACACACTGTGGCTTCAGATGCAGAACTGGCACAGGAGAATGGTATTATGAGATGGTACTTGGATGACGTACTAAGTACGCACACGGTGTCTTCAGATGCAGAACTGGCACAGGAGAATGGTATGATGAAATGGTACTTGGATGATGTACTAAGTACACATAATGTGGCTTCAGACGTAGAACTGGCACAGGAGAATGGTATGATGGGATGGTTGAAATGGTACTTGGATGATGTACTAAGTACACATACTGTGGCTTCCGACATAGAACTGGCACAAGAGAATGGAATGATGGGATGGTACTTGGATAACGTACTAAGGGCCTGATTCAGAGCCGCTCACTGCTGGTGAGAACTCGCTCTGAATCAGGGCGTTTTTTTATTCTTCAGGCCACTCGCTAAGCTGTTGGTGACCACCCACAGCTTTTGCGAGCAGCCTGGAGCCCGTTGCGATTATCGTGACCATCGGGCTTGCGAGGAGACTCTGTGGTAGGGTCTCAGCTCTGGCAAGCCCGAGTGGACTCCCTGCTCTAATAGAGCAGGAAGTCCACTACTGACATCACAAGTGATGTCAGTAGGGCCGCCCACAAACGCCAGGTGTTCCTAAGGGAATGCCTGCATTTGTGCAGCCACCCTCCCCTCCCTGCCTACAAAACGGGGCGAGCTGTCAATCAACATCGATAGCCGCCCCGTCTTGTAGCGAGACCCGTAGTGATGGAGCAGCCATTGCTGGACAGGTCTCACGCATGCGCACATCGGAGGCGGTGCATGCACAGTGGGGGACCATCAACCCGCTTGCGAGCGCTGTGCGCTTGCGAGCGGGTCTGAATCAGGCCCTAAGTACACACACTGTGGCTTCAGATGCAGAACTGCTACAGGAGAATGGTATGATGGGATGGTATTTGGATAATGTACTAATTACCAGTGGCGTAACTAGGGCAGGGCGAGCGGGGTGCGCGCCCTGGGCGCCGTTTGACCGGCGGCACGGGGGGGCACCGCCGGCCACGGTACCGGCCCACCCACCCTAGTTAGCCAGTGTAGCGCCGACCGCAATGAGTGCTGTCAGCGCTACACATTTACACAGGACCGGCGCTAGGCTTCCAGTGCCGGTCCTGTGCTTCACACCTGAGCCCGTTCCCTCCCCCTGAGCACTTGCCCAATAGCGCTAGGAGGCGGGCTCAGGCTATGCATAACACACGCATCGCCACCAGCGCTGGCGGCGATGCGTGTGTTAAACAGCAGCCGATGAGAGTCAGATAGACTCTCATTGACTGCTGCAGCACCCACTGCAAGAGCCGGACTTCCGTCCAGCTCCTGCAGTGGGTAATGGGACAGACGTCATGACGTCATGACGTCTGTCCCATAATGCTGAGCGCGCCAGCCCGGGCAGACTGGCGGGCGGGAGCGGCGTCGCGGACAGGAGCAGGAGCAGGGATTCAGGTAAGTATATTTTTATATATATTTTTTTTTTTTAACCTATCTGCACAACGGGGGAGGGGGGTGGCTACTACTGGGGGGACCTCTACTGGGGGAGGGGTGGCTACTACTGGGGGTGCCATTGGGAGGACCTCTATTGGGGGGGGCTACTACTGGGGGCACTTAATCGGGAGGGGGAACCTCTACTGGGGACTACTACTTGGGGGGGAACTGCCACTGGAGGCATTATAAAAGGGGCCTACTACTAGAGGCACTGCACTTGGGGGACCACTACTGGGGGCAATAATAGGAAGGGACACTACAGGGGGCACTGGATAGGGGGAATCACTACAGGGTGTCTGCATAAGGGGACCACTACTGGGAAAACTCCATGGGTGGGACTACTGCTGGGGGCACTATATAAAGGGCACTGCATAGGGGGGGGGACTACTACTGGGGGCACCATATAAAGGGCACTGCATAAGGGGATACCGCTACTGGGCGCACTGCATTGTGGGGACTGCTACTGGGGGCACTGCATAAGGGGGAACACTACGTGGGGCACTGCATTTGGGGGGCCACTACTGGGGGTACTGAGTAAAGGGAACTAATTGGGGGCTGTATAAGGGGGACCACTACTGGGGATACTGTATAAGGGGCACTACTATGGGCCTGCATAAGAGGGACCACAACTGCATACTGGGGGTACTGTATAAGGGGTACTACTGGGGTCAAGGTGCATATGGATAGGAATGTTCAGTTTGAAAATAAAGGGGTGTGTCATGTTGAGATGCCCCATTTTTAAGTGACCACGCCCATTTTTTTTGGCACGCGCACATCGGGGGGGGGGGGTGGGGGAGGGGCTCCCTTTTCAAATTTACCCTGGGCTCCAAATACCCTAGTTACACCACTGCTAATTACACACACTGTGGCTTCAGACACAGAACTGGCACAGGTGAAGACTCTAGGAGATTATACTCAGTAGACGTACTGAGTACACACACCGTGGATAAACACTAGGAACAAGTCACTAGAAGCAACAGAGCTTAGGACCTGGAACCCTGCAACAGCAAGTCTTCACTGGAAGTAACAACATTGTATAGGCAATTTCCTGTTGTCCAGAGCCCGATTAAATACCCTAAGGTAGCAGTCCATTGGAGGATAGTGTCAGCTGACAGCAACCAATGCTACCATTGAGTAAAGGGTTAATCAGGATATAGACTGTCATGGCTGCGTCCATGATGGTAACCGCAGAAACCACATCATGGAGTGAGCACATGGATGTCCTCTTTCCTGTACTAGCACCTCCCTTTCTAGTTCCAACCCCTCCCCTTTACACGGTTTGTTTTGTGGACACATTGATTATAACAATTTATATATGTTTATGTATACAATGTGTGTGTACATGTACTGTATAATGCAAAGTGTGTTAAATGCATGTATACAAAGTCACAGTTACAGTAGGGGAGCAATGGTGAGAGCAGAGCTACCTGTCACTGCCACATTGCAGGGCACCCATCCCTTGGCATCTCCCCTTCAGTACATGTGCAAGCGGTTCCCTCTACACAAAGCCCGGAACACACAGCACCAGACACTACTAAAAGTAGGGACAGGAAGGCACCATTAGCCATGTGCCAGTCCCGGACAGATGCCAAGATCTGCAGCCACTTACCAGGGTGAGGCAGATCAGGGAATACATGCTGCCAGGTGTGCATAGATAAGGTGTAGTGTGGTCAGAGAAGGAGAGAGAGGTCAGGGAGAGAGAGACAGGATGCTGCTACTGGCTGCTACTATATGCCCAACTCATCAGCTGAGCCCCTCCGGGAGCTAAACTTTCAGCAGCATGTCACCCGACCCACTCCCACACCAGGAAAAGCCCACCACACTCTGAACCTGGATTGTGCAGGAGCTATGCGCCCTTTACCCTAGGCTGGGAGCTGGCTGCACATAGGAATAACTTGCTGGATACTGCAGCTCTCGCACTTAACCTCCCATCTACAATTACAGCACAGCCTTATCATGCACACAGCAGGTTGAATGAGGAGGGGGTGTACATATAGAGGGAGGGCACATAGCCTGTTCAGTGCATGCTGCAGAGGAGAGAGATGATCAAGGATGGACTTTGCTATTGGCGGGGGGGCAATAGCTCCAATCACGCCCCCCCCTCCCTGGATCCACCACTGCCGCTGCCTCTCACGCAAACTGTATTTTCGGTGGTTACCTAAAAATATTAAGGATCCTCTAAATGGTACAAAGAGGGGCCGCAGCAGCTACCTGATTTATAGATATTTACTGCAGTTCCTCCATTTCCGACCACTAAAGTAGCTAACATAAGTTTCTATGTTGGTTGCTAAACTGTCTGATTTATCTTCTCACTCCGGAGCTTGACCCTGTCTGCTAACGCTATCTGAAGATGGCAGAGCCTATGGGCTATTCTTTCACAAATTTTACCAGAGAGTGATCCTCTCCAAAAACTGCAAGCAGTAGTATATATATAAAGGTCCATGAGACCGTCACTCAATGAAAAACAGTTTTAAATAGAAATTGTATTTTACTTGCCTGGGTGCCCTCCCTGGATAGAATGAACTACTCCATGCACAGAATAAGAAAAACGGCGGCACTCAGCAGGACTCGTGAAAAAAGACTCACTATGGAGATATGGTGTCCAACGTTTCAATCTCTGTTAGTGTGAGATTTGTTCCCTGATGAAAATCTCTCTCTCTCTCGATATGTATATAGTGACAGGATCACCAGAGATGGGGATAGTGAGCCATGGATTCTGTGGGGGGCTGGAAGGATCCGCCCACACAGGAGGTATTAGCTCACCTAATGGCTGCCCAGTGGATTCAGTCCAGGGAGGACTGAGGCAGACTAGTCAGACAGAGCCAGAAAGCCATTGAGAGCCAGGAGGCCTGAGCCTAGACCTGTGGGAGACAGGGAAAACTCTGGGACTGAGCCATGTGAATGTGAGTAGGCCGGAGCCTATGTTAACTGCAAAGAAGCAGGCAAGACGATGAGGCTGTGGCAGCCAGCCAGCTAAAGATCAAGCTGGAGCCTGTGTCAGGACAGCTGGCAATTGAGAAGCCAGAGCCCGATTCAGAGCCGCTCGGAAGCGTGAGCCCCGCTGACCGACTGAAGTTCAGTCGCTGCGGAGCTCGCAACAAGACGGGGTGGCTGACAATGTTGATTGACAGCCCGTTTTGTGGGCGGGTAGGGGGGGTGGCTGGACAAATGCAGGCGTTCACTTAGGAACGCCTGGCGTTTGTAGGAGGGCTTATTGACATCACTACTGATGTCAGTAGTGGACTGTCTGCTCTATTAGAGCAGGAAGTCCACTTGGGCTTGCGGCAGCTAGACCCTACCCCAGGGTCTCATCGCAAGCCACCTCGCACAAGCTGTGGGTGGTCACCCACAGCTATGAGAGCGGCTGGAGACAAAAAAACAAACAAAAAAAGACGCCCACATTCAGAGCGAGCGCCCCCAGCAGCGAGCGGCTCTGAATTAGTGCCTAAGTTTGCAGACTAGTTGCCCAAGGTTAGTCAGGGGCGAAGAAGTGAATCAGTGCCTTGATGGGGGCTAGGTGTTTGTTGTTTTGACATCTGATTATGCTGACATTAAAGCATTATTTAATTTATATATATATATATATTTATATATATATTTATATATATATATTTGCCTGGGTAATTAGTTAGAATTGAATATAAAAGGAGACAGTTATACTTACCAGACACAATTAAGATACCTGAACAGCTTCTCATCGTCTTGTCTGGAAGGCGGAGCTTCGTCTATAAATGCCCAGCTGTGAGAATAGATAAGTGGAGGGGAAGAGTTCAGAGAGGGAAGAAGATGGGCGGTGCCACTTGTTGCTTTGTTTGTTCTTCTGACTCCAGCACTGCATGTGCATGTAGGGATGGCCAGCGGTGGAGTGCCTATCGATGGTTCCATCAGTGACAGCCATCAATGGCACAAAATCCATCTATGGTGAACCATTGATGGTTTACAACTGTTGGGCACGGCGGACCGCGGATTAATCAGAAACTTGGCTGGGCTTAGCGACTGCCAGGGGGAAGGGCTAAGCCATGTCCTGTCAAAAAAAGAAAAAGCAACCATTAACCCCCACTTTGGCATCGATGGTGGAGAACCATTGCCTCTCTGCCATTGATAGCAAAACCATCGGCCACCAGCAGTTAACCATCGATAACTGTTAAATATAGATGGCCAATGGCCATTCCTTTGTGCATGTCGAGCAGTGTCAGGGCTGGGGAAAAGTGCAGCAGTGGCGGTAGCTTATAATATTTGCGGCCACTGCTATAATGTATCAGCTTAAGTAAGACTCTATCAGAGACATCCTTTCGTTTTTGTGCTGAGCAGCCAAAGTGTCTCCCCTCAGGTGCCTAATGGTGATCCCTACCCTGGTTGACCACACCGTCTGGCAACATTTAAGGATACATACAAGATTACATTACAATAGATGGATACTAATACAGATATACAATACACATATACAAAAAGTGAATGCACACTCTACTTTTAACCTTTGACATTTATAAATCACATTAATTATTTTATTAACCAATTCAAATAGCAATAGAAATAAAAAGGTAGAAGGAGCTTACCCACTGTTACGATTTGAGGTTCTGCACTCACCTTTAAATAATTCAATACAAGTAACAAACACTTAAGTCTCTCAAGATAGTTAAAAAACAAACATATAACTAAGGGGTCGATTCAGACCCGGACGCTAAGCTACTCTCTCTCACTGCCAATAGGGTCTGGGTATGCAAATTCCGTGATCACACTGTCTGGTGTAAGGACGCCCTCTATGTCTTAAAGAGCGACGGCAGAGTGAGCGCACGCCGGAATAAAGACGCCCACTTTTCTTTCTTAACAGATGTCATCGCCAGGAAGTGTGTGATTAATTAGAACCATCGAGAGCCATCGGAGCTGCATACAGCGCTTGAGGTAGACCCTACCCTGCCGCAAGCACTGCAGTCACTGCAGGCTGAAATACAACCAGGTGACGTGTACAATGACGCTTCAATGATAATTATGCACACCCATAATACTCCGTTTTGACTCCCAGACAAGCCTGCGTTCGCAGCACCACTCCCCCGTTCTCATGCACCCCTGTTACCATCCACAAACGTCACTATCTGTCACTCAAAGTAGCTCTCAGTCTTTGTGCTAAGATTGCACAATTCCCGTTCGCAATGACTGGTGCGCACACGCGCACTGCGATGCATACGTATGCGCAGACGGGCGACAATCACCCATAACGTGCATCCGCAGCATAGCGTCTGGGTCTGAATCGGGCCCTAAGTCTTTCAGAGCACAGCCACATCTAAATTCAAAGGGTTCATTAATGGATTCATAAGTGAAAATATAGCAATATACTAGTACAGGTTGTCTAAAGGCACACATCCACTAGAAGACAGGCAAACGTCTGTACAATTACAACATTGTACTCGTGCAGTAGTTTGTCAGTCTGTGATGTGCCTACACTGAACGAACAGTCGTTCAGTGCATGCACATCAATCATCTGCAAACATGTTGAACCTGACATTATCGTCAGGTTGTACAACATATTTGTCCGATGATAGATGTGTAAACTGTCGAAGCCGGATAATTGGCTGAGACAGAATCTGTTAAAATTAAAATCTGCACAATGCCATTTTGCGAATGGCCGCAAGACGCCATTTTGTGAATGGCGCTCAGCACCGTTTTAGCGAATCTCACACATTATAAGAACATACGGTGATGCTATTATTTAGCGTTGTGCGATTCCCACGCAATCGAACAATGTCAAAAGTCCTCATTATATAAATACATACATTATGACCAACCCTGCAAAACACGTACCACGGTGTACTTCACAAACACGTAGACGCACAACGCTAACTAGCGGCTTTTCTTAATATCCTTACACTTACACACTGAACACTTACATAAAAAGGTTCCCTAGCATAAAGGTTTATATTCAAGGTTTTATTCATTACTAAGTAAGTAATGAAGCGACTGTATTTGAGATCTCAGCTTTAATACATGATAAGCAGACCGTGTTTGGTGCTATTCTAAACTACTGTTTATTTGCAGACTTTCGGTTCCATCGGTGGGGAAATCGCAACATGCGTCTGCAAATAATGGATCATAGAGAGATAGGCATTAAAATGTACTCTGTAATGCACCAGTTTAGACTTGTTATTCAGCGGGAAAATTGGCACAAAGAGCTGTTGGAGGCTGGACTGTGATCTTACAAACTGACCTATGAACTGTATTGTAACAAAAGAACCAGGAAGAAGAACCAATGGGATTATACCAACTTTTGTATTGCCTATCTCTGTAAGGGTACATATACGGACACTCTATTTCCAGTAGTTAGTCTGCTTGTTCTTTCTTTTGATGGAGGCTTCACCTTTGATGCCGGAAATCTGGATCCAGAGTGCCTGCGTATGTATCCACTGTACCTTGTGATTGTATAATTTGTTTGCGCTAATTGTATTTAGATCACAGCATGTAACTATCTGCTTTTTGGTGAATAATATCTTTTTGTGCTTTGGAAACACAATCAAAGTCTGAAGAGTAATTATTTCTTGTGCTACTTACAATAAATAGCGACATTTTAGTGTGTTGGTAGGGGTAACATGTTCCCTAGCTAGGGGTATCGTGAGACCCTTAGGGGCTAGGCACCTGGTGTCGGCCTTGTGGCTCGGTAGTAGATACCGAAGTCTATACACGCAGCAGGTGTAGTTGTTTTGTTGTAGGTATCGGCTCTCAGTGTGATTGCAGCATCCAGTGATCAGTTAGGGTTATTGGGCATTGTGATTGAACCGCATGGTTGTGGCATATCGTGATTGTGAACTGAGTTGTGATGGACGAAATCACTGAAAAGGGTAAGTGTTATTGGAATGCTTACATGCTAGCAGTGCAAAGTACTCGAAAAGGGATTAGGTGCGTGGAAGCAGCCTAGTTATTCTTCCATAGGTGTGTGGGCGCATCCTGTTAATATCAACCACAGGTAAGTGAAAGTAGCCTTGACATTCTTTCACCGATTTAAATCTCTATTGAAAAGTTTAGTGTTATTTTCCCAAGATGGGAGCCAAGCAAACGGTAGAGATGCTAGATGATGTGCTGCTTTTGGAAGCGCCGATCGGGTTGGCACAGCATATTATGCATACAAGGTACAGTGCTTATGCAACTAGGTACTGTGATGTATGGTTTAAAATGATGAGAAAGAGTGTGAAACCGTTTCCCAGAATTGGCAGCTTTGATAAGGAGGTATTGAACAATGTCCGAGATAGCATCTGTATGGTGCACTCTCGAATGAAAAAGATAAAGTATAACGATTGTTTAAAGTTATGGCAGCACGAGGGGGATATGTGGATTAAGGGTGTGCATGCGACGCAAATCAGCGTCACGCGCACGATGCAGGGGAGTGCGCACGCAGCGCTAAACAGTGTTGCGTATGCGGCACAAAATAGCTTGCGTGGACAGCAAGGTAGCATTGCGGAAGGTAATGTCAGTAGTTCACGCGCACCACCACCGCCCTATGCGGATGGGGATGGAGGTACAGTTGATGTAAAAACTCATAAAAATGTAACATGTAACCTGTACCCTCTCTTGAGTAATCACAAGGAAAATGTTTATGATGCGGATGATGTTGTTATGTCTGCCATTTCCCATGCCATACAAATGTTAGATGTTCCATTACACAGTAGGTGGCCCCATCCTCATCAGTGGTAGTAGAGGAAGTGTTAACATCTGCCTTACCTGTAACGGAAGTTGTTAATCCTGTACGTAGCAGTAATAGACTAAGGCCCTCTCTCTGAATGAGGGCGGCCGCTTCCTTTTTTTAGTGCGGCCTCATGGTTGCTAGCTAAGCTGTGGGTTACCACCCACAGCTTAGCGACTGACCAGGGTGATGATCGCGATGGTGAACACCATCGCGACCATCGGGGCTTGCGACAAGACCCTAAGGTTGGGTCTCGGCAACCGCAAGCCCAACTGCTGTTCGAGCAGGAAGCTCCCCACTGACATCACTGTTGATGTCAGTGCGGCCGACCACAAAACGGAAGGCGTTCCATCAGGAACGCCTCCTTTCAAAACCACCCCCCCAGGCCCGTCTACCAAATGGGGTGAGCTGTCGATCAACATTGACAGCCGCCCCTTTTGTAGAGAGCTCCGGAGCAAGAGAGTTTCTCTCTCGCTCCGGGGCTTGTGCACGCGCAGTGCGTCTGCTGCGCGGGAGCAGGGCTAACCATCGACCCGGTTGCGAGCGCATCAACGCTTGCGACCGGGTCTGAATGAGACCCTACATACCCAGCCAGGTAACAAAGTCAAAGGTAACAGTGTGGCTGGTCTCCATCCCATCCGGACAATAACTGTTCCCAATGGGAATCCGAATGCGAATGGTGTGGTGCCCACAAGGGATGTAGTAATGCATTGTCCTTGGACAAGAGCTGAGCTAAATTCCATAATGACCGACTTCCATGACCCTAAGAAGGAATTAGTAAAATGCCAAAGATTTGTGAAAAATGTGGGTAATGCTCACGAGCCAACCAATAAAGATTGGCAAGTGGTGTTAAGGGCATGTCTTCCGCACAATACTGACGTGAAAAAGATTATCACGGAATGCGTATTGGAGGGAGATGCTCCCTTAACAGACGAGGATAACCAAGGTAACTTTACCCGCGTAATAACTCAATTGGGTGTATATTTTCCGATAGTAGTTAACTGGAGTAAAATTTTCACCATAAAACAAAAATAGAGTGAATCTGCAGAAGATTACTGTACCCGAGCTCTGCAGACTATCACCCAGTACACTGGGATAGAAGATATTAAAGATAGCACTTACCATAGGGAAATGGTCATCACGGTACTTATGGATTGTCTTAAAGACAATCTAAAGACCCGAGTCCAGACCTCTCTACCTGGCTGGAGGGGAGTTACTGTAGACACACTCAGGGAGTCTGCTATTGAGCATGATAAAGACATCCTCAAGAAGAGAGAGACCCAGAGTGAGAAGATAATGGCTGTTAGCATTCAAGCTCCAGAAGGAATGAATATACCATCACAGCCAACAGACATATGCACCTGCACAGCTGCATGCGCTCCCCAATCCTGCACCACCACAAACACAGCCTTACCCTACTTATCACACTCAGCCACAAAGCCCATACTACCCTCAGCCACCATATTACCCTCAAAATTCATACCCACACTCACAATCTTACTCTACCGCCCAACCTACACAACAATCTTTTCCCCCACTCCACTCACGAAGGTGTTTTAACTGCAACCAAGTGGGACATGTAAGTAGGAACTGTAAAGTGAAGAGGGTAGGACCCCCTAACCAGGGAGTACCTAGATATCCATATAAGGGATATATGCAGAATGCAGGGAATTCTCCACAGTCACCTGCTCCAATTGTGGCCTTAAATGCTGTATTGGAGAGTGAGAGTCAATGATCTGGGTCAGGTCATACCTAGTCAGGTTAACTAGAAGTACTAAGGAAGAACCGGTGATGATGGTTGATGCAGCTGGTACTAAACATCCTTTTCTTGTAGACACAGGGGCAACCAGACCAGGTATAAAATCTCCATCTAATTTACAGGTGACCAGCGAAACAGTACCAGCAATGGGTGTAATGGGTAAAGTGCAACATTATTCTTTAACCAAATCCACAGAGGTTACTATCGGGCCATTGCATACCAGGCATTACTTTCTCCTGGCAGCAGCGACCCCTAATCTATTGGGAAGGGATTTGTTATGTAAGATGGGATGTGTCATATATTGTACCCCTGATGGTATATTCTTAGATATCCCAGAGAGAGTGGCACATGAGGTGAGGGATATATTGGACACTCTCCAAAGGTTAATGTATCACTCTACTGGTCCAGGTAAAAATCCATCTCAGGTAGATCAAATGTTATCCCAAATACCAGATTCACTTTGGACCAAAGACAGACAGGACAGTGGATTGATGGAAAATGTAGCTCCCATAATGGTAAATCTAAAAAGCAGTAGGAAAGCTCCAAAAATTCCCCAGTACCTGTTAAAACAGGAGGTAGAGATAGGGGTTTATCCCATAATTGAGCGGTTATTACCACAGGAAATTTTAGTCCGTACATCAAGTATAGCCAACAGTCCCATCTTTCCTGTGAAAAAGAGTGGTGGGAGGGGTTATATGCTGGTACAAGACCTTAGAGGAGTTAATAAGGTAGTAGAGAGCCAATTTCCTGTAGTGCCGAATCCAGCTGTCATTCTTATTCAAATCCCACCTAATGCAACCCATTTTACTGTCATTGACCTCTGTTCTGCTTTCTTCTCTGTACCTCTTCATCCTGACTGTCAGTACCTATTCGCTTTTACATATAGGAGTGTACAATACACATGGACACAATTGCCCCAGGGCTTCATAGACAGCCCCAGTATCTTCTCCCAGGCCTTACACAACTGTTTACAATCTTTTCAACCTGCCAATGGATCTGTTCTAATACAATATGTGGACGATTTATTGTTGTGTTCTGATTTGTTTATGTCATGTTTAAATGATACTAAACTTTTATTACTTCATCTCTCGCAAACAGGACACAAAGTTGCTAAGGACAAACTACAGCCATGCCAGTCCAGGGTTAAATACTTGGGACATTGCCTAACCCAGGGGTTACAACATCTGACCACTGACAGAATCCAAGCCATACAGACCATGACACTGCCGCAGAACCAACAGCAAATCCGTACCTTCTTGGGAATGTGTGGATACTGCAGAATGTGGATCCCAGGTTTTTCTATTTTGGCTTTCTGTTCTGGCCTTGCCATTACAGGGCTTAGGCCCTCATTCAGAGGCGCTCGCAAAATGCGAGCGCTCGTTCTGAATGTGGGCGACCGCTTCTTTTTTGAAGTCGGCCTCCTGGTCGCTAGCTAAGCTGTGGGTTACCAGTACAGTAATTGTTAAGAGATCTGCTATGTTGGAAACTCGGAGACAGTGTGAAGGTCTATTGTCTGAGGATTATTGTATGTGTGAGTTTTGTGGGTTCCATACTGCAGTGCCAACCTAAGTATAACCAGTATTGGGATGGGTATCCTTTAGAGGATTATCATACCATGGTGAGCAAAAGTTTTAAACCAAATTGACTGTTGGGTGTGCTCTCATGTGCCTCAAGGACAGCATAATGTAGGGTTAGTGCCATTCCCATTGAATGTCTCAGAAGTTTTCGAATCGCAAAGAGGGCATGCACTGGATGGAAAATTTCTTAAGTCCAAACCACCTCATTTCAAACTCCACCAGTACCAAGTAGATAAATCACTTTTATGTTTGAACATCACCAACTCCAATGACCCAGGAAGTTGGGAGGTGACAGGGAATAACCAGACGATGACCTTCTCACTAAGAGTCAATATTGAACCTATAAATTTTGAACTGCTACGCACAATTAGGTTGGGTGGAAGACACTTCTGGTATAAATATACACTAAGTAACATCAAAGAAATGATTGGTAGGGTACCAGAAGGATATTGTGCCAAGATATTACAACGAGAAACTTGTATGAGTCAAATGGGAGAACCTGAAGTAGGATCACTTGCTAGGGAAATGTGTGGGTTACTGATGTTTACTATTCCTTATGTTCTCCCAATGATGTATATTTTATATGTGGTAGAAAAGCGTATAAGTGGCTCTCTCCGAGTCCTGAAGGTTTGTGTTACCTGGGAAGAGTAGTCCCAGAAGTTATGACCCTTACACATGGGTAATTTGTACTCTGTAATGCAGCTAGTTTAGACTTGTTATTCAGCGGAAAATTGACACAAAGAGCTGTTGGAGGCTGGACTGTGATCTTACAAACTGACCTATGAACTGTATTGTAACAGAAGAACCAGGAAGAAGAACCAGCTTGTTCTATTGCATTGCCTATCTCTGTAAGGGTACATATACGGACACTCTATTTCCAGTAGTTAGTCTGCTTGTTCTTTCTTCTGACGGACTCTTCACCTTTGATGCCGGAAATCTGGATCCAGAGCGCCTGTGTATGTATCCACTGTACCTTGTGATTGTATAATTTGTTTGCGCTAATTGTATTTAGATCACACGTGTAACTATCTGCTTTTTGGTGAATAATATCTTTTTGTGCTTTGGAAACACAATCAAAGTCTGAAGAGTAATTATTTCTTCTGCGACTTACAATGCTAAATAGCGATATTTTAGAGTGTATAGATAGGTAGGAATTGATAAAACGACCAGTGGGAGCGCACAACGCTGGTCGTTTTAGACATTTTTCTTAACGATTCTCAAATGATTATTGAACGATAACGATATCGTTATCGTTCAATCGGTCAATTTAATCGTCTAGTGGATGTGTGCCTTAAGTTACGTTAAAGTCAAACTGTACTTCATAGCATAATGTAATATAAACATTAGCAAACTAGCAAGTCCCAACAAACATCATAAGGATTGTAATGTCAAACACTGTGTGCATGTTGTTTGAGTAAACAATTAGTGTAAAGGTGCGTACACACGGACAGATATATCGTTACGATTTCAACGATAACGATATCGTTTAATGATATATCATTCATATTGTTCATTTTCATTCAGTGAACGACCAACGTTCCCGCATGAACGATAACGATATCTATGATCGTCCGTGCATGCAGGCCAATCTGGACGATATCGTCAACTTTGCATGTTCTGAGATGTGGCAGGATGACTCACTGAAAAATATCTTTGAAAGATATCTTTCATGTCGTTGGTGGTACAGATCTTCTAAGAATCCTTTTAGTAATTATCCACTGTTATTGGTAATAAGGGCAGAAGGGGCCAAATGTAATAACCTGGTGGATTTGGAAAGTGCTCAGATTTTTGCGGTTTAGCCAAGAGATTTAAATCAGCTTTTTTTTTTTAAGGAAAACTGTGTTGGCTTTGCCTTTCTAAAAAATTGCCACTTTAAATCAGGCGGCTAAATCACTAAAATCATAGCGCTCTCCAAAGGCAGGCTATTACATTTAACCTAGGAACAACCTCTCTATGCCATGAACAGCCTTTGCTTCCCTCAAAGAGTTCTTTCTCCACCTTAAGGGGCCTATCCACTAGGCGACCTGAAAGACTGAAGTCTAGCGTTCAGACCTTCAGGTCGCCGAGGTGCTGTGCCCGCACTGAACGTCGTTCACTGAACTTCATTCAGTGAAGGAGCCCGACCCCCCATCTCTGAACATGCCGAACCTGACGAGTGTCATAAGGTTGACGGGCATGTTCAGTAGATAGTCGGGGACGGCAAGGACCCAGCGTGCAGGCGCATCGCTGGTCCTTGCCGACTATCCATTGCCAGACTTTGTGAACAATGCGACCAAAACCTCCTGGTTTTGGTCAGATTATTCGCAAAGTCGGGTAATGGATAGGCCCCTTTACAGAGCTTACAGTCTCCACCTCACAGAACTGAAAAGTTGTCCTCATTCTTTTGTAATGGATATTGTACTGTTTCCAGCACTGGAGCCATTGTTGGAGATTTATCAAATCTTGGAGAGTGATAAAGTGTAGAAGTTGCCCAAAGCAGCCAATCAGCTTCTGGAATTTTACAGACTGTGCTACATAAATGACAGTTATACCCCTTTCAGACATACGACCCGGGAAATTTCCTACTCAGACTCGGGTATTTCTCCTGTGATAATTCCCGGGTATTTGGTCAAGATCCCCCTTTCCCACTACAACGTCTACCCAGGAAATTTCAGACAAGAGCAGGGTTTTTCAGAGTTTTACACAGAAAATCACAGTTGTGTCATTTTAAGTGGACGTTATGCTGGCACACATTAATGAGGTCATGCAAAGGTGGGGGTTTGGTATAAGGGACTGGGAGGGGCATCTGTAAGGCATTGCTATATTTCCAAGCATCTGTGTAGCATGGAGACCTTCTATTGTCTGGTGGATTTGGTGTGCTACACAGCAACTGAGGCATGGTTGAAGCTGCTCACACTGTTCATAATCGTACAGTGCGAGATCCTGAGAAGGGAGCATTTTGTGGTGGAGAGGCCATCCAAGCGCCGACATTACCTATGCCGGAGGAGAGCCTTGGTAATGTCCAGCATCTCATCCATATTGAGAGTGACCAGAGGGTCATCTCGCACAATATGGTCTCGAGATCGACAACATGGAGAGGCTTTCTGGGCTATGGTTCAGGGGTTTACAGAGAACCAATGGAATGCAAATTTTAGGATGTTGCAAGGCACCTTTAATTACATCCTGGAACTCCTGACCCCATCACTTACCAGGCACACTACTCGATGGAGACAGCCCATTACCCCGAGCAGGAGACTTGTGATCGTCTTGTGGTGGTATGCTACCCCTGGCGAGTACCGCACAATATCCTGCTTGTTTGGTGTAGGCATCTCCACGGTTTGTGTTTTGGTGCGTGAAGTGACCCAGGCCATCCTGGATACCTTGTACCATCGGTTTATTGCCCTACCCCATGGGCAGCGACTGGATGAGACAGTGTCCAGGTTTCTGCGCCATGGTTACCCACAGTGTGCTGGGGCAATTGATGGCACCCACATCCCCATAATTGCTCCTACAGACAGCCCAGCAGACTACTATAACAGAAAGGGATGGCATTCCATCATTCTGCAAGCCGTCGTTGACCATCGGTATGATGTTTTCATTGGCTGGCCTGGGTGTGCTCATGACGCTCGTGTTCTGGCCAATTCTGATCTGTACAAGATTGCAGAGGAGAGGCAGAATGGTTGGCTGTTTCCTCGTGAGATAACTATACACACATTTATGTCATGCTTTTTATTGCAAAACCGATATGTATTATCTTCCATACCGAACCACAACATGATTTTTGGGATGTCACCTGCAATTTGCTCTGATATACCGTATCTGCATACAAAACTGTTACCTGTAAAACCTTTAATAATAACTGTAATATTTGTTTCCATTTGCAGAAGTCCAAGCTTGTGGATGGAGTGGAGAAACCAGTCCACATCATTGGAGATGCTGCATATCCACTACGGAGGTGGTTGATGAAAGGGTACAGCCAACAGGTTGCGCTTTCGAACGAGCAGATCGCCTACACCCATACCCTCAGTTCAGCTAGAATGGTTGTTGAAAATGCATTCGGGAGACTGAAGGGACGTTGGCGCTGCTTGTTAAAAAGAAACGATGTGGACATTCGGCTGATTACTGATGTTGTAGCGGCATGCTGTATCTTGCATAACATCTGTGAGATACAGCGAGAAGAATACCTGCCAGAGTGGGACATCATGGAGGAGCCTGTTGGGAGTGATCCTTCTACCCTTTCATCAACCTCACTTGCTTATCGAACCAATGACATAGAATTGATTAGAACCATTTCAAAAAACATTAATTCTATGTTATTGTACTAAATACAAAAACTTAATTTTTGAATTGTTCAAAAAATCTTTTATTTTAATAAAGGCCTTTTCTTTAAGTTGCATACGAAGTTTGAAAGCATTTCCATATTGCTTACATAGGAAATAATGTTGCATAAAATACAACACAATTCAAAACCAAACAATAGTATAAAAATAAATAAAAGTGCACATTTACTTCAGAACCCAAAGTACTCCGTATGTATGTATGGATTGATATTGTCGAAGCGTAGACAATGAGAACAATGTTAAGTGCGCATATAGCTGTGAGGCATTAAAACCAAAAAACGACAAGCAGTAACCATAACATTTTCAACATCATGATACGGATATGTCTAGTTAACATCACTAGATACTGTATATTTGATTACCACAGCTATATATTTCGGTAAACTGTAAACTCTGGGTTTTTGACAGGAGTAAGTTCCTGTGACAGAGTATTAGCTGGCAAAGTATCTTTAAATTGACCTTCGAGTACATTATCTAATGTATTATCTGTAAATGTTGAGGATGACTGAGGTGTTTGCGGATGCTTGGATATATGGGATGTAGTTTGCCCAAATGCTGTGAGGGACTTTAGTTGTTGCGCATACTGGGATGTGTACCCAAATGCTGGGGGGGGGGCTTTGCTTGTTGTTGAACATTACTTGTATGTAGTTTGCCCAAATGCTGTGGGGAAATTAGCGTGCTGGTCATACTGCGATGTATGCTCAAATGAGGTGAGAGACTGAGGTTGTTCCACATACTGGGATGGTTCCCCAAATGAGTTTGGATAATTAGCTTGGTGCCCAAAATGGGTGGGTGGTGGAACATGTGTTGTTTTGTAGTGGATTGTGCTCAAGATTTGAGTAAAAAATTTGAGGTTATCGCTACTAAGCCTTTCCTGCATAGCCATCATTTCCTTTAGCAAATTACTCTGCATTTCTCTCTCATTGGCCGTGAACTGCTGCAGTCTAGCATCCTCTTATGTCTGCCATTCCGAATCTAGGTCGCGTAGTTGTTCACAAAGAATATTTGTCATGGCTTTGGTAGCAACATCAATTTTGCTCTTCTTTTTACGTGTTGGCACTGTGAAAACTGAAAGTAAAAGAGAGAAAACATTGAGCAACACATGTAAAAAATATTTGAAATACAAAACAATAAATGGTCCCAATTCAAAAAGCAGCACGTCTCTTTGCATGCGGTGCCCATCCTCCACTACAAGATAAACGCAGAAACAATACGGTTTCTACTATATACTAGAAATTGAACTACAACATTACATAGATTAATGCAGCAGAACATAAGTTATTTGAATTAAACTTACTGTTACCGCGTAGGGTGGGCTTGTCTCCCTGAGTATGTGGCTCAGACTCAGAATCTTGCCTTTGCGTTGGAGAGATCACATCTGTGCCAGTGCTTGGTTCAATGATGATGGTATTAGATGAGTCCTCATCTGCGTCATCAAATAGGACCTGCGATAATGCCGGGTTCGGCTGGCTGCTCTCAGGAGTTGTTGAAGGCGTGCATGTCATTGTTGCAGACAGTGTGCCGGCATCACTTGAAGAAGATAGAGCAATGGGGTTGCATAGTGCTGTATGCTCAAAAGCGGAAGTGCATAAATTGTATAAGGGCCACTCCATCCTTCCCACACCACTGCGATTACCATTGTGGTCATGGACCTTTGTGTATTGTTTCTTTAGGCTCTTTAGCTTATTAAGGACTTGCTGCTGTGTCTTCACAATACCCCGGTTGGCCAGAATTTTGGCAATGTTGCAATAGATCATGGCATCCTTAACAGTGCCTGTGATTTGAGCTTTTATTTCCTCCTCTCCCCTCACATGTAAGAGCTCACGGACCTCCTCATCCTTCCAATGTGCCATGATCAGCAACCACCTGTACACAGAAAAAAGAAAGATTACCGCGCTAAAGAAACCCTAGAAAATGTAGATAATAAATAAATAAGCAAATTAATAAAAAATAAATCTCTTGTATGGTGTATTAATAATGTATTTCAGTAATTTAAAATGTATGCCATATATAATAATAGAAACAAGCTCTTTTAATAAGGTAATAAAACAGTAATTTTACACACCTGGCACCACTCTCCAACTACCTGGTACTGCACTCTCTCCTCTGTTACGTCGTAGTGTTGAGGGTCTCTCTGCAGCTGTTGTGGGACCTAAATCCGCCTTGTAGCACTGCACTGCCTTTTTAGTGCTATGTGTGCGTCTGTGGCATCTGCCCTCCACTGTCCGGCTGCTGCTGCTGATCTCATCAACAGGCAGCCGCGTCCAGGCCAATCAGGAGCTTTTTGGTGAAGCCCGGGAGTAAATTCCCGGGTAGCACCATTCACACAAGAGCAGGGTAATTTCCCGGGACTTAAGTCCCGGGAAAAACCCTGGTCGATTGCAGGGGCGGCTACCCGGGAACGTGTTCCTGGGTAGGTACCTTTCAGACAGACGCGGCTACCCGGGAATTTGGCTGAGGCAGGCCAAATTCCCAGGAATCTCGAGATGTCTGAAAGGGGTATTAGAAGCTGATTGGTTGCTATGGGCAACTTCTCCACTTTACCCCCCCGTCTCCACATACAGTATGTGAATGTTTCCCACTTTAACTTTCTTTGGTATGACCTATTCACTCCATTCTGCAAATACCAACACTACTGAATCTTATATTTTCCCCAGCTCTCTCTCTCTCAACCATTGGTCAAACAGTATATGGTACAGATTGCGATTTGTGAACGTTCAGAGTATATTTGTCCATCTATTACATCACTGGTTTTCATTTCTTTCAGTGTTCCTGACTCTTTTTCAAATATGAGTTGTGCATCAGTAAATAACTGATCTAGGGGTCTATTTACTAAGCCTTGGGTGGAGATAAAGTGAACGGAGATAAAGTACCAGCCAATCAACCTCTAACTGCCATGTCTCAAGCTGTGTTTGAAAAATGACAGTTAGGAGCTGGTTGGCTGGTACTTTACCTCCGTTGACTTTATCTCCATCCATGGCTTAGTACATAGGCCTCCTAATCTTTTAAAAGCATTATCATTTTTGATACTGGAGATGTTGACACCTTCAAGGTTTTAATAGACTAACGGTCAGCTTGAATCTTTGCTAATCACTCAGGGCCCAGCAATGCCAGCACAGCATTTTGTAATATACATAAATGGAATTTGTGTTTTCTCTTTATAATTCATACCAGTTTTAATTCTCCATAGAGGAGACACTTTTTTTCTAGTATTTGTTTTTAATAACACAGAGATTATTTTTGTAATGGATTTTCCTAAATAACGTTCCATTTTAATCTTATCTCCAAGCACTTCAGGGGAATATAGATTGTAAGCTCCACTGGGGCAGGGACAGATGTGATTGGTAAGATATTCTCTGTAAAGCGCTGCGGACTATGGGCCTGATTCAGACCCACTCGCGAGTGGCTGTCCGCTCGCAAGTGGGTCGATGTTCTGGACTGAGCATGCGCACGAGGGAGGGAGCTCCGTCGTGCGCATGCGCCAGACGCGACGAGCGAAGGAAAGTCCTTCGCTCGTTGTGTCCGATCAAAGGGGGCGTGCTGTCAATGTTGATTGACAGCACGCCCCCTTTGGTAGGCGTGCCGGGGGCGTGCCTCCCTGACGGGGGTGTTCCCACGGGAACGCCTCCCTTCAAAAGCCGGCCCACTGACATCACTAGTGATGTCAGTGGGAGTGATTTTGGCTCTGATAGAGCCAAAATCACTCCAGAGCTTGCGGTTGAAAACCTCAACCGCAGGCTCCGGCTCGCAATTTCGATGGTCGCGATGGTCTCGACCATCGCGGCCATCAAAATGCACGCTCATATAGCCTGTGGTGGTGACCCACAGCTATACGAGCGTCCAGAAGGACGCTCCATTTTCATGGAGGCCGGCCCTCATTCAGAGCGTGCGCTCTGCTCAGAGCGTACGGCTCTGAATGAGGGCCTATGTGTGCGCTATATAAATAACTGGTAATAAATAAATAATCCACCTTCTTGGCAGTCTGCTGCCATCAAACTGGGCAATTCAAGTAAGGATAATTTTATTTTGCTTTTCTCATAACTCCTAATCAGCCCCTACATCTTTATATCACAGTGGATGGTGTCATGTGCGGTCTGGAAATTTTGCAAACAAGACAGTTTATTGTTAAAAGATACATTGTGTTTCATACATTTAAGTCATATTTAGATGTAACTTTGATGTAATTTTGCTGCCATCTCTACTGAAATTCCATTAGACGCTCACTGTCTAATGTTAAATCTGGTTTAGATCCCTTATGTGGATGTAGTCAGCATCCTGGCGTGTGGAATGCCGACTGTCTGAATACTGGCACTGAAATCCCGACAGGTCGGGATCCCGGCACCAGTATCCGACCGCCTGGCATCCCAAAGGTACGTATCGGGGTGTTAGGGGGAGGTTAGGGTTAGATAGCGGGGTTAAGGTTAGGCATTAGGGGGAGGATTAGGGTTAGGCACCAGATAAAGAGTGTAAGGATTAGGGTGCGGGGAGGGGGAGGTTAGGTTTAGGCACCGGGGAGGGTGGGTTAGGGTTACAAAAATACTTACCATTACTCCCTATAGGTGTTGGGATTCTGGCTGTTGGGATGCCGCTGTCGGTATTCTCACCAGCGGCATCCCGACAGCCAGGATTTCATACCCAACCCGTGTGGTTTGCACAGTGAAAGTACCAGCTTGTCTCTTATTGCATCTGAGAGACACACTTCAAATAGACAATGTTTGCTTTACGGGATGTAGTCAGGAAGCCGGCGGTCGGTATACCAACTGCCGACTTTGAAAGCCCGGCAGGGGGCTAACGATAGGTGTGGAAATCTCGACGCCTATCATTAGCCCCACGCCAAAACCCAGACGCCTGGCATACCGAACGTAGGTAAGCCAGGCGTCGGGAGCTCTTAGCCGCGGGGGGGGGAGGGTTAGGTGTAGGGACTCCCCGGGGGACTTAGGGCTAGGCACCCCCCGGGAGGGTTAGGCATCACCCGGGGGAGGTTACCCCCCCCGAGAGGATTAGGGAGCGGGTAGGGGGGGTTAGGTTTAGGCACCCCTGGGGGGAGGTTAGGATTAGGCACTAGGGGGGGAGGTTAGGGTTAGGCACCAGGGGGGGAGGTAAGGGTTAGGGGGGAGAGGGGCAGGGATAGCCTTCTTACCTCCCCTGTCGGGATCTACATCTGCCGGCCTTCCAGCGTTGGGATTTCAACCGCTGGGCTGACATCCAGCGGTATTACATACCCAACCCCATTTTACTGTCTCAACTCTGCTACATATGCAGACATACCGTCACCTTTAAATTTACTTTTTTTATGAAAGCAAAAGCTTTCAAATTGTTCCTTAGAACACACTTTGCAGGTGGGTTTTCTTGGTGTTAATAGACTGCACAATAAACTATATGTCTTCACTCTCATTACACTCAACAGGACTGACACTTTCCCTTCACCACAAACATTATTTGCATCACAATAAAGTTCAATTCATTCTACATGGCCAAATCTTCTATAGTGCCAACGAAGGCTGACATTGGGTAAATGTTTTCTGACATTTAATCATGGGGGAGTCCTGATATGGGATCCCAGCGGTCAGAATCCCGACGCCGGAATCCCGACAGGGTTATGATACCTGTCAGCAGGTATCCTAGCCCTCCCCCTCCCCCTACCCCTAACTCTCCCTCCCCTATGCCTGACCCTAACCTCCCCCCTTAGTGCCTAAACCATCCCCACATCCTAACCCTCCCCCCTTAGTGCCTAACCCTAACCCCCAACTCTAACACTCCCCCTACCCCTGCTACTTACCTTCGGGATTCCAGCAGTCGGAATCAGTGCCGGGATTCTGACAGGTGTTGGAATTCCGGCCCCTTTATTCTGACCAGCAGAATCCCTGTGGTCAGGATATTGAGCGCGTCCCCCTTATACGTACGCTGTACACTTGTGTAATGGCTGATTTGACTTATATGTCCCAGTGGTGCTCTGGCCTATATTCCACATATAGATCTTTTATTACACTGACTCCCACTTTTACACTGTTCACCGATTCTTTGTGCAGTGTTAAATTAAGTTTTCAATTTATTGCCATGTGTAATGTATCTAGTTTTGAATAAACATACTGACCACTTAGGAATGTAAGGAACAGCAGCTGCTGAGCAGTTTACTTCTGAGCACTACTAATGTCTACCCCTGACAAACTATACAGAAGTCCACATATATAAGGCAAAATATAATTTGTACATAATGTTAG
This sequence comes from Taudactylus pleione, assembly GCA_031769625.1. NCBI lineage: Eukaryota > Metazoa > Chordata > Amphibia > Anura > Myobatrachidae > Taudactylus > Taudactylus pleione. The sequence continues at coordinate 14,789,581 of JAUIMM010000281.1, read as the reverse complement.
AGTCCTATGACCTGTTTTCATATATTACTCCTTTGTGACTGCGTAATTATGTCTGTGAGAATGGGTGGGGGGAAATACTGGAACATAGACGTGGCACAAATACAGAAAAAAAACAAATAGCCAATTGTTGTTAGTTAGAAATCTAAAAAGCTTCTACACTGCTGATGTGATAATATATGAAATAGAACATGTGAGAAAAACGATATTATTTAATAGATAAAAAAAAACCTATATTGGACAACTGTTGGGATTATTATACGATAAAAGTAGACAGAGGAGCTAAGATAAAGTAAATGTGAAGAGGTGATTGTACATAAATACTAGTTTACTTTATAATCAGTAATTTATATTGTAGTGGGTTATATCCCACAGCACTTTACAGAGATTATGTACTGCACTCATTTACATCAGCCCCTGCCCCTAGAGAGCTTAGAATCTATATTCAGTACCATGTCAGTTTCTAATTAACCTACCTGTATATATTTAGAGTGTGAGAGAAAACCCATGCAAACACAGGAGAATATACAAATTCCACACAGGCAGAGAATTGTACCCATGATACCAGTACTGTGATCCATTAATGCTAATCACTGTGCCAGCATAGAAGGAATAACGGCAATGAAAAACACAGTAAATAAGGGCGCTATAAAATTTTGTTAAAGTATGATAGGAAATAGATTTCAGAGTGTTGCATAATTTAGTTATAAAGATTCTCTAATGCTGGCCATTCACTAGCGCGATTTCGGGCCGATTACGCGATTTTAGACGCGTCGTATGATGAATTGTGAAAATCGTGTAATTTTTATATAGGAATATGATCCGATGCGCGCTCCAGCTGCTGTTCTATGCTATCTTATGATCAGACGTGCGGGACTGCCAGGGAGCTGCCAGGGAGTTCAAGGGAAAACGTATGATGAATTATACTGGTTATGCTGGTCGTATTAGTGTATGGCCAGCATGAAATTTTTTTTTGCAAAAGTAAAGTAACATTTAAGCAAAGGAGAAACAGCATACGATACTATGTTACAGGTGAAGCAAAAAATAATAATTATGGTGCATTTTTGTGCTTTGCAGATGTCGGTGGAGTTTCTCTAATAGGGGAACATGTTGCAGAGATGATATAAAAAAAGAAAAAATGCAGGACTTTTCTCCACATTTAGGTCCCTTAACATGATAGGGATCTCCCAACTTGGGGTACGTTCCCCGTGGGGCTGGTATATACCAAGGACACATTTCATTTGGCTGTTCCAAATGTAAACAATGGAAACCATGTTCCATTGGTTACAAATTTGTAAAGAAGCCTTTAGAAACATGGATTATGATTTTTTTTAAATGTATTTTTCCCTATAGTGAATATGCCTGAAGTGACTCCAAATATATTTCTTTTTAGCCAAACAAATTATTTAGTTTGATAGCATCTGGGAGTTTAGAGAATTTCTGAGTAAGCTCTGAAAGGAATCGGTATGCCTGGCCAACGACAGCAGAGTTCCCTGCAGTGGAAGCCCAACAGCGCTGGAAATCCTGATCGTGGATAGGTAAGTACTAACTAACCTAACACCCTAACCCTAAACCTCCTTAGGGGTGCCTAACTCTAACCTCCCCCCCAAGTGCCTAACCCTAATCCCCCCTCTAAGTGCCTAACCCTAAGTCCCCCCCAGGGGTGCCTAACCCTAACCCTCCCTCCCCCTAGCCTAACCCTAACCCTCCCGAGGGGGTGCCTAACCCTAAGTCCCCCCCCGGGTGCCTTAAACCTAACCCCCCCGCTGCTGTCCGCTCGTGGCGCCCGGCGTCGGGGAAATGTCAGGCGTCTACATCTAGATGCCCGGCATTTCATGCCTTGCCGGGATATGACAGTCGGGAAGCCGGCTGCCGGTATTAAGGCAGCCGGCTTCCCGATTGTATACCCTCTGAAAGCCTGTTAACTAAATAGCAGGCCTATGAAACATACATCCACATAAATAACCGCTTGTTTACTTACACACAATAACTTGCCAACCAATGTCTAAAATAACTATTTTTTTATACAGTTTGGGGAGTAATCATTTAATGGACCTTCAAAGCAATCAAATTTCTATGTAATAAATATTCATCATTCACGTCTGTGTTTCCTATGCCTCTTGTTTCAAAGTGAGTGACATTGGCGTATCTATTATGGGTGCAGGGTGTGCAGTGCACATGGGCCCCTAGGTGCAGCGGGGCCACTCTGTGCACACCTTGCACCCATATAATTATTCTCCCTTCTTCATAGTTAGACGTCATCTCTGCAGTAGCAGGAATCACCGGGAAAATATCACAGCGGACCTTTTTCCAGAAACTTGTGCATGCACAGTACAGTAGAGTAGTTACCAGGGACATTGGGCTCATTCAGACCCGGTCGCAAGTGATGAGCGCTCGCAACCGAGTCAATGTAGAGGCCCTGTGCACACGCAGCGACCGCACTGCGCGTGCGCACAGGGCCGCCATCAGGGGGGGACTGCCAGTACTCCTGTACCGGGCCCGGACAGCTGAGGGGCCGGCCGCAGGCAGAGTTGATTGTTAATTAATTACTTGTAACACGGGACAGCTGACACTGCTGTAGTGCTTACCGGAGAGTTATATGAATGAATCATCGCACAGCTAAGCTGTGATGAGTCATTCATTAAATCTCCAGACATCACTAGCAGCACACAAGCTAGTGCTGTCAGGTGCTGGATTCCCCTAGCATATCTGTGATCCACACTGCAGCCTGGATGTCAGGTGGTTTGTCGTCCTCACAGCCCAGGAAGAACGCTGCAGACACAGCCCAGTAAGTACCACATGGATCTCATTTCTTGTGTCTGCAGCCCTATGTTCTCTCCCTACCACCATGATATCTATCCCTGTCTCTCTCCCCTGTCTGTACTCTGTATTTGACTGTAGTGAACTCTATGTAGCTTAGTATGTGTACCTCTGCCCCTCCCCATCCCACTCCATGGGTGATTATGCCTCACACCTCCATGAGTGCCTCTATCCCCTCCACTTCCCATTAGTGCCTCTGCCTCCTACTGCAAATCCCAATTGTGCCATTGCTTCATTTCCACTTCCCATGTGTACCCATGCACCTCCTTCCCTCCCTATGAATGCCTCTGCATCCACTCCACTTGTGTGACTCTTAACACCTTTTTACTTTCTTTATTCCTGTGTGTCACATTCCAGACCTGTCCAACTTGTGACTCTCCAGCTGTTGTGAAACTACAAGACCCAGATTACACTCCCGTGATTAGCTGGTAGAACATGCTGGGACTTGTAGTTTCACAACAGTGTAAAGTCACAGGTTGGTCAGGACTGCATTATGCCATCTTTTTCCCCATCCCATCTGTTCCCAAATCTTTTTCTGCTGTCTGTCCACATTATTCACTTTCCTCTTATGCCACAACTTTCTACCCCCTCATCTACCACATCTCCATTCCTTATGTCTGTCCATCCTCATCTCCTGAATGTTCTACATAGAACCATGGCCGTTGGCTGGTGATCAGAAGAGGCATGGATGAAGGGGAAGCACAACCAAGTTTAACGCCACAATCTAAGGATACCAGGTAAGTACGATTCTCATTTATTAAATCACTCAGCACTCTACACTACACTTTTACACCCTCAGGGCTTTGGGAGTGGGGGGGGCCCTGTATGATCCACTTGTCCTGGTCCCCGAGATTCCTGATGGCGGCCCTGCGTGCGCAAGCCCCAGAGCGAGAGAGAAATTCTCTCGCTCCGGAGCTCACTACAAAAGGGGCGGCTGTCGATGTTGATCGACAGCTCGACCTGTTTTGTAGGCGTGGCGGCTGGGTGGTTTCACAAACGGAGGCGTTCCTTAAGGAACGCCTGCCATTTTGTGGGTGGCCGCACTGACATCAGCAGTGATGTCAGCGGGGAGCTTCCTGCTCGATCAGAGCAGGAAGCTCCCTGGGGCTTGCGGTTGCCGAGACCCAACCTTAGGATCCTGTCGCAAGCCCCGATGGTTGCGATGGTCTTGACCATCGCGACCATCAACCTGGTCAGTCGCTAAAGCTGTGGGTGGTAACCCACAGCTTAGCTAACAACCAGGAGGCTGCACTTACAAATACAAGTGGCCGCCCTCATTCAGAACGATCGCTCGCTTCTTGCGAGCGCCTCTGAATGAGGGCCATAGTGCTGGTGCCATGGTCCCATTGACCTGCACATGTGCAGTAGACTCTGGCACAGCGCCAAAGTCTTTTCTGTGGCTGAGAGGAGGGGTTCCCTCATGGACCCTGCACATAGGCCCCTTACTCTCTTAAATTGCATCCTGTGAGTGATGCTCCTTTTTCTTTTACCCACAGCAAGAAATAATCTGAACAGAATGAGCAGAAAAAAAACAGTGATTAAAGAAAAAAGTATAATTTTGGGTAGTCACCAAAATGGACAGCACACTTATATCCTTTATGGCTGCTTTGTAACCTTATTAAACTGTTGGGATTATCGTCCATTAATACTACAGGAGTGGTCACGACACTAGTCCTCAATTTAAGGTGTATTTTCTCCATAAAATGCATATTTAAGCTGAATGACAGTAAGCGAGTGGATTTTATTTATTTGACACAGACAGACAAGACTGAACGACTGTAAGAATTGTTTCCTGCCTTGGACAAAAGATAGCATCAATACCAACTGACATTTTTCAAACAGATGACAGACCTTGAACAAAGCTGCTAATATGATTGGTCCATGAACTGTTTGAAATGTCAGACAGAATAATAATCAATTTCACAACGGGATCCATTTTTTCTCCGTTTAAGATGCGGTAAATACAACATAAGGCAACAGATGTTATCACATGAGTAGACATAATTGTGCATGAGGCCTTGAATGTTATTTTGACTGCAGGAGACTTTTATTACCATTTAAAACATAGTGTAAAGTATGATTTGTAGTATTTTTTTATACAATATATCTGTGAAATTTGCTTAGGGTAGAGCTAGTTAGTGTTTTATTTACATTATATATTATATATGACATTTTGTATGCATTCTTTGCCTTCACATCAGTCAGCTTTCTCTTTTATAACGTCTTTGCTGCATGACTAATAATTGCAGGTCTTTCGGAAATGATGAGGTTACATGAGATACAATAAAAACCCAGCAACATATCTTTTTTTCCAAGCAGGCTGCTGAAATCAATCAATGTGCCTTTTGTGGCCTTCCGCTTCAAGATGACACATTTTACTGTTGACCTTTTCAATCCAGCATAGACACAAAGTATTATTTATCTGTTATAGCAGAAAGTTAGGCTTCAGACTAGATGAGGTATTAATATTCTTTTTAATCTTTATTATTTAAGGTGTCACAAAGCTCTGAAATGAACTAACAATGAATCATACAGAACAGAGCAGGGGTACAGGGACACACTGGGAGCAGACTAGCATGCAACAAGCTTGTGTGCACCAGCATCGGCACAGTACATAGGCAGCAGGCTGAAGGAATTTGACAAGCGAACATGGATGGATAAAGAGATGGGTAGAAGACAAGATAATGGAGGGCTCTGCCTGCAAAGACTTGCATTTTAAAGTTTGATTGCGGAGGTGAAGGGCTGGGGGCAGTGTGGGAAGAGTTTGATGGAAGACTGGTTGGCCTTGATGATGAAAATAGTTTTAGGGAGCATTTGAAGCCTTGGAAACTGGTGGAAAGTATGATTGGGCATGGGATTGGGTTGAAAAGGCAGGAGACCAGCAAGAATAGATTATGGAGAGCAGACTTGGCAATTGTTGGCAGAGCGGAGAGGGTGAGAGGAGGAGTGGATGGAAATGTAGGGGTAAGAGAGGTGTTTAAAGGCTTTTAAGTGAGGGTGATGAGTTTGGATTTCAGCTATCGGTAAAGTCTAAGCTGCTAAAACCTGGCGCTAGACAACCACTGGCTATATACTTATATTTAGTTTGATATAGCTGCGTACAATGATCGTTCAATAAATTATGTAAGCATCACCATGTGCTGCTGCTAATTTTAATGCCAGTAGCCACCTGGCAGTACATAGTAATTACTATAAAGAAAGGAATAAAAAAACTGCGCTGCAATGGTGAGAAAAATATATATTATGTGATGGTGCTTGATAGACCAATTAAATACAGGCTTCTTCTGACTATATATATATATAAAAAAAAACATTTATTGTAAAAACACATACAATATAAGATTATTAATATCAGTAGTACATTCTCAATACTACTGCCAATAATGGATAATAAGTTAGTAGCAAATTCACAAACCTATGTAAATACGTATGTAAAAATGTATGTAAAAATGTAAAAATCTTATGAATTGTTAATTTTATACTATTGAAGTGACATTCTATTACTACTGATCCATCATATTCATTGCTCCAGGGGCGTAGGGAGGGCGGTTCCAGTGGAGCGCAAGCTCCAGGCGCCGAAAGTGTCCGGAGGCGCCGCTCACTGTGTACCCGGCAGCTGCCTAATCTGACAGCCTGCCGAGTGGCAGCATTGAACTGTGAACCCTGGCCTCTGAAGTGATCTTCAGAGGCCAGCGTTCCCAGTGATGCAGTGCGTGGGTGACGTCATGACGTCACCCGCGCGCTGATGAGCCTGCGCGGCCACGCCTGCTGGATCTAGTTAGATCCAGTCAGGACGGCCAAGCGTGCATGCAGGGGGGGGTTTCTGAGTACCTAGAAATCCCCCCTGCCCACCACAGTCCTGGCAACTCGAAGGGTCATCAAGAAAACTTCAGTCCTTACCAGTGACCGGTGCCCGAGTGACCCGTTGACCCGGCAAGGTTGCACACATGATGCCTGTCAGGAGCCTGGACTGGACTGGACTACAGTGGAGGAGATAAGCTGAGGCTGCTGCCCAAGGATCATGACAAGCAGAGGCCAGGTAAGTTACAGTACCTACTGGGGAGGAGGGCACATTATATTTTAAAACTAGGGGCAGGCGCATGGTGTTCTATATAATGGGTTTGGAGGAGGCATAATAGATTCTATACTATGGGGGAGGCATATTGCATATGGGCACTACTACAGGGGGCACTACTTTAAGGGGCAGAACTACAGGGGCACAACTATTGGGGGCACTGCATATGGGCACCACTACAGGGGGGAATGCATTTTGGCACCACTACAGGGGGCAGTGAATATGGGCACCACTACAGGAGGCATTGCATATTGGCTCAACTACAGGGGGCACTGCATATGGGCACCACAACAGGGGGCACTGCATATGAGCACCACAACAGGGGGCATTGCATATGGGCACCACTACAGGGGGCTGCCCCATATATTTATTTTTACTTCTCTTTACTTTAATCCCATATGGAGCCACCTCCTCCCTGGAACACTTGGGGGGGACGCCATAGCACGCACATGCTCTGGGCGCCCTGGCTACACGCTACTCCTCTGCTTTGCTCTGTGGAGAATATTTATGGAGATTGGACTGGTTATCTTCTGGTGAACAGTGTTAATTTTGAGTGCATAAGCCATACACCTAATAGGATACATTGTATTTACATAGGTATGTCAATTTGCTACTAACTTATAATCCATTATTGGCAGCAGTATTGAGAATGTACTACTGATATTAATAATCTTATATTGTATGTGTTTTTGAAATAAATGTTTTTTTTATATATAGTCAGAAGAAGCCTTTATTTAATTGGTCTATCAAGCACTATCGCTTAATATATATTTTTCTCACCATTGCAGCGCAGTTTTTTCTTCCTTTCTTTAGGGTGATGAGTTTGAATTGGAGGAGTGGGAGGAGAGAAAGTTTATAAAGTGCCTAAAGACAAGTCACCCCAAAAGTAGATAATGAGGGAGGCAAAGCTGAGGGAGGGCATTTGAAGGATAGACAACAACCTGTCTGAAGGAGAATGGACATATACCAGAAGAGAGGGGCAGGTTGAAGAGGTGGGAAGGTGTTAGTAGGCGACAGGAGAGAGAGTGGAAGAGGCAAGAGGGGATTGTGAAGAGTGGACAGATGCATGAGATAAGAATGAAGAACAAAAAAACAATTACCAGAACATAAGAGTCTGTGTGTACTAGCTAATTAAATTAAGTAAAACTGTGAGATTCTACCATTATGAGGCAATGCTTATCCAGAAATAAAATGTTCATTTTTACCTTATATTCCTCAGATATACATATCGATACATATTTAAAACTCACTCTGGCTGCAGCAGTCTGCCAGAGTAATAGGCTCACAACCTAGCTCTAACATTTTTGTATCCGACCATCTACTACTCTCCTGTGCATGATCCTTCACTGGTTCCTGACCTCTCTCCTGCATTATCCCAGTAGCTGTTACAAGAGTCTACAGAATTTGACCTTCGATTTCGTCTGACTACTATCCGTGTTTACCTCTGTTTTTTCCTTGAGATCACGTGTACCAGACCCCAATTTGTTGACTACTTTTTAGACCTTGAATACTATCAGCCTATCCTGCTCAGATGGCTGTGACCTGTGATCCTAACACTAGCTGATAAATCTAAAAATCCATAATCCCCACCGAATTGTGACAGTCTGTAATTATAACTCTGCCCCTTAATACATATAATGAGATATCATCTGGAAGTCAATGTTAGGTTATTGTTCTGTACAGGGCTTAAAGTAGTCCTGGAGAGGTGGTGGAACTCCTCTCCTTCGCCACCTACTACCCCCCCACACTAGGCAGAGCTAGTCTGAGAGGCCAGAACAAGTCTGAAAACTGTTCTTACACACACACACAGTTGTGTATATGAAACTGTAAAGTGAATGGCCAGGGTACTTGGGGCCGCTTAGGCCCCCATAAGCTTTGGGGGCTACGACAGTGTAAAATAAATTTTAGATGCTTTTTTAGCACTCCTGCCATCAGCTGAGACTACAATGTTAGGTCACTTAAAAACAAAAATAAAAAGTTCTATATAATCCTCCCTGTGTCTCACGAGCTTCATCCCCCTTGCCTCTAACCAGCATCATCCCCCTGCATCTCACCAGCTTTATCCTCCATGCATCTTTCCAATGCCATACCTCTACCATCTCTTTCGCACCATCTTCCTGTGTTTCACAAACATCAACCCCCTCACATCTCACCAACACAATTCCTGTGTCTTCACTCTAACACCATCGCCCCAGTGTCTCTCCAGCTTAACCCCTTGTGTCCTTCCAGCAGCTCCCTGTACCCTGTGTCCAGCATCAGCAGCTCCCTGCCCCTGTGTTCCCCACCAGCAGCTCCCTGCTCCTGTGTCCCCAAGCAGCAGTTCCCTTCCCCTTGTCTCCTCTCCCACCAGTTGCTTATACCCCCATGTCCCTCTAGCAGCAGATCCCAACCCCTATGTCTCATCTTCCACCAGCAGCTTGGCCACACAAAGTGTGACAGGAGGGGGGGATGGTGGGCGGAGGAGGAGGAGGAAGAAGGAGCCGGAAACCAAGGTGGGTTGGCAGCCGCCGTCAGACAGTCGCTCTCTGTCTGTGGGACTTCTGTGCAGGGACGTGGTGGAGGTGGAACTAGTTCCACCTACCATTAGAGGTGAAGAAGCTCAGTTCCACCACATTCCAGCCCACTTTAACTACTAGTTCTTTGAATCTGCACTTGTGAGCACCCCACAAATTTTTAAATTAGACCTTAGCTTCTGACCTCTGGCTTGCTTCTTGACTACGCTCCTGTCTGCTCTGCTATTGGATTATTGTGTACCAATTTGTCTTGCTAACTAAGCCTGCTTTGCTAAAACAGCTGTCTGCAAATACCACTGTTGAGTACTGAATACTGGACTTGTATCTGGTTCATGCTCTTGTCTCATCCCCAATTGCTAATATTGCCTTCCTATGCATCAGACCATTTTGCCTGGACTTCACTTTCCTTCCCTTTGCCTGCTAATCGCTTTTAAGATGTGTATTAATCTGGGAGCGTGGCCATGGCGGCAATAAAGTAGGATGCATAGTCCGTAGGTTCTCCAGCAATTTCTCCTGAGATATATCCTGGGATCTCAGGACCGACACTGGAGTAATTCCTTACTTTCCCCTGCTTTTGGTGACTCTGAGGTCTGACTTGTGGGCACTGGAGATGGGCAGGGAGTGGATTGGAGGCTGCTGCTGAGACTCTGACCGAAAGCATGGCTGGTCTCGTGGTGCCGCCGGGGATAAGCTGTCGGAGACAGCGTGCGGTGGAAGGTGACATCATCGGCTGTCCTGCTCACCCTCTCCCTGGATCTTACCATTGCGGCCCTACCCCTTGTGCTGTAGTGCTTACCCTTTGCGCCTGGTCATCTGGAGTCAACTTTCGCAGGTGTGGCGGCCATTGCTGGCTCAGATGCTTCTTGACATATTTGTGAGCCCTCTGCAGGTGGGTTATAAAATTGACTCTCCTGTGGCTTTACCTCAGTAATTATGGGCAAATCGTGGCATGCTGCAGTGGCAGCCAAGCTGGAGCGTTTTGCTAGATCCCCCACTCCTCAGCCCCCTTCGGGAGGTGACTCCCGGGGCCCTATGTCACCAGTTCGGGACACCCAAATGCCTACCCTGGATTCCCAGTCACATGCTTCCTCCTCATCATCTCCTCATGAGGTTACCCTGCAACAGGTGCTGGAGGCAGTTTACGCAAGTGAGCAGAGCTATCTGATAAGCTTGAAAAAGTGCGGGCTGACCTATCTTTTTTGCGTCAAGACTTGCAGCGAGTATGCGAGAGAATAAGGGAGGCTGAAACTCGCATTTTTACACTAGAGGACTCCCATACTCCCTTAAAAACGCAAGTGTCTGCCTTGACCTCCCAGTTATCCAAAATGCAGAATAAAATTACCGACATAGAAGGTTATTTGAGACGTAACAATGTACTGTTTGGTGGTTTGCCAGAGAAAGAAGATGGGTCCTCTCCTGAGCCTTTTTGGAAAAATGGCTAGTGGATACATATGGCCGGGATTCCTTTTCCGCTCAGTTTGTGGTGGAGAGGGCGCACTGAGTTCCTGCTAGGCTGCTGACTCCCGGGGACCCCTCCCCCGTATACTTTTATAGCAAAATTCTTGCATTGCTTTGACCAGGACTCTGTGCTCCTTCTGGCAATGGTGAAGGGCCCACTGGAACGTAATGGAGTGAAAGTCTGAAAGTCTCTGCATTTCCGGATTTTGCAGCTGAGGTTCAGAGAGACAGGGCTAAATTCCTTCCTATTAAGAGATGACTCAGTGAATTGAATATACAGTATGCCATGTTGTTCCCGTCTAAATTAAGTGTGGTGGCGGACGGATAGTCCAAATTCTTTGTCTTCTCTCATGAGGCTGCGGCTTGGTTGGATCATAGATTACCTGGCTGCAGACAATTGGATCCTGTATGATTCTTCTGTCTAACTGTAGACAGGTTATATTTGCTCTATTGCTGTCTCTTATGTGTTAAAGATAAATAATTTAATTTAATATGTGTTCGCTATTGTGCTATGATTACTGCTCTTATGCTGTGTAATAATTGTATCAGTTTTTTCATCCTTGGGTTTTATACCTCATAGTGTAGTGCACTAGAAAATAAGTATTTTGCAGTGTTATATTGGTTTCATAAAAGCGGGGGAGCCGACTTGCATTGGTGGCTTCTGTTTTCCATTTGCTCCACCATTTGGCTGGGTTCCACAGTATAGTGTGAAAGTTCTAGTTAAGTTGTATTCGGGGTTGAGGTATGCCAGAATTTGGGGTCGTATACAGGGTGGGGGGTGGTTTGGGGGGATATGCAAGGTTACAATATATACGGGGATTTTATTTGCCTGCACTGTACTGGTTGATGTGTGACATTATTTTTGACGGAGAAATTGTTTTAAGGCTGAGCTCTATATATTTGATATTTGTACCAATGTTGGATATAATGACCTGGAATGTACGTGGTCCTAATGATAAGATTAAAAGAGCACTGATTCTTAAACCACTTAAACAATATTTCCCGGATATTGCTTGCCTGACAGAGACCCATTTGGTGGGTAGCAGAGTGTTTTCTTTAAAACGTCCATGGGTAGGATTGGCATATCATGCCTCACACACTACATCCTCTAGGCGGGTGTCAATACTTATAAATAAATCAGTGCCTTTTGTACTAAATAGAGTCCAAACTGACACTTATTGGCGATATGTGTTTCTAGACTGTATAATCCACTCCATTTAATTATGATGTACTGGAGCCAGCAACTGGTTTCATTGCAGAATCCCCCAACTCTCCCATCATATGCATGGAGGACTTTAATGATATTATGAATGGGAATTTGGATAGATGGCGGACTTAGGCTGGGTTGACGCCTGGCGGGATAAGCACCCTGGTGTGCATCAATTTTCCTGCTTCTACTTTTCATTTCACTCCTTTTCAAGGATTGATTTGGTGCTGGTCTCACACGGCCTAGTTTCTATGATAAATAAAATTTAATATACAGTATGACACAGGGGCGTGTCGGACCATTCCCCATTGGTAATGGGATTGAATTTATGTGGGCCGAGAGACCAGAGATTTTGGAAGTTGCACCCCTCGTGGCTGACACAGATGGGGGCAGGGTCTGAAATAAAACAATTTTATAGGAAAAAGGAAGGTGAGTTGGAATGTACTTGTAAAAATCTTGACTTAAACTATCTTGGGGATGGTCTCGCTGCCTCTCGAATTAAATGGTTAGTTGCTCAGGAGGCGTGGACTGCCCACTTATTAGACAGGACTAATCGTAGATTCCTATATCGATATCGTGTTAATTCTCATTATGTGTATGCAGATAGATCAGGTGGTTATCTAGTGAGATTGGTCCTATCTGACCGTCCTACTAATACTATTTCAGAGATTATTGGGACAGATGGATCTGTAGCCGCCTTCACTCCTGACATAGCTGGTGTTTTTCTATCGTTTTATAAAGATGTTTACAGTTCCCAATTGTCGTGTAATTTGTTGGATTTGCGGGCATATATTGCTGCAATTGGGTTGCCCTGTCTTTCTCCTGAGGCTTGAGCCTTTCTTAATGCCCCATTTACTCTGAAGGAGGTGGATGAGGCTATTAACTCCTTTCCTGGGGGTAAAGCTCCGGGTACAGATGGCATCCCTATACAAGTTTATAAAAAACATACCCACATCTTTGTACCTAAATTGTTAGAGCTCTATAATAATATGTTTGTGATAAATTCTTTACCATCATTCATGTCTGAAGCCTTAATTATAGTTTTGTTAAAACCAGAAAAAGACCCTAGGCTCCCGGACACTTATCGTCCTATTTCATTAATACCTACGGATATAAAGATTCTGGCCAAAGTCCTTTCTTTGAGACTAAACCAGGTCATTACCTCCGTGATTCACTCGGATCAGACAGGATTCATGCCGGGAAAGTCTACTTCCATAAATGTCAGACGTTTGTATACTCATGTTCAGGCCTCTCATGGGGACGTCCTCCTTGGTTATTGTGTCTTTAGACGCAGCTAAGGCTTTTTATTCGGTGGAGTGGTAGTTCCTGGGGGAGGTCATGAAATGTATGGGGTTTGGCCTGATTTATATGTGGTGGGTACAGTTGCTGTTTTACAGGCCTGTTGCTAGGATTTCTGTGAATGGGTTTATTTTTTCACCATTCCCATTAGAAAGAGGCACAAGGCAGGGATATCCATTGTCCCCGACCCTCTTTGCATTAGCTATTGAGCCTATCGCATGCATTTTGAGATCACATCCCAATTATCAATTGGGTACCAGGACAGATACTGTGGCGCTATGCGCTGACTATTTGCTTCTATTCTTAACTGATTACATAGAGGCCATGCCTATAGTCCTTCAGGTTATCAATGAATTTGGGGAATACTCTGGGCTACAATTTAACTGGAATAAATCCTCTATCCTCCCTCTTAGAGGCCAACCTCCTGTATCCTCTCATATTCCTCTCCCCCTGCGATGGGTATCCCGGTTTAAATGTTTGGGCATCTGGATTACGAACTCCCCACCTGACTACATTAAGTGAAATTTACACCCCTTGTTTGTATATTTAAAAGATAGAATGGTCAGGTGGAAAAGATTGTTTCTCATGGTTACAGGTAGGACTAACCTGATTAAGATGATAGTACAGCCTAAGGGCCTGATTCAGAGCCAGACGCTCTGACCAGAGCGCTCGCTCTGAATCAGGGCCCTCCTACCTCAACTTGGAGCGGCCTTATGGACGCTCGCATAGCTGTGGGTTACCACCCACAGCTTATGCGAGCATCCATGATGATGGTCGCGATGGTCGAGACCATCGCGACCATCGGGCTTGCGACAGAGACCCTGCGGTAGGGTCTCGCTGCCGCAAGCCGTGGAGTGATTTTGGCTCTGTCAGAGCCAAAATCACTCCCACTGACATCACTAGTGATGTCAGTGGGGCCGGACCCAGATGGTAGGCGTTTAACGCCTCCGTCTGGCAGTCAATCAACATCGACAGCACGCCCCCTTTGGTGCGAGACCCGGAGCGACGGCTACCCTGGAGCTAGCCGGGTCTCGCGCATGCACACGACGGAGCTCCCTCCGTCGTGCGCATGCGCATTTGGGTACCATCGACCCGCTTGCGAGCGTCCTGCGCTCGCGAGCGGGTCTGAATGAGACCCTAAATTCCTATATATATTCCAGCAATCTCCGGTGTTCATTCCTGCTTCAATATTTCGTAAATTGGATAGTATGTTGTCTTCCTTGATATGGGTAAATCGACGTCCCCGCATCAGACTAAGGGGCATATTCAATTAGAGGCCAAAAGTCCGTTGCTGGACTTTTCGCAAACATCGCTTGGTTTCTGAGTGGAAAAGTATCACGCTCGTCCCCGCGTATCCCCGTATTCAATTCCAAATCGGCGGAAACAGCACCCGCCGAAATCAGAATGACCGAAAAGTGCTGTATTTTTTTGGGAAATCAGCATGACACCTCCCAAAATATGCTGTGACATGGGGTTTCACTATGGGTACCCCCAAATAGCCCTGCTGAAGGTATTTGGGGTGTTTAAAATAAATGGTCTCAATAGCTGTTATTTGCGTCTTTGAAAAAGGGGTGAATAATAGCATTTAGCAAGTTTTTAAAAAAAAAATGAGTAGTCCCATCAAAGTTGGGGTACTTGAAAATGGGTGGCTATTTTAAAGTGGCTAATGTGAACTTTTAAAAAACGTGAAAAATTCACCTGCCGCAACCACCTGCAACCAAAAAAACACCTGGCGCAGAGTCTAGTTTTAAAGTTTGTCCTCCAACTTTGTTTTTTTTTCGCCCCAAAACAAAAGTACTTTTCTGGGGTGTCCTGTGTACATGTTTTAAATTTTTTTGACACAGTTTACCTTTGGGGGACTGTCCAAGGGGAGTTTCTGGAAGTTTGCACCCCAAAACCCCAATTCTGCACTTTTTTCCGACACCTATTCATAGGTGAAAACTTTTCGATGGTTCTTTTGCATTGACTTTTTGCACCTGCAAAAAGTCTCCACAATTGAATACGGGGATAACATCAGATCGGCGAAATGACATCATCGGCGAAAAAGTATCGCTGATAGCGGCTTTTCGCTGCCTATTGAATATGGCCCTTAAAGTGTTGACGGGATCTAAATCCGCTGGTGGGCTAGCGCTTCCCAATTTCCATATATATTATTATGCGACACAATTAGCACATATGAGGGCTTGGCTTCAAGATGATTCTCCTACTTCTTTGCATTGACTACTGGAGGTAAATTTACTAAAGTGAGAGTTTTTAGAAGTGAGTTTTAAAAGTGATGTTGCCCATAGCAACCAATTAGATTCTAGCTGTTATCTTCTAGAAGGTTCTAGTTAAATGTTAAGTAGAATTTGATTGGTTGCTATGGGCAACATCACTTTTAAAATTCACTTCTAAAAACTCTCACTTTAGTAAATTTACCCCCTGGTGTCTCAGGCTTCTCCTGTGCATATGTCCTTACAGGCCCTACTGCGTGACAGAGTCAATAGATCCCTACCTCAGATAATAATACAGGCTGGAGGGTGGCCTCTGCTATTATGCAATTCAATGTATTAGACCCCGATACCCCACTATGGAATTCTAGGGCACTGCCTGAATTAAGATCACTTCAAGCTAGACAGGTGTGGGGACCCAAGGGTATTCATTCCCTGGGGCAATTATATGTAAGCTCAATTCTTAAATCTTTTTTCCAGTTACAGGAAGAATTTTCTTTGCCAAGCTCATATATTTATAGATTCCTGCAACTCAGGCATGCCTTAACTATTCAGTTTATTAATGGTCCCCCTATTATTATTATTATTATCATTATTATTTTTATTATTATCCTTTATTTATATGGTGCCACAAGTGTTCCGCAGCGCCTTACATAGTACATAAAACTAATAAGTGAACAAAAAAACCTAAACAAAACAAGACAAGTAACTTAGGCCCTCATTCAGAGCCGTTCGCTATTTGCGTTCGTTCGTTCAAAAACCAGGGGTGGCTATGCAAATGATCCGTTCGCACATTGCAGTCTGTTCACACCTCTAAGTCTGAACGAGCGAGCAAAACATACGCTCTTTTATTTCTTAAAAACGCCCCCTGGCCGCTCGCACCATACGTCATGTCTGCTATTTGTTAGATTAATCGAGTACATCGAACAGGATATGAACTGCTCGCTATTCTTGTGGTTGGTTTTTTCAAAAGCTATTTTGCGAGCAGTTCTGAGTTAAAAAAAACCAAGTGACGTGGTCATTGACGCTGCTATATTAATTATGCACCCCCATAAAACGCCCGTTTTGACCTTTAAGCACGCCTGCGATCGGATCTCCACTCCCCGTTTTCAAGCACCTTCCCCTGTTACCACCCACAAACGCCTCATTCTGTCACTCAAAATAGCAGGCACTCGCTATATTGCGTACAAATGATTTTCGGCCGCACTGACTGGTTCGCGCATGCGTACTAAAAACCGTACGCATGCGCAGATGTGCGAACATCGCTCGGAACGAGCGTACTGCCGCTAGCGAGTGGCTCTGAATCAGGCCCTTAGTACATTATATACATTGCTGCAATAGTGATTAAAACACTCACAATAAGCAGCAGGGAGTTGGCAGAGACGTGTTAGATGCCCTTATGGGGAGTAAGGAGTAGAAGAAAGTGTAAGGAGAAGCACATGAGGGAAGAGGTCCCTGCTCATGAGAGCTTACATTCTAATATTCTATACAATCTTTCCCTTTGAAGGCAAAACTCATTTCATTAGGCCCTTACAGATCTATGTCTTTCATTTACTCCTACCTTACATCACATTATCATGAATCCAAATTACTCTATCTTAAAGAGAAATGGGAGGCAGATGTAGGCATTTTGAGTGATAACTATTAGGATATAGCCCTTGGTGGTCCTCGTGTCTCCACTGCTTCCATAAGATTTCAGCAAATCCAGCTATTTGTTTTACATAGGACATATTTAACCCGTTAGATTAGTTAAGTTTAGTGGTCGCACATCTAGCAGTTGCCCAAAGTGTCAAACGACGGATGGAACTTTTTGGCACCTACTTTGGAAGTGTACCATAGTTCAAACTTTTTGGAGTAAGGTTATTAATGTTATATCCAGTACTGTGATATTTGCTCCTCTTCTTACACCAGTGGTGTGTTGTTTGGGTATCCTGGAGGATACTGTTCTTGGTAAATGCGCTAGACAATATGTCATTAACATGTGTACTCTGGCTAAGGTTAGCGTGGCCCGATCTTGGATGGCCCCTTTGGGACCAGACTTTTGTGCATGGTTATCCTTGGTACGCACCACAGTTCAACATGAGAAATACCTATATCTCACTGGAAAGGCAAAGTCCAAATTTGACAACATTTGGAGTAGCTGGCAGAACTCCAGATATGCTCTTCCTGATGTGTAAATGGAGGATGTGGAGATTTTGAGGGATCAGATTACTATTAATATAAATTATACATCGGCCAACTTTAATTTTGTTTAAGTGTTTTTGTTCAGTATCAGTGCAGGTTGGGAGAAGTTCCTCTTCTCCTTTTTCTATAATTTTTGTTTTTTAATAATATAATGTGTATTAGCATGATGTGGAATATATATGTTACTATTACTAATGTGTAATAGATGTCCTAATTGATGTATAACTGACAGCATATTATTGTATATTTACAGACTAAGCTAACGTATACAAAACTTATATGTATGTAGGATATTTTTATGCCGGTAGGATTTCTTTTCCTATTGTATGTTTATTGTACGGATATACATGTAACACTATTTCTATTTGTCACTACGATATGTGTCCATGTAATTGCCTAGTTATTATGTTAAATGTCTATATTAATGTTTATTGTTTTTTTTTCTGTTAATTTGAAAAACCAAAAATAAAAAGTTACCTAATTTAAAATAAAGATGTATATTAATCCTGGACTGCTTAACTATGAATCATCTGTGGCCTGACACTGTAAACCCGGTGAGCAACATTTTACAATATGTACACCGCAGTGATTGCTCACTATATATTACCATATATTCCCATTCTTAAATAACACACCCTTAACCATAACACTCTCTCTAATTATGCCCCATCTCTCTCCTCCTCTTTGCCACCCAGATCCTTGAGCAGATTTTCTACAGCCCTCTTATCACCTTTCTTTCCTCCCACTCTTTGTTTGACTCACTTCATCCTCTACGCTCTACAAAAACTGCCCTCGGTAATGACCTTCTTGCTGCCAAAGCCAAGGGCAGCGGCTACAAGACCATGTCTGCCTGTCCAGAAAGGATCAATTTCTTCAGTAGGCTCCCTGTTGCAGAGAAATCATATACAGTAGGTAAGAAAATACTCATTCACATGCTCGCTCTGTTTGCACTGGAGAGAGGGACTGGGGGCATGCTCCCAGAATGACAAAATGGGGGGAGAAAGGCTTGCAAGCACAAAGCCACGCCCCTTGTCACAAAACCACGCCCCCTTTTTGGGGGTGCTCTTTTGGGCCACTTTAGGGGAATTTCCAGGGCCACTTTCAATTCCCAATCCGCCCCTGGATGTGTGATTTCACTTTTGATGAAATACATCTTTGTAAACAATATTACACGATTGTGGGGACATTCTCTCCTTTATATCTTTTATATATATTGAAAACCTTTTATCCTGTGGGGCGCTGAAGTGCACATCAAGCAAACTAACAAAAAAGAGAAGTATCATTCTGATTTCCAGTATTTACCCTTATGACAAATATGAATTACGATATGTACCATTGTCCTATCCATTTTCATTATATGTTATTTTAATAATTTGTTCTTGGGTGAAACTTAGATTTTAGGATTAGGCGGCTAAGAGCACTAAAACTTTTAGTGCCATCTAGTATTCCCATAAATTACATTTGTCAGAGTCTGTGTTTGTTGTGGACAGGAGCAGGACACAGGTTTAAACTTAAAGGTGGGTTGTTTAATGTGACTGTTTGTAGACATGAATAATGAGATAAACTAAAGTCTAGTAATAAACAAACTGATATATTTGGCTGAAGGGAGCTGTAGTGATTGGGAGAAAATGAATCTCCAGATCAGTGACAGAGATAAATCCAGATAGACTGTGAGAGTGAAGTGGATACCCTGGTTTGCTGAATAGTGGCAGAAGGGGATATCCGGTGATGCTGGCTCAAATGGAAATCCGGAAATGCTGTGATGGGTTTAACTGAGGAGACATTTTCAGGCAGGAGTGGGTTAACTGAGAAGACAGGTTCAGGCAGGAGTGGGTCCGGTGGAAGGTGCAGGGCTGATCTCAGTGGCAGAGAGGTGCAGGCCATGTAGGGAGCCAGAGGCTGACAAGGAGCTAGGGCAAGCACCAGAGCACAAGTCTAGGTTTCAGGAGCGCAGATAAGTCTCTCACAGCTATGCTGTGAACACGTTGCACTGGCAACTACAGGGAGCCCCAAACACCCTTAAGTACCCAGTAGCGGAACGTGATCGGCCAGAGAGAGCAGGTGACCTACAGATGATTGGCCTGCTATGTCACATGGCCACAGACAACATGGTGGCGCCCATACACCTGTGACGCAGAGATGCCGCTAGACTTACCCTTGCCAGGATGGCCCAATGCTGGCAGACCTCTGCGTACAGCCAATGCCAGTCTCCATACGCCAGCTCCCCTGACAGAAGGACCACGCCACAGCGCCCTCACCGGTAAGGAACGCAACCTCCACGCCGCGAAACCCTGGTCATGACAACATTCAGTGTTCTTCTGTGGCATACTAATGGATTCTGTGGCATACTAATGTGTATACAGGATGCAATAATAAGACCCTAGTTACCATCATTACCACCACAGGGGTAGTGGAACATCTTTCTTCGGGAGTAAACTCTTTGTCACCAGTGCCACTTCCATGCGGTGTCCCACAGGGTTCTATACTATCCCCAATGCGTTTTGCAGTATACATGCTATCACTTGGTGAAATAATCAGACATCATGGCCTGGTCTACCACAGCTATGCAGGTGATATACAATTGTACCTGTCCTTTGCTCCAGGTAAGAAATAATAACAACTCTAAATGGCTGTCTAGCTGAGCTCCAGGAGTGGATGAGTGCCAGTTGGCTGCGACTGAACCCTGATAAAACAGAGGTTCTTATGATAGGTCACAGGACAAGACTGCAGCATAGTCAACCAACAGGACTTACGCTTGGAGGCTCAGAACTACAAAACACCGAACATGTGCAGAATCTTGGTGTTGTCCTGGATCATGGCTTGACACTTAAACATCTGGTATCAGCCACAGTAAATTCTTCATTCTTTCATCTGAGCAACATATCTAGAATCAAGCACTTAATTCCCTTTTGAAGATCTGCCTAAAGTTATTCATGCTTTTATATCATCACAGCTAGACTACTGCAAAGCCCTCCACCTTGGTAGCCCAGCAAAAGAATTGCACTGCTTGCAGATGGTACAAAATGCAGCTGCCAGGCTATTAACCAAACAGCCCTGTTTCAGCCACATAACACCTATTCCCTACTCCCTTCATTGGCTGCCTGTCAGATGGCCACTCATTTTTAAGATTGGCTTAATGACTTTCAAAGCCCTACATGACAAGGGCCCAAGGTACTTGAAACAGCTTTTGATCCCGAAGGACTATTAACAGTTCCTAGAATTTCCCAGAATTCATTTGGGAGTTAAGCTTTCAACTTTGTGGCTCTGACTCTATGGAACTAACATTCCCACACAGTTCAAGAAGCCTCCACTTTGGAATCCTTCACAAATAGACTCAAGACTTACCTGTTCACCCTAGCATTTCACTAATGTCCCTTGTTAAGCTTGTTTTGTATTTTGTGATGTAAAGGCAAATGTAAAGCACTTTGAGACTTATTAGAAGAAGAGTGCTATATAAATAACGGAATCGGTATGAATTACCGCCGGATGCAAGTCTGGCGGTTAGAATCCCGACAGCGGCTGCCTGACATGGGTGAAAATCCCGATTGTCCCCAAGGTAAGTATTCACTAACCTAATTTCCTCCTCTAACCCTAACCCTCCCTTAGGGGTGCCTAACCCTAACCTCCCCCCCAGTGCCTAACCCTAAACCCCCCTCTAAGTGCCTAAACCTAACCCCCCCTTCCCCGCCACCTAAATCTAAGTCCCTCTGGGGGATGCCTAACCCTAACCTCCCCCTGGGGGTGCCTAACCCTCCCTCCCCCTAGCCTAACCCTAAGTCCTCCCCGGGAGCTCTAAACCTAACCCTCCCTGCCCGCACTCGGCATCCGGTGTCCTTTCGATCGGTATGCCGGGCGCCGGTCTCCCGTCGTCGGTAAAGTGACAGGCGTCTAGATTTAGACGCCTGTCATTTAACCCTCGCCGGGATAAAGCAGTAGAGAAGCCAGCGGTCGGCATTGCGTCCGCCGGCTTCCCGAACGTATACCATAAAGAACATTATTATTATTATCTGGCTGTAAAGAGACTTTTTGCACACCTGCATTTAATTTGTGCCCAGTACTAGGGACATTACTGTCCTTTCCTTGACAAACCAAGCTCCTCCCATCAGTTCCTCAAATAATAAAGATCAAATGATGAATAAAAGCCACATTGGTACTTTGGTGCCGATCCTCCACATTTTTTCTAGTACAAAGTAACTTGGATAAATAAATGGACGATGTATGATATGGCAGACTTTTTTCTGTTTCTTATGTCTGTTTATGTTTATAAAGGGTACGGTTTATTGTTGTGTTGACTTGTAGAAAGATCATTAACTAGATTTTTGAAAGATTGAGTTCAAGGTGCCGAAAGGACATCCAAGATGAAATGGAAGAAGGCCAACACATATGGTGGAAAATCTCAAGAGGATAGATACAGTTAGGTATCATCTGCATAGTGGAGATTTTGTTATGTCAATGACAATGCCTGCAAATAAAATGGAATTATAAAAATAATAATATAACTGAATTTAATAGATTATTTTTTTGCAGGAATTCGGTTCCTGACATTTTTCCTTCACTTGCACCATTGAAAATGGCTTCACTGTAATGCCTCAGCAATGACATGTAACATGATTAATATCACAGTATACTGTACTGAAGTTAACCAATTCCATAAATAAATCTGACTCGTTACAAGATACTTCTTTGTGCAGTTATTTACAGGTGTGCAACACTTTGATTCTGAATTCTTGTTTGTCAAGCATGGTGCATAAACCTGGTAAAAGCTAGACTGCTTAAATACTAATACGTATGCAACGCTGCAATTTGCAATGTTATCAGAACAAAATCAATTAAATGAAGGAATCTACTCTTCTTTTCAGTACAATAAAAATGAATGAAAAAAAAGTCACCACACCTCACACTGACAAATGTGGAATCCCCTAGGGAGACACCCAGAGGTGAAAGAGATGTTGTCACACTGAATAAGCTCTTGACACATGTAATTTCTATCTAGGTCCATTAGAGTTTATATAGAGCTTCGCAGCCATAAATAGAAATACAATGTCTGTGCTACTCCATCCAGTTCTATTTATAATTAATTAGATTGCAAGGGAGAGAGGAGAAAAACATAATTATAAGCTTCAAGTGAGAACATTCATTACCATGCTAATGTGTACTGTGGAACAGTTACACTATTGGTCCAATTATTCTGCAGTGATATGTGCCACTCTTACATCAGACCTAATTACCTTACTATGTTCTTAAAGGGGTAGCAATAGGAAAATAATGTGTAATATTAGATTTCGCAATGTATTTATTAAAACAGTGGATTATATTATCCTCATCCTCAATATGAATTATAAATGAAGTATGTTCTTTCACTCTATTATTACAATTGGTGTGTCAAGGGCTGAGCTGGATATGTCTGTCCCCATAGCAATATTGCTGTCTGCACCATGACCACTCAGTATTCAATAAGGTAGAGTATTCATTGCATATATATATATATATATATATATATATATATATATATTAGGGGTGTGCACCGGCCACTTTTCGTGTTTTGTGTTTTGGTTTTGGATCTGGATCTTTCTTCGTGTTTTGGATCTGGATTGGTTTTGCCAAAACCACCCTTCCGTGTTTTGGGTTCTGGGTTTTGTGTTTTGGATCTGTATTTTTTTTTTAAAAAGCATAAAAACAGCTAAAACCACAGAATTTGTGTGTTTTTCTGCTCCTATGCTATTATTAACCTCAATAACCTTAATTTCCACTAATTTCCAGTCTATTCTGAACACCTCACACCTCACAATAGTGTTTTTATATCCAAAAGGTTGCACCAAGGTAGCTGGATGACTATGCTAAGAGATACGAGTGGGGCGGCACAAACACGTGGTCCATCTAGGAGTGACACTGCAGTGGCAGACAGGATGGCAGTTTGAAAAACTAGGCCCCAAACAGTACATAATTCAAAGAAAAAAAAGAGGTGCAAGATGGAATTGTCCTTGGGCCCTCCCACCCATTCTTATGTTGTATAAACAGGACATGCACACTTTAACAAACCAAACATTTCAGCGCCAGGGTCTGCCACACGACTGTGGCTGAAATGATTGGTTCGTTTGGGCCCCCACAAAACAAGCTGGCAATTAATCTGTCCCTGCACAAACTGGCTCTACGGAGGCAAGATGTCGTCCTCATCCTCCTCATCCACCGATTCCTCACCCTCTTCAGTGTTGTGTACATCCTCATCCTCACAGAGTATTAATTCGTCCCTGCTGGAATCCACAACCACAGGTCCCTCTGTACGTTCTGGAGGCTGGTCTCCCTGGAAGAGTTGATAATTCATTTTATGAACATCATCTTCTCCACATTTTGTGGAAGCAACCTCCTACGCCTTTCGCTGACAAGGTTCCCGGCTGCACTAAACACTCTTTCGGAGTACACACTGGAGGGGGGGCAACTCAGATAAAATAGAGCCAGTTTGTACAGGGACCTCCAAATTGCTTCTTTTTCCTGCCAGTACAGGTACGGACTGTCTGACATGCCTACTTGGATGCTGTCACCGATGTAATCCTTTAACAGACAGATGCACGCTTGTCGCTGCTGCTTTAAGGATGCAGGTGCGGCTACAGCCCACACATTTCACAAAGACAGAAAAAAAAGAATATTTTTATTGTTTGTGGAGCGCACTTTGAGGGTTACACCACCCTTTAACAGACAGACGCATGCTTGTCGCTGCTGCTTTGAGGATGCAGGTGGAATCTAGACGGGATTTGGAACCGGGGACACACTACCTCCATCAATTGTCTAAATCCCACTGCACTAATGGTGGATACCGGACGCACGTCTAACACCAACATAGCAGTCAAGGCCTCAGTTATACGTTTTGCTTCAGGATGACTGCTGTCGTACTTCATCCTCATCGCTAGGGACTGTTGGAGGGTCAATTGTTTAGTAAAAGTAGTGGTGTTCCTACTTCCTCTCTGGGATGATGAACAACTCCCAGCAGCAGCAACAGCACTAGGAGGAAGTGGTTCTTGATCTTTCCCTATTTTATTTTTATCGGAGAAAGTTTGGTCCTCCGTTTATGTTATATTGATATATACGTGCGGCTAAGGCGCACACAAACACAGAAAATATTTTTTTATTTTTGCTGGAGAGTAGTGCACTTTGTGGGTTACACCACCCTTTAAGAAATGAGCCAGCCGGCTCTTTACTTATGGGACACAGGCGTACGCTTGGTACTGCTCCTTTGTTGATGCACGTGCAGCCACAGTGCACACAATTCACAAACACAGAAAATATTTTTTTATTTGGTTTGGAGAGTACTTTGGGGGTTACAGCACCCTTTAACGGTCAAGCCAGCCGGCCCTTTACTTATGACACAGGCACACGCTTGGCACTACTTTGTTGATGCACGTGCGGCTACTGCGCACACAATTCACAAACACAGAAAATATTTTTTTATTTGGTTTGGACTGGAGTGTACTTTGGGGGTTACAGCACCCTTTAACGGTCAAGCCAGCCGGCCCTTTACTTATGACACAGGTGCACGCTTGGCACTACTTTGTTGATGCACGTGCGGCTACTGCGCACACAATTCACAAACAGAAAATATTTTTTTATTTGGTTTGGAGTGTACTTTGGGGGTTACAGCACCCTTTAACGGTCAAGCCAGCCGGCCCTTTACTTATGACACAGGCGCACGCTTGGCACTACTTTGTTGATGCACGTGCGGCTACTGCGCACACAATTCACAAACACAGAAAATATTTTTTTATTTGGTTTGGAGTGTACTTTGGGGGTTACAGCACCCTTTAATTGTCAAGCCAGCCGGCCCTTTACTTATGACACAGGCGCACGCTTGGCACTACTTTGTTGATGCACGTGCGGCTACTGTGCACACAATTCACAAACACAGAAAATATTTTTTTATTTGGTTTGGAGTGTACTTTGGGGGTTACAGCACCCTTTAACGGTCAAGCCAGCCGGCCCTTTACTTATGACACAGGCGCACGCTTGGCACTACTTTGTTGATGCACGTGTGGCTACTGCGCACACAATTCCCAAACACAGAAAATATTTTTTTTTTTGGTTTGGACTGGAGTGTACTTTGGGGGTTACAGCACCCTTTAACGGTCAAGCCAGCCGGCCCTTTACTTATGACACAGGCGCATGCTTGGCACTACTTTGTTGATGCACGTGCGGCTGCTGCGCACACAATTCACAAACACAGAAAATATTTTTTTATTTGGTTTGGACTGGAGTGTACTTTGGGGGTTACAGCACCCTTTAACGGTCAAGCCAGCCGGCCCTTTACTTATGACACAGGCGCACGCTTGGCACTACTTTGTTGATGCACGTGCGGCTACTGCGCACACAATTCACAAACACAGAAAATATTTTTTTATTTGGTTTGGAGTGTACTTTGGGGGTTACAGCACCCTTTAAAGGTCAAGCCAGCCGGCCCTTTACTTATGACACAGGCGCATGCTTGGCACTACTTTGTTGATGCACGTGCGGCTACTGCGCACACAATTCACAAACACAGAAAAAATATTTTTTTTATAGCACTTGGGGGGAGCACCCCTGATGGACAGAGCACCCCCTGGACAACACTACAGCACCCCTTTAGGACTGGGACACTGCACAGGACTTTGGAGTGGACACAGCCCCTATGGAGAACTGACTGCACAACACAGTCCAGACAGCCCCTATGGACTTTGCAGTAGTGGACACAGCCCCTATTAACAACAGCAGCACAGCACAACACAGCCAGCCCCTATGGACTTTGAAGTAGTGGACACAGCCCCTATGGACAACAGCAGCACAGCGCAGCACAGCACAGCACAACACGACTCTGCACTACACTACACTACACTACACCGCCCAGCCAGCCCTAACTCCCACCCTCCCTCTTCACTGTCCACAGCCGAGTGAGAAAATGGCGCCGACGCGGGTACCTTATATAGGATCCAAAACCTGCGAGACCCGGAAAGCGGGATGATGACGTTTTGCCTCGATTTCAGATCCGAGTCAGGCGGGAAAAGTCGAGCCTGACTCGGATCGGCCTCGGATCGGGGGGGCTCGGTGGGGGTTCGGATTTCAGAAATCCGAACCCGCTCACCCCTAATATATACATATACATACATACATACAATCTGTAGCTTGGCACTTAGGATGAAGAAGTGTAGCAGGGTGCTGATCCTATTGTGTGGTATGGCACCCACACATTGTAAGGAAAGAGGCGGCACTCCTGGATCCAGTGAAACAAATATGGTATATTTCAAGGCATCATAGGCAACAAAAACAGTCATGTTGATGTTTCAAGGTCTTCAGGCCTTTCCATCAGGACTATAACATAAACAAAGTGTGAATGAATAGTGGCTTACCTTATAGGAGTGTGTGGTGCTGAATCGTGCACACTGCCAAATCCCGGAGTCAGGGGTAAGCAGGGGAACCCGGAACTGTCTCACTGACAGATGGCTGCCTAGCAACTCCAGACGCGCAGCTTGTGAACATAAGACCAAACTACTAACTGGAATGGAAACAATAATATATGTGTATAAAATGTTAAAATGGTGCATAAAACAATATTTGGTGAGTGTCATTATGTGTTAAAAAGAACAAAGACCAATGTATCAATAAAAACAGATAAGTGTGTCAATAAATAGATCAATGAACATGTACAGCAAATGTGTCATCTTATTATAAACATTGTGTCTCTATAAATAATTGAATCACAAGCAAATGCCTAAAAGACTAGCTTAATAGCTAAAATCAAATTGTATCAGACAACATCTGAACAAATTGTGCTTCCTAGATGATGTCCCGTAAGTTGCATCAGTAAGGGAAATAAAAACTACACTGATGCTGATCATACAGATAACTAATGCATATATCCAAAATACATATAAATCATGTAGTGAATACCTAACACTACCGGTAAGCTACTGATAAGCAGCAAGAGATCAATAAGATTATGTAATTAAACGAATGTTAATGGTCACAAAACAGTCTTAAGCTAATCACATGGGTGAAAATTATGAACAAACATGGTAAACAAAGTATTATTAAACAACTTGTTATAGAAAGACACTCCACGCGTTTTTTTCATTAAGTCCTCTTGGTGCAATAGTGTCCAGGGTGTGAATCCAAGGGGCTTCACATTGGCTAAGTCTTCTAGTTCGGTCACCTCCACAAATATCCACCGGAATGTGGTCCATGATTTTGTACTTCAAACTTGATAGGGAATGTTGTGCTTGTTTGAAATGTCTGGCCACTGGCTGGTCCATATCCTTACCATTTAAGGCAGCCTGTATCACCGACCGGTGGAGAGCCATGTGCTCTCTAAAGGTCCATATAGTTTGTCCTACGTAGTAATATCCACAGGGGCACACGATGATGTACACAACAAATTGTGATGTACAAGTTAGAATGTGTCTGATTTGAAATGTATAGCCTGTAGCTGGATGTTTAAGATAATGGCCAGGATCCATATAGTTGCAGGTAGTACACGAAATACATTTATAGCAGCCTGGTTTTTATCGCTGTGTGAATGCAATTGGGCCAGTAGGGATTGTAATGACGTTCGTTTTCATTAATAAATCCTTCAGGTTTTTTCCTCTAGAATATGCTGGCATCAATGATTTGTTTTTGAATGCTGGTAAATTCTTATCTCCTGTGACGATAGGCCAAAGAGCCTTAGCTGCTCGCAAAAGTATCGGGCTTGCAGTGTGTATTGAGACACAAGTGGTATGCAGTGTTTACAGGATTTGTTCCACTTGGACCCTGCCAAGGTTTGTTGTCATGGAATCTGTAATATTTCATGTTTGGTTGATCTCACTGTAGATTCTGGATACCCTCTATCAACAAATTTGTCAATCATTTGCTCCAAAGAGTCATCCAATGTCTCCTGTTCACTGGTAATTCTGACTGCCCTAAGCATCTGAGACTCAGGCAGTGCTTTTTTTAGGGCCGGTGGGTGACAGCTACTGTGGTGGAGGAAGGTATTGCGTTCTGTATGCTTATTGTGTAGTAATCCTATTGTTCATGAGGCTCACAGTGACATCCAAATAATTAATCTCTGTGTAGCTATGCTGACAAGTGTAATTGGACCCTCCTTAAGATTAATGTTATTAATCATTTCAATGAGATCAGTTTCCTTTCCTGACCAAAGTAGAAACAGATCGTCTATGTATCGGGTATACATGACGATCTTTCCTGAAATTTGCGTGTCTGTGGAAAAAGATGCAGATGCCCAGCACTACATAAAGCCGCCCCCTTACCTTTACCTATGTCCGAATTAATTAGCAAGACTGCGAAAACATCGTTAACATCAAGAACCATCGGACCCATACGCACAGTTGTGGTTGACCTGATCTTCACTTACAAACTGCTAAACCTCCTGCACATAGTGAGTACTCAGGCTGCGTATGCCGACGCAGGGGCTAAATTATGAACACCCCTGTAATGGTGATCAAACGCACAGGCACGCTTGCATTTCTCTAATCACCCCCTGTCACCACTGTGAATGCCTAATGATCTATATACCTTAAATGTCGCTATTTAGTGTTATAAGTCACAAAAGAAATAATTGCTTTCCAGACTTGATTGTGGTTCCAAAGCACAAAAAGATATTATTCACCAAAAAGCAGATAGTTACACGCTGTGATCTAAATACAATTAGCGCAAACAAATGAAACAATCACAAGGTACAGTCGAATACATACGCATGCGCTCTGGATCCAGATCCCTGGCATCAACTATGAAACCTCCGTCAACAGAAAAGAAAGATGGCTAACTACCAGATCCAGGGTGCTTGCATATAAACCTTTGCAGAGATAGGCAATACAGTAGAACAAGTTGGCATAATCCCATTGGTTCTTCCTCCTGTTTCTTCTGTTACGAAGCAGTTCATAGATCAGTTTGTATTGTAATAGCTCAGCCTCAAACATCTCTTTGTGTCCGTTTTCCCGCCGAAGAACAAGTCTAAACTGGCTAATAAACATCACATCACAGAGTACATTTCAATGCCTAACTCTCTATGATCCATAACTTGTAGACACATGTTGCGATCTCCCTGCCGATAGAACCGAAGATCTGCAAATAAACAGTGGTTTAGAATAGCACCAAACATGGTCTTTTTATCATGTACTAAACCTGAGATGTTAAATACAGTCGCTTTATTACATACTTAATAATGAATAATACCTTGAATATTAACCTTAATGCTTAGGCAACCTTTCTATGTAAGTGTGCAATATCTAAGTGTAAGGATATTAAGAATAGACGCTAGTTAGCATTGTGGTCTACGTGTTTGTGAAGTACACCGTGGTACGTGTTTTTGCAGGGTTGTTCATATTATATGTTTTAGAAAATGTATGTATTTATATAGTGAGGATATTTAACATTGTTCTATTGCGTGGGAATCGCACGACGCTAAATAATAGCATTGCCGTATTTACTGATATTGTGTGAGATTCGCTAAAATGGCATTGGGCGGCCATTCACAAAATGGCGTCTTGTTGCCATTCGCAAAATGGCGTCGTGCAGATT
The DNA here is from genome assembly GCA_031769625.1 of Taudactylus pleione. NCBI lineage: Eukaryota > Metazoa > Chordata > Amphibia > Anura > Myobatrachidae > Taudactylus > Taudactylus pleione. Next base: position 14,759,284 of record JAUIMM010000281.1, on the reverse strand, counting down.
TTCATTTTAACAGATTCTGTCTCAGCCAATTATCCAGCTTCCACACCACCCCAAGACGGACACTTCCTGTCAATCACTGTGTGAAGACACTGCGTGCTGGTTCGCGCACTGCGATCTATACACATGCACAGACTGTAAACATCGGCCGAGTGTATGTGAATGCAGGCTTGCGATATGTGCTGAATCAGGCCCTGCGTCATGTTCTCGAGATGTCCCTGGGAATAAGGCGTGGGTGCCATTTTCCTGGAGTTCTGCGTATGTTCAGCAAATTCTGGCACCAAGCCAGAAGCTACTGCGCTGCTTAAAACATCCCTGATCAGTCCCTATGTGTTCATGGCCCCTAACAGTGACATTTTTTTTCAGATATCCAAAGTATCACAAGTTAAGTAATTTGCACTATGGATGTTTTAAAATGTGTCAGCTAGAAATTAATATTTCTGTGCACCAGCTAGGAGATCTGGAAAACATGCATTGTTAGGGGTCCCTTAGGACTGAGGGCCTGATTCAGAGACTGACACAATGGCAATTTTTACTCAGATCAAGCGATTGTTTGCCATTGCGCATGTGTATAAGCTGCACTGCGCACGCGTTGCGATTGTCTTGTGATTCCGCATGCACAGAGAACCCATTTGCGATTGACACGTAATCAACGTTTGGGGAGGTAACAGGGGTAGTCAGAAAAATGCAGGTGTGTTTCAGGCTATTTAAAGACCATTACATGGGTGTGCACCTAAGCTTTCATCTAGGATGCAGCTCCCCCTCACTACCACCCAGGCTCCACCCCCTGGAACTATACGGTGTCCTGCAGCAGGAGGACCAGACATGCAGCAGCAGCTCTATGATCACTTCTGCTGGAATGCTGGATGATACAGGTAGGTATGGACTCTGAAGGGGAGTGTAGCCTCTTAGTGTATTTGGGGTGGGGGGTGGGTTATTTATTAGTGTGGTTGAGACTAATCATTAAATGTAATGGGGGTGGGGGCCCCTGTAGTTCACGCATGCACACTTGTCTCACTGCTCTGCAAGGAGCAGTGAAAGGAGTCACTGCTCTGAAAGCAGCAGTGAAGCGGCTCACAGAGACAGATTATTTTTGTATCAGCTGTCTCCGCACCAGAGCAATGATGAATTGCTCCGGCGTTCACGGGGAGCTAGTATATTAATTATCGGGGTCCAATAATTAACATAATGAATAGAGCCCTTAGTGTGGTTGGGGATAATCATTACGTAAATGTAATTGTATAGCTGGGCTGATCTAATTTATTGGTGGTGGAGGTTATTCAATGTAATGGAGGTACAGTGCTGGACTATTAATTAATTGGTGTAATGGCTGTTAAACAGTTAATATAATTGGTTATCGGGTGTTGCAATATTAATTCATTGGTTTAATGGAAGTAAATCTTTGAAGGTGTGTTGAAGTCGGATAATTGGATATGATCGCTTGCAATTATTATCTGAAAGATTTACAGGGGTATTCAATATGGAGCGAAAACTCAGTTTTTGCAATGTTTTCGCACAGATGACGTCATTTTCGGAGGTTTTGGTATTCAATTTCAAAGAATTTTCGCAGATTCGAAAAGCCTTTGAAAAAAAACAGGAATAACTTTTCACCACTGAATAGGTGGCGAAAAAGAGTGCAGAATTGGGGTTTAGGCTGCAGGCTTAAAAAAAATAGCCTGCACCCTTCAGAATGACCCCTTGAAACGATCTGTGTCAAAAAAATAATAATTGGGACACCCCAAAAAAAGCACTTTAAATTTGGGGGCCAAAAAAAAAATGTTGGGGGACAAAGTTAAAAAATAGCGAACTTGACTCTGGGAGGGTCCCCAAGTATGCCCCAGGTGTTTTTTTCATTGTAGCTGCTTGCGGCAGATAGGTTTTTCATGATTTTTTCAAGTCACTTTAGCAACTTTAAAATATGCTGACCCCCATTTTCAAGTACCCCAAATTTGCTGGGCATAGTTTTTCCCAAAAAAATTTCTAAATGCTCTTCTGCATCATTTTCTTTAAAGTCGCATTTATGCACTTGCCACGGCTATTAGTAACCCCGAATTCCTTCAGTAATTAAAAATGGGGGTACCCATAGAGATCCCCCATGTCTACACATCTTTAGGGGGTCCCTAGAATATTTCCAGAAATTCACGTTTTGTTGAACCTGTAAAAAAAAGTAGCAAAAATTTACAAAAAAAATGACATAAGGTCCCCCCCAAAAGCCAAACCAGCCCCAGGCTTGCCAGCCAGTGGTGGTTTCTAAAAATACGGGAAACAAAATGTGTAGGGTTCCACCATATTTTAGAAACCAACACCAGGCTGCAGGGACTAGTGCGGGTTTTAAATATAGGGGGCAAAATAGACGTGGGGTACCCCCTATATTTAAGACCAGCACCAGACCCAACCGGCCGGGGTGTAATGCCACAGCCCGGAGACCCAATCACCGGGGCTCCAGGTCCAAAGCATTACACCCCAAGTCAGTCAGCGCAAGCCGGTGATCTCAGGGGAGTCGGGGGCCCCCCAGAAAAGGGTCCCCCCACTCCCAAGCACCACAGGCTTACGCTGAAGCCTGGGGCTCATCCCCATATCCCTGGAACGATGGGTATGTGAGTAATAGGGGGGCCAAATAATGTCACACTATTGTACTTTACAGTGGAACTACAAGTGCCAGCAGACATGCGGCACATGTAACTTCACTGTAAAATAAATAGTTAAAAAAAGACAGAACACACACACCGTGTCCAGTATAAGTTTATTAAACACACCTACCCATTCACACATACTTACCTATACCAGATGTTCGGTCCCCTTGTCCAAGTAGAATATCCAAAAAACATGGCCCTGCAAGAAAGATTTCATACTCACCTACATCCAGCGCTGGTCTCCGCAGTAATCCATGGGTCTTTAAAAACAAAAAAACGTCCTTACCCGATCCACGGAACACAGCTATCTGTATGTGTGTTGCCACACATACAGATAGCTCCCGAATGCCAGCTATCGGCACTTCACGAGGCATTGCAGTCCCATGAGCCAATCAGCGGCAGCGCTGACTGTAGACTGCCTGCTGATTGGCTCCAGCAACTGACAGTTCCCACGTGGGCGAGTCACACAAATACAAGGTTTAGTGTGGAAAACAGGTTTGGTGTGTGTCTGTGGGTGTTTGCATATGTTTTGAGAGACTCCGCATGCTAATACAGTATGCCTGTGACAAATAATTAAAAATGTAGTACAGTCTGAATGCAGGGTTGGGAATCATTACCAGGGGCCTGCAGGTCGTTAGCAATTTAAAAACCTTTTTGTTTGGCGCTGTTTTGGTTCATAGGAACGGACACCTATACTCTAATTAAGTGGAGAGGGGCCTTTCACAAGCTACCAGACAGAGTGGCAATGGCAGACAGCTGGGGGTCTCCCCCTGCTTAAAAATAAACCTTTATTTACAACTTAGAATTTGGTTCAAGCAATGTCTAAATATTACACTAATGCCAGTAAATAGATAAAGTGAGGGATATATATATATACATATATATATATATATCCATATATATATGTAAATATATACATATATATATATTTGTGCATATATATATATATACATATATATATGCACAAATGCACTGAATTACATAGCACACACACTTAGACTTACATGGTTACACATCTCGTATGTGTAACTATGCACGCACCTTTGAGTGTGCACGCACCCACATATACACACAACGCATACTAGCGAATTTACACAATTATCTAACACTCACATATGCACGTACTTATAAAAAGGTTCCTTCACATTAAACATGATATTAGAGTTTTTATTAATGAATAATTATGTTGTGAAATGTATGTATATGATATTTAAGGTATAGAAGCTAGTAGACATGTCATGTTTGGTACCATTCTAAAACTCTGTTTATTTGCAGATTTTTGGTTCTATCAGCAAGGAGATCGCAGCAGGCATTCGCAAGATATGAATTATAGGTTAGAATGTATCTCTGTATGTAGTGTTTCTTTATTAGTTCTTCGGAGGGAAATCTACACAAAGAAGCAGTTGGAAAGCTGATCCATACCTCTGATGACACCATATGAACTAACCAATGAACGGAGTGACCTGAAGCCAGAACCAATGAGCATCTGTTATTCTGTGCCTTTGTTGTCTCTGAAACCTGTACCGAATATAGGCTTGTGAGCTGGGGCAGTAGGCAGTCATTTCCTCCATATCCTTGAGTGACGGTGACCGCAGATTCAGGATTGAAATACTGCATACTGGGCCAGTGCGCATGCGTAAGTATCGGTTTGTACCTTGTTAATGTATCATCTTTTGCGCTAATTGTATTTAGATCACAGCGTGTAACTAAATGCTTTTTATGTGAATAATAACTTTTGTGCTTTGGAACCACACTCGAAGTCTGGAAAGCGATTATTTGATATGCGTACGCTACTCTAAACAGCTACATTTAGGGTGTATAGATTATTAGGAATTCATAGTTGGGGGCTCATCGAGTGAAATCACGCTACAACAATTCACACGGTAACACACGTTTATCGGTCTCTCATCAAAGGGTGGAGGCGCCATACGCAGGAAAGAACACTCTGCCTTCGAAAACCTGCTACCACTTGATGCTGAGAGACCGCTATCCGTTATTGTGTGAGTTCAAGGAGCGCTGATCAGAATCCAGGGACAAGGAAGGAAAAGTTTGTTTTCTTTCATTGTTAAAGTTTGTGTTAGGGGGTAAGTCGCACAATAGCGTACGCATATTTCCTGTATTACTGCCACGTGTTCAAACGGTCATTGCATGCATAGCGTGATTACTTGTTAAACCTCTGAATTATACTGCTATACTAAGGGAAAAGGTTTTATTTGTTTATTTGCACAGAAAGGGTGTATGTAATCGAAATGTGTGATTGAAGGGTACTGTCTGTTAAACCTAAAATTCTGCTGCAGGAACGCCTCCGTTTGCCCACCCCCCCCCTCCCCGCGTACAAAACGGGGCGAGCTGTCAATCAACATCGACAGCTGCCTCGTTTGTTGCGAGCGCCGGAGCGAGTGCTTTTTGTGCTCGCTCTGGGGCTCGTGCAAGCGCAGTCGTGCGCACTTGCCAACCATTGACCTGCTTGCGAGCGTTAGGTGCTTGCGAGCGGGTCTGAATCAGGCCCTTAGCCCACATATTGGTTTAAAAGATACCATCAAAAAGTTCCCAGCGTGGACAGATCGTATTCTCTGGAGAAGAAGAGAATGGCAGTGTGACAGATCAGGTTCTTATTGTGTTTCTTTATATATTAACTTGTAATTACACAAATGTTCTTACTGCTCAGGGTTTATAAATCATTCCCAATAGGTGGTTGCTTAATGGAGCAATGAAATAAAAGTTGCTGTATGTGAAATATAATATAAGAGTCACCCACAGATGCGCACGTTACAGGCGTTTATTTTAGCACCAAGACAAAATTACTAGTGCTGATTATGGACCTGATTCATAGTTGTACGTAAACCCGATGGTTTGAGTACAAGTCTCGTGGTTGGCGATCGGCACATGACTAACTGAACGGACAAAATTACAGATATATAGATGAATCAGTACTGGAAAATTGTTTTTAATAGAAGATATTTATGAATTGATCTTTTATTATGTTGTTTCAGAATACCAACCTAATTTTAATCTACCATATGGTTTCCCCATCCATATATTAAGATATTCAATGGTTGGCGGTGCACCATGGAGTTAAGAAATATGAACTTTTTGTAGGGATGCGAGACCCGAAGGAGGTCCCATCAAATAAAGAACTCCTTTTCGGTGCACCCATTTTATTTTGCATATGAAGTATGTCTAGTTGTTAATACTTAGCTTTTAATAATATATACATATAAAATACTAATCAAACACACAAAACACAAATTGTATAAAATGGTGCAGTGAAACATTACAGTGTTCAGTATTAAATAATCTTAAACGAGCAACTTTTTCTATACACTTGCTTTATGAAAAAAAATCTAATTGATTAAAGCTGACCATACACCCAACCATCCAACTAGTTGGTTGGTTGGAATGAAAATCCTGTAATGCATGGAAGCAAATTACAATCAACTATTTGCTCCCAAACCCTGGATAAACTGTGGTTTAAACAAATTGTTTAAATCAAACATTTAACCAACTTGTCTGAATGACCATTTTCGTCTGTTTTCCGGCATTTGGGAGCAAATTGCTGATCATCATTTGCTGTAATTCTTTACCAGATTTTCATTCCAACCAGCCAGATAGTTGGATGAAAGTTGGCCTAGTAGTGTAGGGCCAGCTAAGTCTCCTTTTTAATTATACCAATCACATGCACCAGTGTAGTACAGGTCCTTGATTTAATCATATGTCTTATTCAGATGTTTCTTATCTCGTTTCTCATAGAAAATAAATGATTTCTATACACATCCATGTCAAGATATCATCAGTTTTCTCCTAATAATCACTTTTGTTTAAACTCTATTTGATCCAAAGAAAGCAAATATATCATACATAAGTTTAAAAGTGAGTTAGTACTCACATATATATCATACATAAGTTTAAAAGAGAGTAATGAAATGTATGTGTTATATACCTTATTGCAGTCCTGATATAAATAATTTCATATAAAATAGCCAATTTATCAATTGAATTTATCAAGAGGATAGTGTAGCAGTATCATGATTTTTATATCAATGACATCACCACCAAATCTGGTATGAGATCCACCAAATAGTTAGACTCCTAGATGGGTATTCACTTTGTTCTATATACTTCCCCACAATTCTTGGCTCCAAGATCAGCACATACAATTTGCACAGAAAATCACACTTATATTATAAGTCTCATTGTTCCCTTTAAGCAATGTAGCTCCAATATTGAGTATATTAAACCCTCTACTTCTATATCACAGTTCAGCATGCACAAATGAGTAGTGTATCCATATGTATTGTAGGATTCTGTATAGATTATAGATATATAGAGGGAAAGTATCCAGCGCTAAATAGGGGGAGAATGATTCTGCTGTTCACCCCTTTTACCAGAGACACAGTGAAAGGGTGAATGTGAGATTATAAACCCCTTCAGTGCTGGAAGGAAGAAAGTAAAGTGCAGACTTCTACTGTCCCTGCATTCATAGCTTCCCTGATGTGTATGTCACATTGCAGGGAAAGACAGACGATAATTGCCTGGATGAGAGAGTTCACTAAATACCTGTGGCCCTTTCAGAGGGCTAGTAGTGAGCGCTCCACGAGATCCGGAAGTCTGTCCTCCTAAATGACATGCGTTTCACAATGAGCTTATTCTCATATGGGCCTGGGAACAGGAAACAAATGCTATAGCTTTGGGTTACACAGACAGAACCATAGGCATATCTCCACCTGCTAATAGTTACATACGAAGCGTAAGAGAACATTCTCCATCCCTTAAGTCTATATCAGGGATAATCAACACATGCAACCCTCCAGCTGCTGTGGAACTACCCATCCCAGCATACCATACCACAGTTTTGCTATTAGGGCATGCTAAAACTATAGCATTGCATGCTGGGATATGTAGTTCCACAGCAGCTGGAAGGCCACATGTTAAATACCCCTGGTCTATACCATACCGTGTAGGAGGAGGATGCCCGATCAATGCTATTCTCTTCAGCTTTTCTGCCAGTTAAGGGATGGGACTAGACGGTGGAAGGGTGTCCTTAGGAGGTACACTATTCACCACCTTACTGAGGACCTATACATAATACAACATTGATAACAACATCGCAACTAGCTTCCTTAATGAATTAAACACAGAATGTACAACACATTTTATATTGAGAACTTGCAACTGTTTACAAAATGTACTAAATTGTTTGGTATACAGTGTAACATACACCATCCACTACATATACCAACCATACACCATTATGACATCTGGATTGACAATTAGAACATAAGATGAATAATGATTGATGATTTATGTTTTTCCCCAAATCAACATAAATCAACACATCGTTATTGCATGCTTGGAAAACATGAGAATTTTACATACATAACACGGGTAGAAAATAATTGGCTGTATCCATCCCACACACTGCACATACTATTGACATGTGCAGAAGTTAACCCCCGCAGTAAGATGTATACAGACATTGAGATAACCGGCAACTCGAACAGATTACCAAAAAAAAAACACAAAATGGCCGCCTCCGGCAATGGAGAACGAAGCCCGGTTATGATGAAAATATTATCTACAGCAACTAAGGGGAATCTTGACCACCAGAGGGAGTAACGCTGGATCCATATCGAACAAACAAGTGGCCGCAGCCACACCGCAACGCATGCGCATGGGAGACACGGAATGATGTAACCCATGTGACCAGTCACATGACCGGGAGAGTGACGAACCCGGAAGTCGGTAAGAAAATGCAGCGAACAGACACCTGAGTGAGTATAAATCGGAGAGGGACACAAGCAACACCATTTGCCCTTGAAAAAGTCCTAACAAGGACGAAACGCGTTGGGACCAGCACCAAAAACATTGACTTTATAGAGACTATTAACAGATTTAGAGCATCGGTATTGGGATGTCTTTAATATCAGTCGTAAATATATTATACTATTTTTAGACATTCATGAGCGCCACAGCAGCATTATTGGTATCATCATCAATAACACATATCTGCACATAGCCTCACAACATACACCCATTGGGAGAGGAATCGGTAAGCAGGAGGACCAGCAGAAGCTGTTTGGGTAAGTACCATCTAACTTACCAATATCTGCACCAGCAGTGTCCGCACAATCCTGATACTGCACTCATTGTTTTGAGGTACCCAAGGGGAAGTAGAGGCAAGAAGAAGTTATTTGAGCACACAACAAATAAGAACGAATGGGAGCAAGTGTGTAAAAATCACTACAACTACAGCGTTACTGAACACACTGCCCACAGTTATTGCCAAGCTGTCACATTATACCATCATAACGTAATTTGTTACAGACTAATGCTATTTTGGCATCAACGAACACACTGCCTACAGTTGTTGCAAAGCGGACATATTAGATTATCAGAACTTAACTTTCTATAAACTGACGATTCCATATAACAATTATATATCGAATATTCTGCCTACAGTTATTGCTGACCAGTAGGGCAAGAAGCTTAGAGTCTTAACTTTCATTACATATCTATATCAAGGGATACAGCCAATATACAGAATTTAGCACATGTCCATACTACATACTAGACCACTGAGCACTTACTATTCCCCAAATTTGTTACTACAATTTATAGAGGTTGGAACACCTCAGTAAGTAAGCAGCTAGTGATCCAGTGGGTTCAATCACATCCTGCGAGCGCCTACCACTCTATATTTGATTATTTTTCTGCCAGTTATAGCTGTTCTTATTTTTATTTTGTGTGTCATGAATGTAGGGAGAGAGGTCTCTCCCGCACCATCATCCTCCTGTTTATAACTCTACTGTATTTGGTGTTTTAGCGGAAGAAGGGCAAAACATCCCTTATACATGGAATCCAGGCACCATCTTACATTACGACAGAGCAGAGCTGAAAACATCTGATCACAGGTATTATTCCAAATACTATGGGGTATATACAATTACCCGCGGGACTTCTCCCGCGAGTAAGTGGGGCTCGAAAGTCCCGCGGCGCGGGGTTAAGCTATTCAATAAAATTGCTTTTTCCCCGCACCGGTAAATGTGCCCTCGCGCATTAGAAGTGCGGAAACAGTGTGTTTTTCTGACGCGCGCGAGGCCGACAAGGGCTGCTTCGTGCAGCTGTTACCTCGCACCTACATGAGGTGCGAGGTAAAGCACAACAGCAGGGGACTCGATCAAGTTATTAAATTCTTCAACATCGGTTTCAACCCGATCAAGTTATTAAATTCTTCAACATCAGTCCCAACCCGATCAAGTTATTAAATTCTTCAACATCGGTCTCAACCCGATCAAGTTCTTAAATTCTTCAACATCGGTCTCAACCCGATCAAGTTATTAAATTCTTCAACATCGGTCTCAACCCGATCAAGTTAATAAATTCTTCAATATCGAATTCAATTTCATCAAGTTCTTCAAATAATCAACATCGGTCTCAAACTGATCCAGCTCTCAATCCAGCATCATCGGTCCCAATCTGGTGCTGCTCATTCAGTCAGTATTATTTATTAAATTCCATTCCAACCAGCTGTTTAATAAAGACTTTCTATTTCTGCCCTCGCCTTCGGGTCCATCATCTTCTGCCGTATCTCTATCTCCCCTTCAGCCTCCCACGCCTGTTCCTACCCACACCAACCCTCAGGCGTGACACTTGCAATGTACTGAATAAGCACACCAGTGCTCAGCCGTTTTCACTTTGGGGGCCAAATCATCAACACTAAAATAACGGTTTTAAGAACATTTTCCTTAATTACCGTTTTTTTAGTATTAACACACATAACACATTACAGAATTGCTTGATTTCTGAACAAGGAAAAAAATTTAGTACAATGCAGCAGTGTAATTATATGTTAAATGAAAAAAAAAAAAAAAATTATATATATATATATATATATATATATATATATATAATGCATAAAATAACATTTATATTGACATCTTATATTTTTGACCATTTTACCGAATAAATACAATACCGTGTAAATAAATGTGGGATTTTGCATCTAACTATGCGGCTTTCAATAGACTTATCAACTGACCTTAAACCTAACCGCAGACTAATAACTAGTGTGTACCGATATCGTGCGTGACGGGACCCGGCAGGGCACCGGATCGGCAAGTGCATACACACTTGCCGATGCCGGCAGGGACAGCGGGGCCCATGCTGCATTCAGCAGCATGGCCCTCACTAACATTGTCGCCCCTTCGGATCTGCAGGAGCGCGCATCGTCGGTGACATTGAGGGTACACGCTAGACGATGTGCCCGATAACTTGTCCGATCCGGCCGGTTTGGACGATATATATTAGCGTGTACCCGGCATAACACTAAAATCAGCTGTCAACATTCTGTCTGTTGACATTCACAATGTGGACATGATGAACGAATATCCAACTAATTTACTCCAGGAGAGAACAGTACTAAATGTGCCTTATTTACATGTGTCAGGAGATGTGACTGGGAGTGTTAGTAGTATATGTTTAATTTACAGTACACAATATAGTCTATATCAGGGGTTCCCAACCACGGTCCTCAAGGCACACTAAAGTTGGCCACACACTAGACCAACTTGCATCCAACCAGCCAACTAGTTGATTGGTTGGAATGAAAATCTGGTAACGTATGGGAGTAACTGATGATCAGCAATTTGCTCCTAAATGCCAGAAAACAGATGAAAATGGTCGTTCAGACAAGTTTTTTAAATGTTTGATCTAAACAATTTGTTTAAACAACAGTTTTTGTCCATTTTCCAGTGTTTGGGAGCAAATTGCTGATTGTCATTTGCTTTCATACCCAGGGCCGTAGCCTTCGCACAGGGCACCACAGGTCAGGGGGCGCTGTTTGGTCCTGTCAAATTTCTGTTTATTATCATTCTTGCTTGTAGCTTCCTCTTATTTCATCCCCAGCATCTCCTGGTCTCCTCTATCTCTTCCCTGGCCCTTCCCCATGAAGCCATGGCCCTTTTTTGGGTGCATTATGTCCCTTTGAAAAATGAGGGGGGCGCCAATGCTCTTTCTGGCACAGGGCACCAAAAAGTCTAGTTACGGCTCTGTTCATACCTTACCAGATTTTCATTCCAACCAATCAACTAGTTGGCTGGTTGGACAGATAAACTTTAGATGTGTGGCCAGCTTAACAGTCCAGGTTTTAGGGATAGCCATACTTGAGCACAGGTGACTTAATTAGTTCCTCGGTTATTTTGATTAAACCATCTGTGCACAATCATGGATAACACTAAAACCAGGACTGTTAGTGTGCCTTGAGGACCGAGGTTGGGAATCACTGGTCTATATGGACAGTGTCATTAATAAATAATGAATTAGCATTTACCGTGACAGATGCAAATGCATCTTCCCCTTTTAAAGATGAGATGGGAATATGCTTTCATAATGTGAGCAGATTGTGAATATCGATGTGGCATCTATATAATAAGCAAGAAACTGTGTGTATGAAATATATATATATATATATAGTAACAGTGTTAGATGAGCAGGCAGGCATGGTAACAGGGGGGTACAAAGGGTACACCTGTCCTGGGCCCGAGGTTGAGAGGGGCCCCATGGTTCTGAGGGGCATCTAGCAGGACCAAGGCACCTAAATGCGACTTATCTAATGACCGCACTGGCCATTCCTCCGGCGCTGTGCAAAGAAATGTGTAACACCCTCCCACCCGCAGTGGCCCACTCCGGTGATTCCCTTCCCCGATGACCCCCTCCTCCTCAGCTAACCCTGTCACCTGATGCGCCATATCAGGTGACAGTGCCCTGCAGGGGCATCATTACTTGTGACAGTGCACCGTTTCTTCTGTCTTACTCCCTGTCTCCTGCCTCCATGCATCCGCGGCCCCATAGGATGAGATAAAGGAGGCGAAAGCAAGCTTGCCTCGCGAACTGACTGACACCTTCCCAACCCCTGAGGCAGCCGCAGCAGCAACGAGCTTGTGGTAAGTGTATTATTGCTCTCTATATATTCATTCTCTCTCTCTATATATATATATTCATTATCTCTCTCGCTCGCTCTCTCTCTCCTTGAAAAGTATTCATTTGGTGAAGTGAAATGAGAAAAATATATATAAAAAAGAATCTTTATAAATAAAATTCTGAAAATTGGCATTTGCATATGTAATCACCCCCTTTGCTATGCAGCCCCTCAAAAGTTCTGGTGCAACCAAATACCTTCAGAAGTCACATAATTAGTTAAATGAAGTCCACCCGTGTGAATCTAAGTGTCACATGATCTGTCAGTATAAACACACCTTCTCTGAAAGGCCCCAGAGGCTGCAACACCACTAAGCAAGAGGCATCACACCATGAAGACCAAGGAGCTCCCCAAACAACTCAGGGACAAAGTTGTTGAGAAGTACAGTTCTGGGTTGGGTTATAACAAAAATATCTAAATCATTGATGATCCCCCGGAGCACCATCAAATCCATCACCATCAAATGGAAATAACATGGTACCACAACAAACCAGCCAAGAGAGGGCCGCCCACCAAAACTCACAGACTGGGCAAGGAGGGTATTAATCAGAGAGGCAGTATAGAGACCAAAGGTTACCCTGAAGGAGCTGCAGAGTTCCACAGCAGAGACTGGTGTATCTGTGCATGTGGCCACAATAAGCCATACACTCCATAGAGCTGGGCTTTATGGAAGAGTGGCCAGAAAAAAGCCATTACTTAGTGATAAAAATAAGAAGACATGATTTGAGTTTGCCAAAAGGTATGTGGGTGACTCCCCAAATGTATGGAGGAAGGTTCTCTGGTCAGATGAAACTAAGGGGTCTATGTACTAAGCAGTGATAAGAGACAGAGTGAAAAGTGATAAGTCTGTGATAAGGTGCCAGCCCAGGGCCGCATCTAGGGGGGGGGCTAGAGGTGCATGTGCGGGGAGGGTGAAAAAAGCTGACTCAGCCATCCGGCGGCCATCCAAAAATGGCCGCCGCCAAAGAGGAGACAAATGCTAGAGGTCCTTACTGGACCTCTAGTGTCTGTTAGCAGAGCGCAATGCACACAGCATTCCCGGAAGTGCCAGGAACACTGGCGCTGCCGGGAGAAGATGCTGAAAGCTGCATCTTCTCCCGTGAAATTCCCTAGCAACGAGCATAAGCCCCCGTGGAAACTAGTATAAACCCCCCTGGAAATGAGCATGGCACCCCTGGCAACGAGCATGGCACCCTTGGTAACGAGCATAAATCCCCTGGCAATGAGCATGAAAACCCCTGGCAATGAGCATAAAACCCCATGGCAACAAGCATAAAACCCGATGGCAACGAGTATGTAACCCCATGGCAACGAGCATGTAACCCCATGGCAACAAGCATGTAACCCCCTGGCAACGAGCATGTAACCCCTGGCAACGAGCATGGCACCCCTGGCAATGAGCATAAATCCCCTGACAATGAGCATGAAACCCCCATGGCAACGAGCATGAAACCCCATGGCAACGAGCATGTAACCCCTGGCAATGAGCATAAACTCCCTGGCACTGAGCAGGTAATTTAAAGTAATTAGAAGCCTTACTGTGGGATATAAAATAGTGTCGGGCAAATATGTAAGTGGCACTTTGGTAATAGGCATTACAGTGTGTGGCATAATGTGTAATGGGCATTATGGTGTGGAATAATGTAAGTCACTGTACCAGGGACGTCTGAGTAGTGCACTGCCTTATGGAGGAGCAAGGACAAAATCCAGGTACAGGAAGGGAGGGGGCACAAAATTGCTGCCTTGCATCGGGTGATGGATATCCTAGTTTCGGCCCTGGCCAGGAAATCAGCTCCCAACTGCCATCTCACAGGCTGTGTTTGAAAAATGACAGTTCAGAGCTGACTGGCTGGCACCTTATCACAGACTTATCACTTTTCACTCTGTCTCTTATCACTGCTTAGTACATAGACCCCTAAAATTGAACTTTTGGCCACCAAGGAAAACACTATGTCTGGCGCAAACCCAACACATCCCATCACCCCAAGAACACCATCTCCACAGTGAAACATGGTGGTGGCAGCATCATGCTCTGAAGATGTTTTTTTCAGCAGCAGGGAATGGGAAACTGATTTTAGTCGAGGGAAAGATAGATGGTGCTAAATACAGGAATATTCTTGAGCAAAACCTGTTTCAGTCTGCCTGTGATTTGAGACTGGGATGGAGGTTCACCTTCCAGCAGGACAATGACCCGAAGCAAACTGCTAAAGCAACACTCAAGTGGTTTAAGGGTAAACATTTAAATGTGTTGGAATGGCCTAGTCAAAGCCCAGATCTCAATCCATTTGAGAATCTGTGGTCAGACTTGAAGATTGCTGTTCACAAGCGGAAACCATCCTGTCACACTCTGCTCAAATTGTGTGACTTACATTACCATTTGCTGCAGGACAGGATTTCTGCCTGACCTTGTTCGAGAACTATGCACTGACATCACCATCATGCACTATGTCAGCTGATAGCTTTCTTCCAGTGAGAGTACTCCTGCCTCAGCTGATCTCAGCAGCCTATTGGGGACTTGCAGCAGATTCATATCCGCTGTGGGAACTCCCACTGGTGCCAGAGCAAAGAGTTGCTTCCTAGAGTTAAGTTCTATCCTGTGGCTCCTTTGTGCAGAAAACCATCACTGCCATTTGGCTCAATAACTACAGTTCCTGTGTCCTGATCTGTGTACTGCTGTATTCCAGTTTAGGAATCACAAGCTGTTCCTGTGAACTTACTCAGCAAACATCAGTTGCAGTCTATTATTCAGCTCAGTGAAAACACCAGCTGGACTGATTAGAGGATTCCTGCAATCAGCCTCTGCAAGTCTGTTCCTGACCCTGGCTTTGTTTCTGGCATGCTTCTGTCTAATACCTTGTACTGTGTTTGGTAATCTGGTTTGACCTAGGCTATCCTCTGCGACCTGCACACGTCTGCTCCCTGGTACCTTGTTGTCCGTTTGGTTCTGACCCGGCCTCTTCACTACTCTGAAAGTCTTCTCCGCTCCATTCAGAGTTCACTAGCACCTGTATAAGGGAACCTATTCTGAGGGCCGTGACCTGTGTGTCGGACGCAACCAAGCCCATACCCTCTTGCGAGGATCCCTGGTGAACACCGCAGGCACATTAGACTCTGCGCCTCAAAAATAGGTCACGCCAATCCCCAAATACGGGTTGCATCCATTTGCCATCTGAGAGTTGTGACACATCCAACATGAAGGAGCTGGAGCAGTTTTGCCTTGTGGAATTGACAAAAATCCAAGCTGTGGCAAGCTCATAAAGACTGATCCAAAGCGACTTGCAGCTGTAATTGCCGCAAAAGGTGGCTCAACAAAGTACTGACTTTAAGGGGGTGAATAGTTATGCACGCTGAAGTTTTCTGTTATGTTGTCCTAACTGTTGTTTGATTCACAATATAGAAAAAAAACACAACTTCACAGTTGTAGGCATGTTCTGTGAATAAAATGATGCACACCTTCAAACAATCCATTTTAATTCTAGATTGTAAGCTCCTAGGAGCAATGTCTTCCTCCCCACTGTCTCACAGCCTTCTTCTCTAGCACTTCTATGATGACAGCCTTCACCTTCTCAGCTGTATTGTGTATGGAGAATTGTGTTGCTAATTGTTACTTGTGCTCTGTTTATAAGTTGGTTACTGTATTGTAATGTAATGTTCTGTGTACCCTTTACTGTATGTACGACGCTGTGGACCTCTTGTGGCGCCCTATAAATAAAATGTAATAATAATAGGTTGTGAGGCAACAAAACATAAAAAATGCAAAGGGGGTGAATACTTTTGCAAAGCACTGTATATGTGTGTATATATATATATATATATATATATATAGAGAGAGAGAGAGAGAGATAGAGTGTAATGGGGCTATTGTAGTGAAATATTCACCAAATGTCAGCAACAACCTATGCAATCCACACATGCAAAAAAATCAAACCATAGATGTCCATAAATTAAGTTATGTGTAATAATATGAAATGACACAGGGAAAAAGTATTGAACACATGAAGAAAGGGTGGTGCAAAAAGACATGGAAAGCCAAGACACCAGCTAAAATCTATCAGTAATTAGAAAGCAATCCTGCCCCTTGTCAGTGCAAATTAATATAAGCTGGTTCAGTCCCAACTGATGGCATATAAAAAGGTGTCTCATTACCAAGATGTCACGCAGGAAACATCTCATGATGGGTAAAAGCAAAGAGCTCTCTCAAGACCTCGCAACTTTATTGTTGCAAAACATACTGATGACATTGGTTATAGAAGGATTTCTAAACTTCTGAATGTTTCAGTTGGGGCCATAATCTGGAAGTGGAAAGAACATAATTTGAACATAAACTGGCCATGACCAGGTGCTCCTCGCAAGATTTCTGACAGAGGAGTGGAAAGAATTATCAGAAGAAAACAATAAGTAATGCACTCAACCGGCATGCTCTGTATGCACGCTCACCATGCAAGATTTCATTGCTAAAGAAGAAGCATGTTGAAGCTTGTTTAAAGTTTGCAGCACAACATTTGGACAAGTCTGTGAAATACTGGGAGACTATACTGAAGTCTGGTCAGATGAGACCAAAATTGAACTCTATGGATGCCATAATACACACCATGTTTGGAGTAGAAATGGCACTGCACATCAAACCAAAAACACCATACCAACAGTGAAGTTTGGAGGTGGGAACATCATGGTGTGGGGCTGTTTTTCAGAATACGGTACTGGCATACTTCATGTTGTTAAAGGAAGGATGAATGGAAAAATGCACCAAGACATTCTTGATAAAAATCTGCTGCCATCTAACAGGGTGCTGAAGATAAAATGAGGGTGGGCATTTCAGCAAGACAATGATCCCAAATACACAGCCAAGGACACTCTCAATTGGTTTCAGAGAAAGAAAATAAAGCTGCTAGAATGGGCCAGCCAATCACCTGACTTTAATAATCTAATTGAAAACCTATGGAAAGAACTAAAGATCAGAGTTCATAGACGATGCCCACGGAACCTTCAAGATGTGAAGACTGTGTGGAAGAATGGGCCAAAATCACACATGAGCAATGCATGCAACTAGTTTCTCCATACAGGAGGCGTCTTGAAGCTGTCATTACAAACAAAGACTTTTGTACGAAATATTAAATAAATTTCAGTAAGCGTGTTCAATACTTTTTCCCGGTGTCATTTCACATTATTACACATAACTTAATTTATGGACATCTATGGTTTGATTTCTTTGCATGTGTGGATTGCATGGGTTGCTGCTGACATTTGGTGAAAATTTCATTGCAATAGCCCCATTACACATATATTTATTGAGAAAAATGCTGATGTGTGCAATACTTATTTTACCTGCTGCATGTATATATATATATATAATATATAAATATATATATATATAGTGATATGATCGGGGTAGGGGTCCCTCACCTGGGGTAGATAGACGCCTCCTTACACACAACAGCCAGGAAACAGCACTAGTCATGGGTTTTCGTGCAAGCTGGTCGGCACCAGTTTTTATTGTGTGACACCAATAATCAAACAAACAAAACATTATTATTATTATTATTATTATTATTACCAGTTATTTATATAGCGCACACATATTCCGCAGCGCTTTTACAGAGAATATTCGGCCATTCACAACGGTCCCTGCCCCAGTGGAGTTTACAATCTATATTCCCGACCACATGAACACACTAGGGGTAATTTTTGTTAGGAGCCAATTAACCAGGAGGAAACCCACGCAAGCACAGGGAGAATATACAAACTCCACATAGTTAGGGCCGTGAGGCAGTAATGCTACCATTACACCATCTGTGCTGCCCAACATAAAAATAAACCTTAGCCCGTCTGGGCTCTAACTAGACAGGTAACTCCCTCTCTACATGTGACAGTACCTACTGACTTACCACAAACATAGTACATACCAGTGTCACAGTGTCTCAGAACAAAACCTCAGTGTCTGTTCTCCCCAGGGTGTGTGAGACACTACACCAAGACATTACACAGCTCTTATGAACCACTTCCAGTTATAATCACTCATTAGCCTTCTCTCAGGCTGAAAGGCCTAACACCTGAAATGGCCCTGTGGATGGAGCCCTCCCTTCTCTGTCACATCTACACCCCCAGGACCCATTCTCCGGCTTTTACCAAAAGCCGACACTCAGATTTGTTTGTAAAACAGACTCTTCCTGGGGGTTAAAACACATTTTACTGGAATCTGGACACAAATACACGCCATCCCTAACTTCTCCAGTGTTTCTATCACAATATATATGTATATATACACTCTCTCTCTCTGCAGTTCAAGTTTTGCAAAGTTTTTCCCAAGGACAATCAGCGATTACAACATGGTACAGGGTCATTTTGGTTTCTGGTGACCCTGTACCATGTTGTAATCACTGGTTGTCTTGATAAAGTCCTATGGGAATGAAATGTCAACTCTGCATGTGATGTGAGTTTATCATAAAGAAACTGAACAACTTGAACTGGTGAGTGACTTCTTTATTGACTGGATTTGTTCTGGACCAATGAATTTGGAAATTCCTGTGTGATGCACCCCCTCAGCTGGCTAAAACTGGATGTGAGTGCCGATGACATGGGACTATGGGCCTGATTCAGAGGCGCTCGCAAAAAGTGAGCGCTCGCTCTAAATCAGGGCAGCCGCTTTTTTTTTTAAACCGGCCTCCTGGCCGCTCGCTAAGCTGTGGGTGACCATCGCGACCATCGGGCTTGCGATGAGATCCATGATAATAGAAATTCAGAGGTATTTGTTACATACATTTGCAAATATATGAATAAGCGCCAGGCCATCATCAAGGCTCCTCTACACTGGTGTCCCTAACATTAAGGGGTTCACGTCCGAGGCACAAGGTACCCCCAAAAATTCCAGCCATGGACCATCCCCAGGGCATCACATGAAAAGGGGAAAAAGAGGGTACCTTGTGCCTCGGACGTGAACCCCTTAATGTTAGGGACGACAGTATAGAGGAGCCTTGACGCTGAACTAGCGCTTATTCATATATTTGCAAATGTATGTAACTAATACCTCTGAATTTCTATTATCATGTAGGATTCAAGTATTTTTGTTGATATTGCTGCAGTGTGCTGGAGGGAATCTTTTTTTTTTTTTTTCTGTGGTTTAGCCTTTAAACACCCTCCTGCAGATGAAATCACTAATTAGCCTTCTCCAAAGCTAAAGGCCCTAAGACCCGAACTGGGCCTAATGGATGGAACCCACCCTCACTCTCCATCCATAACCCCAGGAACCCTTAACCAGCTTTTACAAAGCCCACAAGCTCTCAGCAGGACAATCACAAACATCTTCCTGGGGTTTTAAAACATGTAGGTCAGAAACCTAGAACAAATATATCTGCCCTCAAACACTATTCCAGTGCTATTGCCACTATAAATATACATATGGGAGGAGCTACTGGGGTGGAGCTGTAGAGAAACAATCATACTGCATATACATTATATATACTTATATCTAATATATATATATATATATACATTACCCTCACTCACACCTTTAGTAAGTTATTCCCCTCCCTCACATCTAGAGTAACACATTCGCCTCCCTCACTTCTGTAGTAACACATTATCCTGCTCACCCCAGTAGTAACACATTCCCCTCCCTCACCTCTGTAGTAACAAATTACCCCCGCTCACCACACTAGTAACACATTTCCCTCCCTCGCCCCAAACAACACATTTGACATTCACTTCCTTCACCTGTGTAGAAACACATTCCCCTCCTTCACCAGTGTAGTAACACATTCACCTACCTCACCTGTGTAGTAACACATTCCCCTCCCTCACCTCTGTAGTAACACATTCCCTTCCATCACTATTCAAATAGGAGAGCAACACCAACTGCTACTTATGTCTGGCAACACTTGTGGTGACAGTTGTATTAATATTGAACTGTGCTGCAGCCACGATGAGTCAGTCAATCAGGAAACTGCACAGGGGGATAAAACATTTTAGCCCTTTTCACACCCTCAGGAGTGTAATTTTGAAAAATCCCTGCTTAATGGATTCATGGAACCTATATCATGGAAGGCATATACTCCCTGATTTTCATGTTTCTAGATTCAGGGGTTTGGGCTGTGCGTTGACTGTTGTTATGATCAACATTATAATTAGTTATGTCAATAGAGAACTATTATAAATAATTTAATTTGCAAGGGAGTTGATAATAAAGGGGCCTGTGCAATCTGGTTAGACCATTATGCTATATGTAGCACCTATTCTTGTGTATGGAATACATATGTTACACCGCCGGCTGCATGGTTCAAATCCCGGTAGCGCCAGCCCGACGTAGAAGGAAATCCCGATCGTGCGAAAGGTAAGTATTTCCTAACCTAATCTACCCCCTAACCCTAACCCTCCTTTAGGGTGCCTAACCCTCCCCCCATGTGCCTAACCCTAATCCCTCCTCTAAGTGCCTAAACCTAACTCCCCCTTTCCCTGCCATCTAAACCTAAGTCCCCTGTGGGGGGTCCTAACCCTAAGTTCCCCCCAGGGGTGCCTAACCCTAACCCTTCCTCCCCCTAGCCTAAACTTAAACCTAACCTCCGGGGAGGGGGGCTAACCCTAAGTCCCCCCCCGGAACCCTAAACCTAACCCTCCCCCCGTGGCTGTCCGTGCTCGACGCCCGGTATCCCTTCGATTGGGATGCCGGGCGCTGGTCTACCGGCGTAGGTTAATTAACCCTCGCCGTGATTCTGTAATGCAGATGTCGGTGTTGGCATAGCGACCGCCGGCATCATAAACGCATACCTTGTGTATCAATGCCTATTTCCCTACTATTTGTAAATGTGTACCTATCTAGTTTAATGTAATACATAATCTTGTATGTATTCTAAAGTATTGTCAGATGGGTTTGTCAAAACTAGGGTCGGCATTACCATTAGGCAGCTGGGGGGTCACTGATGGCGCTCAGCACAAAAATGAAGGATATCTCTGAAAGAGACATACTTAAGCTGCTATATTATGGCAGCGGCCACGGATCTATAGCCAGAGCTGCACTTTTCCCCAACTCTGACACTGCCCGGCATTCACATGCAATGCTTGAGTCAGAGGAACAAACAAAGCAACAAGAGGCGCCACCCATCCCCTTCCCTCTCCAAGCTCCCCCTGTCTCTCTGCTCCCAGCTGGCCATTCATAGACTAAACTCCTCCTTCCAGACAACTCGATGAGGAGCTGTTGAAGTATCTTAATGGTATCTGGTAAGTAAAACTGGCTGCTCTTTACACTGCATTCTCAAAGAAAGAAAAGTGGGTGTCTTTATACCGGCGTGAGTTCACTCTGCCATTGCTCTCTAAGACATAGAGGGCGTCCTTACACCAGACAGTGTGATCACGGAATTTGCATACCCGGACCCTTTTGTCTGCGAGAGAGTGCAGTTTAGCGTCTGGGTCTGAATCGACCCCAGAGTACATAAACAAATAAGCAAAACAAGCAAACAGAAAACAGTGACTTACAGTACAAGGCATTGCAGGACAAGGACATGGTATATAAATGTTGCTGCATTAACAGTCATAACAAATAAGCAGCAGGGCGGCAGAAACCAAGGGTTAGGTGCTGTTGTAGGGAGTATGAAGTAGGTAATAGTTTAAGTTATACCCCTTTCTCACTGCACCTCCGACCAGGGTTATTCCTGGGTTGAACCAGTTCACATTGAACCCGGGTCAGCCCTGTAAAACCCTATGGATGTCATTCAAAATTAAATTTTTCAGGCTCACAAAGATAAGACACAAGAGGGAGGAGTGGGGACTGCTCCCAGCATTGCAGGAATCATGGCTGATGGATTACCACTGTGTAGCCCTGAGTTCATGAGTGTTTGTGCTTTACTACTGTTTGTGAGTGAGAGCATGATGCAGCTTCTAACAGCATAGTGTACAGTTCACTTCTTCACTCCAATTAGCCTTCACTGTAATGACAGTAGTGGTATTATTAACCCATTTCAGACTGCTGGAATTCTGCCTATGCTGTTGTCTGCAGTGTGCTGCCTGTGTGTCTGGCTGCTGACATCATCAAGTGAGACCCAGGAACATCCAATCAGTGGTGTTTGCTGAGTCCCGGGTTGGGCCCGTTCACACTGCACATCAACCCGGCTTGTTCCCGAATTCAACTCTGGTCGATTGCAGGGTTGAAATGCACCTCTACCCGGCAATATACAGGGTTTCTTTTGCGATGTGAAAGGGGTATAAAGGAAATAAAGGCACAAGAAGGAAGAGGGCCCTGCTCGTGAGAGCCTACATTCTAAAGGAATCACTTTACTTCCTGCTTTTTCCCCTCAGCAATGCTACTGCACATGCACCGATGTCAGTGGTGACATGGTTAAGTGGTGGATGGATATGCTTTTATGAACAGATGGGTTTTCAGTGCCCGTTTGAAGTAATGCAGGCTGAGGGATAATCTGATGGAACAAGGGAGAGGGCAGCACAGGATAAATCTTGAAGTCTGGAGTGAGATGTGGTAACCAACGGGGAGTTAAGACGGTGGTCATTTGCTGACCGTAGAGGACTGGAGGAAATGAGGTTGGAGATGTAGCGAGCTGTGGCGTTGGAGAGAGCTTTGTATGTGAAGGTGAGGCTTTTGAAGAGGATTCTATAGGGGAAGGAGAGCCATTGAAGGGCTTGGCAGAGAGGGGAGGCAGATGTAGAGCATCGGAAGAGGAAGATAAGTATAGCTGCTGCATTGAATACATATTGGAGAGGAGCAAGATGGGAGCAGGGGAGTCCAGAGAGGAGAGGGTTGCAGTAGTCGAGGCGAGAGATGATCAGTTATTGGAAAATGGATTTGGTGGCATCCTGACAGAGGAAGGGTCTGATGCGAAGAGAGGTAGGAGGTGTAAGAGAAGTCTATGGTCTGAAGGGTGCACAGTAGGAGAGGGTGATCCATGGTGTCAAAGGCCGCAGGGAGATCCATGTGGATGAGTAAAAGTTACCCCTGGATTTGGCAGAGAGAAGATCATATGTGACTTTGGCCAGGGCAGTTTCTGTGAAGTGAAGGGGACAAAAGCCAGATTGGAGAATATCAAGGATAAAGTTATTGGAAAAGTAGCAGGTGAGTCAGATGTAGACAAGTTGCTCGAGTATTTTAGAGGCCACAGAGAGAATAGAAATGGTGGTAATTAGAAAATGAAGAGGGGTCAAGGCTTTTTTTTAGAATGGGTGAGACAATAGTGAGTTGGAAGGATGAGGGGAAGATGCCAGTGGAGAGGGATAGATTGAAGAGGTGGCAAGGTGTGAGCAGGGAGTGGGGGAGAGGGAACAAGGAGGCAAGAAGGGATGAGATCCAGGGGACAAGTAGAGGGGGTAAAGGACAAAATTAGAGAATTGACTTCGTCTCTTGGTGAGGTGGAAGGAGCAAAAGGGTAGTTGGCTAGACGAAGGGGAGGCAGATGGGGTTAGGGTAGAAGAAGATGGCCTCGATTTTGGAGGTGAAAAAGGAGACAGTTGCAGTGAGGGAGGGGGCGATGGAGTGTATTGAATGTGGCAAAGAGTTGGCGGCGATAAGAGGACTGAGAAGAGTTGAGAGACTTGAAGAAAAAATGCTTGGTAAGGGAGAGGGCAGAGCAATAGAAAGAAAGGATGACCCTCGAAAATGCGTGTTTTCAGGGGATATTCCACAAATATAAATATGCCCCAAATAGTTTTGGTTGGTTAAATTTTTACAATGAATAGCTTTTCACATGGGAATTACATCATCCCAAATGTTACAGTATAATAAAGTTAAATTTTAGTTTTATGTAAAACATTGTGTAAAATGAGGCTAAAGGGGCATATTATTGGGTTTTAGACCTGATAATGGTCATTTGAGGCAAAAATTAAATATATACCGGCTTACTATATCAATATATACCTGAGAAGAACAAAGAGAGAGACTCCGCACTGGATTGGTATAATTAGAAACACATTCAGAAAAAAAACAACATATAAATCGCTCTAAAGGGTGTTGAGAAACACATCCCAGGTTTATAAACTGGTTGGTGGTGCTCCCCAGGAGTAAGGGCTATATATAACTTGAAGAGGTTGTCCTATAGAGTAGGACAGCAGAAAGAAACTCCTCCTTGGGGGCGCTCTTAATAGATCATATACAAAAAAATTATTACTTAATACGTAACCTTTATTTATGGATGCACTAAAAAGGACAAAGACAGACATACAACAGTAAACAAAAACCATGGTATATAAATATTTAAAAAAAAAAGAGAAATATCAGCTCCACAGTGTTTAGTACCATATATAACTGTAGAGCATGCACATAATTTATACCACGGTATTAACAAATCAAGTCTAACCTTCGTGTATAAAACACAAAGTAGAAGTGGGACTGGATATATAGTATAATATCCTATTATATCCCTTTATCATCCAATTGTGATGAGAGAGAATCTGGCGAAAATATTGAGTATGCTTGATACCATAAAAAACAATAATCAATTACCATATAGACTGGTTCTTGTGTTCAAGCAAAGACAGTGGCAGGCATCTGAAATTGCAATTCTTGCACTCTAGTGCATAACCATAGAATCTTTGTTAAGTGTAAGTACAATGGTTCATAATACTCGTACTAAAATGTACATTGC
The DNA here is from genome assembly GCA_031769625.1 of Taudactylus pleione. NCBI lineage: Eukaryota > Metazoa > Chordata > Amphibia > Anura > Myobatrachidae > Taudactylus > Taudactylus pleione. The sequence continues at coordinate 14,734,100 of JAUIMM010000281.1, read as the reverse complement.
AACCTTCATACACCAGAGAGATATATAATTGGTAATAATAGCCCTATAAGTTAACTGTTTCCTAAGTTAGTATTTCATACATATGCACATTGTAATAGTCCTCCTCTGAGTAATAATTTTTTATGCCAATGCAGGATAGGCATATATAGCTCCATATACTAATGTTAGGCAGCTAATTCGTGCAATCAAATAAGATGGTCATCATACAGCATAAATTAGATATAATGATAATGAGTAGTTACAATGAAATCATGCAGTCTGCATCAGATTATCCCTTATGGAGAAGTTGATAATATCACAATCTTGTAACCAGCATATAGGTCCCTTAAAGTCTCAAGGGATTAATCACCCATATCAGTCAGATCATTATAGTCTGACAGTGTAATCGTAGTTACAATACATTTATACAGTCTGCAGTTATAAGTCTGACCATAACCCTCTAAATGGCAAATGCCTGCCATGAGGTCAGCTGAGCGTCCAGGCCACGTGAGTATCAGCTGCGCTCAGCTGACCTCATGGCAGGCGTTTGCTCATAGCTCCGCTAAACATCGCGGCGACCCCAGAGAGGTACCCTATCTATTTCTGTTTCCCTGGTCTGCTCCCTGCAGCGATACCTACCACTCAGACCCGATGACAATGCCTAGCTTGTCTTGAGCAATTTACTCCAGGATATCTTGCTACTCATGGGGTATTGCTAATCGGTTGGTGATGGTCACAATATAATGATCTGCGCAATTATCTCTTTATTGTGACTTAGATGGTACTACCATTTAGAGGGTTATGGTCAGACTTAATGATCTGACTGACATGTGTGATTAACCCCTTGATTCTTTAAAGGGACTGTATGCCCGTCACAAGAGTGTGAGATTATCAATCACTAGTTTTATGATTAATCGGCTGCAGACTGTATAAATGTATTGTAACTACTTTTTAAAAAAAATAGTTATATACCATGGTTTTTGTTTACTGTTGTATGTCTGTCTTTGTCCTTTTTAGTGCATTCATAAATAAAGGTTACGTATTAAGTAATAATTTTTTGTATATGATCTATTAAGAGTGCCCCCAAGAAGGAGTTTCTTTCTGCTGTCCTACAGGACCACCTCTTCAAGTTATCAATATATACCTGCAGGAACAGGGGCTCCGAAAGGAGCCGGCCCCTGTGATGTGTTCTGAGTGAAGTGACTGTATCAGGGACAGAAATTTGTAGAAAGTTAGTAAATTCTGGAACTTGGTAAATCTGCATTCCGGAGCTTGGTAAATATGACAGCTTTGCAGCCCCTATAGAAACTTATGGGGGCTGCAGCTGCTGTCAGAAATGGAGGGAAACGCAGCAGATATTATATATATCTACTGTGGTTCCTAAGGGGATACTTAATATTTGTGGGTATTCTCCGAAAATGGCTGTTTTTCAGGGAATACCCTTCAAATTGCATTTGATAAATAGGCCCCTGAGACTCTACAAGCAATAATCATTCAAGTTTATTTCAACACACAGCATCCTATAGTATCATTGTATGTGGGAGTTATATCTTAGTTAAGGAAACTTGTGAAAAATAAAAAAATGCTAGGCAGGAATTCATTCTACAAAGAATTTTAAATATGCAGGTTATAGTTGCCAGGAAATAATTAACCCTCAGCATGCTTTGGATGGCTGTGGTGTTCTGTTTTAGCATTATTACATTTATCTTCAATATTTTCCTATGACTGACCTCTGTAATAATAGAACAATAATAAAAGAGAATATGACCAGCACCAAAAAATGATGAGGAATTTTCACCCATGTCTTACATAGTGCCAATATGAGGGTAGTTCTAGAATTGCTACCAGGATATGATAGAAACTCCAGTTTCAATGTGATCTGTGTGGCATGAAAAGAATAAAAAAAATACAATATAAAAGGGAAAATTAAAGTGTGGCTGTTTTAGGTAATATATATTTCTTATTTTTGTTCACACTTCTATGAGGCACAAACAAAAATAATCAATGTGGTGCTGCCCAAATATCCCGCAGAGGGTCATTCATTTATTTTATCTGCCCCATAGGGCCAAAATGAATTGGGTCAGAGTTTTGAAATTGTGTGAGTACAGTGCTATACTCGCACATTTCTAGAAGTCACCCTATGTAACAGAGTGCGAGAACTTGCATGTTTCTCACAACCCCGCAACTTGCAGTGCCGAAACTCACATCTAGATGTTTTCCCATGGAAAACATACAACTCGGCCAATGTAGATAAAGTGCGAGTTTTTAACTCGCACTTTATCTACATTACTGACTTAGTATTACTAAGTATTACTGACTTAAAACTTGCATAAAAAATAGAACTGCCTTAGGCTACCGAGTATAGCCTGAGCATGCTTCTGTGTTTAAAAAATCTATAAAACAGTAAAGAAAAAATTACATGGGGACCCCCCTAAAAGCATAAGAAGCATCAGGCTTTTCTGAGGCAGTCCCGGTTGTGAAAATATGGGGGGAAAAAACATAGGGTTCCCCTGTATTTTCATCAACCAGCACCAGGCTCAGTGAGCCAGTCCTGGTTGTGGAAATACGGGGACAAAATGAGTAGGGGTCTCCTGTATTACCCACATCCAGCACCAGACTCTTTCTAAAGGGGGTGTAATGTCCCCCGGCTAAAGCATTATCACGCCACACTAGTAAGCCCAGGCCAGGGATCCGATGGGAGGTGGTAACCCCCCAAAAATAGGGGTTCCCCATCTCCAGGACACCACAGGCCTAGGTTGCTAGCCCAGGGCTATCCCCAGCATCCCTGAGCAGTAGGTGCCGAGTTGATTGTGTCAAAAAATAGAATAAATAATATTGGGCCTGATTCAGAGCCGCTCGCTAGCGGCAGTAAGCTCGTTCCGAGCGATGTTCGCACATCTGCGCATGCGTACGGTTTTTAGTACGCATGCGCGAACCAGTCAGTGCGGCCGAAAATCTTTTGTACGCTATATAGCGAGTGCCTGCTATTTTGAGTGACAGAATGAGGCGTATGTGGTTGGTAACAGGGGAAGGTGCTTGAAAACGGGGAGTGGAGATCCGTTCGCAGGCGTGCTTAAAGGTCAAAACGGGCGTTTTATGGGTGTGCATAATTAATATAGCAGTGTCAATGACCACGTCACTTGGTTTTTTTTAACTCAGAACTGCTCGCAAAATAGCGGTTGAAAACACCAACCACAAGAATAGCGAGCAGTTCATATCCTGTTCGATGTACTTGATTAATCTAATAAATAGCGGACATGACGTATGGTGCGAGCGGCCAGGGGGCGTTTTTAACAAATAAACGAGCGTATGTTTTGCTCGCTCGTTCAGACTTAGAGGTGTGAACAGACTGCAATTTGCGAACGGATCATTTGAATAGCCACCCCTTGTTTTTGAACGAACGACCGCAAATAGCGAACGGGTCTGAATCAGGCCCATTGTCTCTTAAAGGAGAAGTAAAGGTCTCAGCAAGCCTCCCCTGCATGCTGCTATTTGGAGAACCACAAGTACCAGAGGAGGGTACTTATGTCTGTGGGTCTGTTTTTGTTTTCTGAACACAGAAGATGCATACATGGACTGAAGAGGACTGGAATCAAGGGGTAAGTGAGTATGTTTATATTTTTACAGGTAACACTATTTAAATTCAAGGCACCAACTGCCAGATCTGTGTTGTTTTTACTGGTGTGGCAGAACATGTAATACAAGATATTTTGGTATAAATACATTTATACTTAACAACTGCGCTATGAACTAGTAATGGTATAACTGTTTCATAAATAACATGGATTAAAACAATATTGAATAAATAACCAATTAATAGCATATCATGGCATAATATTCACTGCAATTGTCACATCATATGCATTGCTGAATAAATATATATAGGTATACGGCTTGGATTGAAAAAGTTATTTTAATACATAAAGCACAGTAGCAGCATACACATACAATAAAACTGATTAAGGGGTAAGAAAGTATCTTATGATGAAATGGAAGGGTGACTGATCCAATATATGATGATAAATATAAGTATTAGTCACTGATCCTTTAGAGTATATCCCGGAATAATGTCCAGCAATTACAATTACCCGCTTGAAAAGTGATCACATCCCACTGGGTCAATGTCCTGAATAGTGTGGAAGTGGATTAAACGCTGGAATCCAATGTAAAGATGCCGGTCCGGAGATCTGTATTAAAAGTTCCCAAATGGAGCAGATGTTGGTGGTCAAGGGCTAGACGCGTTTCGCTGTGTATAGCTCACAGCTTCCTCAATAGCAAAGTCCTTTCTTGTAGAAGTGAGTGGTTTAAGTACCATTGTCCTAATAGATACAAGCAGCAGCTATGCCTTAAATGATTAAAATAATCAATCCAACCGTATACCAAATTAAAATAACTATTCAATCTTATCAAGAAAACCATACATTTATTACACAGTGTTCGCTTGAAATTAAAATTACGATTAAGGAAAATACCTGTTTAATCATTGTGTCCGATCACTATTTTCCGGTCATGTGATATGCACACCCATCATGTGACTGAGATCACATGGCCAGGATCGGCTTGTCACCACATGACATCTTATACCTGTCACGTGGTTTTCTCAATAGCATAATCCACATCAAAACATTCTGGTGCGAGTCACGCACCATGTGACCATATGACATTTATTATCTGATATGTAGTCCGAATTCGTTGAGTGGCGTATTCCACATCCAAAGATCTTACTGTGAGTCACACATCATGTGAGCAATAGAGATCACATGTTAGGAACCTAGCCTCTTGTGCCGTGATTTAGCATATCTCATGTGTTTTACTCAAACACGTGATGTAAACAAATACTCATGATAGTATACTTTCTCTCAATAATTCATTTATTTAAAATATACTTATTCACAAATGCTGTGAATAAGATGAATCGGTTCTATACCATAATACAATTATTCACAAAGCTACATGTGTGTTACCATAGAATAATGATTAGTAAACATGTAACTTTACTAAGATCCTTATAGTTGTCATTGTTACTAAACTAAACTAAATGGTGACATACTATGAGAGGCATCCTATTAGATATCAAATTGGGTATCAAGTACCATTTATAAAAATATATATATATAAATATAAAATATGATAATAAAAAATACACCAAGCACCCTGATACATTCAGGATTATCCTAACAATTCTAGCAAACTGGACACAATATCCCAATATAGATGGATTCCCACATGGTCGATTCGAGAGTGACTCAATATTATACAGATACTGAGATTGAATACTGTTCATTATTATAATATTCGTTCTCCAACAACATATTACAGTTGGAATTTATAAAAAGATAATATCATAATTGAACATTAAAGAGGATGAACCAGAGGAGAAAAAGGAAACAAGGAGAGTTGTTTTATAAAAAACAAGATAATATTAATGTATATTTCAAATTGATAGGTGTTGGGGACCCTAATTCCCTATCTAAAATAACCTTAATATTCATAGAAATTAGTTTAGTTCAACTGACTCATTGAGTCCTTCTGGGTATAAAGAGTTCATCTTGAATTATTATTTTTATATCTGTCTCCACCTCTTAGTGTCAGTTGAACATGTTCTATACCTACAATAGTGAGTGACTTAGGGTCACTATCATGTACCTTAAGACAATGTAAAGACAGACTGTGTGTGGTGACCTTATTGATGACGTTCCTTCGATGTTCCATGAAACGTCTTTTTAACGGTCTTGTGGTACGAGCTACATAACACAGGCCACATCCACAGGTTATCAAATAGATAACATAAGTTGAATCACAATTTAAAGCAGTGAATTACTTTGGAGGACGCATTAAGACAATTGAATGGATCGTTCATTTTATAAGACTTTACCCATGGACCCCACCCACTCTTTTCTTCACAAACTCAAATTCTTGATAGATTCTGCTTTACAAAACAAGATTATATCCAAAGAAATTTGTAAATTTCTATATAATCCATATCCCACCATACCAATTTACTATCACCTCCCCAAGATTCACAAATCCCTTTCTTCACCCCCTGGGAGTCCCATAATCTCTGGTATTAATTCCCTCACATCCAATCTTTCTCATTATGTTGACACCTTTCTACAACCCTATGTTCCCATTTTGAGGTCTCATCTCAGAGACACTACACATTTTTTACAAAAGATTCAATCCATAGAATGGAAATCATCATATGCTTTTTTGACACTTGATGTCACTTCATTATATACACATATTCCACGTGAATTAGGAATACAGAGCATTGCCTCTAGATTGTCCCAAGATGAGAATCTCAAACGGGAACATAGGGACTTTATTTTAGACTGTATTTCCTTCATACTTACAATTATTTTATTTTTTCTGACACCTTTTATCTTCAAATCATGGGGACGGCCATGGGGACCAGGTTTGCGATGAGCTATGTGAACTTATACATGGGGGAGCTTGAGGACTCCCACATGTGGGAGAGCTCATTCGGCGAGAGCCTGGTCTTTTATGGCTGTTACATTGATGATCTATTTTTTATTTGAGATGGGGATCTTTCCTCTGCTACACAGTTTGTTTCTTCTCTCAATCACAATTCATTTAATTTATCATTCACTCATTACTACAGTATAGATCATGTAGAATTTTTGGATATAGCTCTTGATATCAAAGATGGTGCTATACACTCATCTCATTACATTAAACCAGTTAGAACTCAATCATATTTGCATTATAAAAGTGCTCATCACTACCCTTGGAAATCAAACATCCCCAAAGGCCAACTGATGAGGTTACGAAGGAACTGTTCCTCCTTTGATACATTTCAATACAAGCACAGAATATGTTGGTTGCTTTCAGGAGAAAAGGTTACCCTGAATTCCTTTTATATAAAGCCTTTGATGAGGTTTCTCATATGGATAAGTCAAGTTTACTATCTATGAGTAAAGATAAGGATAAGGCCAGAAATAGAGATAATATTGGAGATAAGAATGAATTCTCTACACAACAACCAGATAGAGGTATCTCCTTTATCTGTAAATATAATTCATGCCATAAAGAGATTAGAGAGACTATCTATAAAAATTATCGAATCTTGTAACAAGATAACATCCAAGAGATATTTTACCTATCAAACCTAGAGTGATATATCGCAAAAATAGATCACTGAAATCTATTTTAGCTCGAAGTCATCTTAAAACATGAAAGAAATCAACCCCTGAAGATGTATCTGTAAATAATATACAATGGTTGCCATATAGACCACCTGGTTTTCACCGTTGTGGGAAAACCAGATGTACTATGTGTCACCATATTCCTAAAAAGACTGTGAAAATAGGTATTAATGAGAACGATACATACACAATAACTAATTTTTTGTGATTCAACTTATGTTATCTATTTGATAACCTGTGGATGCAGCCTGCATTATGTAGGTCATACCAGAAGACCGTTAAAAAGAGGTTTCATGGAACATCGAAGGAACGTCATCAATAAGGTCACCACACACAGTCTGTCTTTACATTGTCTTAAGGTACATGATAGTGACCCTAAGTCACTCACTATTGTAGGTATAGAACATGTTCAACTGACACTAAGAGGTGGAGACAGATATAAAAATCTATGTTGCCAAGAAGTTTTTGTATGTTCAAGATAAACTCTTTGTACCCAGAAAGACTCAATGAGTCAGTTGAACTATACTCATTTCTATGAATATTAAGGTTATTTTAGATAGGGAGTTAGGGTCCCCAACACCTATCAATTTGAAATATACATTAATATTATCTTGTTTTTTATAAAACAACTCTCCTTGTTTCCTTTTTCTCCTCTGGTTCATCCTCTTTAATGTTCAATTATGATATTATCTTTTTATAAATTCCAACTGTAATATGTTGTTGGAGAACGAATATTATAATAATGAACAGTATTCAATCTCAGTATCTGTATAATATTGAGTCACTCTCGACTCGACCATGTGGGAATTCATCTATATTGGGATATTGTGTCCAGTTTGCTAGAATTGTTAGGATAATCCTGAATGTATCAGGGTGCTTAGTGTATTTTTTATTATCATATTTTATATTTATATATATATATATATATTTTTATAAATGGTACTTGATACCCAATTTGATATCTAATAGGATGCCTCTCATAGTATGTCACCATTTAGTTTAGTTTAGTAACAATGACAACTATAAGGATCTTAGTAAAGTTACATGTTTACTAATCATTATTCTATGGTAACACACATGTAGTTTTGTGAACAATTATATTATGGTATAGAACCGATTCATCTTATTCACAGCATTTGTGAATAAGTATATTTTAAATAAATGAATTATTGAGAGAAAGTATGCTATCATGTGTATTTGTTTACATCACGTGTTTGAGTAAAACACATGAGATATGCTAAATCATGGCACAAGAGGCTAGGTTCCTAACGTGATCTCTATTGCTCACATGATGTGTGACTCACAGTAAGATCTTTGGATGTGGAATACGCCACTCAATGAATTCGGACCATGTATCAGATAATAAATGTCATATGGTCACATGGTGCATGACTCGCACCAGAATGTTTTTATGTGGATCACGCTATTGAGAAAACCACGTGACAGGTATAAGATGTCATGTGGTGACGAGCCGATCCTGGCCATGTGATCTCAGTCACATGATGGGTGTGCATATCACATAACCGGAAAATAGTGATCGGACACAATGGTTAAACAGGTATTTTCCTTAATTGTAATTTTTATTTCAAGCGAACACTGTGTAATTAATGTATGACTTTCTTGATAAGATTGAATAGTTATTTTAATTTGGTATATGGCTGGATTGATTATGTTAATCATTTAAGGCACAGCTGCTGCTTGTTTCTATTAGGACAACGGTACTTAAACCACTCACTTCTATAAGAAAGGACTTTGCTATTGAGGAAGCTGTGAGCTATACATAGCGAAACGCGTCTAGTCCTTGACCACCAACATCTGCTCCATTTGGGAACTTTTAATACAGATCTCCGGACCGGCATCTTTACATTGGATTCCAGCGTTTATTCCACTTCCACACTATTCAGGACATTGACCCAGTGGGATGTGATCGCCTTTCAAGCTGGTAATTATAATTGCTGGACATTATTTCAGGATCAGTGACTAATACTTATATTTATCATCATATATTGGATCAGTCAACCTTCCATTTCATCACAAGGGACTTTTCTTACCCATTAATCAGTTTTATTGTATGTGTATGCTGCTACTGTGCTTTATGTATTAATGAACTTTTTCAATCCAAGCCGTATACCTATATATTTATTCAGCAATGCATATGATGTGACAATTGCAGTGAATATTATGCCATGATATGCTATTAATTGGTTATTTATTCAATATTGTTTTAATCCATGTTATTTATGAAACAGTCATACCATTAGTAGTTTATAGCGCAGGTTCTTTCATTTTTCTTTGTATACTTAATTGTTAGGAGAGTGACACACTGCTTAAACCCACAGGTTATTGATAGCGCCATTCTGATATTCCAGTTTTTGCTATACTTAACAATTGCTGCATTAAAAGGTAACGGCAGATATATGGACAGTGTGGATTCAGTTCAGCTGTCATTGCATCTCATTTTTTTTTTGCGGTGTGGCATCATGACGTCATGCAACGTCACACCACACCAAAGAGGCACAGAAGTCATGGAGCCATAGTGCAAAGAGGAGAAAAGGAAGACCCTGGATAAGATGTCAATGTGGGTTGGAGTCGGAGAGTGGGGGGCTGGCTGGAGACACACTGTTTGCTGGCTGGTGAGATAGAAGGGGACTGGCTGGAGAGACACTGTGGGGCTGGCTTTGTAAAAGTATTTAATATGGATCTAGCTTTTTCAGTGTAATTTAAATGGACTTGGCCTTTTCAATATTAATATGGATCCTACTGTTCTTATATATGTACAGTATACTATATATTTAGTATGGATTTTAGTTTCTGTTGCTTTTTTGTTTTCTCTCCTATATTTCTGTATTTGTATTTTTTATTTATTATATGATAGATTGACGTGTTATAATAACACCAAGGCCCACAGCCCAAACTTTCATATATTTTTTTTTAAAATCAATTTGTTCGCACATCCAGGCCCGGCGACAGGGGGGTACAAAGGTACAAAGGGTACCCCTCCAGGCCCCGAGGTTCAGAGGGGCCCTGAGGGGCCACGACCAGGGATGGTGTAACTGGAATCGGTATGAATTACCGCCCGACAGCGGCTGCCTGACATGGGTGAAAATCCTGATTGTCCCCAGGCAAGTATTTACTAACCTAACCTCCCCCCTAACCCTAACCCTCCTTAGGGGTGCCTAACCCTAACCTTCCCCCCAGTGCCTTACCCTAATCCCCCCTCTAAGTGTCCCCCCTTCCCCGCCGCCTAATGTCCCTCGGGGGTGTGCCTAACCCTAAGTCCCCCCCGGGGGTGCCTAACCCTAACCCTCCCTCCCCCTAGCCTAACCCTAACCTCTCGGGGGGGTACCTAACCCTAAGTCCCCCCCAGCAGCCCTACACCTATCCCTCCCCCAAACGCGGCTGTCCGCGCTCGGCATCACTTTGATTGGGATGCCGGGCGCCGGTCTCCTGGCATCAGTAAAATTACAGGTGACTAGATTTAGACGCCTGTCATTTAACCCTCGCCAGGATAAAGCAGTCTGGAAGCCGGCTGTCGGGATTACGTCTGCCGGCTTCCCGACTGCATACCGTGTAACTTACTGAGCAGATCCTGCACTGCCGGGATCTATCGCTTCCCCTTCTCGGCAGCTGCTACTGGGTCCATTGATGCTGCTGCCGCTGCACCTGTAACGCTGTACGACATGCAGCGGCAGCCTGCTGCACAGAAGTGCACACACTGCACTGTGGGCTGAACTAGTGCAGTCCCACCCCCTGCTGTTTCCCCTCCTTCCTCCTCTCTCCTACCCACTCCTCTGCTGCACTGTACCTGACCACTGCTTCGCTGGAACTTGCAGGGGAAGCCTGTAAGAGCAGACCAGTGACATCAGCAGGGCCAGATTAAGGTCAGTGGGGGCCCCTGGACTACAAGCTTGTGGGGGCCCCAAATAAAACTGATTTTTGGATCTGGATCTTTCTTCGTGTTTTGGATCTGGATTGGTTTTGCCAAAACCACCCTTCCGTGTTTTGGGTTCTGGGTTTTGTGTTTTGGATCTGTATTTTTTTGAAAAAAAGCATAAAAACAGCTAAAATCACAGAATGTGTGGGTTTTTCTGCTCCTATGCTATTATTAACCTCAATAACCTTAATTTCCACTCATTTCCAGTCTATTCTGAACACCTCACACCTCACAATAGTGTTTTTATGTCCAAAAGGTTGCACTGAGGTAGCTGGATGACTATGCTAAGCGACACGAGTGGGCGGCACAAACACGTGGCCCATCTAGGAGTGACACTGCAGTGGCAGACAGGATGGCAGTTTGAAAAACTAGGCCCCAAACAGTACATACTGCAAAGAAAAAAAGAGGTGCAAGATGGAATTGTCCTTGGGCCCTCCCACCCACCCTTATGTTGTATAAATAGGACATGCACACTTTAACAAACCAATCATTTCAGCGCCAGGGTCTGTCACATGACTGTGGCTGAAATGATTGGTTCGTTTGGGCCCCCACAAAACAAGCTGGCAATTAATCTGTCCCTGCACACACTGGCTCTACGGAGGCAAGATGTCGTCCTCATCCTCCTCATCCACCGATTCCTCACCCTCTTCAGTGTTGTGTACATCCTCATCCTCACAGAGTATTAATTCATCCCCGCTGGAATCCACAACCACAGGTCCCTCTGTACGTTCAGGAGGCTGGTCTCCCTGGAAGAGTTGATAATTCATTTTATGAACATCATCTTCTCCACATTTTGTGGAAGCAACCTCCTACGCCTTTCGCTGACAAGGTTCCCGGCTGCACTAAACACTCTTTCGGAGTACACACTGAAGGGGGGGCAACTCAGGTAAAATAGAGCCAGTTTGTACAGGGACCTCCAAATTGCTTCTTTTTCCTGCCAGTACAGGTATGGACTGTCTGACATGCCTACTTGGATGTTGTCACCGATGTAATCCTTTAACAGACAGATGCACGCTTGTCGCTGCTGCTTTAAGGATGCAGGTGCGGCTACAGCCCACACATTTCACAAAGACAGAAAAAAAATAAGAATTTTTTAATTGTTTGTGGAGCGCACTTTGAGGGTTATACCACCCTTTAACAGACAGACGCACGCTTGTCGCTGCTGCTTTAAGGATGCAGGTGCGGCTACAGCCCACACATTACACAAAGACAGAAAAAAAAAAAAGAATTTTTTAATTGTTTGTGGAGCGCACTTTGAGGGTTACACCACCCTTTAACAGACAGACGCACGCTTGTCGCTGCTGCTTTGAGGACAGTATCATATGCAGTGACAGTAGACTTGTCAGAAATTGTTGGCACGTCCTTCAGTCCGGACCAGATGTCCAAACCGGCCCTTGACTTATGACACAGGCGCACGCTTGGCGCTGCTACTGTGTTGCTGCACGTGCGGCTACATCGCACTCAAGTCACAAACACACAAAATATTTTTTATTTTTTGGAGCACTTTGAGGGTTACACCACCCTTTAACAGACAGACGCACGCTTCTCGCTGCTGCTTTGAGGATGCAAGTGCGGCTACAGCCCACACAATTCACAAAGACAGAAAAAAAAGAAGAATATTTTTATTGTTTGTGGAGCGCACTTTGAGGGTTACACTACCCTTTAACAGACAGACGCACGCTTGTCGCTGCTGCTTTAAGGATGCAGGTGCGGCTACATCCCACACATTTCACAAAGACAGAAAAAAAAAAAAGAATTTTTTAATTGTTTGTGGAGCGCACTTTGAGGGTTACACCACCCTTTAACAGACAGACGCACGCTTGTCGCTGCTGCTTTGAGGACAGTATCATATGCAGTGACAGTAGACTTGTCAGAAATTGTTGGCATGTCCTTCAGTCCGGACCAGATGTCCAAACCGGCCCTTGACTTATGACACAGGCGCACGCTTGGCACTGCTACTGTGTTGCTGCACATGCGGCTACATCGCACTCAAGTCACAAACACATAAAAAAAATATTTTTTATTTTTTGGAGCACTTTGAGGGTTACACCACCCTTTAACAGACAGACGCACGCTTGTCGCTGCTGCTTTGAGGATGCAAGTGCGGGTACAGCCCACACAATTCACAAAGACAGAAAAAAAAGAATATTTTTATTGTTTGTGGAGCGCACTTTGAGGGTTACACCACCAGACAGACGCACGCTTGTCGCTGCTGCTTTAAGGATACAGGTGCGGCTACAGCCCACACATTTCACAAAGACAGAAAAAAAATAAGAATTTTTTAATTGTTTGTGGAGCGCACTTTGAGGGTTACACCACCCTTTAACAGACAGACGCACGCTTGTCGCTGCTGCTTTAAGGATGCAGGTGCGGCTACAGCCCACACATTTCACAAAGACAGAAAAAAAAGAAAGAATTTTTTTATTGTTTGTGGAGCGCACTTTGAGGGTTACACCACCCTTTAACAGACAGACGCACGCTTGTCGCTGCTGCTTTGAGGATGCAGGTGGAATCTAGACGGGATTTGGAACCGGGGACACACTACCTCCATCAATTGTCTAAATCCCACTGCACTAATGGCGGATACCGGACCCACATCTAACACCAACATAGCAGTCAAGGCCTCAGTTATACGTTTTGCTTCAGGATGACTGCTGTCGTACTTCATCCTCATTGCTAGGGACTGTTGGAGGGTCAATTGTTTAGTAAAAGTGGTGGTGTTCCTACTTCCTCTCTGGGATGATGAACAACTCCCAGCAGCAGCAACAGCACTAGGAGGAAGTGGTTCTTGATATTTCCCTATTTTATTTTTATCAGAGAAAGTTTGGTCCTCCATTAATGTTATATTGATATATACGTGCGGCTAAAGCGCACACAAACACAGAAAATATTTTTTTATTTTTGCTGGAGAGTAGTGCACTTTGTGGGTTACACCACCCTTTAAGAAATGAGCCAGCTTGCTCTTTACTTATGGGACACAGGCGCACGCTTGGCGCTGATCCTTTGTTGATGCACGTGCGGCTACTGCGCACACAATTCACAAACACAGAAAAAATATTTTGTTATTTGGTTTGGAGTGTACTTTGGGGGTTACAGCACCCTTTAACGGTCAAGCCAGCCGGCCCTTTACTTATGACACAGGCGCACGCTTGGCACTACTTTGTTGATGCACGTGCGGCTACTGCGCACACAATTCACAAACACAGAAAAAATATTTTGCTATTTGGTTTGGAGTGTACTTTGGGGGTTACAGCACCCTTTAACGGTCAAGCCAGCTGGCCCTTTACTTATGACACGGGCGCACGCTTGGCACTACTTTGTTGATGCACGTGCGGCTACTGCGCACACAATTCACAAACACAGAAAATTATTTTTTTTTTGGTTTGGACTGGAGTGTACTTTGGGGGTTACAGCACCCTTTAACGGTCAAGCCAGCCGGCCCTTTACCTATGACACATGCGCACGCTTGGCAGTACTTTGTTGATGCACGTGCGGCTACTGCGCACACAATTCACAAACACAGAAAATATATATTTTTTTGGTTTGGAGTGTACTTTGGGGGTTACAGCACCCTTTAACGGTCAAGCCAGCCGGCCCTTTACTTATGACACAGGCGCACGCTTGGCACTACTTTGTTGATGCACGTGCGGCTACTGCGCACACAATTCACAAACACAGAAAAAATATTATTTTTTTAGCACTTGGGGGGAGCACCCCTGATGGACAGAGCACCCCCTGGACAACACTACAGCACCCCTTTAGGACTGGGACACTGCACAGGACTTTGGAGTGGACACAGCCCCTATGGAGAACTGACTGCACAACACCGTCCAGCCAGCCCCTATGGACTTTGAAGTAGTGGACACAGCCCCTATTAACAACAGCAGCACTGCACAACACAGCCAGCCTCTATGAACTTTGAAGTAGTGGACAACAGCAGCACAGCGCAGCACAGCACAACACAACACTACTCTGCACTACACTACACTACACTACACAGCCCAGCCAGCCCTAACTCCCACCCTCCATCTTCACTGTCCACAGCCGAGTGAGAAAATGGCGCCGACGCGGGTACCTTATATAGGATCCAAAACCTGCGAGACCCGGAAGGCGGGATGATGACGTTTTGCCTCGATTTCAGATCCGAGTCAGGCGGGAAAAGTCGAGCCTGACTCGGATCGGACTCGGATCGGGGGGGCTCGGGGGGGTTCGGATTTCAGGAATCCGAACCCGCTCACCCCTAATATATATATATATATATATATATATAATCACACAGTATACACATATATATATATATATATATATATATATATAAGCTATATATACATGTATACTATATATAAATATATTTATATATATTTATATATATATATATTGTGTGTGTACATATATATATATATTTATACATACACACAGATACTGTGTGTATGTATATATAAACACAGTATATATATATATATATATATATATATATATATGAACTTGATATTCCAGCTATTCGACATTTTAGTAATAAACATACATATATATATATATATATATATATATATATATATATATATAAAAAGATATTTATATATAAAATGTATATATACACACATGATATATGTATATATATATATATATATATATTATACAGATATATATATACTGTGTGTATATATAAAACAGATTGGCTGGCATTCCTCAACCATATAGGTAAGTGCCTGGGTGCCCTCTGTGATATAATGTAAAAGTGGTGTGTACATATATGTGGGCAACCTGCCTGTCAGCTGCATCGCGGGGGGAAGGCTGAGGACGAAAGAGCCACTGAGAATCTACAGTCAAACTCTAACGAGATTTGACATCATCTCGCAAAACTTTGACTGTCAGAGCAGAGGCTTCTCCAGCATAGAGAAGAATCTCAGTGGCTCTAGTGACTAGTGAAGCTCCTCGGCGGCCGCTGTTTAGGGAACAGCTGAGCCGCCGAAGAGGACCAAAGCGGAGACAGCTAAATGCTGTTCTCCGATTTAATGTTTGTACAAGTGTCTGGTATATCTATTTAATGTTTGTCAGCATGTGGGGGCCCCCTATGTGTGGGGGCCCCAGGATGACCACCCCTAACGCCCGCCTATAATCCGGCCCTGGACATCAGGCACATATCGGGACACGGGAGTCAGAGTCCCTGTGATGACTGCAGAGGCACCTCAGAGTGTCCTTGCTGTGTGGATGGCGGGTGGCAGCCAGGAAGCGGGACTCCCAGATGCGGCCAGCACCTGGTGACTCTACAGTGCGCCAGGTAGGAAAGAATGGGGGTAAGTCTGCCAGGAAAGGGGGGAGGGGTTCTAAGTGTGCCCAGTAATGGAAGGGGGGTGCTAAATATAGCCACTTAAAGAGTGGTTGCTATGTGTTCCCAGTAAAAGGGGGAGGATTAATAAGTGTGCCTGGAAAGGGAAAGGAGGGTGGTACCAAGTGAACCCAAGATGGGGGTGGCACTGTCCCCTCTGTCCTGGTCCTGTTCCTGTCACCTCCAGGCCTTTAACCCTTGTCCCTGGCTTTGTCTCCTCTGTCCTGGCCCTCTCACCTCTGTCCTACCCTGCCCTCTTTGTCCTGTCCCCTTTTTCCTGCCCTGTCACTTCTGCCCTGGCCCTATCCCCTCTTTCCTGGCTCTGTCACCTCTGTTGTGTCCCCACTGTCCTGTCACCTCTGCCCTGGCCCTATCCCTTCTTTCCTGGCCCTGTCACCTCTATCCTGGCCCCTCTGTCCTGTCCCCACTGTCCTGTCACCTCTGCTCTGGCCCTATCCCCTCTGTCCTGGCCCTGTCACCTCTGTTTTGTCCCTACCCCTTTATACTTTCCCTGTCACATCTGTCTTGGTTCTGTCACCTCTATCCTGTTCCTGTCACCTCTATCTTGTTCCTGTCCACTTTGTGTTATCACTGTCACCTCTGTCCTGGTCCTGTCCTTTGGCAAGCTATGTTCCCTTATAAAAAATTGCAGGGTGTAAATTTATAGTTTGTAGGGGAGCGCCGAACACCCTAGCACCGGCCCTGGCGACGGCAGCTAAATTAGATTAACAGTACATATACAGACTGCGCTGTCTGCCCGGTGCCACGCAACTGGATAGAAAAACGTAACAAACAAATAATGCTACCAGGGTAATAAATACATTTTATATATATATATATATATATATATATATATATATGTATATATATATATACACAGTGCATCCGGAAAGTATTCACAGCGCGTCACTTTTTCCACATTTTGTTATGTTACAGCCTTATTTCAAAATAGAATAAATTCATTTTTGTCCGGAAAGATCCATCAACTTGAAATTATGTGAGTCTATCTAATAAATCTACCTTGCGGTGTGGAAGTTCAGGGTTTTTAGGCCGAGGGGGATGGTGTTGGGGTAGGGGGGTTTCATCGGGGAGGCCCCAGAGAAATCAGTGTATGTACCAATGATGCCCTACCCCTGCTGCTTTTGCTCCACATCATCCACAGCTCCACCATCTTCTGCCTACTCCCTCAGGCATTCCTGAACCTATAAACCTACAGTATAATATATATATATATATATATATATATATATATATATTTGCAAGCTGATTCTGTTCTTGATAAAAGTCTGAGTGGCTGAAACGTTGAGAACGTTTCCTTGGTTGATGTGATTGTTCAGTACAAGACCCGTGAGTGCGGGTTTTAGTGGCGGCGGTCCAGGCGGTAGTGCGGACGGCGGTGGGGCAGGCGCTAGGACCCGGGGGAGGTAGCAGCACACAGAATGCAGGCTCGGATCTTGTAGATCCATGATACCTGCTTCTGTGTTTAATTTAAAAAAAATGAATTTTTTTCCCCCTGTATTTCCAGATCCAGGACTGACTCAGAGCCCTGTGCTGGTTGTGCTAAATACGGGGGACCCCTACGTCTTTTGTCCCCCGTATTTTGGCAACCAGGACTGATTCTCTAAAGCCTGGTGCTGGTTGTGCTTCATACAGGGGACCCCTACGTCGTTTGTCCCCTGTATGTAGCACAACCAGTACCGGGGCTCAAAGCCCGGTGCTGGTTGTCTTCTAGGGGGCGGGGCTACATTTTTTTTTTACACATTCAATTTTTAACAGATGCGTAGATGGATCTCACTGCTGCATTCGTGCATCTGTGACTTATTGATGTGATTTTCTCAGGTGCATACACACTACCAGTGAGCCCTCTGTCGCCTAGTGATGCCCCCTTTGCACTGCACCGCTGCTATTGCTCTGCACCACCACTGCTGCCACTACCCCACACGCCTACAGCCATCTCGCACTCTGCACCTCCCAAACCAACCTCCTGTGTGCTGTGCCCTCTTCCACCTGCGTTAGTATACTATTTTGTTGCCCTTCTCCCCTGCAGGTAGCCCGGTTTGCTCATCCAAACCCTGATAGTTAATACATTTTAAAAAAGCTATGAAATTCCATAGACCAAAAACCTTACGGTTTCACATGTCCCATTAAGGCTGCTTAAACATGATCTAAAACTTCACAAAACCTATTGATTTTCTGCCACTCAAACTTAAAAAAAAAAGCAATGAAATTTCGATCATTAAGGCTGACGCCTTAATTGAAGTGTTCCTTGCGCAATAGAGATATGGTATGCCATCACACCCTGTGGTTAACTGCAGATTCAGAACTCTCACAGAATGAGATTGCTGTCACTCACAAAATGGTGGAGCTGCTAATTCACAGAATTGTGTGCTCATTGGAATACACACATGCAGTCTATGCAACTGAGGTCAGAGCAGAAAATAGAAAATAGAGCTGTGCAGATGGGATAAAAGTGGTGTGGATGGGGGGAGAAGACACAGCAGTGTGGATAGGTGAGACACAAAGGCGTGTAGAGGAGGGAAGGTTAAGCAGTTCAGGGGGGGTTGCCAAAGTAATGCAGATGGGTGGAAAACAGTGGTGCGGATGGGGGGAAACAGAGTGGCACTGTTTGGGGGGACAGCGACGTGGATGGGGGAAGAGAGTGGCATGGACATGGGAAGACAGAGCAGTGCAGATGGATAAAAACAGATTGGTGCGGATAAGGGAATACAGACTAGCACAAATAGGAGAACACACAACAATAGGGATTGGGGAAGACAGGTTAGTGTGGATGGGTAGGAAGACAGAGTAGTGCGGGTGGGGGGAGGAGACAGAGTTGCACAGTTGGGGGGGACAGAGTGGTGCAGATGAAGGAAGAAAGAGTGCCACAGAGGAAAGGAAGACAGCAGCCTGGCTTAGGGGAAGGAAGTGGTGCAGAAGGAAACAGAGTGGCACAGATGCAGGGCGGTGCAGATGGAGAAAGACAGATTGGTATGGATGAGAGAACACAGACTACTATAGTTTGGAGACCACACAGCAGTAGGGATTGGGGAAGACAGATTGGTGTGGATGGGGAGGAAGACAGAGAGGTGCTGGTGGTGGGGGGAGACAGAGTTGCACGGTTGGGGACCAGAGTAGTGCAGTTGGAGGAAGAAAGAGTGCCACAGATGAGAGAAAGACAGCAACGGAGAAGGCACGGATGCAGGGCGGTGCGGCTGGGGAAAAACATTGGTGCGGATGAGGGAATACAGACTATCACAGTTGGGAGACCACACAGCAGTAGGGATTGGGGAATATATAGCAGCATGGAGGCATATAGCGGAAGAAAGTGTACATGCATAGACAGACTATGATATTTTAAAAATATGGGAGCTGAACGTGTATTCTAAATTAGATAAATGTATGCAGTGAGAAGGATGTTGGAAGCCAGTGAGATTGTTTTGGTGATCAAATGGGAAGATTGTGGGCACTAAGTAGCATGTGGGAGGCACATAACTGCTCAAACCTCAGTTGCATAGACTGCATGTGTGTATTCCAATGAGCACATAATTCTGTGAATTAGCAGCTCCCCCATTTTGTGAGAGACAGCAATCTCATTTTGTGAGAGTGCTGAATCTGCAGTTAACCACAGGGTGTGATGGCATACCATATCTATGTTGCGCAAGGAACATGTCCATTAATGCGTCAGCCTTAATGATTGTAATTTCATTGCTTTTTGAAGTTTGAGTGGCAGAAAATCAATAGGTTTTGTGAATTTTCAGATAATGTCTAAGCATCCTTAACGGGACATGTGAAACCGTAAGGTTTTTTGTCTATGGAATATACAGTATATATATATATATATATATATATATATATAATGAAATTAATGTATAATTAGCAGTGATGTAACCTGAACAGAAGTCCAAAGAATACCTGTGGATTCAAAGAACGATGGGTGAGGGAAGGCCAGATACAGTAGTAGGAGGTTACATTGAAGGCAAGTAATAACAGAAGAACACACTTGCTGTGTTGCAACCAACTGAACACTGACTTTTTTACCACAGTCTAGTTATTTAAAACAATAAGGAGCTCAAAGATGATCATACAGTTCAATATTTAATATCCATATGTATATATACACATTCAAAATTTACATTAAAAAACTATCAATATTTGTGCATAACACCAAAACTTAAAAAATCTGTAGAAAAAAAGTCCACCTTTACATAGATAATCTAAATGCAGCTGATTTGATTATTGCGATGATGTAGCCTTTGTCTCCAATGTAGTAGCCAGGTATTTAAACTTATCTCCAGACTCCCTTCTTTTAGTGCATCCTACAGGTCATAATGATAGGCCGCCCGGTAAAGCGGTGTACGTATAGATTTTCCAGTTCCAAGAGTATAATAACTCTTATAGCAAGTTCTTACCACTCCCGGTATTAGGCTCAGATCTTTTGTAGCAGGCAGCCGATAGCACTCGGTGCCGTTACTTAATTGAAAGAGAAAAAGCACAAGGTAGAAGAAACCTCCGGCTGGTTTGAAAGTGTGCTCAGCACTTGGAGTCCTCTGGCTGGTAGATAGTTCGGCAGATACGAGGTCCTTACGGAACAGCAGCAAACAGGTGGCAATATCCCTATCCCTGACCATTTTTTAGTCTGTCTCAGACTATTATAAGTTAATATCTGACTAGTTACTATGGTACTATTGATTGCCACGCTAATAAACCACATTTCTTAACAATAACTTATACCATACATGCCTACCCTCCCGCTTTTAACGGGAGCCTCCCGCTTTCTATCTCAGGCTCTCGCTGCCCCGCAAACCTTAGCGCTACTCCCGGTTTTCCTGACACCCCCCCTAAAATACAGACTGCGCATGCGCAAGTGTGGAGAAGGCGGGGACGCGTGATGTGAAAAGCCGGCCACCATCGATGTTTGGACTGTGCTTCTGACTGCGACTTCAGTCACACCAGCGGCAGTTGTGGTCTGTTTTCCCCCCACGCATGGAGGCCCCCAAAGCATCCTCCTCCCAGTGGTCCTCTTCAGGGGCTGGCCCTTCTTCTGCCTGCGGCTTTCAGGCTGTCCCTCTGGTCTCCTTGGCGGGGTCTTCCTCTTTCCCGGCGTCCCTCTGATCAGCAGCAATGTGAAGTCCTTTGCCAGTGTGGCTCTTCCCTCCGGTCCTGGCAGTAGGATCTTTAGTGGAAGTCTTCTGGTCTTCAACCACTCCTCTAGGCAGCCGATGGGGTCTTCCTCTGGGTCCTTCTGCTCTCCCAGCATTTACCGGCGACGGCAGATCAGATCAAGCAGGGTCCAGTAGACCGAGCTCCTCTTCTGGTTTCCGGCAGGCTGGCTGGCAGATGAGACACCACGGAGAAGGTGTCAGTGTCCCAGCTCCTGATGACAGAGGAGGGGAACTCCGGCGGCGGCACGCAGTGTCTTCTGGCGAGGTCCGTCTCCCCGCGGTCCGTAGTGGGGCAAGTTAGTGTCCCTATGGTGTTAAGCTCATCTCCCTGGGGTGGCAAGCCCAGCATTTACCCCCCAGCTCCATCCAGTACAGCTTCTTATACTGCAGATCACACTTCAAGCTGCATACACACACAACGATTGAGTTAATGAACGATTTTAGTAAACGATTTTCTACCTTGAAAAAATGAACTAAAATCGGTTACTAAAGTTGTTCATTTACTATGTTCATTTAAATGTAATGAACGATTTTTATGAACTACAAACGATTTTTGCATATTAACTTAATGAAAATCGTTGAGTTGACAAGTCTGATTGAACTACAAACTACATTACAAACTACAAACGTGAACGCGCATGAACAATAATCGTTCATCGTTTGACTCAGAAAGTGAACGATTTTTTCAAACGATTATCGTTAAACGATATCGTTTAACGATAATCATTCAAAAAATCGTTGTGTGTGTATGCACCTTTATTCATAAAAACAAATTCCACATCTAAACACATCAGTTGTAATGCCACATTACTAGTTGACCCATCAAGGAAGTGTTCAGTAAAGTAAATATCAGTTACAATTTTCAAAATAACAAATCCCCACTGGTGGTGCCTGGAAGAAAATTGGACCTTGCATAGTCATTTACTAAATCTAAAAGCCAGGGGCGTAACTAGAACTTTGCGGGCCCCATAGCAAAATCTTGAAAAGACCCCCCTCTCTTTGGCACAGAGAGTTAAAAAAACACACATTGGTCCCCACGTCAAAACAAAACACATTGGCCTCAATAGGAAAACAAACAAACTCACTGCCCCTCACCACCATCCTCAGCCCCTCATCACTTTCCTTTGCCCCAGCCCCTCATCGCCTTCTTCTGCCCCAGCCCCTCACCAGCATCCTCATACCCCATCAACTTCCTCTGCCCCATCAACTTCCTCTGCCCCCATCAACTTCCTCTGTCCCTCATCAACTTCCTCTGCCCCTCACCAACTTCCTCTGCCCCTCACCAACTTCCTCTGCCCCTCACCAACTTCCTCTGCCCCAGCCCCTCACCACCATCCTCAGCTCACCACCTTCCCCAGCCCCTGATCACCGTCCACACCCCGCAGCCCCTCACCACCATCCCCAGCCCCTCACCACCATCCTCAGCTCACCACCTTCCCCAGACCCTCATTGCCATCCACAGCCCGCAGCCCCTCACCGCCATCCTTAGCTCACCACCTTCCCCAGCCCCTCACCACCATCCCCAGCCCCTCCTCAAATCACTGACCTCGGCTCAGCATCTCAGCTCATCACCGCAGCCTGCCTCTATCAGGGGCTGTGCGTGGATGGGGAACGATGTGTGGAAACGATGTGTGGCAACGTGAATTTCCTGGTCCAGGCTACAGAGACTATCAGCGCATCAGGCCGGCCCTGCACACTATGGCGCTGCTCATGGCTAGCGGCACCCAGAATCATGAATGATTGCCAGAGAACAATTAACTCCTGGAATCATTAATATGTCCAGGTATGGGGGAAAATTTGAAAATGGAGAATCCTCTCTTTTAAATGTCTTGGCCCTTAAGGGTTATTAACTAATGATCCCCAGACTATATCGAGTGGCTGTCACGCCTGAGTGTTGGTTTGGGCTGTAATAGGCCTGGGAGGCTGAAGAGGAGACTTGGGAGGTGTGAATAAACCTGTGTGGCTTGAGCCAGGATTTCCTCATGTATTGCTGTGAGGAGGTAGAGGAGCTGCAGTGGAAGATGGGCCTGAAGGCGAGAACAAGAATGGAATGTCTTTATTAAACAGCAGGTTGTAATGAGAACTGGAGATGATAATACTGAATGAATAATAAATAAGCAGTATCGGATTGGGAGCTGCATCGGTTTTAGACCGATGTTGATGATTTGAAGATCTTAATGGATTTGAATCCGATGTTGAAGAATTGATTAACTTGATCGGTTTGAGACCCATGTTGATGAATTTAGGAACTTAGGGCCTGATTCAGTGCCGGACGCTATTTGCGCTCGCTCGTTCAGAAAAAGGGTCCGGCTATTCGCTCTTTGCGGTCTGTTGACGCCTCTATGAGCGAGCGAACGAAACATGCGCTCGCTATTTTGTAAAGACGGCCCCTGGCCGCTTGCATCCTTCGTCATCTCCGCTATTTATTTGATTAATCGAGTACATCGAAAGGCATCTTAACTGCTCGCAGTGCTTGTGGTAAGTTTATCCTACCGCAATCATGCGAACAGTTCAGGCAAGAGACAACCAAGTGATGTGGCCGATGACGCTGCTTTGTTAATTATGCACACCCTTAAAACGCCCGATTTGACTGTTTGGCACGCCTGAGTTCGCCTCATCCTGTCACTCAAATTAGCAGGCACTCGCTATTTTGCGAGCACTCGATTTCCAACCACAATGACTGGTTGGCGCATGCGCATTACGACCCATACGCTTGCGCAGATGTGCGAACATCGCTCGGAGCGAACGAGTGGCCGCTTACGAGCGGCTCTGAATCAGGCCCCTAATTGATAAGAGTCCGATGTTGATGAATTGATTTGATCGGTTGGGACTGATGTTGATGAATTATAGAATTTAATTAATATGAGTCCAATGTTGGAAGCTTCGGATGAAACTAATGGTTGAAGGTATCAACTGGAACCGATGGTGGCTGTAAGAACAAGTCTTAGTGGTAAAAACCAGACTGGTGTGCAAGATGGTATAGGAGACTTGTTTACCAGATATAGGAACTGGATATAATGGACTGGGGGCCTGATTCAGCAGATTACGATTAACTGGACTCAGCGTGTGCACAGAACCCATTCTGTGAGTGTGCAGAATGAGTACTGCGTAGTCGCACGCAGATACTTGAATGCCTCTGCTTGATTGACAGGCAGAGAATTTAAGGGGCTGTGCGGGGGCGGAGTTGGTCGGTGTTCCCGGAAATGGGGGGCATGTCCACCTTATTTTTCGGGACTGGCCAGCCCAGGATCTGCGTTCTGGGCTCGCAGGCCAGCCAGTCTGAGTAAGCTGAGGCTCAGGCCCTGGGACCGTTCAGAGTAACTTCAGCAAGAAGCAATGTTGTACTGGCAATAGAAGCCAGTCTGGAAATGGAATTTATAGGGGATGATCCCCAGGGATTAGATGCTGTGATTAGCTGGTTTGGGAGCAGCGCACAGAGTGGAGGAAGAGCGTCAGGTGACATCATGCCTGTGCCAGTACAGTTGTTTATAAGGGAACTCTGGTGTGCAGCCTGTGAGTCATCATGCTGGGAAGATATGCTGTGAGCAAAAGGCTGTGGAGAGCCATCTCCATGCTCAGTAACAGAAAACTGAGCGTACAGGGCAGGAGCAGCAAAGACAGACCTCAGCACCAGCCGGGATTGATGTGCAGCCTGAGCGGACTTCTGTGCTATCCTGGACAGGAACTGGAGTGGTAAGAAAGTGTTTTTAATAATCCGGTGTGTGAAAACACCTCCCCCTTTGATTGGTGGCCCCAGGACACCTCTTAGGCTTTCGTGGAAACTTGGCATGGAGCGCTTGGATCAACTGAGGAGTGTGGACATCAGAGGCAAAAGTCCAGGAATGTTCTTCTGGGCCATAGCCTTCCAGTCAATTAAGTATTGGAGACATCTATACCGGATTCAAGAGTCCAGAATCTTTGCCACTTCATACTCAACTCCACGATGAGTCTGGACTTTGGGTGCCTTTGGAAGTGCAGAATGAAACCGGCTGAGTATTAGTGGTTTCAGTAAAGAAATATGGAAGGAATTTGGTGTCCCTAGAAAGGGAGGTAGCTTGAGTTTGAATGAAACTGGGTTGATTACACGCTCAATGGCGTATATGGCCCAGTGGGGAGCAAATTCCATTCATGGCTCTCTTAACCGCAGATTTTGTGTAGAGAGTCAAATTCGATCACCTTCTGTCATGTTCGGCTCCGAGGAAACCCCAACTGAGGGGTTTAAAGCTGGGATCCTGGGTTGAGGAAGGAATCGGAGGCGAGGGACTTGAATGTAGGTTCTCCTCATTTACAAGTATGGGATGTTGGCGAGACCTGACCAAAGGCTCCAAGTCTAACCTGCTGAAAGGTGTTTACCAATGACCCCTCCAAGCGGGATATGGGTTTAGCTGCTCCCGACAAGCAGGTTGTGGCCCTTTGGTCAGGTATCAAATACAAGTTGGAAACGGAGAGAAGTACACCACTATGGCCCAGAGAGAAGTACTTTGGAAAAGTACTAATGTATATACTATACCCTTTGGTAAAGAAGGTGGTCCAGTGATTGTACTTAATGGTGTGTACTGTTTACACAGTGGCCCTGATTCAGAGCCGGACTCTCTGACAGAGCGCTCGCTCTGAATCAGGCCGGGAAGATGGTCGCGATGGTCAAGACCATCGCGACCATCGGGCTTGCGACGAGACCCTTGTGGTAGGGTCTCATTGCCGCAAGCCCCAGAGAGATTTCAGCTCTAACAGAGCCAAAATCTCTCCCACTGGCATCACTCGTGATGTCAGTGGGGCCGCCCCCAAACGGAGGCGTTCACATGGGAACGCCTCCGTTTGGGCAGCCACTCCCCCGGCCCACTCAACATCGACAGCACGCCCCTTTGGTACGAGACCCGGAGCAACGGATTGCCTGTCGCTATCCGGGTCTCGCGCATACGCACGAAGGAGCCGGTTCCATCGTGCGCATGCGCTCTGGGCCACCATCGACCCGGTTGCGAGCGCTCAGCGCTTGCGAATGGGTCTGAATCAGGTCCAGTGTGCAAATCCATAGGCACTGGAAGATGGTTGGTAATTTGTACACAGTGGTGTGTACTTTGTACACAATGTGCGACTCCAGACGCACTGGAAGATGGTTGGGTAACTGGTACACAGTGGTGTGTACTTTGGAGGTCATTCAGACCCGCTCATGAGCGTCAGTAAGCTCGCAAGCGGGTTGATGTTCCCCCACTGCGCATGCGCACGACGGAGGGAGCTCCGTCGTGCGCATGCGCGAGACCCGGCGAGCGACGGGCTCTCCATCGCTCCGGGTCTCGCACCAAAGGGGGCGTGCTGTCGATGTTGATTGACAGTACGCCCCCTTTGGTGGGCGTGCCGGGGGCGTGCCTGCCAGACGGAGGCGTTCCCATGGGAACGCCTACCGTCTCAAGCCGGCCCCAGTGACATCTCTAGTGATGTCAGTGGGAGTGATTTTAGCTCTGATAGAGCCAAAATCACTCCAGGGCTTGCGGCAGCGAGACCCTACCGCAGGGTCTCCGTCACAAGCCCGATGGTCGCGATGGTCAAGACCATCGCGACCATCATCATGTACGCTCGCTATAGCTGTGGGTGGTAACCCACAGCTATGCGAGCGTCAATGAGGACGCTCCAAAAAAAGGTAGGAGGGCCCTGATTCAGAGCGAGCGCTCTGGTCAGAGCGTTCAGCTCTGAATCAGGCCCTTTGTACACAATGTGCGACTCCAGACGCACTGTAGGATGACTTGCAATTGTGCACGGAGGTGTGTACTGTGGACCTGATTCAGACCCGGACGCTATCCGCAGTGCACTCGCTATTGCCGATGGTTGCTAATCTGCGCATGCGTATGCATCGCAGTACGCTTGCGCAAACTACATAGTGCATTCGCAGATCCCTCACTCGCACAGCAAAGTCAGCCCAGCAGAGTGAGTGACAGGAGTGGCCGTTTGTGGGTGGGCGTGCCTGAGTGTTTCAACGCCGTTTTTAGAGGCATGCATAATTAACAAGCAGCGTCATAGTACACATCACCAGCCATTTTTTTACTCTGTTTTCCTCGCAATGCTTGCGGTAGAAAAAAGCTTCCACAAGCACTGCGTTCACATCCGATAGTGGTCGATGTACCAATCTTCCAGGAGATGACGTGGGAGAGTGGGCGTCTCTGCTTTCTCTAATGGGAGTCTGCATACAGAAAGCGAGCTCTCGTACAGGTAAGATGGGCATGCTTATGCCTTGGCGAGC
Organism: Taudactylus pleione; assembly: GCA_031769625.1. Taxonomy (NCBI): domain Eukaryota; kingdom Metazoa; phylum Chordata; class Amphibia; order Anura; family Myobatrachidae; genus Taudactylus; species Taudactylus pleione. Next base: position 14,706,298 of record JAUIMM010000281.1, on the reverse strand, counting down.
GATCGCTCCCCACCGTGTCACTTTCAAATATTTGCATACGCATTGAGCGAGCGTACGCTCATACCGACCGGGTCTGAATCAGGCCCACAATGAGCAAATCCAGATGCACCGGAGGATAGTAGCGGGATGCTACAGCAATTACTAGAGAACGAGGAACAGGAACCTGGAACAGAATAACAATCAGCAAACACTGGAAGTGATGACATTGCACAGGCAACTTTCTGGTGTCCAGAGCCCTGTTATATACCTTACAGTAGCAGTTCATTGGAGGTCAGTGTCAGCTGACCGAGACTACGCTACCTATTAGTTAAGGGAACAGTCAGGTGAGGAAGATTAACATGGTGGTGCCCATGACGGCAACCTCGGAAACCAAGACATGGAGCCAAACATGGAAATCCAGAAAGCACCTAAAGGTGGCCATACATCTGCGACGGATCATCGCGATGCAGGGATGCGATCAGAAATTTCCGATCGCCCATAGGAAACTTTAGATCGGCCACCATCGATGTTCTGTGATCCATCGCTGGATCGCAGACATTTGCCATGTTAAATGTTGGCGATTTGATGATCGCGATAATTTTTTGCTGCAGCATTGCGGGATCATGGCAATCCACTGCAGATGGATGGGGCCCATTAGGCAGAATCCTCAGCGCGTCACCCGCCTCCGCACCAGACGTCTGACCGCATGAGAAGTCAGGGGAAGCCGGTGCTGAGGTGAGTAATGGCTGATCCTAGGCCGAATCCTGACACCTTCCTTGAGATTGGGTACTGCTCTCCTCTTCCTGTCAGCAAACTTCTTGTACAGCTCGGAAGTCTTCACAAGGGAAGAGCAAATCTCTTTCCAAATCTTGGAGAAGTGCTGCAAGGTGCAGTCAACAGCTGGAACCTGTGAGGCAGGAAGAGGTTGAAACTCAGGAACTAGAGGGTGGAGGCCATAAGTGGCATAAAGGGACTTGGAACCAGATGAAGAATGGTACTGATTGTTGTTACAAAATTCAGCCCAAGGAAGTAGTTCAGCCCAGTTGTCCTGAGAGGAGGATAAGTATAAACGAAGAAAGACTCCAGATCATGGTTGACTCCTTCCATCTGGCCATTAGACTAGGGGTGCTAGGCAGTGGAGAAATTGAGCTTGCTTAAAGTGAAGAACACAAGGAACACCAAAACTTGGTGACAAACTGCACTCCCCAGTCAGAGATGATTTCCAGAGGCAGTCCATGGAGCCTGAAGATTTTTTGTATGAATAATTGAGCCAACTTGGGAGCTGATGGAAGTCCGGTGAGGGGTATGAAGTAAGCCATCTTGGTGAATCAGTCAACTAGCACCCAGATGGTGTTGAACCTGTTTGAAACCGGGAGCTTGATAATGAAGCCCAGCAACAGATGTGACCACGGTTGATGTGGAACAGAGGGAGGAAGTAACTGCCCAGCTGGTGAGTGTCGAGGCACTTTATACTGGGTGCACTTTTTACAAGAGTCAATAAAGTCTTGGACGTCTTTTCTGAGAGAAGGCCACCAGTAAGAACTGGAAATGAACTCGAAGATCTTTTGTATGCCTGCATGACCTGCAAAGCAGGAAACATGAACCCAATGTAGCAGTTTCTTGTGTAATACGGGCTTGACAAGAGTTTTCCCAACAGGTGGTGAGGATTCTACTTCAACTGCAGACAAAGCTACTGGATCAATGATGAGATACTTCTCAGTGGATGTAGTCTCATTTTCTTGCTCTATGGAGCGAGAGAGGGCATTAGTCTTTTGGTTCTAGACCACTAGACCAAAAGACAATTAGAAATTAAATCGTGAGAAGAGAGCCCATCTGCTTGCCTCAGCTTCAGACAATGGGCTGTCGTAAGACAGCACCAATCTTGACTCGCAGAGGTTGAGTTTGAAGGGTAATTGTACCCCCTAGGATGCGACTTCCATCAACCACTGTGAGGCTGTGACAGGATGAAGCAGATTCTCAGTTGTAATACTCATCGCTGGACCAATTAAAATGTCACAAAGTTACCAGCTGTGCCTGAATCCAACAGTGCAGTGACATGCTTTAAGCGCTTGGCCACTTGAAGAGAAACTGAGAGAATGCAATCAGTTTTCCTTGGAGGGGAATGAACTACTCCTAACTTTGCCTCTCCTTGCCGAGGTAGGAGGGGAATTTCCCGGTTGCTTGGGACAATTATTGAGCTGATGAGAAGGAGCAGCGCAATGTAGACAGATATTCTCAGACTGTCGCCTTCTGTGTTAAGCGAGAACGGTTGATTTGCATCAGTTCCTCTTTGGGAGGAGAAACTGACTGAGGCAAGACTGTCGCTTGAGGTTTAGGATGAATGAATCTCCTTTGCACAAAAGCATGTTCTTTAAAATGCAAGTCCACCTTGGTGCACAAGGAGATCAAGTCCTCTAACTTGTCCGGGAGATCACGAGTAACAATAACATAATTAATTTTGTCAGATAAGCCGTTGCATATGGCTGCATAGAATGCTCCATACTTCTAATAGAATTCTGATGCCAGTATTTGAAATTGCACCAGATACTGACCTACAGAATTTGAACTCTGGCAAAGCCGTAGAAGGTCTGAAGATGCAGATAACAGTCTCCCAGGCTCATCAAAGATTTGGCAGAATGCTGTGACAAATTCCTTGTAAGATGTTAGGATAGGATCCGATCTCTCCCATAAGGGTGAAGCCCAGACTAAGGCGGATCGAGATAATAGGGAGATGATAAATGCCACACGGGTGTGTTCTGTAGGAAATTTGCTGGGTTGGAGCTCAAACTGTATTTCACATTGATTTTGAAAACCCCTGCAATTTTTGGGGTTCCCATCATATTTTGCAGGAGTAGGATTGTGTAGACGAGGTGCCACTAAGAAAACTGCCACCAGAGAAATCGGAATGGATGAAGTGGCAGCTCCTGAGCCTCTCAGAGTGGATTGGATGTTATCCAGCCAGTTAGTCAGTTCGTGGAGGAACTGCACCACCTGACCCTGTGCCGCCTCCTGATGTTCTAGGTGAGCAACAAGATCAGGTGTAAACCCAGCAGCTTGTGTCTGATTCTTGGCTGGATCCATGGTACTAGTACAAACTGTCCAGCCTGAGGGTTGGTTTGGGCTGGAACAGGCTTGGAAGGCTGAAGAGGAGACTTGGGAGGTGTGATAAACCTCGGTGGCTTGAGCCAGGACTTCCTCATTTATTACTGTGATGAGGTAGAGGAGCTGCAAAGGATGAATGCGAGAACAAGAATAGAATGTCTTACAGCATCAGCCAGGTTTGTTCATATGGTATTTAACCTGTAAAACCAGTGTCTGGGCTATGATATATTATGTGGCTATAATTGAATACAAGCCATATAACTAATATTTATATATAATGATTGGATACCCTCTAAAACACACACACACACACACACACACACACACACACACACACACACACACACACACACACACACACACACACACACACACACACACACACACACACCAAGCATGGACCCACATACATACACACACCCACACCACACATATACACACACACCACATATACACACAGACCACACATATAAACACCATACATATATACATACATGGATATATACACACCACACACACATATATATATATATATATAGACCAGCATTTAGCTGGCACTTACCACACTGTGACAGCGGGCCCAGGTGCACTACCGATAAGAGCATATAAGTAATCCAGGAGGGGTGGCAGACTTGTAAACACATACATGTAAGCTTGCTTAGCAATGTTTCGGTTTATTCAAAAACCGTCATCAGACATCAAAATACAAAAAAACAACCTTACTTATATAACCCACAGTGTAACATCGCCATACAGAGTCTATAGCTGCATGCTGCCGGGGCGGCTCCCGATGGCGTCAGACGCAATGCAACAGGATAAATGTCAGGATTCAGCTTGGGATCAGCCGTCACTAGCCGCGCTGTCAGACACCAGGTGCAGCGGTGGGTGACAAGCTGAGTATTATCCCCGGGGCCCTGTTGACTTCCACGCAATCCTCCATATAGAAGTTCCCACGGTGGAAGTCATGGGCGCAGACATGTTATCTGTCTCACCTGACCGGACCCTCCACCAATGGTAGCCTGGTCATCTCTCAGCTGATTTTTTCGCCCAATAGCTATCTAAGGGTATAAAACAGGACACCAGGAAACAGGAAGTTGCCTGAACAACTTCTCTTCTCCAGTAGCTGCTAGCATCAGATCGCTGTTTCAGGCTCCACGCTTTTGTATCCGCAGTGCGTTTCACCAGTTTCTGTGATATTCTCCAGTGTTATTCAGCATCAGTCACTACCGATATTCTTCAGTGATAATAAACATCAGTCACTACCCATATTCTCCAGTGATATTCAACGTCGGGTACTACCGATATTCCCTATTGATAATATCCAACCACTCATTTGTCTTCCTTACCTACCTGTCAGTTGCTAATTCTTGGGTCCCTGACCAGAGGGCCGCGACCTGCACATTGGGCAAAGCTAAGACCATATCCCATTTGGAGGGGTCACTGGTGAAAACCACCAATGAGTTAGACTCTGCACCTCTGGTCAGGTCTCGTCAACACCCGGATTTAGCCAATGAGGAAGTCGTATTTATTTCCTCCCTGTCTACTGCTGCCTCCCCACCTAGTCACCCCAACTCCCAGTCCTCTGACTGTAAACCTCAGAGGACTGGCCATGACATGACAATAAATAACAAGGCCATGACAATAAATAAATCCAGTGATTGGTGCACGGAGACACCCCACACAGATACAATAAAACAACAAAACATCAACACAAACACAGAAAGTACATCATCAGCATAAGACATACCAATACATCTGTAGAACAAACTTGACACATAAACTGGTCTCCCCCTGCCCACGGGGACTATGGACCTGATTCAGAGCCGCTCGTAAGCGGCCGCTCGTTCGCTCCGAGCGATGTTTGCCCAACTGCGTATGCGTACGGATCGTTATACGCATGCGCGAACCAGTCAGTGCGGTCGAAATTCATGTGCTCGCAAAATAGCAAATGCCTGATAATTTGAGTGACAGCGTATGTGGGTGGTAACGGGGCAAGGTGCTTGAAAACGGGGAGTGGAGATCCGAACGCAGGCGTGCTTAAAGGTCAAAATGGGCGTTTTATGGGTGTGCATAATTAAAACAGCAGCGTCACTGACCACGTCACTGGGTAATTTTATAGCCAGAACTGCTAGCAAAATTGTGGTAGCAAAAACCAACCCCAAGATTAGCGAGCAGTTCATACCCTGGTCGATGTACTCGATTAATCTAATAAATAGCAGACATGACGTAGGATGCGAGCGGCCAGGGGGCGTTTTTTTTTCATAAAACGACCGCAAGTTTTGTTCGCTCGTTCAGACCTAGAGGCGTGAACAGACCGCAAAGAGAGAACGGTTGATTTGAATAGCCACCCCTATTTTCTGGACGAGCGAGCGCTAATTGCGTCCGGCTCTGAATCAGGCCCTATGTGTAGGTGAAATTATAGTGACAAGGGAGCAATCTAAAAAAAAGCAGAAATGAAGATGGTGTTTAGACTATAAAGGCAAATCTAGAACATGGTAGATTAGTCAACTCTTCCAAAAGCTAATTATATGTGATTATTGTAATACAAATCTGAGCAACCCATGCTCAATAGAAATATAGCTATAGACAATATGTCAGCCAGAGTATCAGAGGCAGCAATTAAGGGACAGATATTCATTGAGTCCAAAAGTGGACACAGTATTTAACTTATGTATCTATCTTTCTTCCAAACGAAGAAGGGCTTTGGCCCTATCACCACCTCTGATTGAGGGATAGACCCAAACAATGATTTTATATTTCAGTGTGGCCAACCTCCGTGCACCAATCACTGGATTTGTTAATCCTGTTGTCATTGGCCTGCGGGGGGTCTGACGTCATGCTTTGGCACCGACATGCGTAAGATGTTATCGGGAGCCGCCCCGGCAGCATGCAGCCGTATCCTATGTATGTTGATGCTACACTGTAGGATATATAGGTAAGATTCTGTTTTTTGTATTTTGATGCCTGAAAATGGCTTTTGAATAAACCAAAACAGGGCTAAGCAAGCCTGTCTGACTGTGTTTACAAGTCATGGAGTGCCACCCCTCCTGTATTAGACAATACAGCAATGGATATCGACGGCACTCAGTGGACTTGCAATCAGCAACAAAAAGGAACTGTTCACCACAACAGATTCAATCAAATCGTTGCATATTGTATTGGAAGCACTGGAGAAGTTATGGATGGCATATATGTGTGTCCCAGAATCTTATCATATGTGTTTTAAACCCCCAGGAAAAGTCTGTTCTGCCAAACAGATTAGAGTGTTGGCTTTTGGTAAAAGCCGGAAAATGCACAATAAAAACTGGTTCTGACCAGCTTGCACGAAAACCCTCAACTAGTGTGCTGTTTCCCGGCTGCTGTGTGTAAGGAGGTGTCCATCTACCCCAGGAGAGGGACCCCCTACCCCGATCATATCACAATATATATATATATATATACACAGATACACACCACACATATATACACATACACCGATCCTCTCTTCTCTCCTCATCAGGAAGCCATTACAGAGATAATTTATTGGGCTTTTTCCAGCAGCAGCTCCTCGTGTAATCTGGTGGAGCGGAGCTTGTAACTAGCATGCTCAGGTGGACTCTAGTGCAGGAGAGGACTGAAGGAGATGGTTGGCCACAACACTGCCTCCACGGCTCTAAGCATGCAAACTGACTGATCTCCCTGACAACCAGGTGAGAGTGTCCCCATCCACATAATACTTTAATAGTAGATTCAGTAAAATGGCTAAAGCAAAATCGAGCAATCACTCCATCATTCAGTAACATTAATAATAACTCGGCAATGATGGGTAGGCACTGCTAGTCTATTTATAAATTGCTATTTTTGAGAGACATAATACTTTAATTTATGCGGGCACTGCCAATATTTAGCTTCTTTAGCATTTTTGGATAGAAGTGGGCACACTTTCTTTCTTTTGGTAGGAGCACCATAAACTAATAGCCAAGTTACATTTTTCTATAATTGTCATAAAAATGTAAAACTTTGTTTACTGGTTATGGTAGTGATACTACTGTTCACAAATTAGTTTTAGTTTAGTGGTCTCACCTTCTGTCATTAGGTATTACTGATGCTGAATTATCAAATTTTAGCAATTTACAGAATTAATCTGACTCCTCTTTTGACTCTCCAAAATGATTTCTTCATGATACAGACTTCTTCAGATGCTAATCTCTTTACAGAGAATTTTGTGAATGATTCTCAAAACAAACAGTAAAAACATAAACTCACAAAATTTTGATAAAATACATCCCCTAATTTGAGGAGGAATATGGCTATTACGAGTGATATACCTTAAGAAAGGCTGTTACTTACAGTAAATGGTATCTCACATAAAGATATTGAATATGATTAATTTGTCAAGTACACAATTATCAGCTTCAGAATTTTCAATGTTATCTAACAGGTTGAACTTTGCACCGGCACAGCAGGTTCATTTGTTTAAAACTATAATGAACTTTAACAACTTTCTAGGAAATGAACAGTATGTAAACATTTTTTGAAGGATAAGAATATATAAATTGCATCAAATGAACATTCTTTAAATGATATCATTGAGGACTCCTGATAACTTTATCGCTAATCTTGATTTGTTTGATGTATGCAATACTGGCATTTCTGAATTTGTCCAATGACGAATTTTATTTTATCATAATGTTCATATGGTTGATAATTCGGTTTATTTTATTAGTAGTGTATCCCTGGTTCACCTTTCATAGGATCTTAGTGGATATAGGTGATAGGGTGACTTGGTTCTTTCTTGTTTGTTTCTGTTTTGCAGTGCATCCACTTATCTCTCTCTGGTTGATTGTGGAGGAAGAGACCACCAGGGTTTGGCTCAGTAAGCCCCTATGACCTTGTTGCAAGGGCTTTGTTAAATTTATTCCAAGAAACAAAGGGTCAGTAGATCGATAACATCCCCCACAAATATTACAAAAAACTTAAAACAAATTTTGGATGTTAGTAAATGTAACTGAAGACCTCTACTCTTAAAAACCCTCTAAAGAAGTAATCATTAAATGTACCCTAAACTAAACTAAACTAAACTAAATATTTTTCTTCTAATTTTTCATTGTAAACTTCTGAGCCCAAATAGTTCAGTTCCTTACTATAAAGTGTTTGTTTTTATATTTACCACTAACCTAACCCCCAGTCACATACAACAAATCACTCACTTTCCCTATAATTGCTAATCAATGGACTGAAACAATAAATACACTTTAAGCTATTAAAATATCTTTACCTAAATGGTCATTTTTTTCTGTTAGTACACATATAGATTTTCCTCTCTTGCAGTCAGGGCTGGATTAAGGTCTGTGGGGGCCCCTGGGAAACAAACACGTGGGGGTCCCTCTCAGTAAAAAAGTATATATATATATGTATGTATATGTATATATATATATATATATATATACATATATAAAACAAGTCCCATTAGGTCGGCACTCCCTTAGATAGAGTTAAAAAGACCGTGGTGCCAGCAACTCAAATTGCAATCAACACATATCCATTTGCATATATATATAGATTGTAAGCTTGCAAGCAGGGTCTTCTTACCTCTATGTCTGTCAGTTATTACCCTGTTTTGTTCTATCAATGTTTCCAATTGTAAAGCGCAACGGAATATGCTGCGCTATATAAGAAACTTATAAATAAATAAAATAAAATATATATATATATATAATGCACACACACACGTATATATATAATATATATATACGTGTGTGTGTGCATTATATATATATATTTTAACACACATACTGTATATACCCAAATACTACCCTCATTCACCAATTGCTTCCCTCCTCTGTCATGCACTAACGACACCCCAGCAGAACCCAATCACCCTCTTACATTCACAGCACTCAGATATTGCCCCATACACTACCAACACCCAGACACTCTTCTCATACACTACCATTACCCAGACACCCCCTCCTATACTACCAGCACCTAGGCACCCCTCCTACACTACCAACAGCCAGGCGCCCCCCTCTTACACTACCATCACTCAGGCACCCCCCTCCTACACTACCAACACCCAGACACCCCCCTCCTACACTAAAAACACACAGACACCACCCTACTATACTACCAACACCTAGACACCCCCCTACTACACTAAAAACACACAGACACCCCCCTGCTACACTAAAAACACACAGACACCCCCCTACTATACTACCAACACCTAGACACCCCCCTACTACACTACCAACACCCAGACACCCCCCTCCTACACTAAAAACACACAGACACCACCCTACTATACTACCAACACCTAGACACCCCCCTACTACACTAAAAACACACAGACACCCCCCTGCTACACTAAAAACACACAGACACCCCCCTACTATACTACCAACACCTAGACACCCCCCTACTACACTACCAACACCCAGACACCCCCCTCCTACACTAAAAACACACAGACACCACCCTACTATACTACCAACACCTAGACAACCCCCTACTACACTAAAAACACACAGACACCCCCCTGCTACACTAAAAACACACAGACACCCCCCTACTATACTACCAACACCTAGACACCCCCCTACTACACTACCAACACCCAGACACCCCCCTCCTACACTAAAAACACAGACACCCCCCTACTACACTAACAGCACACAGACACCCCCTACTACACTACCAGCACCCAGACACCCCCTCCTACACTAAAAAAACAGACACCCCCCCTACTACACTACCAGCACCCAGACACCCCCTCCTACACTAAAAACACATAGACACCCCCCTACTACACTAACAGCACACAGACACCCCCCTCCTACACTAACAGCACACAGACACCCCCCTCCTACACTAAAAACACAGACACCCCCCCTACTACACTACCAGCACCCAGACACCCCCTCCTACACTAACAGCACACAGACACCCCCCTCCTACACTAAAAACACAGACACCCCCCCTACTACACTACCAGCACCCAGACACCCCCTCCTACACTAAAAACACACAGACACCCCCTACTACACTACCAGCACCCAGACACCCCCTCCTAAACTAAAAATACAGACACCCCCTCCTACACTACCAGCACCCAGACACCCCCTACAACACTACCAGCATCCAGACACCCCCTACTACACTACCAGCACCCAGACACCCCCTCATACACTAAAAACACAGACACCCCCCTCCTACACTAAAAACACAGACACCCCCCCAAGTACACTAAAAACACACAGATACCCCACCTACACTACCAGCACCCAGGCAACCCCCTACCTTCCAGCTGCAGTGTACTGCTTGTGCACTGCTCCATGGTGCTCACTGTGTCCACTGACAGAGCAGAGGAAGCAGATCCCGGGCCCCGGCCGCCTTGTGTGTGGGCGGAGAAGAAAGCACAGGAGTGGAAGAGCCGATAAAGGAGGTAGCCCGGTCAGTTTGAAAAGGGGGCGGAGCCAAATCGCGACATCCTTTAAAAACAACCTAAATAACTAATATAAAGTTCTGTTTATTAAAGATGAATGACATAGTTGTCTGCTGATTGATCTCTTCACTTTTGCTAACTAAAATACAAAATTCGAATATACAAGGTGATAGATAAAATAGGAATACTGAATGGATACACTCCTGAAGTATAATAGCAGTCTTTATACAGTATGTGATTGTCTCTCTCTCTTTCTGTGACTGTCATGCCTGAGGGTTGGTTTGGGTTGGAGCAGGCATGAAAGGCTGAAGAGGAGATTTGAGAGGCGTGGATGAACTGCGTCCATACTTTTGTTTAGGAGGGAACTCTGGCGTGCAGCCTGTGTGCCATCATGCTGGGAAGACACACTATGAGCAAGGGGCTGCGGAGAGCCATCTCCATGCTCAGTAACAGGACACTGAGTGGACAGGGCAGGAGCAGCACAGACAAACCTCAGCAACAGCTGGGCGCGATGTGCAGCGTAAGTGGACCTCTGTGCCATTCTGTAGTGCCGCACAGCAAAAGCGGACCTCATTGCTAGCCTGGACAGGCACTGGAAAGGTAAGAAAGTGGTTTTAATAGTCCAGAGCGTGACAGTGCTGCTTTTAGTATCAACCAATACTTTTAATACATATTGGATGGAGCTACATGAATAGAATGGAATCCTAGAATGGACTAATAAGTCACTGTCTTTTTTTCTCTCCTGATGTGCTCAGTGAGTGTTTACAATAAAGATGAGCCAACAGAACATACCTGATCTGAGGGGGATCCGAATCCAGCTCAGGGTTTCCCGCCGCTTCCCAAAATGAGGAAAAACTTAATCAATCCCGGCGTTGGATTCTCGCTGGTTTTGGTTTGCATATAAGTTCCTTCTTGTGGTGATCGGTGCCATTTGCTTCACTCCGGCTGTGCTGTACTCTGCTTTGTGGCTGAGCTGTGGGCTGTGCTGAGTCCGTCCAGGAGCTATGTTATCCGGGGGCTGTGCTGTCTGTCCAGGAGCTTTGCTGTGTCCATCCAGGGGCTGTGCTGTGCTCCATCCATACACTCCAGTGGCTGCTCCTGTGCTCAGTGCTGTGCTCATCCACTCCTGTGCTGCCAACGCACCTGTCCAGAGTCCATCCGCTCTAGTGCTGCTGATTCTCCTGTCTGGTAACCATCCGCTCCAGTGTGTCCGACGCACCTGTCCCGTGTCCATCCGCTTCAGTGCTGCCAATGCACCTGTCTGATGTCCATTCACTCCAGTGCTGCCACAACACCTGTCCGGTGTCCATCTGCTCCAGAGTTGCTGACGCATCTGTCCTGTGTCCATCTGCTCCAGTGCTGCCAACGCACCTGTCTGATGTCCATTTGCTCAGTGCTGCCGACGCACCTGTCCGGTGTCCATCTGCTTCAGTGCTGCCGACGCAACTGTGCCGATGCATCTGTAAGAAAAAAATTAAAATAAACTTAAAAAAGTTAAGAAAAGTTTTTAAAAAAGTAGAAAAAAATAAGTTCAAAAGTAAAAAAATTATTGTTTTATTTGTGCTGTACCCCAGTGTATCCCTAACACAAGTAATGTGACGCTGCAGGCTATACTCCAGTGTATCCATACAAGTACTTTAACGCTGCAGGCTGTACCCCAATGTGTATGTCTAACTCACAAGCACTATGATACTGCAGGCCGTACCCTGGTGTTTCCATGCAAGTACTGTTACGCTACAGACCGTACCCCAGTGTATCCATTCCATACAAGTACTGTGATGCTGCAGACCATACCCTAGTGTGTATCCATTACACACAAGCACTGTGAAGCTGCAGGCTGTACCCCAGTGTATCCATATACTGTAAGTACTGTAATGCTGCAGGCTGTACCCCAGTGTATCCATACAAGTACTGTGATGCTGCTGGCCATACCCCAGTGTGTATCCCTAACACACAAGTACTGGGGTACAGCCTGTGACGCTGCAGACTGTACTCCAGAGTGTATCCATAACACAAGTACTCTGACTCCTCAAGCCATACCCTTAGTGCGTATCCATAACACAAATCAGTGACACCTCAAGTTGTACCCTTAGTGTGTATCCATAACACAAGTACTGTGACGCCGCAAGCTGTACCCTTAGTGTGTTTTAGTAGTTTATTAAACTGCCATACTGTCTGCCACTGCAGTGCCACTCTGTTTCCTAAGATGTGTCATGTTGGAAACTGAACTGCCACGTTTGTGATGCCCACTGCTGTCGCTTAGCTTAGTCAGCCAGCTAGCTCAGTACAACCTTTTGACCTAAACTGGATGAAATCAATATATTGTGAGCTGTGAGGCAGTCAAAACTGACTGGACATGATTGTTTAAAAAATCTTTTTTATTATTTTTTCAAGAAATAATGATAAGACAATACAGAATACAAAAACATTGAGATGCATATAACATTGACTCAATAAGTCTGGATTACAGTGTATAGTAATTCCCTGCAAAGTATCACAGAATTCAATAGACATAATGTAAGCAGGGAAACAAGCCAAAAACAATATACACAACCCAACAGTATCAAAAAGAGAAGTAACAGAAAATAAAAACATACTAAAAATAAAAAAATTATAATATAACATAAAATAATATAAAATATAAATAAAGTAAACTAAAATAAATCAAAGAAAAACTTAATGAGACCAGAGTGCACTGAAAAGAAGATTCTAAATAGATATAGAAGGTTACATTTTCAGCAATCCTATCCAATGGGCTTCAAATCCTAATACAGAAGTAACTCTCAATTTTTTTTTTTATTTCTTTTATTCATCAGAGCAATAATACAATCATTTAATCAACAAAAACAATAGTAGACAAAAAATAAAATATAGGCCCATTAAGGGCAATTCTATATCAATAGTATAATATAATTACATAATAATGTTTCCTTCACATAGCAAAATCAAAATATAACATATTAATCGAGATAATCAAGACATGGCAGACACACCCCCCTCAAAATTATCCAACAAAATATAAGCAATGGAAAAAAGGTCCAAATGGAAACAATTTCCATTCTAACCTGTAACAGGTAAAAAGATAGGCGGATCGTCCTGTCAAATTCTGTTTTCATGCCAAGAAGTATTTCTGAAACATAAATGGATTTGGCGTCATAGGTCCAACGTAAAGGAGTCTATAAAACCTTCCCACAGTTGAAAAAAAGCAGCTGTCTTAGTCTCCTTATGTAGTGTGGTCTCTAGCCTATCTATTTGAAAAGCAAAAAATTATTTGGCCCGAAATAAAGGAACTGATGGGGGATCTGCATGGGTCCACATCTGCAATATGCATTTACGAGCTACGGCAGAGATAATCAATAGTAGATTTTTACTATCTCTCCTACTCGAAACTGATGGTGGTAAAATACCCAAAATCGTCTATTCCGCTGATAATGGGAGGTAACTAACCAAACATCTAGATGCAAATCTATTAACTAATGACCAGAATCCACGTATAAGGGGGCATTCCCACATACAATGTATAAAGTTTGCCTCAGTGGCCCCACATTTAGCACAAACACTCTTATCAGACTCATATCAGACAATCCCATCAAGAACCTGCGGTGGGGGGAAAGATATCCATTGTGATAAATATTGTAGAACATTTCTCTATACATACTTGATGAGAGCACTGATTGAGAATAGAGGAATGAGCGTAATACTTTCCACAGTATTATGGGGGAATACGGTACACCATGTAGATAATCCCGTGGATATTTTAGAGTGGTCTAATGGGGTCTGTAAAACTTTGTAGTGAAGCGAAATGACCTACCTTCCACCCATAGGTCTAGCGAATAACAGGTCCAAAACGTTGGACCAAACTACTGGAAAGAAGGTACGTATCATGGAGCTTAAAATAATGTTGTGCCTGATATAGCGCCAGAGAATGGGATTGAGGCAAACTATATTTATCCATTAATTCCGCCACTCGATAGGGTCAACAGTTTTCAGTGTCGACCAATACCTGAACATAGGGGATCCCCTTATCTGGCAATAATGAGAAAGGTATGGAGGCCTCCCCGTTTTGAAATTAAAAATTTAATAGTAATGGAAGAAAAAGAGAATGATGGCAATTTAAGTTTCTTTGTTTTCTAGCAAAGTGCCAAACACGCCATGTAACCATCAATAGGGGATTATTAATAATATCTTCAGATAACTCCTGTTTATGGGAATGAAGAAATACCAATATGTATTGATTAGGTAGAAAAGACTGGTCCAACTGTGAATCAGTATATAAATCAGTCTTATGTATCCAATCTAGGGATGTGCAGGCTCGGTTCTACTCGGTTCCGTTCGGTTCTTTTTACCGAACCTTATTGGCTATCCAAAACTCGTGACAGCTGAAACCCAATAAGATCCGGTAAAAAGAACCGAACGGAACCTAGTAGAACCGAGCCTGCACATCCCTAATCCAATCCCGTATGTATCTCAAAACTCCAGCATGACTATACAATTTTATATTAGGTAAATAACCCCTCCATTAGCCTGAGTCTGTTGAAGCTTCAGCAATCCTATACGAGGGCGTTTATTCTTCCAGATAAACTCCAAAAATGTTTCATATAAAAAAATGTCATCCACCTGTGAAAGCAAAATCAGTAACATCCATAGGTTATAAAGTAATTTAGGGAAAGATATCAATCCCCCGATTCTTCTGAAACCATATATCATCTACGGGCTTGAGAAATGTAAAGACATGTACCTCCTGTAGCCAGGAGCAACGTAGATATCTTAAGACAGAATCATATTGGAGCAAGAGACAGTGAGTAGATTCACATTTCCATGACGCCACAGTTTGTTTCCATATCCGAGAAGGTGTCTTTCTCAGCAATTCTGAACATAAACATTTTGTTTTGTATGGATGTAATACAATAAATGCTAACAACGAGTGAATAAAGTCCGAGGATTCCAGCCTCTGTAATTGTTTTAATACTGATATAGCATAATGGATTGCTTGCAAATACATAAAAAACTGTCTATGTGGGATTTGATAATTGTCATGCAATATGGTAAATGAAAGAACAACACCCCCTGGATCAAACACATCTCTGATTTTAGAAATACCCCTATCTCTCCAGTGTATAAAAAAAGGGTTCTCAAGAACTGGAGGAAAAATGGGTTACCCCCACAAGAAATACATTTAGAAGCTGTGTAAGGCCTAGACAGTCTAGAGCAAATGGATTTCCATGCCAGATATGTGTCATAGAACAGAATATTGTTATAAATATGACTGGGTATGAGTCTCTTGGGCATATGGAACAAGGCTGCTGCAGAATAAGGGGCAAATAATGCTGATTCAGAAGGAGCATGGGTGTATACTTCCCTAGATAATATTCAGTCACTAATATATCTAAAGAAAATAGCTTTAGAAAATAAATTAATTTTAGGAAAACCCAGTCCGTCCTTTTCCTTGGGCAACTGCAATTTATAGGCAGCTATTCTTGGACACCTACCCTTCCACAAGAATTCCATACAAAGTTTTATATGTGAGAGTGAGATGGAAATGGGGAGCATTTGGATGGGATAAGAACACACTTTTACTCAGAGCTAGGCGACCTAGCAGAGACAAAGGTAAAAGTTTCCAGGTCTCCAGCAACTTGGGTTAATACTGGGGTGAAATTCAGGTTATAAAGAGAGGACAACACTAAAGGAATTGTTATACCAAGGTATTTAAAACTAGAGGTGGTAATACGAAAATGACCGTAAGCTGAGTCTTTCAAATCCTCATTTCATTAGTAATACCACCCAGAGGTACAGGTAGCAGTTCAGACTTACGCAAATTGATCTTATAACCTGTAAAAGAACCGAAATTGGACAACTATGATATAAAGGCAGGTAGAGAATTTGTCGGGTTTGAGGCAAAAACCAACATATCGTCCGTAAAGAGCGAAAGTTTAAGCTCTGTCTTAGCAATAAATATACCAGTAAATTCAACCAATGAATGGAGGGTTACAGCCAGTGACTCTAAAGCCACAAAATAATAGAGGGGACATGGGGCATCCCTGACGCGAACCCCGGCAAACCTGAAATGGAGAGGATAAATAACCATTGCTGGAAACCTGGGTGGATGGGAAGGTAAATAACACCTGGAGGAGGGAGACAAAATCAGAAGGAAAACCAATTTAAGTAAGGTCATGTAGAGGTGATCCCAAGTGACCAGGTCGAAAGCCTTCTCAGCATCCATAGAAATAATGACCTGAGGAGAAGGGACAGGAGAAAAGGCTGACGCCTGAATCACTGAGACCACCTTTCTTATATTAACTGTGGAGTGTCTAGCCCAAATAAACCCAGTTTGATCTGGAGCAATAATAGAAGGTAGTATTAATTTTAGTTGATCTGAAATAATCTTCATAAATAATTTATAATCCACATCTAAAAGTGAGATGGGGCGGTATAAGGCAGGCAATTCAGGGTCACGACCTGGCTTTGGTAACACCTTAATCACCGCTGAATTTAAATATTGAGGGATATTATAATCAGATAGAATAGAATTAAAAAAGGATGTTAATGGAGGACAAATATCTTTACTAAGTATTTTGAAAAACTCCCCAAAGAATCCATCTGGACCTGGAGCCTTCAAAGGTTTACATTTTTTGACCGAAGCAGCCACTTACTCAGGTGTTATGGGGGCCAGCAAAGAGGTAGCAGCATCTGTGGAGATAGAGGGCAAAATAATAGAATCCCAAAAAGCGGTCTTACAACTCAAGTCTATAGAAGGGTTAGAATACAGGTCAGCATAAAACATTTTTAATAAATTAGCAATGTCTTGACCCTTATGTACCTGACTATCATCAGAGGTGTGAAGTACTGAAATAGAAGAGGGAGCAGTATGAGTGCTTAATAGATTAGACAGGAGCCTACCCGTCTTGTTTCCATGCTTATAAAATTGACATTGCTTACGAAAAGTATAGTTGGAGGCAAGCTGATCTAAAACACCTTCAACATGGGCTTTAGCTTTTTGATATTTCTCATGAGAACTAGGGGAGGGAGAGATTTAAACTCCTGAAAGGAGGACGTGAGATCTGTACATATAATTGAGCACATTCTCTTTTATGTTTTGGAGACATATGCAATGATATCACCTCTCAGGACAGATTTAGCGGTCTGCCAAAATAAGGAGGGAGAGGATTTGTGTACCTCCTTATTCTGGAGATATTCCTGCCAGCAGGATTCCAGTATCTTTCTAAATTTAACTGAATTTGCCAAATAAGACGGGAACCGCCAAGGCCGCTATCAGTTTTTGAGACTAAAAAATCCATATTAAGGCATGATCTTATAAGCTAATGGTTTCAATGTTAGAGTTCTCAACTCCAGAGAGCAGCTTTTCTAACATTAAAATGTAATCAATACATGTTCAAGTTGTGTGGGCTGCGGACACGCACGTGCATTATCTATCTGTTCGATGGAAAGTTCTCCAAACATCCACCAACTGGAGTCCTAAATTCAATTGTGATATACCAATAGAAGGTGGGCATTTAGGGCAAGTGGGGGGAGATTGTCAATCCATAAAAGCAGAGGCCAAGATATAATAGTCTCTCCCACAATTAAAGAGGAATCTATATAGGGACTAAGCTTGGCCAATATCAATTGAAAGAAACCTTTGGAGTACACATTAGGTGCATATAAATTACAAAAGGTGAACCTATCACCTGAAATAGTGACATCTGAGATAACGTATCTTCCCATGGGATCTTCCAGAGAAGAATGTAATTGGGGTGGTAATTGTTTTCTGACCAGCGTAACTACTCCACGTTTTTTGGATGAATAATTAGTATAGGATAGAACAGAATATCCCATAATATTTAACTTCAAAACTTCAGCCTCCAGTAAGTGCGTTTCCCGCAGCATTACAACATCCATCCGGAAACTTCCGTTTAGAGGTGAAAATCTTTTTTCATCCATCCCCAACTTCTGTATATAGGTTAAAATCTTTTTTTTTTTTTATGGGAGAATTAATCCCACCTATGTTCCATGAGCATATTTTTAAAGGAGCCATATCAGGGCAGAACTAATATTAAGGTACACATACACATTATATATAAACAGTATATGAAGTAGCAGTGTAGTTATCGCAAAGCAAGTAAGAATCACCACATAGATAATGTCAGCACAGATAAATCCCAATATACATGCAATCAGTTGAAAGCGAACATCTTGGATAAACATCGTGTCAAATAAGGAAAATAAAGGCAGTCCGGTGCACTCTGGAATCAAAAGAAAAACAATAAAATAAAATAAAAACAATAAGAAAAAAACAGAAAAATAAAAAAAAAATCAGTTTTGGCAACTAGTAAAATTAGGGCGAGGACAAAAGTCTCCCACAGACCAGCAGGCCAAGAAATAAATTTCCCGGCTTTCATAGCAACAGATAATTGAGGTGAGCGCACAACCAGTGTAGCAACACACCCAAAGTACAACGGAGAGAGAGGCTCCAGGGAGCAGCAGTATATAATGACCATCCCATATATTTAAACAGAATAATAGAGCACTGAGCATGTAAAAAATATACCTATGTAACATGGGATGGGTAAGATAATTATAATAACTAAACCTATGCCACCATCAAAAATGATAGCAGAAGCATACTTGCAATTAAGAAAAAATGCAAACTAAAACAGCATGTAAAGTGCAACAGCATTTTGCTGATATATACAATACCAGCTATTGAAGTAGGAGAGCATTATGCTTCCAAGAAATTTGAGGTAAAAAATATTATAAACTTATATCACACTCAGTCCTGTGAGACAACACGAGAGGGAGAGGTAGGGATTAACTCAGCCTGGGCTTCTTCTTGAAGATAAGCATCTGCGTCTTCCGGTGCAGAAAAGTCCACAAAAGAATCTGCAGTGAATATTCGAAGACGGTCAAGGAACAATAATGCAAAACGCCGGTTGCTTTTAACCAGTCCCGCACATATCGCGGAGAAATCACGCCTTGCTCTTGTCACTTCTACGGAGTAATCCTGGAAAATAAACAACTTGTGTCCCTCCCAAGTTATTAAGCATTGACGTCTAGACGCTTGCCACAGAGTTTCTCGGTGAAGAAAGTTAAGGCAACGGAATATGGTCACCCTAGGGCGTGCAGCAGTGTTAGAGCGAGGAGGGCCAAGCCGGTATGCTCTTTCCACTATCATGCGTTCGTATGGGTCCTGCACTTGCAGTAATTCCGGCAAAGAGACAGTAATGAAACGTATCAGTGCGTCACCTTTCACGGATTCCGGGAGACCAACAATACATAAGTTATTTCTTTGTGAGCGATTTTCAAGGTCGTCCACCTTATTCATAACCTGCATATGTTGCTTATATAGCAAATCGTATTGCTGCTTTAAATTAGAGACATCATGGAAACTATCACCCTGTCTGTTCTCAGTAACTAGCACCCTGTGTTTAAACTGGACAATGTTGGAGTTTACCTCCTTTAAAGCTTGCAT
The DNA here is from genome assembly GCA_031769625.1 of Taudactylus pleione. Lineage (NCBI taxonomy): Eukaryota > Metazoa > Chordata > Amphibia > Anura > Myobatrachidae > Taudactylus > Taudactylus pleione. The sequence continues at coordinate 14,686,328 of JAUIMM010000281.1, read as the reverse complement.
GAAGGAGTCAGCCTGCTCTTGTATCATGGGAGCCATAGTCTCCTTAATGGCTTTAACAATGTCTGCATAAGACACCAGAAGACCTGGTTGTATATCTTCAGGAGGGGCACCAGAGGGTGAGGAAGGGGCAGAGAAGGGCAAAGGACAGTGATGAGGTTGTGGAGAGGCAGGTAAGGGTGTGGTCACGGGAGCCACGAGAGTCACAGCCACCATCTTGGATTTGCGCTTGTCTGCTTCAGAGCATTGGCGCTGGCTTTTACTTGGCATTAGAGGTGAAAAATACCTCTCCATACATGGAGGAGGTAATCGCCTTTGTAGTGGTGGCTTCAGTCTGGCTGTGTGAGCCCATAGGTGCTGCAGCGGCTATGGAGGAGCTGGCTCAGCCTGCAAACATCTCCATTGGGGGTGAAGTCGGTAGTCTTCGACTGGAAATTAATGTTATTGAGGTTAATAAAACTGTAGGAACAAAAACAGACACAAATTATGTGATTTCAGCTGTGTTTATGATTTAAAAAAAAAAAATACAGATCCAAAACCAAAACCATACATGGATAACGAAACAATATTTTTTGGCGCAATCCTAGCTGGAATAATATGGGGGGAGGGATTGAAAGGAGGGGGGGTGGAGATAGAAAAAAGTAGTCCACTGTAAATCACAATCATAAAATGGTGTTTATTTTACCTTTTTGAAAACGAGGTGCACCCCTCTTATAAGTGCACTTGTGAATAAATCTAATTCTACGAATAAAAGTATATAGCATCACATCCAGCATATATAAAAACATTACTAACAATTCATACTGTTATATAAAAATAGTCTTGAGCTTCACATAGTTGAAAACCAGCAAAGTAGTGCACTAGCAAACATAAATACCAGCTAATTGGCCCCGACTCCTGGCTGTTGATAGACGACCGGGAAACTGCAGGACCTCATAATGCTGGCCGCACTGCCTCCTGGTCCCGGCTGTTGTCTAGCAGCCAGTACGCTTTCTCCCTGCTGTTTCTCCTTCCAGCCGGCAACTGCAGAGTATTACATAGATAAGGGAGCTTGTCTGAGAGGGCATGCTGATTGGGTGCCTGCTGAGATAAAAGGATTACTGCCAGTTATATTGTCCTTGTCCTGCATAGAAGCTGACCTGCCATGCACCTGCCCTTGTCCTCGGAATCTTCTGGTCCAGCCTGTATTTATGCCTGCCAGCAATATATAGCTGCCTCTGTGAACCTCTCTTTTCCTCTAGTTTTCCAGACTATGTTGTTTTGTCAACAGTATTCAGCCTTCTCAGTATCTGCCAGCTTTTCTCACTGATGCAATCAGCACACCTACATTATACCTGACTGCAGTATTTAAGTAACCTCTGCCTGTTTGTAATCTCTGCAGCCATCAGTATGTCTGCATTACACCTATCTCAGGTACCCTGCTGCTAGTTACCTGCTCCAGCCTTATTCCCAATGGCCACCCAGTTGCTAACATAAGCTACTACTATCTAGAATTTAAGTCCTGGTGGTATCCAAGTACCAGTGAGAGTATTTATCTCTATGGGTAAATGGTGGCTATTATAGGTGAAGAACACTCTAGCTGATTCTAGGAGTTGATGTGGTTTATCTTGGTGTGACATAACAGACCCAGAGATATTATCTCTCCTTTTCAAATATACTCTGACAGACCTGTCACCTCAACACAATCTGCTTGTGTACAGCTCCTTTTAGCAGTTCTGTCACTGCTGCTCTCTCTTGCTGGAAAGGTTACATTTCTCTCCTGTAACTGCAGCCACTCACTGAAGTCCGCCCTTCTCTCCTTCTGCCTGTGCGGTAAGAGTAAACTCCCTTCACAGATTAGCTTCTGGAACTCAGACACAGCTGTACCTTCTTAAGTTATTTGAGACTCTCAGTACTTCTTGCAGCATTTCAGCACCCACATTTCTTCCACTGTCACTTTACACATCTCCGTCAGCAGATGCAGTTGAAGTTAATGATATTTTCCTCCAGGTCAAGCACCCCAGACAGCTCTCACCCTAATGGTCAGCAACTTTCTATTTATAGACAAAAGATATTGATGGGTAACTTTCACACTCTTTGCATGTGTTATGCAATATATAAAGAATCTGTGACCTGAGCTGTTAATCATCAAAACTTACATTTAGGACACTTCCTGAGTCCACTCTTTTTCTCCTTGACAACTTCTGCCTCATTGGGGCAGATGAATGAAGCTCTGGGAAGTGATAAAGTGGAGAGTGATAAATGACCAGACACTCAGCTCCTAACTGTTACAGGCTGTGTTTGAAAAATGACAGGCACTGCTTGGTTTGTTGTTTATCACTCTCCATGTTATCACTTCCCAGAGCTTTATACTTTACATCTGTCCAACTGTCTAACAGCTGCAGAGTTAATTCCACACATTAACTCTTTTCCTTGCTGATTCTAATTCATATAAAGCAGTCAAGGTTACGTTCTCCCCCTGGTGCACTGGTACCAGTAATTAATATTTTAGATGCCTGGGTAACACCTATCAAAGCAAACAATGTTGTTACATCCTATCTAAAAATTACACTTTTCCATTTCCTTCACATTCTATTTGCAATCTAGCTCATCTCTATTATTAGTACAATGGTACACCTAGGGAGGGATGGAATAATTGTGTCTCCTTGACTCCTCCTGGTGGTGTTATCTTGGGTTTCTTTCAATGAGTCATCTTCTTGATCTTCTTCCTTTACATCTTTGAGTTACTCCTCTTGCTGGTCTGCCTTATTTTTCTATCCTTTGGCTAGTGAGTGATGCCATGGAAATGGGGAGTAAGTGACAGAGGGTGGGGGAGCTGCTCCTGCTCATCCTGGCACTGAAATCAAGTTAAGATGGAACACACACACTGCAGCCCTGGGTGGACTACTGTATCTCTGCCTAGTGCAGCACTGGTGGCCAGGAAGCTGCTAACTTTTGGGACCAATCAGGGGCAGCAGGTAGGAAATGCTGGGGGCTCTAGGTGGAGGACAGATTCAGGAACGCAATGGGGACTGCTGGCAGAGATAATCCCACATGCCCAAGAGAGTGGGTCTGTAGTTATATGGAGGCTAGGGCTGCAGTAAGAATGGTGATGGTGATGTGGGGTGCTGTAAGATGGATGCAGGGTGACTTGGGGGTGCAGGGTATTAACTGGTTGAACCTGTGTTGCATGTTCATGGCATTCCTACACAAACAGGCGGCTTCCAGACCATGTGATCTCCTGCATGAATAGTGAATACTCAAGACACTGTTGATATGATAATAAAACCATATCTACCACCATAACTTATTCAGTTAGGATTAACAATTCATATATATATATATATATATATATATATATATATATATAATTTTTTTTTTAAAGTGTGTTTAGAGCATTATTCTTATAGATTTTATAATTCGCATCATTTTTAGTCTAATAAATATGTATGTTTTTTCTCCCCCTTTTGAGATAAAAGTGGTGCACATTTCTCTATTGGCATATATTTTATATACAGCCCCATGTTACTATGGAAAGCAACCCAATGGACTAATGATGATTGACAACCCAATTAAATGCTTAGACAGATCAACTAATGAAGAACATATGCAGCTTCCTTCCATACAAACAGAACAGCAACCCATGGACTAAAGATGATTGACAGCCCGATCAAGAACATAACAGCTTAACCAATGAAGGACACCCATAGCTTCCTTATAAACACACTTCACAGATAGACTAAGAACAGAGTTTCTGACGCAGCACGTACATCACTAATGTGCAAAACGCGTTGGTCACGCCCCTTGACATCCACCTAGATGACTGGAGGCCGCAGATGAGGAATACCAAGTTCCAGATGCTTGTGTAAGTACATACAGTGCAGGAGGACGTAGATATCGCCGCTGAGGAGAGCTCATCAGCGACGTACGCCAGGAGAAGAAAAGTTACCAGCTACCTCCTTGCATGTTAACCGCACTGGACCAACACAGGCTCTAACTTACCGGTATGATCGTACCAAACACTGTCATATGTGCAGCCCGGGACAGATGGGAGAAACATAATCTAAGCCACTGCAGATTCATTGCTTGGATAGAAAGTTACAAATGTTAGACCTTGTAACATTACCATTAGAACTAGAGATGTGCGGGTTTGGTTTTATCTGGTTCTTATCGCCAAATTATCGCAAGTTTGGATTAGTTCGGATTTCTCATATTGGCTATCCAAAACACGTGACAGCCGGATAGCCAATATGATGCCATTAGTGATGTCAGTGGATGTCAGTGGAGAGCTTTCGGCTCTGACAGAGCCAGAAGCTCTCCGGGGCTTACGACAAGTGAGACCCTACCCTAGGGTCTCGTCGTAAGCCCCGATGGTCGCGATGGTCTATGACCATCGCGACCATCACCCTAGCGGAAACAGAGGCGGCCGGTCAGGATGCAAGCGGCCGCCCAGTTTCTGAGCAACCACTTGCATCCTCCGACCGCCTCTGAATGAGAGCCATAGTGTCTACCCTTGTTGCCCATGGCAACATGACAGATGCTGAAGGACCAAGAAGGACACAGAATGGGCCTTCAGGCTGTGGAAGGCCCCGTTTTAGGTGCTTGGACCGGTCTGGTGGAGCCCTCATGTATGCGCTAGAACTGGTTTGTCAAATCATTGCTCTGTGTGTGGTATTCCAAAACATTGCGATAAAAATGTTTTGTTTCCTCTAGCGTAATACAATGAAATGTGCTAATATTTACTAACGTTTGTGCATACTTTTGTATTATACATTTTCAACATACCTCCACAGTTTGGAGTAGATGTCCTATTGCGTAGTATTGTTAGAAACTTGAGTGTGTAAATAAGGTAACTACCATTCTCTACTAATAATATATGTAAAATTGCAATGAAAGGATGGAAATTGTATAAGTATGCATTGGTTTGGTAACACCAATGAAAGTTGGTATAATTAAACAGATGCCATGTCATGTGGCCAGAAGTTTTTACAGTACAGTGGTCCTGATTCAGATTTGGAAATAGAGTAAGATAGAGCAAGTAACTGTGTACCTGGGCAAAGTATGCTGCAATGCAAGGGGTGCAAATACATACATTTGTTTTTGCATGTGGGGTAAATATTGGCTGCTTTTGCATGTAGCTCACTAATACTGGACACATGGGCGTAACTACCATTGGTGCAAGAGGTGCAGCTGCTATGGGGCCCAGAGCTGAGGGGGGGCCCATCTTCCTTATCAAAGTTACAAAGGTATATTGATTGATTTTATTTAGATTTCTCTTCTGTTCATTCACTTTGCATTTTGTTAACTATTTACACTTCTATTTTTGAAAGCATTCTCACTTTGCGTGCCACAAAAAGGGGCGTGGTCTCAAATGAAAGGGGCATGGTCACACAATAGTATCCACAATTCAAATTATGCTACACAGTAGCACAATCTTATTCAAATTACACCGCACATAGGCCCTCATTCAGAGCCACTCGCTAGCGGCAGTACGCTCGTTCCGAGCGATGTTCGCACATCTGCGCATGCGTACGGTTTTTAGTACGCATGCGCGAACCAGTCAGTGCAGCCGAAAATCATTTGTACGCAATATAGCGAGTGCCTGCTATTTTGAGTGACAGAATGAGGCGTATGTGGGTGGTAACAGGGGAAGGTGCTTGAAAACGGGGAGTGGAGATCCGATCGCAGGCGTGCTTAAAGGTCAAAACGGGCGTTTTATGGGTGTGCATAATTAATATAGCAGCGTCAATGACCACGTCACTTGGTTTTTTTTAACTCAGAACTGCTCGCAAAATAGCGGTTGAAAAAACCAACCACAAGAATAGCGAGCAGTTCATATCCTGTTCGATGTACTCGATTAATCTAATAAATAGTGGACATGACGTATGGTGCGAGCGGCCAGGGGGCGTTTTTAAGAAATAAAAGAGCATATGTTTTGCTCGCTCGTTCAGACTTAGAGTTGTGAACAGACTGCAAATAGCGAACGGCTCTGAATGAGGGCCATAGTTCCCCTGATTCATATTACACCACAAAGTAGTGTCCTTTATTCATGTTATGACACACAGTAGTGCCCCTTTTACACAATGCCCACATTAGTGCCCCTTATACACAATGCCCACATAAGTAGTGCCCCTAATACACAATGCCCACAGTAGTAGTGCCCCTTATACAATGCCCACAGCAGTAGAGCCCATTACACATACCCACAGCAGTAGAGCCCCTTATGCAATGCCCACTGTAGTGCTGCCCCTTATGCAATGCCCCCAGTAGTTGTGCCCCTTATGCAGTACCCACAGTAGTGGTGCACCTTTTGCAGTGCCCCATAGGTATTGCTCCTTATGCAGTGCCCCCAGTAGTAGTGCCCCTTATGCAGAGCCCACAGTAGTGGTGCTCCTTATGCAGTGACCCCAGGAGTGGTGCCCCTTATGCAGTGCCTCCATTAGTAGTGCCCCCAGTAGTAATGCCCTCATTAGTAGTGCCCCCAGTAGTAATGCTGCCAGTAATAGTGCCCCCATTAGTAATGCACCCAGTAGTAGTACCCCCAGTGGTAATGCCCCCAGTAGTAGTGCCCCCAGTGGTAATGCCCCCAGTAGCAGTGCCCCTTACACAAAAAGAAATGCACAATACTTACCTTAAACCCCACTCCTGCATCCACTGCCATCCGACTGCTCCCCAGAACTATAGGAGAGACGTCATGACTTCTTTCCCTTCATCCACTGCAGGAGCCGGAAGAAGGAGCTCAAGAGCGAACTCTAGCCTCCGGCTGCCGCTATAGGGAAGGAGCCAGACACCGCTGGTAACAAGATCTCAGCGGGAGCCCGCCAAATGGAGTAGACAGCTGAGGTTCATCCAGACTTGTGCCCCCTGTTTTACCTCCTTCCCCATATCCCATCATGCCCCTCTGTCTCTCCAGCCTCACTCTTTCCAGGCTCCTGACCCCTGTCACTCCAACCTCATGCCCCCTGTCACTCTTGCCTCCTGCCCTGTTGCTAACCTCATGTCTTTCTGGCCTCCTGCCACTCCATCTTCCTGCCACCTGTCACTCCAGTCTCCTGCCCATTTCTCTCCAGCATCCTGCCCACTCCAGTCTCCTGCCCCATGTCACTCCAGCCTCCTGCCCCTGTGTATCTTTAGCTTCCCATCTTTCCAGGCTCCTGCCCTGTCACTCCAGGCCTGTCTTCAAGGCTCATGCCCCATGTCTTTCCATCCTAATGTCCCCTGTCGCTCCAGCCTCTGGCCCCATCATTCCAACCTCCTGCCCCCTGTCACTCCAGCCTCCTACCCCATCACTAAACTCCTGTCTTTCCAGCCTCCTGCCACTCCGTCCTCCTGCCCCCTATCACTCCATCCTCCTGCCCCCTATCACCTAAGCCTCCTGCCCCCTGTTATTCCAGCCTCAGGCCCCTGGCACTCCAGCCTCCTGTTATTTCAGCCTCCTGTAGCCTGTCACTCCAGCCTCCTACACCTGTCACCAGGCTCCTGCCATTCCAGCCTCCTGTCACTCTAGTCTCCTGCCACATCACTCCAGCCTCCTGCCCCATGTCACTCCAGCATCCTGTCTTTACAGCCTCCTGCCCCTTCACCTCAGCCTTCTGTCTTTACAGCCTCCTGCCCCCATCACTCCAGCCATTTGCCCCATCACTCCAGACTTCTGCCCCCTGTCACTCCAGCCTCCTGCCCCCTGTCACTCCAACTTCCTGCTCCCTGTCACTCCAGCCTATTGTCTTTCCAGTCTCCTTCCACCTGTAACTCCAGCCACCTGTCTTTCCAGTCTCCTGCCCCATCACTCCAGCCTACTGCCCCCTGTCACTCCAGCCTCCTGCCCCCTACCACTCCAGCATCCTGTCTTTACAACCTCCTACCCCTTCACTTCAGCCTCCTGTCTTTACTGCCTTCTGTCACTTCAGCCTCCTGTCTTTTCAGCCCCCAGCCTCCTGCACTATCATTCCAGCCTTCTGCCCCATGTCACTCCAGTCTCCTGTCACTTCAACCTCCTGCACCTTGTCACTCCAGCCTATTGCCTTTACAGCCTTCTTCCACCTGTCACTTCAGCCTCCTGTCACTCCAGCCCCTTGCGCCTTCTTTCCAATGTCTTGTAAATCCAATGTCTTTCCCTCCTCTGTTTCCAATTCCTGACACTACAGCATCAGCCTGCTGTCACTCCAACTTCCTGTGTCACTTTAAAAGCCAACCTCCTCTCTGCCCCCCCCCCCAACTTACCTTCTTCTTGCACAGCCTGCATGCTCTTCTTCCTCAGCAGTGCACTTAAAGGCTGCTACGCCCTGGGCAATATCCCTGCCTGCCCGCTCTTTAAATTGCCCCTGCTTGAAGTAGACGGTGTTGCTGCTAAGGACTAAAAAAAGAAACCTTAGCAACACACTGAATAAAAAAAGGTTTAACAAATACAAAACCTCTATTTTTAAATACCTGCTGACAGGCCAATGTTGTCCTCTGTGGATGGGTCTTGTGGTAGGAGGAGGACATCTGTGGGTGCTTGTTCCAAAAGGCGACTAATGGATTGAGGATGGGTGGATGTGAGGAAAGTGGGACTAGGTGGCCTAGGGAAACTTCATGGGTTGATGGGGCAAACTGGGTAAAGCATGTGTACTTAATAAAAGTAAATAAGGTCTCAATAAAGTTTGTAGCATATTGACTGACATACAGTATATCAATCTCCACTAGACAAACATAGGTGAGGGATAGAAAAATGACAAAAAGACAACTATTGAAGTGACCATACATATTTATGTATACTAATTGCCGGACATAAGCAGAGCATAATTGCTTCTTCCATGGCAGTGGGCAATTTGCCTGCGCAGCCTGGAGAGCAGGGCTGGCTGTCTCTGACAAAGGTTATTCGAGTTGGAGAATGCTTCCTCTGGATCTGACCACCCACTGGATGCATCTACCCCATGCCTTGTAGACAGTCACCTTCACCTGGTTAGTTATGAAGAGCAGTGCTAACCCAGATGGGCATCCATTGTCTGGTTCAGGATTAAAAGCTCTTTCTGGGTAAAGCTAGCTGCCCTGATATTGGGAGAAGAGTGAAGGCTCTTAGTAAGACCGCCTCTGAATGGTCTAGGGACTTGGGCATATAATTGGGGCATACATGCCTACTTTTGAAAAAGCATTTCAGGGAGATTTTGAAAGCAACATCTGAGAGGTGTGCCATAAAATTTACTTACATGCAAATGGAAACGAGCCCCAAAGCAGTTAGTAAGATCTACTTGTTGATTTAAACACACTGATACTGTTTAGGGCTTGCTCATATATTGTGTTTTACAAGGGGTTCCATATAAGTGGCCAAGACAAATCTTATATGAAAATGCATGTAGCCATAGGGATCATTGTGCCTTATATGATATAAGTTATATCCAAGGCAGGGAAATGGCACTGATTATACTATTTGAATGTATATATCTCTAATTTATTCTTTCCCCCCAAGTTTATAACAGCTATATAATTGGGGTAACATCTTGCCTACACTGTGACACTCTCTGCATTACATGCCGGGCACTGCGACACTCTGCATTATATGGGGGTCATTGTGACACTCCCTGCATTACATGGAAGGCACTGCAACATTACATTATTTGGTGGGCACTGCAACACTGCATTATATGGCGGCCACTGTGACACTCTGTATTATATTGCATGACTCTGCATTACATGGTTAGCACTGCGACACTCTGCATTACATGGTGGGCACTGCGACCCTCTGCACTACATGCCGGGAACTGTAATGCTCTCTACATCATATGGGCAGCACTGCGACACTGCATATGTGGGGTCACTGCGACATACTCTGCATTACATGGAAGACACCCAAACACTCTGCATTATCCAGCAGGCACTGCAACACTGTGCATTATATGCTGGGCACTGCAATGTTTTCTAAATTATATGGTGGACACTGCAACGCTCTCTGCATATGGTGGGCAGTGATGGTCTCTGTATTACATAGCAGGCACTGCAATGCTCTGTGCATTACATGGCAGTCACTGATGCTCTCTGCATTATTTAGGGTATACAATCGGGAAACCGGCTGCCTTAATACCGATAGCCGGCCTTCCGACTGTCATATCCCGGCGAGGGTGAATGCCGGGCGTCTACATGTAGATGCCTGACATTTCCCCGACACTGGGAGACCGGCGCCTGGCATCCCGATCGAAAGGGATGCCGGGCGCCGCGAGTGGACAGACGCGCGGGGGGGGGGGGGTGTTAGGTTTAGGGCACCTGGGGGGGGACTTAGGGTTAGGCACCCCCCGGGAGGGCTAGGGTTAGGCTAGGGGGAGGGAGGGTTAGGGTTAGGCTAGGGGGAGGGAGGGTTAGGCACCCCAGGGGGGACTTAGGGTTAGGCACCCCCCCGGGGGATTTAGGTTTAGGCAGCGGGGAAGGGGGGGTTATGGTTAGGCACTTAGAGGGGGGATTAGGGTTAGGCACTTGGGGGGGAGGTTAGGGTTAGGCACCCCTAAGGAGGGTTAGGGGATAAGGTTAGTTTCTACTTACCTCAGGGACGATTGGGATTTCCAGCGCTGTCGGGCTTCCGCTGCCGGGAACTCTGCTTGCGGCCGGTGGTATTTCATACTGATTCCTTATTTAGTAGTCACTGCGACGTCCTCTGCATTATATGATGGTTGCTGTGATATTCTCTGCTTAATATGGTGGTCACTAAACTGCTCTACGTATTGTCTGGTGGTCACAAAATGCAATCAGTGGTGTATGGCAGTCACTTGCTATCAGTATTGAATGGTACCCATTAAAAATGCTCAGAGTATTGCCTGAAGTGCTCTCTGTATGGTCTAGCATCACTAAAATTATATTCTCTGGCAGTCACAAAGATTGCAGAAGTAATGAGCGTTTTTTATAGTATTGCACATACATCATTTTCTGAGATCTCACTCTGTGCATGCGTCAGATTAGCAGTCCAAAATCACATGGATCTGCATTAATCTGTGAACGCGAGCAGTAACAGATTAGCAGGAAATGGGCTGTATTTGGATGGGGAGTACTAATACAACTTATTTTCATAGGGATGTCAAGGGCGTGTCATTTATTTTACGAAGTTGAAGAGTCGGCATGAGGGGGGGGGTGCCAACATCTATCTTGCCTCCGGGCGACTGGGATGAAGTAAAGCCACTGACATTGATGTGTAGTAAATGATTGTTCTTTTTGATGTACTAAGTCCATCAATTGGTTTTCCTAAATAGATAATTGATGAAAGCTATTTTTTCATCGGTGGAAGATTCAGAATAGACATAGTATAGTATGTAGATGGCAATTGATTTGTTTCATGGTACCATCATTGTATTCTATTGCACTGCTTAACACTAATGCATCAGCTTGCACACGTACGTTATTGTGCTTCCTGGGTGTGTCATGTGTGGGGCCTTTGCAATCTTGTTTGCAGATCAGGAGGGTGCACAGATTGAAATTTGCATTCGTATTAGAGATTGCGTACGTCATTGCAGAGTGTGTGATCACTTATGTGTACTTCTTTGACTCCGGCTCTTTGTGTGTTGTTTTTTGGCTTTGGCTTTTTGGGTGGTAAGAGTTTGAAAACCCAATGTTATAACTTGTCAGCATCAACAGATGCCAAGATTTGTCCTTTCACACTGCCTCTGTTTTAAAATGTATTCCTCCTTTTTTGCTTTGTACATAAAAACAGCTAAAAAACAGAAATTGTCTTCCAAACGCTCTCATTTACAAACAAATATACCAATATACCATTATAAATAAATATAAATAACCCCACCCCTGACAATAAAATTATTTTACTAGTTGCCAAACTTCCCATACTGGTTTAGTGGCAGCGTGTTTGCTCCACATAGTATAATGTTGCTGGGTTTAGCCAGATAGACAGGCATGCTGGAGCTTCTTACAAATCCTCCTCTCTGAGTTTATAGCCCTGTTGAACTCTGTCACCAGTATAAAGCCCCAGGTTACAGCAATCTAATAAATCAGAGACAAGGATGTGGAAGAAGTTTTGTTATTGTATTAGAATAATGTTTGACCTGTTACTTAGCTGGTTCTGCTTGATCTCAGCCACATAGTTGCTGAGTCATGTTACCAGCAGGGATACTTTGAAGGAAACTTCACTATTCTCTTCTAACACATAGATATATAATTGGTTTTACAGAAAGAGAACAAGCTCTCAAGGTCAGAAGCACTTAGAAACCAATGGTTGTAGTTTCTTCTATTCCAGTAACTAATACCTCATTTCCACCAAAAACTCGGGTCCGACCTGGCTTTTCAGACATGGTTCCAACCCAGGTCAGACACTGTTTACACAGCACCATGGATCTGGGTTATTCTCAGGTCAGCCCTGTTCACACTGAACCCGGGTCTGCGCCGCTAAACATGTGAGGTCATAAAAAGTGGGAGGTGACTGCTCCACAGCCACCAATCAGCTAATTTTAGGCATGACCCAGGTCGGATAACCCGGGTTGCGCCGTTTACACTGCACCATTACCCAGGTCCACCCTGGGTCCGACCCAGTAGCTACCTGGATTGGATTGCCAGGTCACTTGACCCAGATTATTTTTCAGGGACCCTTTTACACTGAGCTGCGACCCGGGTAGACCCAGCAATAACTCAGGTTTTTGCTCTGGTGTAAAAGGGGTATTGAGGTAAATTCATCATCCCTTAATTTCTACAAAAGTGGGTGAAAATTAACAAGTTTCCCTTACGTTTTTAAAAATTAAGGGTCAGGGCTATTCATTAAGCATGTAATGCAGGAGATATCACACATATCTCCTGGTTACAATTCTGCACCAATAACTTCCACAGTCCCTATACTTTAGTATGGGGACGTAGAAATTATGCAATTCATCAAGTTCCGAAAAAGCATTTTCTTTCGGAACTTGTGAGTGATACTCTATGCCACTCTGAGATGGAGTACAGCATCCAATACCATGCACAAGCTGCCATTTACATGGCAGCTTGTGCAGCAGAGGGATCTACTGAACAGCTGCAGCTGCTGGAGAGCTGGATTAGAAACCGGGGGGGGGGGCTGGATCAGACACTGGCGGCCACGGGGAAGGGGGGGGGAGGGGGTTCGTCTTAGCCGGATCGGACACCGGCGGCCACTGGGGAAGGGGAGTCTGGCCAGATTGGGCACTGCCGAGGGGGAGCCGGATTGGACACTGCCGCCTGTGGGGGGGAGGGGGGTCCGGACAGATTGGACACTGCCGAGGGGTGGGATCTGGATTGGACACCGGCGCCCGGGAGCCGTAGTGTGGCGCAGCTGTGGTGACAGTGAAGTCCGCAGGAGTCTCAGCTCCCAGTCCCGGCTGCTTCCAGCAGTAGCGGGGGATGGGGACAGGGGGGTAGGGACCTCGGATGGACACTGGTAGCCATGAGACATGGGGTGTCTTGGGTGAAAGAGAGGGGGAATAGAGAGGGGGAGCCAGCGCAGTGTGAAGAAATTCTTATAACAGGGGAAAAGTATAATTTTTCTGAAAAGTTGACTCCACAAAAAAAGAGCAGCTTTGCAGAAGTGATACTTTTGTTAGGGATGTATGATAAATGCCTCCAAAAGATTTTTTAAACTTGCAGCGAGTTTAAAACATAATTATCACGAGTGATATTTATGTAATGATATATAGGCCCTTAAGACATTTAACTTTAACCAGGACCGGCAACAGAAATCTTGGGAACCAGTACACTCATGTTTTTGGGCCCCCTATCCCTTGTGTCTGTCACACACACCTCTTCCCCAGCCCGTGTGTCTGTCACACACACCTCTTCCCCAGTCCCTGTATCTGTCACACACACCTCTTCCCCAGCCCGTGTGTCTGTCACACACACCTCTTCCCCAGTCCCTGTGTCTGTCACACACACCTCTTCCCCAGCCCCTGTGTCTGTCACACACACCTCTTCCCCAGCCCCTGTGTCTGTCACACCCCCAACTTCACCAGCCCCTGTGTCTGCCACCCCCTTCAAGTGCAGCTCCCCACCATTCACCATGTGACTCTCTAGCACTCCCTGACCCGGCCAACACTTACCTGCTGCGCTGCCTGTGTTCCTCAGTCTTTCCTGGCAAGCAGCTCAGACCTGGTGGCTCCTCTCTGATTAAGCGGCGCAATGTCATAACGTTACGTACCCTGCACCAGCCCGGCCTCCCTGTCACTGCTGGGTGGATCTAGTCACAATCGTCGTGCCGGGTGCCCTGCTTACTCAGCGGGTGGCAGAGGCAAAGGGGACACGTGAACTGAGCTCCCAAAATTCATGAGGGTTCGGGGATTTTGGGGCCCGGTAGAAGTGTCCCCTTTGCACCTCCCTTTCGCTGGGCCTGGCTTTAACTGCTCTGTGTACCGTATGTACTGGTGCTTATTCATTTTCATCTGTCAGTAACACATGACACAATTTCACAAGAGATGGGGCTATAATAAAAGGAACACACTCAGAAAAGAAAACATATATGTACATGGATAAACATATTCACACGTGTACACATATACACCTGTCCATAAATATAGGACTGCGCCAAGGTGGTGAATATATGCATCAAAACATTTTTGGGCGTGGATGTAAAGGTATTGGTTGACTGATAACAACTTAATATAACAAGGCTTCTCTGAATAAAATGGAAAGAATGATGATTCTTATATTATTTTTGGTGAGTCCAAGTCCTTCTGCTCAGTTACCGATCTGTGCCACCGATCTGCCTAATTTCAAGGACACCCGTTACTCGTGCAGAGCACAGTGTACCTGGATCAGTGTACCCGATAATCAAGTTGACACCCATTCTGTAGCGGCTACTACCTACATTGCAGCCCGGGGTTTTCCACATTGTCAGAGGACACACAGCCCACGGGAGCACGGAGTATATGGTATAAGGCCAGCTCGGGTCACCCAGTGCGGAGTATACACAGGCTGTCTCAGCCCACCATACAACAGACTCTGCCGATTTACAAGTATACTTACAGGTAAGAGAACAATACTGTTTGGATACCTCAGTTGATGAGGAAACTTTGTGATACCTTTATATCTTTTTTTATGAGAGACACTCAACACGTTTAAGGATCAAAGGTTTCTTGGACTAATAAGGATTATCATTCCACATATACACATTGAACCTCAAGTGGTGCCAGCAATAATTTTTATCTCATTGCATATATTTAACAATTGTATTTTTTTTGTGTATTATGTTGATATTAAATATATTATTCTTTTATTGAGAGAAGCCTTGTTATATTAAGTTGTCATCAGTCAACCAATACCTTTACATCCACGCAAACATTTTTTTGCTGCATATATTCACCACTTTGGTGCAGTCCTATATATATATATGGACAGGTGAATATGTGTACATATTTATCCATGTACATATATGTTTTCTTTTGTGAATGTGCTCCTGTTTGGGTCAGCTGGTAACTGACCATTTGGACTTTCAGCAGCCTAGGTAGGTGAACCTAGTCCAAGGATAGTAGTCGTTAGACACTAACGACTACATCTATAAATTTTTTCTAATAAAAGGAAAACAGAGGAAGATAACTGTTATCTCTGTTCTGATATATTCATGCCTGCCTAACTGAGCTTCTGTACCTCGCCAGTTCAGTGATTGCAGAGATTGGACAGTTAGAAAATAGGGATTATTTTCAAAACTGATGCTTTGCTTTAAATTTTTGTTTTATGGAAGTGATTATTACATGCCAACCAACTTAGCAGTGAGATTACACAATATTGCCCCTTTGCCGTCTCCTCTGACTGAAGAGCTGCCACACATGCACTGCAGCTCCTAATGTGGCCTCAGCAGGCAATCTTTAAAAGAACGTGGCCCATCAGATAGAAAGAGGACTAGCGTTCCAGTTGTAGGAACTAGGAAGCAGTATGAGCAAAATCTTGGAGCTGGGATTGAAAGAAAGCAATCACTTGGGAGGAGAGGCAACATTCTTTTATGGAGCAAATTGGGTAGTCAGGAATATGAAGTGAAATGAGGTAAGAGATTTAAATAGGAGAGGATTCATTTGAGGGCTTTGTAAGTGAGTGAGGTTGGATTCTGAGGGGGAGACAGTCTAGGGCTTGTAGGAGAGGCCAACACAGTACGCCTGGAGAGAAAGTTGAAATGGACAGCAGAGATTGTATAGAGGTGGGCGATAGGAAGGCCATATAAGAGGAGGTTACAGTAGTCAGTCTAGAGATGACCAGGGTCTGATCCTAGAGATATTTCTGAAATGGAAATGGCAGGACTGTGAAAGGTGCTGAATGTGTGGTTTAAAGGAGAGGGAGGAGTCAAGGATAACTCCTAGACAGTGCACTTGGGGGCAAATGAGATGGTGGCAATTGCTGACTATAGTTCTGTGGAGTGGAGAGGACAAATTCCAGACTGAAATGAGTCAAGCAGGGAGTGGGAGTAAAAAAGGTAGTAATTTGGTTGTAGACAATCCATTCAAGGAGTTTGGAGATAAAGGGGAGGAGAAATCTGGGGCTGTAATCAGAGAAAGTGTCTGGATCGACTTTGTTTTTTTTTTTCAAAACGGGGGAGACAAGTTCATGGTTGAAAGAAGAGGGGACAGTGCCTGATGAGAGTAAAATATTGAAAAGATGGGAACAGGCAACAGGAGAGAGGGAGCGGAGGAGACAGGAGTGAACAGGGTCAAGCAGGGAAGAGGAAGTTGGCGAGGAACAGATAAGGACATTGACTTCATTTCTAGATAGTGGTGAGAATACTTTCAAAACTCCTCGATAGATGGTGAAGATGGGTAGAGGCAGGTTGGGAAAGGAGATTAAGGGATGATGAGGGTCTGGTGGGATGTGATGTCCTGATGGATGAATTGAATTTTGGATGTGAAGTGGATGGTGAATCAATGTGAGTAAAGGGAGCAAATTTGTACCTTGACAAAACCATGTCAAAATGTGCACAAAGATTTAAAGTTGGGAGGATATGTACTAGCTCAACTTTAGATTTCAGCTATAAAAATAAAGCTGTCCATTATTTATGGGCTGCATCACAAAGCAGCCGCTAGTTACATTGCATGCAGGCATAAAAATAAATAAAAATAAATGTATTTGCACACCTTGCAGTGCAACATGGTTTGTTCAGGTGCAAAGTTGCTCTTCTTTCTGCTTTTGCTCCCAACTCTACATTAGCCCCTATATCTCTAAGATCCTTCAATATAGCTATCAAAATAATAACATTTGTAACTAAGGGTCATATTCAATTAGGCTGTGAAAAGCCGTTATCGGCGATAATTTATCGCCGATGATGTCATTTTCGCCATTTTCACTTTTCCCCATATTCAATTTCAAAGACTTTTCGCAGGTGCGAAAAGTCTTTGTAAAAAAACGGGGATAACTTTTTACCATAGAATAGGTGGCGATAAAAAGTGCAGAATTGGGGTTTTGGGGTGCAGACTTAAAAAAAAGTACCCTGCACCCCTTGGAATGTCCCCTAAAAGTAATATGTCTCACAAATTTTTAAAAAAGTACCATAGGACACCAGAAAAAGAGTGGTTTCGTTTTGGGGGCAAAAAAAAAAAAGTTTGGGACAAACTTAAAAACTAGTGAAATAGACTTGGGGGGGTCCCCAAGTATGCGTCAGGTGTTTTTTGCTTGCGGCTGGTTGCAGCAGGTGAATTTTTTAAGAATTTTTAAACTTCACTTTAGAGACTTAAAATACGCTTGCACCTATTTTCATGTACCCCAAATATGATGGGACTAGTTATTTTTTTTAAATGTAATTCTTCACCACTATCTCAAAAGCGCGAAAAAAACCTGTTGACACCATTTAAAACCCGCAAATACCTTCAGCACAGTAATTCGGGGATACCCATAGTAAATACCCATGTCAGACCATCTTTTGGGGGTTGACAGGTTGATTTCCCCAAAAGTGACAGGACTTTTTGCTACTTACCTTTCCGCCGGGTCCCGTTTTCGCCGATTCCAAATTGAATGTGGGGATACTTGGGCATGCGCCCGATACTTTATCCCCATCAAAAGCTCGGATGATGGCGAAAAGTCCAGCAACTGATTTTTTGCCTGTAATTAAATTCGGCCCTAAGGATAGTAAAAGAACAAGCAACAAACAGCCAGTAATATTATAATATGCAACAATAGACAAATAAAACACAAAAAACTATATAATACAGCTTACAATATATATATATATATATATATATATATATATATAAGTATATATATATAATACTCTGTATCGAGCTTTCAAAGAGCATTTACTCACTGACATCAGTTTTGTGCATTATACTAGCAGTTTTATCGTGAGTAGAATGCATTAAAACTAGTCTGATAATGGAAACCACAAATTGGGGGGCATGGGATTGAAATAATGGCAGCGGATGCCCGACAGGATCAAGATCCCGACAGAGGCAGGTAAGTACTCTAACCTCCCCTGTCCCCCCCCTAACCCTAACCCTCCCTTATGGTGCCTAACCCTAATCTCCCTCCCAGTGCCTAACACTAACCTACCCCCGGGGGTGCCTAACCCTAATCACCCTCCCCCAAACCTAACCCTAACCCCACTAGATTCCCTAATCCTAACCCTCCCCCCCGTGGCTCATGCTAGGGGCGCCCCGGATTTACCCTCGTTCGGGATGTCGTCCTCGGCGTTCTGGCATTGGGATTATGATAGGCGTCAGTATTTCGACGCCTATCATAAATCCCTAGCTGGCATTTTGCTACATCCCCATTGGGGCTATTTCTATATTGGACAGATCTCCGTCCATGGATGAGACTTTGCATACAGCGCATGCACAGATTTGAATGTATGCATTTATGCGTTCTCCGTCCTAATCTGAGTTGTACATAGATCTGCACACAGAACTATCCAGACTTCTGGGAGTGTCATGATCGTATATCTAAAGCTCTGTTTGATTCTTAGTCCTGCAAATACGGAACTGCAGCCTGTTTCTGATTGATCTCTTGATGATGGCTGCAGCACCTGGCATAAAATCATTGGGCAGCATGGGTTTCCGCTTGCAGATGCACAAACAGATTCTCGCTTTAGCATAAGGTAGTAAATCTGTCTTTCATGGCTGCCTGCAACTACAGCCACTTTGTGTGTGACTCAGAAACAGCCCTGTTGCCTTTTTCAAAATGCTGCCTACTCCATTTACTTGTGTTTATTAGACAATAATGCTTTAGTAAAGCCCAGGCAATCTTCAATGAAACCCACAAATGTGAGTAAAACCACAATAGCACAGATTCTCTAACTCGGTCCTCAGGACCCCAAACTGTGCCTGTTTTCCAGGTCTCCTCACAGAATCACAAGTGAAATAATTAGCTCCACCTGTGAATCTTTTAAAATGTGTCAGTGAGTAATGAATACACCTGTGCACCTGATAGGTAACCTGGAAAATGTGAACTGTGTGGGGTCCTGAGGACCGAGTTTGAGAACTTCTGGCATAAGGAGACCAATATGTACATGCATGTCCAGGGCAGTGCTAAGTTCTTCTTCTGTTCCCCCAGGCTCCTGAACATTCTCCAATGCTCTGGAATGGTGCCCATATCTGAAAATAAAAACATTCAGCTCAGTCAGGATGGCCCTACTGCCACATTAAATGGCTTACTGTGGAAGTTCCTAAACACGGACCTCAAGGTTCCCCAACAGTCTAGGTTTTGGAGATATCCATGGTTGAGCATAGGTGACTAAAGCTGGCCACACACTAGACCAACTTACATCCAACCAGCCAACTAGTTGATTGGTTGGAATGAAAACCTGGTAAGGTATGAGAGCAAATGACAATCAGCAATTTGCTCCCAAATGCTGGAAAATGGACAAAAACTGTTGTTTGAACAAATTGTTTAGATCAAACATTTAACAAACTTGTCTGACGACCATTTTCATCTGTTTTCTGGCATTTAGGAGCAAATTGCTGATCATCATGTACTCCCATACCTTACCAGATTTTCATTCCAACCAATCAACTAGTTGGCTGGTTGGACAGATAATCTTTTGATGTGTGGCCAGCTTTAATTAATACATCAGTCAATTTGATTTAACCACCTGTGCTCATCCATGGATATCTCTAAAACCTGAACTGTTGGGGAGACTTGAGGACCGTGTTTGGGAACTTCTGGCTTACTGTGATTGCTGGTCCTGAAAATGCTGGAATTATAACACACATGGATTGGCCACACTCATTTTAAAATCAAGCATGTAGAAACCTCCTCTAGAAATCCTGCGTTGGCCACTGTCAATAACACATTAGTCAAAAGTAGAAATGAGCGGGTTTGGATCTAAGAGATCCGAACCCACTCGAATTTCGGGGATCCGGGGCGATCCGAACGCAGCTCGGATATCCCTGCCTGCCCCGGATCCCTGACGAGTCGCGAGGTTATGTTTTGAGCGGGCTTAACGCTGATTGGCTGAGAGAGCCGTCTGTCACGGCTCTCAGCCAATCAGCGTTAAGCACATTGAAAACAGCACAAAGGAGGAAAAGAAGATGGCGCCCGCCATCTCCCACCGCCTGACACCGCCGGCTCCCCCCGCTGCCGACACCACCGGCACCCCCACTGGCAGCATCACCCACTACCGACACCACCTGCTGCTGACACTCCTGCACTGCTGCCCAACGTACTGAGGACACCGTCAGCGACCCCCACACTGCCGACACTCCCACACTGAGGACACCACCAGCACCCCTGCACTGCCGACACAGTCAGCAAACCTGCACTGAGGACACCGCTGGCATCCCCACTCTGCCAACACCGCCAGCACCCTGCATTGAGAACAACCCCTGCACTGCCGACACAGTCAGCAAACCTGCAATGAGGACACCGCTGGCACCATCGCACTGCCGACACAGCAAGCAAACCTGCATGAAAGACACCGCTGGCACCCACGCACTGCCGACACAGTCAGCAAACCTGCACTAAAGACACTGCTGGCACCCCCGCACTGCTGATACAGCCTGCAAACCTGCACTAAGACACCGCTGCACCCCCGCACTGCCGACACAGCCAGCAAACCTGTACTAAAGACACCGCTGGCACCCCCACACTGCCGACATCACCGGTACCCTTCACTGAGGACACTGCCAGCACTGCAGCACTGCCATTCCATGTACTGAGGACCCCGTCAGCAACCCCACTCTGCCGACACTGCTGTCACAGTAAGTGAACTATTGGTGCATCCAACCCACACTGCATAACACACTGTAATCGTGTTGGAAATTAGAAACTGAACTGCCACATGTTAGTGCCACCCACTGTGTCACTTAGCTTAGTCAGCCAGCTAGCTGGATGCAACCTTTTGGCCTTAACTAGATGAAGCAAACAGTATTGTGAGGTGGTCAAAATTGATTGGAAATTACTGGAAATAAATGTTTTTGAGGTTAATTATACTGTAGGAACAATAACTGGCCCATAATATGTGATTTTAGCTGTTTTTATGATTTTTTAAGAAAAATCCAGATCCAAAACCAAAATACGAAAACAAAACACGGAGGTGAGGTTTTGGCAAAACCAATCCAGATCCAAAACCAGGGTAGATCTAGATCCAGATCCAAAACCAAATCCAAAACACGGGGGTCAGCGCACATCTCTAGTTAAAAGGCATATTATTAGGATACAATAATAATTTGCTATTTGCTATGTGTATGATATTTTACATTTCTAAATATAATTTATCTCAGAATGCGAAAAACCCTTTTAGCTTAGTGAATTATGTAGATTTAAAGTGTTTTCTCATAATTGATCACCTACAGTATTGGTTCCAGCTTGCCTAAATAGTGCATTAGAAATAGGCTTATCATACTATCCCTTTAAACCAGGACACTCATGAATTACACAGGTTCTGTGGCTGATTGAAAACAGGTAACATGCAGATTTGAAGTCAGCCAGCCACAGAACCTGTGCAATTCATGAGTGTCCCGGTTTAAAGGTATAGTATGGTAAGTCTAAATGGAAAACTATCATTTACATATTGAAGTGTATCAAACTTGATCAGTGAAGATTCCCCCTTACATGGTCCATATATTAAGGGGCCTATGTATTAAAGCTTGATGAGAGAGAAGATTGTGAGATATAAATCACCAACCAATCAGCTTCTAACTTACATTTTATAGGCTGTGTTTGAAAAATGACAGTTAGGAGCTGATTGATTAATACTTTTTCTCTCACAATTTTATCTCTCAGCAAGCTTTGATATATAGGCCCCCAAGGGGGGTATTTATCAAAGACTGGAGAGAGAGAAAATTGTGAGAGATAAAGCACTAACCAATTAGCTTCTAACTTACATTTTACAAGCTGTCTTTGAAAAAATGAGTTAGGAGCTGATTGGTTACTACTTTTTCTCTCACAAGTTTTAGTACATATAGGTCCCTATCTCGATCGCGAAAGAGAGACTTACCGTAATTGCCCGCTGTCCCCATACACTGGGGACAGAATTTATCAAGCTCCGAAAAAACAATATTTTAGGAGCTTGCTTGCGGGAGCATTTGCCATCTTCAGATGGCGAGTGCTTCCGCTATCCGCTCCTTTGGAGTCCTGGGTCGCGAAAAGGGATCCTTTCGGATCCCTCCGACCCTGTCCTGCTTCTTCCACCGGATGTCGGGGCTCTTCTGCGCATGCGTGACGGCCGGGGAGACAGCAAATTTTTGGATCAACTGTTTCCGCGCCGGAGCAATGATGAATTGCTCCGACGCTCACGTTGAGAATGCACATTAATTATCGGGGTCCGTTTGGACGCGGATAATTAACATTAACATAGACCCCAGAGAGAGAGCTTTCAGAAGGTGCTGACTGGGAAATGTTTGTCCTGAGTAATATCTGTTGTTGTTAATTCATAAAACACATTCCGTTTACTTAGAAATTATTCTTAACTCTTTCTTCATATACACATATGCATTTGCTGTACTATACCATAAATGAGAAATGTCCCAGATTTTTGTGCACTATTCTCATCTTTTGGGTAGCTATAAAATACTGTACAATTCAGATGAGAAAATAGTTTTAGCATCACTTAAATGGGCATGGGCTGGGCTGATCTGATGCATTGTTTCATTTGTCCTGGTTTTGCAATCTGTAATATTGGAATAGATTTCCTATGCCACTCTCTGGTTTTAAGGTATATTTCTTTGTTTTAACTTTTAAATATTATTTAACCCAAACTTTGCACTCCTCAAATACTGTTATATTATTATCTCTATCTTGCCATCCGATCTTTAATATCTATGACTTTGGCACAAATAACAAGCTCGGATGAAACAAAGATATTCGCTTTCCTGGTTATTTAGGGTAACAGACTCAGGAATGTTATGTTTCTAACAAAGGATTTGCTGATGTATCTGGATCATCCATCTGTGTTAAATATTCTCCAAGAACACCAATGGCTGCAGGCAAGGTGTCCTACAATTCACTTCTACATATATTTCCAAAATATAAATATACAGGGACAGTTGTTAAGGGGAATGTCATTTTCCAGAGAAATAAATGAAAGTAACCACTAATGTATAGTATGTGGTGTGCATGTGTGTGGGGGTGATGAGGAGGTAGTTTTTTTAACTTCTTAAAGGAGGTTCTCAAATTACTTTGTAATACACCCACTATAATAACACCAGTGTAACAATGTTTTGTGCCACTTCGGTGGCATTCTTGTCCAAGGAACTCCAAGATATAGTGGCTATGGACTTTGCTGTGTCAGTACTGGGAGAACAGATAGCTTTTACCATGAAAACTTGACTAGGCAGATTATTCAAATCTGATGGGACAGAAGGTTTCTTGATGTGGACCACACATCAAGAGATGTTCTAAGCCCTGGAGAGTGATTAACTGGAGAATTATAAAGTACCAGCCAATCAGCTTCTAACTTTCACTTTACAGGCTGTTTTTGAAAAATGACAGTTAGGAGCTGATTGACTGGTACTTTATCTCCATACACTTTATCACTCTCCAAGGCTTAGTACATCTGGCCTATCTTATTGGAAACCTGCAGTATCTAGAAATCTGCAGTCACAGTAGATCAATGTCTATGACACCAAGCATAACATGATGGGTGTGGTTCATTAGATTGGCTGTGTCTTTTAGGGGCCTAGTCATCATTACATAATTATCACTAGTGATAATTATGTTCTAAACTCACTGCGAGTTTAAAAAATCTGTAGTATCTCTTCCTAAAAGCTGCTCTTTTTGCGGAGTCAACGTTTCGGAATTGTAAAACTTTTGTCCCTACAGTTGAGGTATTTATAAGGATTCCCTCACTGTGGGAGCCCCCCTCTCTCTAACATTGCCATGGTTTGTAACCACAGACACCCTCCGCCTCCCCCCACTCACAATTTCAGCCCCCCCGCCGCCAGTGTCTGTCCCCCAGTAACCCCACCACTGCTTGTAACCAACTACACCCCCCAATCTCTGTCACAGCCCCCCCGCCGCCAACCCCATCGCAACCTGTAACAACCTCTTCCTTCTGCCGCTGCTGGTGTCTGTTACAGGCTCCCCACCGCTGCCTGTAACCACCTTTCCCTACTGCTGCTGCTCTGTCTCTGTCACAGCCCCCCATCATTGTCTGTAACCACCTCTTCTCCCCCCCACCGCCTATACGAGCCCCCCTCCGCCAACCCTGCCACCGCCTATACCAGCCGCCCCTCCACCAATCCCCGTTGCTGGCAGTAGCGCAAGATCCCCACAGAATGCCTGCATGAGAAGCTGCAGCCGAGCACAGAAGGATCTGCTTGGGGAGCCTGGAGAGATGCCACGGACAGCCCAGAGATACCGGTAAGCTGTCTCAGCTGGAGGAATCTGAACAGATCCCTCTGCTGCACATGCTGCCGTCTAAACGGCAGCTTGAGAACACATTTGGGTGCTGTATGCCATCACAAGATGGCGTACAGTGGGCCTGATTCAGACCCGCTCGCAAGAGGGTCGATGGCCGGGCAGTGTGTACGTGCGGCGTGCGCACTGCGAGAAACCACTTGCTCCGGGGCTCGCAACAAAATGGGACGGCTGTCGATGTAGGCGGGGAGGGGGGTGGGCGACCAAACACAGGCGTTCCTGAAGGAACGCCTGCCATTTGTGGGCGGCCCTACTGACATCACTCGTGATGTCAGTAGCGAGCTTCCTGCTCTATTAGATGCAGGAAGCTCACTGGAGCTTGCGGGAATGAGACCCTACCACAAGGGTCTCGTCGCAAGCCCGATGGTCGCAATAATCGCGACCATCACCTGGCCGCCCGCTAAAGCTGTGGGTGGCCACCTACAGCTTAGCGGGCGGCCAGGAGGCCGGGTTTAAAAAAAAGCGGACACCCTGATTCAGAGCGAGCGCGAGCGCCTCTGAATCAGGCACTGTATCACTCACAAGTTCCGAAAAAAAATCTTTTTCGTAACTTGATGAATTACATAAGTTCTACGTCCCCATAACGGGGGAGAATTGTAATCAGGAGATATCAGTGTTATCTCCTGCGTTACACTGTTAATGAATGGCCCTGAGCCTTAATTTTTACAAAAGTTGGGGACAATTTTCATTTTCACCCACTTTTGTAGAAATAAAGGGCTGATGAATAGACCCCTTAGTGCTTTATTTGATGAAGAGGCATAGTAATGGGTACACCTCACCAGTACTGCCTACCATAGAAGTCGTCTTCCTGTAGCTCAAGATAAACTTGTGAGGATTTTAGGCTTGTATTGCTTATATCCTATATACACATGATCTTGTAGGCATTCAGGACTTGTTAATGGAAGATTCCAATTCCAGTTTTACACTACACTGTACAGAACCGAATCTAGTCTATTTGTCCTCAAGAACACTTATCCTGGTTATGATCAAACGCCACACCAGGATTACCAGTTAGGAATGGTTCTTTGGAAAACATCCATTTCAACACTGGCACTGTCTGCATCAATCAGACTTATGCTAACATATCTTGTGCCCTCCATTCAGGGGCCTATAAATGCTATATGCAGGAAACCATAAAAGTCCATAAACCTGCAGACACTTACTAGAGATTCCTGTATTTTCAATAACAGTACAAAATGGAAGTGACTATAATATCTTATATATAAAATCCATTGGTCTGCTTGTTTTTGTATATTTGATTGTTTGGCTGTATGTCCGGTTATGCATTCAGACACCCCTGCACCAATTGGGATTAAACCAATGTGAGGTCCAGCTGGATCCTGGCCAGGTTTTAGGGGGGCAGACCTCCCGTTGGTATACACTGGGCAGAAGTTTGACCCGGGGAGCCTGTTCTTAGACTTCCACTGGATGGATTTGGACAAAAACTTCACAGAGTGGTAACATTGGATAACAAAAGATGTGCTAGGGGGGTGAGGTCCTGGTTAGACCTCCCGTTGGTGTATGCTGGGAAGAACTTTGACCTGGGGAGCCTGTTCTGAGCCTTCCACTGGATGGATTTGGATGAAAACTTCACAGAGCGGTAACATTGGATCCCAGAAGACATACTAGGGGGTTGAGGTTCCAGTCGGACATAACGTTGGTGTATGCTAGGTCGAACTTTGATCTGGGGAGCCTGTTCTGGGCCTTCCACCAGATGGATTTGGATGAAAACTTCACAGAGCGGTAACATTGGATCCCAGAAGACATACTAGGGGGTTGAGGTCCCAGTCAGACATAACGTTGGTGTATGCTGGGCCGAACTTTGATCTGGGAAGCCTGTTCTGGGCCTTCCACCAGATGAATTTGGATGAAAACTTCACAGAGGGGTGGCAATTGGCCTGGGATGCCTTATTGAGTGCTTGGGGTCCCAGTCGGACCTCATGGTGGAGTACGCCGCTCTGAACTTTATAACTTAACTTGAAGATTTAAACCAGGGCAACGCCGGTTATTTCCTCTAGTTATCCATAATTTGGTACTTTAGTAATTACTTTCATACATCCAGTAAACAATGCTGTTCCTGCCATAAGGTGATGTAAGAATCTCATCTTAGGGCCTCAGGGCTCCTCACTATGTCCAGCATTTCCTCCTCTCTGTCTGACAGCCACCCATGTCTTACACACTCTAGGAGAGTGCTCAGTGCTTCAGTAATCACCTGCAATTTCCCCTGCTGCCATTTCCTACCACCATTTTGACAGCATGAGTAGAGGACACATGTCTACTCTACTGCCACTGTGCTGCTTTTAAAGCAAATATTATTACTATAACACTGGGCTATTTTTTGCAATCAGCTGACAAAATGAGAAAAAAAACACCCCTGAGACTAAAACTAAACTAAAATTGGCATCTAATATGAAAACCATCTGGTCAGATTATGGTTACGGTTACCACCATTTCATTTTCACATTCCCGGACAGGGGGCATGCCCAGGGGACATGTAGGGTTACAGCCATTTTATATTTACTACGCCATAGGTACAACAATAGAGCTTGTCCCATATGTAGGAATACAGACTTCCCCATGTGTCCAGTAATGCAAAGTTCACCCTATTCCTGGTAATACAGACTTCCTCAAATATCCAGTAAATACTGACTTCCACATATGTACAGTAATAGAGACTTCACAATATGTAAAGTAATGCAATGTCCCATACTTACAGTAATTCAGACTTCCCATATATCCAGCAATACAAACTGTCCCATATGTATATAATACAGGCTGCCCCCTATACCCAGTAATACAGACTGCTCTACATGAACAGTATATGTCCAGCAATACAGACTGACCCATATATACAGTAATACAGACTGACTCAAATGCCCAGTAATACAGACTTCATAATACAGACTTACGTTATGTGAGTGACCCAAATTCCCAGCTATACAGACTATCGCATCTGACCAAAAATACAGACTGCCCTAAATGCTAAGAAATACAGATTGCTCCATATGTCCAGTAATACAGACTGCCTATATATACAGTAATACAGACTGCCCCACATATACAGTAATACAGACTGACCCAAATGCCCAGTAATACAGACTTCGTAATACAGACTTACCGTTATGTGAGTGACCCAAACGCCCAATAATACAGACTATCCCATCTGACCAAAAATACAGACTGCCCTAAATGCTAAGAAATACAGATTGCTCCATATGTACAGTAATACAGACTCCCCATATGTACAGCAATACAGATTGCTCCATATGTCCAGTAATACAGACTGCCTATATATACAGTAATACAGACTGCCTATATATACAGTAATACAGACTTACCATAATGTGAGTGACCCAAATGCCCAATAATACAGACTATCCCATCTGACCAAAAATACAGACTGCCCTAAATGCTAAGTAATACAGATTGCTCTATATGTCCAGTAATACAGACTGCCCCAAATGCCCAGTAATACAGACTTACTGTTACGTGATTGCCGTAATGCCAAGTAATACAGACTGACACATCTGTCTAATACTACAGACTGCCCTAAATGTCCTGTAATAAAGACTGTCCCATATGTCCAGTAATATAGGTTGCTCCATATGTCCAATAATACAGAATTACCCATATGTACATTAATACAGACTGCGCATGCGTACCGATGTTTATCTCCTGGAGACACAGATTTAAATTGGATTGAGATCAATGCAATTTCAATGCACGTTTCTGAGCAGTAAAAGGGGTGGTGGCTACTAGTCCTGGGCACGTCTGTGCTCGTAACTGAGTCTAAAGATGCAGCCGCACTGACATCGTTGACCATGGGCACTCTGACATTCTGTGCATACCATAGGCAGGTGCAATGTCCGATGGTCCGCCGATAATGCGTCTTTGTATGCACATAGGCAGATTTGCGCAGCAGCAGGTAGCCATCTTATCAGTCTAAATCACCCCCATAATATTTTATCACCACAAATCTGCTAGAATAAGAGCCTGACCTGGAATCATTACACTGGGGAACAAAAAAATAATGCCAAGGATTTAAGATCGGTTTGAGAGTACTCGCAGGTCCTCGCATTAGATCTTCGCTATAGCTGAATTTGCTCCAGTTTTCAAATTAATGAAAAATTATAAAATTCAATTATTTTCTCCATTTGAAGTACCTTATTAGTCTAGGCCTGCTTTACTTAACAGAATCGACTTAGTTTTGCTTTTTTAACAACTACCCTCTTTCAACAATAAGAAGAATTTGTTTTATTTGTGATAATGTAGCTGGTAGTCACGTTTGAGACACATAACACATCCAATTCTCCTCACTAATGGTGGGAGGAGACCTGGCAGTGCACTGCTGAGCCTGCTGGGACATCCTCACACCACAGCCACGCCTCCTCCCAGCATACAGAGAGGAGCAACGGAGAGGACCGTGTGACGCAGTTAGCACACCGCCTGTTCCTTTGTTCCGCCCTCTCTCTGTCCCACCACAACCAATTTCCCGCCGTTTGGGCTTGTTTTGTTCAGTATGTCCTCGGCTTTTGTTGGGAGTTAGCACTGAATGTGTGAAACAAAATGTTTTCGCCGTAAAAATTAGTTTTTCTCGGAGACGGTGCACTAACAATCCTGATGTTTTTTGTTAGATTTGTGGCAAATATAGTGTTGCAAAAGAAATAAAAAATATAACTGTATTCATAAAACAAGTGTATCAGGCTTATTTTGGACGTCACATAAGCCAGCAAGACAAGATTTGGGTGCCTCACAAAGTTTGTATAACCTGCGTGGAATCACAAGTATGAAGATTTACCTATAACATCATTCAGTTCTATGTGCGAAGTTGAATGTGATGATGTGGAAATGTTCATTTCATCCAGTGCAAGTGACAACACAGATGAAAGTGAGTTTCAAGAAAGTTCCTCTACTCCAAACACATTTTCTCAAAAGGAACTAAATGATTTAATTCATGACTTGAATTTATCGAAAAAAGAAGCTGAGCTTTTAGCATCCAGACTTTAAGAATAGCACTGTCCTGAGCTGGATGTTACTATACTGTTGGAGTCTGCAGAGGGACTGCCCGCAACAAGAATACAAAAGAAAATCCTACAAAAAATGGTTCTCATAGTTTCCTAACACTTACAGTATGTATGTAATTATCCTGTGTCTTTTTATAACATTTTAGGAATCAAATTTAATCAGAATAAAAAAAATATATCTTTTTTAACTATTTTAATATTGTTTAATTTAATTTTTCAGAAATATTAAAGACCTATACATATCTCAAAAACTAGAGCCAATTGAAAAATAAGCATGGCATATTCATGATCAGGAGCACAAAATGAATCAAAATCAACTCTTAAATCCCTGGCGATCGATGGCATTGCCTAATAGAAGCCTATGGTCAGGGCTGTCTTAACAGCAGTGCAGGCCCCTGGGCAAAGCAATGTACTGGGGCCCCTATTAAATACTTCTCTGACGGGGATGGGATGCTATCGGTGGAGGCTGTGCTGGGAGTAGAGCCAGGGCGGCTCCAGGGGTCTGAGCACCCTGTGCCGGCCCGGTGGATAGCGCTCTGTAATCGCGCGTGGGTGAAATGGGGGGCGTGGCCTCATTTCCATAGGCTACACCCCCTGCGTGATGTTATTTGGAGGTGTGCCCGCATGGCCCGCATCGTCAGGCTGGGGGTAAAGCCCAGCCCACTGGGCTTCCCCCAGCCCTCTGCCATCATGAATGGATGCCGTACACATTCACACTCCGGGGGTCTGGCACCACTGCACAGCTGCGGCGGTGGCGGTCCCCAACCTCCCGATTTGACCACCATCGGGCCACTTCGGCCCACGGGTGGAACAGCGGGACAGTACTGGCCCGCTGAAATTGGAATGTTGGGCAGGGGTGCGCCCTCTATGGGTGGCGCCCCTGTGCGACCGCACTGGTCGAACACCCCTAGATTCGGCCCTGAGTAGAGCCATCCTCCCTGCAGCCCGTTGGTGGCAGTGTGTGTGAATGACAGCGCTTAGCACAGCAGCAGTGCAGCCCTCCCCTCTTTCCCTCAGCCAGCATGGCCAGTGTTGAGCCTACGCTGGCTTTTATGCTGCATTTGGAACATTATGGTGGGCGGTCCGGTTCCACCCTCAGGGCTGTTCCACTCTGTGCGACGGCACCGGCTGCACCACCGTAGTAATGGGCCTGCTATTGGCCACGGGCCTGTAGAATCCTGGGGCCCTTGGGCAACTGTCCATTTAGCCTATAGGTAGAGACGGCCCTGCCTATGGTGAGGGATGCAAAAGGATCCCTCCCAGGATCTCCTGGGGCTTGTGTTTCAGCGTGCGCATGCGCAGAAGGACTCCCAGGTCATAGACCCTGAAGTCCTTTCATCAATAAGGACAGCTCTTTTTGAATGAGCTGTCCTTTGCAAGTTTAATGACATTTGTAGGTGCATACTGGTGTTAATAACACCAGTTTGTATGCGGTAAATGGCAGGATGTATCACATCCATAATGCAATGCATGATACATCCTTCCCATATTCTACTAAGTTTACTCTTTCCTAAGACATTTTATGGGGCCCTACAGGTCATGGGTGCTGGCAAGTGGCATTACAAATACAAAAATGCTTTTCTTTAACATGCAGTAATTACAGAGGAATGTTATAGATCTCAGATAGTTGAAGGCTAAAAGTAGGAAATCAAATCATAATTGTTACTGCTTAATTGGAGCTTAATTAAACACATTTATATCTAATATATTTATGCAAATATAACATGAATAAATTAGAAATGAGTCATGTGGCCTGGCCAGTTGTTTGGACTACATGTTAGATGATGATCCCACCAAACGTGCTTCCTGCAGCTCGCCAGCAGAGGTCGCCAGAACAGGTGTATAGTACCCAGTACAAGTGTAAGAAAGTTTCATGTAAACATTCCTAACCTAAAGGTGTCATATATTTGAAATTATAGAAGAAAATAAACAGTGCAGGGCTTTCATTTGTTGACATAAGTTGTTGCAAACTCTTTTCTTCAATTTTAACAGCTTCTGATTTGCAAAAGTGCAGGCTTTTCTGCAATTTGATGGTGAATTTAAATTGGTATTTTTTATAAAAAAAAAAGCAAATCCAACCTGGTATTGCATTAAAAAAAACATGATGCTTTAACTTCAGCTACAAATATCGTCACTTACACCAAATCAGAAGCTGTTATTGTTGGCCCTTTCGGTACATTATTGTAAAACGTTTATTTTGGCTTATGTGTCTTACAAAGTGCTTAAACAGTTTATCTAGTATGCTTATAGCAATCAAAACATGTTGTCATGTGTATATGCCTATACACAAAAATACGGAATAAATCCATCAAACCCGACGCTGGTATCTAAAAATGATGTTCAAGAAAAATAAAAATGACAACAAATCACATTGAATTTTGCAGCAAGTGATTTAAGCCGGGTGAGGGCTTATATTTAGAAGTGGACTAATAGAACAAATATCACTGCGCTAAGTTCTTAGAGATGAATAAAAGAGAATATAAATAGTACCACAATGATCTGCTTCCTATTTAGTTATACAGGAGGCTTGTATGTCAATAAATATTTACTAATACATAAACATATTATCATTAGGTAAATGTAAAATCTGTTACACAATCACAGAAATAGGCCCATTCATGAATAAATCACATCCAT
Source organism: Taudactylus pleione (assembly GCA_031769625.1). Taxonomy (NCBI): domain Eukaryota; kingdom Metazoa; phylum Chordata; class Amphibia; order Anura; family Myobatrachidae; genus Taudactylus; species Taudactylus pleione. Next base: position 14,653,959 of record JAUIMM010000281.1, on the reverse strand, counting down.
GTGGTAACAATTAATAAATACATTGTAGCACATGCATATCTCCCATATATAAAAGTGCTATGTTGCTAAATGTGCATAGTAAGTAGTAACCAATCAAAATCAGTGGAGTAATCAGAGCAATTAGTACGAGACTGGTACCATAAGAAAAAATATTTTTCAGTTGCAATAAAATAATTTCCAAATGGTCACATTACTTTACACTGGTGTCCCAGTGAAGTATGAAATAATGCTTAGGTGCTGGAATGTGGAAAAGATGAAACATATTTACCCTTCCAGGTATGATAGTATAATGTCCTGGTCAAACAGTAAAGCTGAATTCAGTGTAACGGGTCCACGTTACTTATACCCCTTCTACACCGGAGCTAAAACCCGGGTTATTGCAGGGTTAACCCGGGCAGCTCCCTGGTGTAAAAGGGGAGAGGGTTGGATCGCAGGGTCGAGTGACCCGGCAATCCAATCCAGGTAAATAGCAGGGTTTAACACGGGCTTAGCCCGTGAAACCCTGCTGTGAGAACAGCGCACTCTGTGTCACGACGACCTGAAGTGCGCTGCAAGCCGGCCGATTGGTCCGGCTTCAGTGGCGCTTGGAGATGACGTCATCTCCAAGCATCCACTTTCACACCGGGAAAGCCGGGAATATGCAGACCCGACTCCGGTGTGAGCGTCGCCGACTCGGGAATATCCCGTAACGATACTGGATTTCAACCTCTGCACGATCCTGCCTATACCTTCTAAATCCTGCCTATACCTTCTAAAGCCTGCCTATACCTTCTAGAATTGTTGCAATTTAGCGTAATGAGTCACATAGTAAATAAATGCTTTCAGACATTGAATGTGTTTCCAATGCACAAAAAGTTATTATTCAACATAAAAACAGATGGTTACACGCTGTGATCTAAAGACAATTAGCGCAAATAAATCATACAGTCCCAAGGTACAGTTGTTACATACGCACGCGCTCTGGGACCAGATACTGGCATCAGTAAGAAACCTCCGTCAACAGCATCAGCAAGAAGACTCCAGATTGGGGTCTGAACGCACATATATACCCTTACAGGGGTAAGCAACACAATAGGCATATTTGGCATGATTCCATTGGTCCTCCGTTAAGGTGCTTTTGTTACAGGACATTTAACAGGTCGATTCAAAAGGACACAGGTCAACCTCCGACAGCCTTTTGTCTCCTTTTTCCGACTACATGCAAATCTAAGCTGCTAACATTACAGAGTACATTTTAATGTTTTAACTCTCTATAGTCCATAGTTTGCAGATGCTGGTTCCGATCTTCTCACCGATGGTACCGGATATCTGTGGAGACACAGTGGACCAGTACAACACCAGACATGATCTGCTTACCATGTACTAAACCTCAGTTGCAGAAAACAGTCATTTCTTTACACACTGGCATTGTAAATGAATCATGTAATAATAACCCTTTTGCGCTACGGAACTATTGCTTTAAGTGTATGTATGCAAGGGAGAACGACACTAAATAGCGTTGTGCGTCTGGGGGTCTGTGGGGTACTTAGCGAGCAGCACTAAGCTGGAAAGGTATCTCTGAGTGTATGGGACTAAGTCGGTATTGGTTGTGTAGGGATCGTTAAAAAGCTGAACGTGCTAATAATTAGCTATTTTGCGTTGTGCACTGTTTAACATCGCGTGTATGTGTTAATGTGAATGCAGGGAAAACACCACTATTTGCTACTATTTTGCACTGTTCATTATTTAAGTTTGTGGTGCTTTTAATGTGTTGGAAAGTCATTTTTATGTATGTTAAACACTGTCAGTATGTGTTTGGGGAAGATTGTTAAAAAGCTGGCCGTGCTATTCATTAGCAATTTAGCGTTGTGTTTTGTGTACTATGTGGTTTTGACAAAATGGCGCTGTGTGACCTATTTCTAAGATGCAGTCTTGTCGCCATTCGCAAGATGGCGTCGCTCCGATCTAATTTTAAAACTGATTCTGTCTCAGCCAATTATCCAGCTTCGACACCCAAGTCGGCGCCGGCTAAATTCCGGGTCCAATCCGGATAGGAACTCTGTTCCAACTCCGGGTCAGACCCGGAATTTTGGTGGAAAAGGGGTATTAGTTGCGGTCTTTAGTGATCGGCTGCTGTATATAAGCAGATCTCACTAGCTCAGTAGCTCGATCTGTGTCCGTGTAGATTCACTGTGGACACGCTGCGGGGGGCCGTGCTGCATGCACGCTGTATTAAATAGTCCTCTGCGTAAAATCAACTCAAATAGGTAAGAGCGCTCACGTTCTGCCCTCCTCGTGTGCAGCGCAATCATCCACTAGAAAATCACCTTGGTAGCATTAAGTGGAGGCGCTCAGGTATATATGTATATGCCTATTGACATTGTCTCATTGCCAGGGTTATTACTGTATCTTTGGATGATTTTTATTGGCATTGCTTTCTAACTTGGTGAGATTTTTAATTTTTTTAAATAGATATAAAATCTAATAATTAAAACATTTTTTTTATATTGAACTGTGCATGGGTGGACTTATTGTAAGTTAACAATTTATAGAAACCGAGAAAAGCTGACGCAATATTTATATTTTCATGTTGAACCACACAAGATACCTAAAATTCCAGACCAAGTCAGAGCTAATCCTAGTACAGGTATCTCAGGGTCAAGTCTGGTTGCCATAGATATCTCTGGGCAAAACTGTCAGGGGCAGAGGTCAGGTGTATTCTGTCTGGAAACTCAACAAATTTCCTTGTTAATGTTAACTCTATAAATGATCAGAGACAGGTGATCCTTTTGTAATAGTTACTATGAGATGAGAAATTTATTTTTAATGAACATGGGGGAATAGACACAGAAATGTCATACTTATTATAAAATATATGTATTGTGTATAGATATGTTCAGAAATTAAAATGATACCTAAAGTGCAAATATACATATATGCTGCAAACATTTATTTTCTTACATTGTCATCTACACGTATCGGGTCCCATTTATTGTCAGGTGCTTTACCCGATAATTATCACTGCTGTGTGTGGCAATAAGAAATGAAATACTGCTGGCATGTATTATTATTATTATTAATAACAGTTACCTACATAGTGCCAGCATATTCCGTTGTGCTTTACAATTGGAAATAAAAAGTAATAAAACAAGACTGGGTAATGACAGATAGACATATATATAAGGGGGCCCTGCTCACAAATCTATGCGGAGAGTGTTATTGAATGTATGCAGGGACAGGGGCCCCGATAGTAGCCCGTCCCTGCGATGTGTTAAAGTAAAGTGATCGCATTAGCTATTCTTTCAGTTTCTGGGGGCCGCCGTACTACTGCTCTTGAGTGGTCAGCTGACTGAGCATGCGTGAATGGAGAGTGCTGGGGAGGGAACCTAAGGACTGCGGACTGTAGCCTATATGCTACAGAAACTAACGCCATCTTCAGGAGCTTGGTAAATTAAGCAAATAAGCAGCCCCCATATAAACCTATCAGTGCTGCTTTTGTGAACAAAAATGGGGGATAGCAGTGTGGTCCACCATAAATACATTCGGGGGAGATACTTAATACTTTAGTAAAGATAATGCAATCACTTTACCCCCAGACAACTGGTGTTTTTGGTGGCTATTCCGCAAATATTAATGGATAAATAGGTTCCATAGAGTACCGTTAAAAAGCCAGATTAAAATAAATATGGGTAGTAGCCAGAGTAGCAGTGTTGGGGCTCCCGTTACAGATCTCTTTATAAAATGCATGCCAAAATAATTTTCTATCCAATGTTGATTGCCTAGACCAGTGGTTGTCAACCTTAATTGAGGTGTGAGCTACTTGAGAAGAATGAAACCTCCTAACATTAAAAAAAAAATCTGGCTAATAACCGAAAAATTAAAGATCATTTAATAAAAATTAAAAAATGTTTCATAGAAAACAATGAATTTAATTAATACAGTCATATTGTTGCACATTTCACTTTTAATTTAATGGCTCCAAGGAGGTTAAGTACAGTAGAGGAGCAAAAGATATAGACAGGCAGCTATGTGATTTTTCAGTGAGGGTAGGCAGGAGTGACTTGCCCCAAATGCAGTCGACTCCTGTGATGTCTGGATGGTGCCCGTCAGGTATTGTGTTGCCCTATGGCAATCACCTGAAGTGCTTCACTGTTGCTTCACCCACGGCTTTGTACTGCAGCTAGGTGAGCTACCCAAATTACAGCCGCGAACTACCGGTAGCTCGCGAGCTTCAGGTTGGAGACCACTGGCCTGAACCATCTGCCATATACAGTGATTACACCAAATGAGAACCATTTTGTATATGCCTTTATTGCACATACCCCATTGCTAACCACACTGCATAAACCCCATTGCTAACCACACTGCATAAACCTCATTAATAACCACACTGCATAAACTTCATTGCTAACAACACTGCATAAACCCCATTGCTAGCCACACTGCATACACCTCATTAATAACCACACTGCATAAACCCCATTGCTAACCACACTGCATAAACCTCATTAATAACCACACTGCATAAACTTCATTGCTAACAACACTGCATAAACCCCATTGCTAACCACACTGCATAAACCCCATTGCTAACACACTGCATAAACCCCATTGCTAACACACTGCATAAACCTCATTGCTAACACACTGCATAAATCCCATTGCTAACCACACTGCATAAACCTCATTGCTAAACACACTGCATAAACCCCATTGCTAACCATACTGCACAAACCCCATTGCTAACCACACTGCATAAACCCCATTGCTAACCACACTGCACAAACTGCATTTCTAATAACACTACATAAAACGTATTGCTAACCAAACTGCACAAACCCATTGCTAACCACATTGCGCAAACCCCATTTCTAATCATACTACATAAATCCGATTGCTAGCCCCACTATATAAACCCCATTGCTAGCCCCACTGCGCAAACCCCTTTTCTAATCATACTACATAAATTCCATTGCTAGCCCCACTACATAAACCCCATTGCTAGCCCCACTGCACAGACCTCCAATGCTGCACACGTTGTTCAGGCCCCGTTGTACAGGCATTGGGCACAAGTCCAAACCTAGGGCAGTCTCTCTATTTTGCACATAGTTCACAGAGGTTTTAGCAGTCTACTTCTGCAGAATCTCTACAGTACATGGACATTATCACATGAAGGCTCTGGAATGAAGTCCTGTATACTATACTGCTAATGAGTTAAATAGCTTAGATGGGGCTAGGACCCTGGGGGTGCAGAGTTGAGGCAGTCTATGAAAGTGACAGTAATTGCATACTTGCAAAAGTCTCCAGTTCTCTGGGGAGAGAAGTGAGTGGGATTGTGGACAAGTGATTTGTGTAACCCTTATCTGTGTGATGATAGGGTGGGCTGGCAGGACACAATGTATTGTCGGGCAGGCAGTGATGATTGGGATTGCATCACTCTGATTCATTCACAATGACTTTGTGATGCTCCTCTCTGCATCTTATACAGGGAAAGTCAACAAAGTACACATAGGTGCGCCTAATACATCTACTTCACTTTTTCTCCTCCAGCCAGAAATCTATCATTGCTATCATAACATCATCTATCGATTGTCAGCTGAGCTGATACTAACAAGATAAACATTTATAAAATAAAATAAAAATATGTGGATTGTGTGTATATGTTTTTCAAATTACTACTTTAATAAGTGTAAGGAGACTGGGTTCCAGTATGAACTCAGTTCTATTTAACTTATTTGAGAATGAAAGAAGTGACTATAAATTTTCCTATAATTGCAGATACCATAATACAGAATATTATATAATAAAAATGGAAAGAAAACAGTATATTTTAGAGCACGTTATGTGAGCTGATACCGCTTCTCGCCCATGTATTAAAGTGGGATTCGGTGTTAAATGACAGGGCGTTATGTTGCTCCTATCTACAAGATAGCAGCGCCGATATGCTGAGCAATGTATGAACTGTCAGTGCCACTGACTGTTCCGACAGCTGCAGCTATCGATATCAACAGCTGCAGCTGTTGTTGCCCTATCACGGCAGAAGGGACAGCATCGTCCCTGGCTGTGGCTGCTGCCGGCCCTGGGCTGCACTAGGCTGCACTAGGCTGATGCGCTGTGTTGCAGGGATCGCCTGAGTTTTCACTCCCTCACTCCGGCATATGAGATGTTCTCCTGCTTCGCCTCGCTAAAGAGGCAAAGCATGAAGAGTTATAGCGCACAATGCGTGCTGCTATAACACATCTACCCCAGAATGATAAATGTGTATGGTTTTAGTTACAGCCTTATTTACTGTGTATAACATCATGAAATTGTGTTTTTAGAGAAAATACTTTCTGTATTGTTTTAGTTTCTGGAATAAGTAGTTGTAGACTATTTGTTACAGCAGGATATGGCAAAAAACTGCAAAAGGACCATGTAGAGATTGTACAGTCAGGTGAAATAATATTTGGCTGCCTCTTGAGATTAGAACAAGGAAGTTTCATTACTAAAACAAAAATATTACTACTAATAATAAACTGTGGAAAGTTACAGTATAAGCTTCTGGCATGTAATTTAGTGCTAATAAATAAAATATAAGTATATAAATAAGAGACATGAATAAACACTAAACTTACATATTGGGGCTGATGCTGATTTGGATGCAGCTGTGTCTGCGTCTTTTGCCGCTATAGCATCTGTGACTTTATGCTAATGACACTACAAAGACCTTCCCTGGGGTAGATGCTCAAATATTGCTTGGTGCGTCTCTAGATGCCACCATTGGTCGCACCATCAAAGCTTGCACCAGCCTATGCTAGGTGCAGACCATCTGCATATGGCCTCCAATATGGGCGATGAAGCATCTTTGTATGCAACAACTTTCAGTGGCACATCCACGACACTCCCACGAGCTTACCATAAGACACAGGATCTCTATGTGTCTGATTGGCCACCTCACTGTCACCTCTCAGTCACCGCCCTGGAATGCCCTTTACATTTCTAATGCATTTCAGAGACTGTACATCTGAATCAATACTGCGACTCTGTGTGCTAACAATGGGGACGAATGCGCAGTAGAAAAACATCACTACACTAGGCCCGACATCGGCCCATGATACCTTTATACACACAGAAATTTTACAGATATATAAAGTAATAAGGAAAATGATGATTGAAGGGTAGGTATTGTGTCCTTGTTCCCAATTTGACAACTATTTTTTATTGATGAGGATTTACGTTCTGATTTTCTGTCTAATTTTTATTGCCTCCTTTTGAAATATCATGGAAGATCGCACAAAATGGGGCTAATGCTGAGTTGGATGGAATGTGCTCCAGAACGGATGGGTACAGGATGCCAGTACTCAGGATCCTGGTGGTCTAAATCCCGATGCCGGCATCCCAAAAGGGTTAAACTACCGATACTTGTCGGTCAGTATCCTAGCCCTCCCCCTCTACCTACCTCTAACCCTCCCTCCCTGGTGCCTAAACCTAACCTCCCCCCTAGTACCTAAACCTAACCCCCCTCCCCTGGTGCCTAACCCTAGCCACTAACCCTAACCCTCCTCCTAACACCAGTACGTATCGTCAGGATGCCATTGCCGGGATTCTGACAGGTGTTGGCATCTCCAGAAGAAGGCGCATTTCGCTCATCTAGCGGAGCTGGTCATATAGTCAAGGCAAGACACAGCCAGCTTTACTCCTTGATTGCTAATATAATGATAATAATGTGAATGGATCACTGCAGCTGCATTAAAGTTGTGTTAGCATAATTGGGAGGGATTCAGAAATAGTCAGGCAACCAGTGATCTACCTCTAATCTATACAGGTAAATATGCTTTCTTGTGGTCAGCATGGGATGTGATTTACATGAGCATGCCCATACTGTACTTTGGCCCCACTTACATGACAATCCCCCTAACAGCCGTCCCACCCCCTAAGAGCAAGGGGTCATACGCACAAAATGAGAAAGTCTTCTTAATACATGAACAGTAAAAAAAAAAAAAAGCAATTTGTAACATGAGCCCCAGTACACTTATTTATAAATCTAGATCATTATGGTAACAATAATTAAGGCTATATATATATATATATATATATATATACACAAGCATACACAGCTTGTCACTGCCTATCATTTGCCAGAAATAATGAAAAGCAGTTGAACTCCAATTTCAAGTATGCCTTCTTTCTTACATGTAGAAGCAGATTAAGCTATGAGCAACAGGGTAAAGGATTTTAACAAGTCCACAGACATTCTCTCCCAATAAACCGACCATTATTCAACATCTGAATGAGATAATCGCACAGTCATTTTCTGCAGAAGAAACTTAACTCCCCACAGCTGTGGCTTGGGCTACTGTCCAGCTGTTCAGCCGCAATCATATTTTCATTCTTGCAGAGATCCAGAATCTTTATTAGGCCAGGCTTCCAGAAGGATGGGTTTGATTTGAGCAAATAAATGCCCGTCAAGGAACAGAAGACATTCCCAGCATTTTTTGGAGTTGTTCCTTTACACATTCAGCAGCTATGTGCTTGTATGGAAAGTTGAAGCAACCTCTTTCCATGGCTAAAGGAAAAATACTTACATAATATCTGCATAGTCTAACAGCAAAATAGGAACAAATAAATCAGTGGGAATGTACAAAGCCTGTATTTTGGACAAACATTGAGAGTCACAAAAATTGCTTCCAACTCTTTATAAAAACACCTTTATTATATATGTATATATATAATACATAATCAGTCTATAGCAAAGATGAGACGGACACAAATAAGTTAAGGTTCAAATGTGTCCAGTAGAGTATATTACAGTAAGATTATACACAGTGAGTATTATAATGGATTAAAGTTAACCTTTAATGGAATAAATATGGGAATACACGATAATATATGACTCTGCTAGCATTTGCTTAACTTATTATGTGCTGCTTTGGTCATGACTTGGCAGGGATTAGCATCAGGGACAGAGCAGATCTGTATATAGTTGTTGCAGTGGCTTAGAAGTGACTCATTGCTTGTAAAAGAAATACAGATCATTACAGATGTTTCTATTTAAATTGAAACATTGGGAAATGTTGAATCTCTATATAGATGTATTGTGTAGGTTAGTGCTGCTACATCATGTTATTCTGTAACCCGCCCAGCAAGGCTATGCCTAATGGATGGGGTAGGGCATAGGGTGCCACTGATCCAGACAAGGCCGGATGAAGCCTTGTGGGTGACTACCATAATACCTATATTCTATAACATAATATGAAATAGTGTTATCATTTAAATGTATGTGAATACTTTCTTGAAAGAGACAACATAGATAATATTACACACAGTGCCTCTATATTGCTACAGGCCCACATAATCAAGGGTGCCCTTATTGCCCCCTCCCCTTCCCCCCCAAACACCTGGTTTCTGGAGGGGACAGCTCCTCCTCTCCAAACACCTGGTTTCTGGAGGGGACAGCTCCTCCTCTCCAAACACCTGGTTTCTGGAGGGGATAGCTTCCATTGCCTCTAGGAGTTACACTACTGGTTACAAATGTTTTGATTGCAATGGGATAGATCTGATTTTTGGACCACTGAAAGGGGAGCAGATTACTGAAAAATGGTTGAGCTTAATTGATCAGAAACAGTCATAATTAGGCTTATTAGGCAGGTTATGGCATGTTTTGTTTAATATTGGGTTTTACAGATCTGGGGCTGGCCTTTTTTTTATCCCAATGTTGCTTCAGTAAATGTTGAATTGTGTTACAATATTGCCCAAATTATAACCTCCTCAAATGTAAAAGGTTGTTACAATGGAATTACAATAGTAAGTCAGAGAAAACAACACATACACCTATATATGATTATTGCTTTTTTGTGAATTACATTCAGTAAATGAGATGGCAGGTCCAACCGGACATGTGTTAGTTTAGTGATGAGGGATAGGCTATAGGAGGGGCATGGCTACTAATTTTGTGGTAATGCAGAGCAGGTACAGTAGTTAGCCAGCACAGTGGCGGATTATTATAGGAAGGGAGTTGGATTGGCAACACAGGGCTTATGAAAATGATCTGGCACATGGCTCTGGCTAAATCCCCCATTTGGGGCTCCATTTCTCTGAGGTTTTCTGAAAACTTTACTTTCTTATTTTTAACAATTCCCTGTTGACTGACATGGATGGGGTGGGTGGTTAGCCTGGCATTGGTGTTCCTCTCATCATAAATGGGCACCATCTTATTAATTGACTGCTTATGTCAGTCCCTGTAAGAACTGCCTGAGCAGATTGTGCTTGAAAGGACTGTCTATGTATGAAAACCACCTTAGAGTGGCTAAGAAACTGGTGAGCATACACTCTATATTGTAACCTGTATTTAAGCTGTACCAGACTATAGTGTGTATTTTTGTGGCTCAATGCTTAATGTTCATATTGATTTTTGCTTAAATAAACCTATTTTTTATATGTCATTGGATATTTTAATGTGTCATTTTAAACCTTTCTATGGGTACCGAGTAGGGGTGTGCACTGGCCACTTTTCCTGTTTTGTGTTTTGGTTTTGGATCTGGATCTTTCTTCGTGTTTTGGATCTGGATTGGTTTTGCAAAAACCACCCTTCCGTGTTTTGGGTTCTGGGTTTTGTGTTTTGGATCTGTATTTTTTTTTAAAAAATAGCATAAAAACAGCTAAAATCACAGAATTTGTGGGTTTTTCTGCTCCTATGCTATTATTAACCTCAATAACCTTCATTTCCACTAATTTCCAGTCTATTCTGAACACCTCACACCTCACAATAGTGTTTTTATGTCCAAAAGGTTGCACCGAGGTAGCTGGATGACTATGCTAACCGACACGAGTGGGCAGCACAAACACGTGGCCCATCTAGGAGTGACACTGCAGTGGCAAACAGGATGGCAGTTTGAAAAACTAGGCCCCAAACAGTACATAATGCAAAGAAAAAAAAGAGGTGCAAGATGGAATTGTCCTTGGGCCCTTCCACCCACCCTTATGTTGTATAAACAGGACATGCACACTTTAGCAAACCAATCATTTCAGCGCCAGGGTCTGCCACACGACTGTGGCTGAAATGATTGGTTTGTTTGGGCCCTCACAAAACAAGCTGGCAATTAATCTGTCCCTGCACAAACTGGCTCTACGGAGGCAAGATGTCGTCCTCATCCACCGATTCCTCACCCTCTTCAGTGGTGTGTACATCCTCATCCTCACAGAGTATTAATTCGTCCCCGCTGGAATCCACCACCACAGGTCCCTCTGTACGTTCTGGAGGCTGGTCTCCCTGGAAGAGTTGATAATTCATTTTTATGAATATCATCTTCTCCACATTTTGTGGAAGCAACCTCCTATGCCTTTCACTGACAAGGTTCCCGGCTGCACTAAACACTCTTTCGGAGTACACACTGGAGGGGGGGCAACTCAGGTAAAATAGAGCCAGTTTGTACAGGGGCCTCCAAATTGCCTCTTTTTCCTGCCACTACAGGTATGGACTGTCTGACATGGATGCCTACTTGGATGCTGTCACCGATGTAATCCTTTAACAGACAAATGCACGCTTGTCGCTGCTGCTTTGAGGATGCAGGTGCGGCTACTGCGCATACATTTCACACACAAACACAGAAAAAAAGATTATTTTATTTTGGTTGGAGTGCACTTTGGGAGTTACACCACCCTTTAACAGACAGATGCACACTTGTCGCTGCCGCTTTGAGGATGCAGGTGCGGCTACAGCCCACACATTTCACAAAGACAGAAAAAAAAGGAAGAATTTTTTATTTTATGTGGAGCACACTTTGAGGGTTACACCACCCTTTAAACAGACAGATGCACGCTTGTCGCTGCTGCTTTGAGGATGCAGGTGCGGCTACAGCCCACACAATTCACAATGACAGAAAAAAAAGAATTTTTTATTTTTTGTAGAGCACACTTTGAGGGTTACACCACCCTTTAACAGACAGACGCACGCTTGTCGCTGTTGCTTTGAGGATGTAGGTGCGGCTACAGCCCACACAATTCACAAAGACAGAAAAAAAAAGAAGAATTTTTTATTTTTTGTGGAGCGCACTTTGTGGGTTACACCACCCTTTAACAGACAGACACACGATTGTCGCTGCTGCTTTGAGGATGCAGGTGCAGCTACTGCGCATACATTTCACACACAAACACAGAAAAAAAGATTATTTTATTTTGGTTGGAGCGCACTTTGGGGGTTACACCACCCTTTAACAGACAGATGCACGCTTTTCGCTGCTGCTTTGAGGATGCAGGTGCGGCTACAGCCCACACAATTCACAAAGACAGAAAAAAAAGAAGACATTTTTATTTTTTGTGGAGCACACTTTGGGGGTTATAGCACCCTTTAATGGACAAACCATCTGGCCCTTTACTTATGATACAGGCGCACGCTTGGCGCTGCTCATTTGTTGATGCACGTGCAGCCACAGTGCACACAATTCACAAACACAGAAAATAATTCCTCCACCATTCTGTCAGTGGTGACAGTATCATATGCAGTGACAGTAGACATGTCAGAAATTGACATTGTTGGCATGTCCTTCAGTCCGGACCAGATGTCCAAACCGGCCCTTGACTTATGACACAGGCTCACGCTTGGCGCTGCTGCTGTGTTGATACACGTGTGGCTACTGCGCATACATTTTGCACACAAACACAGAAAAAAAAGAATTGATTATTTTTTGTGGAGTGCACTTTGGGGGTTACACCACCCTTTAACAGACTTATGGGACACAGGTGCATGCTTGGCGCTGCTCCTTTGTTGATGCACGTGTAGCCACAGTGCACACAATTCACAAACACAGAAAATAATTTTTTATTTTGTTTGGAGTGCACTTTGGGGGTTACAGCACCCTTTAACGGTCAAGCCAGCCGGCCCTTTACTTATGACACAGGCACACAGTTGGCGTTACTTTGTTGATGCATGTGCAGCTACTGCGCACACAATTCACAAACAGAAAAAAAATATATTTTTTTTGGGAGTGCACTTTGGGGGAGCACCCTTGATGTACAGATCACCCCCTGGACAACACTACAGCACCCCTCTAGGACTACAGCCTTTATGGGACACTGCAAAACACAGTCCAGCCAGCCCCTATAGACTTTGGAGTGGACACAGCCCCTATGACTGCAACTGACTGCACAACACAGCCCAGCCAGCCCCTATGAACAACAGCAGCACAACACAGTCCAGTCAGCCCCTATGGACTGAGTGGTCACAGCCCCTATGGACAACAGCAGCACAACACAGCCCAGCCAGCCCTAGCTCCCACCCTCCCTCTTCACTGTCCACAGCCGGAGTGAGAAATGGCGCTGACGCGGGTACCTTTTATAGAATCCAAAACCCGCAAGACCCGGAAGGCGGGATGAAGACGTTTTGCCTCGATTTCAGATCCAAGTCAGGCGGGGAAAGTCGAGCCAGACTCGGATACGACTCGGATCGGGGGGGAGTGGCTCGGGGGGGGGTTCGGATTTCAGAAATCCAAACCCGCTCATCCCTAGTACCGAGTATGCCAACTTCCTACAATACTGCTGCCTTTTTAAAGCTGTGCATCACAGAGTTATACCTTTGCCTGGTTTCCTCACACCATAGTACAGCCACCTCTTGTTTCACAGTTAGCATGAAGCTCTTTTATAAAATGACTTACTTAAACAAAATGTTGTTATTCTAGATGCATCTGTCCACAGAACAGTCTTCCATGTAGTTTTTAGTAAACTTTAAATAGGCAGCAATGTTCTTGTTGTGGCTTCCTCCTTACCTTCCACCCATGCACACTATTCTTATTCAGTGTTTGTCGGCTGGAGGACTCATGAGCACTAACATTAGCTAATGCTAGTGACGCCTTCATATCTTTTAGTGTTACCCTGGGATCTTTGGGATCTCCTGGCTTGCTCTTGTAGGGATTGTTTGTCATGACTACTCCTAGAGTAACAGTGGTGTTGAGTCTCCTCCATCTGTACATTATCTGACTCACAGTGGATTGGTGAAGGCCAAAATATGCTAATGACTCCAAAGCGCAGCCGAGCATAGGGACGCCCACTACTGACTTCTCATATCCATCCGACAACAGCATAAATATCGGGAACATGTATGCAGATTGGGAAGCCACGCAGTTTCTGAGTGACATCAGCCTCTGACACGCAGAGAGCACTCATGCTGCGAAGGTGATGGCAATGGATAATTTATGTATGCCCATGAAGCGGCGTTGGAGCGGTCAGACACGACTGCATTTTTAGAACCATCTCCTCGTTGCCTTCCCCAAACACTCACTTTGAGAGTGAATCCTCTGTGTGAATTTTCATCCCAGGGCTGGTTGATGCTCGATGGGGGGACACCATTCTTTCTGTGTCCCCACTATCCAAAGATTGCCAGCCCTGAGCTGACCAGTTTGGGGTTGGAGAATGGGGGGGCAGAAAGACCCCCATGCTGTGTGTCTACCTGCTGTGCCATTACCACCACGGCTGGTTATGTTTTGGAGATGGAGGACCCCACACTTTTTTTTTTAATTAATCCTTTTTCTACACTATAGAATACAGAAGCATTGCACATGTAACACTGATCTGTTCAGAGCTTCTGCTAAACACGCAACTCACAGGCAGGTCTTTACATTTCAGTCCAAATATGACTGAACTCGCACACTAGCAAACATGATTCCCTATGCCATTGGAAAACATGATTGCCTCTGCCATTGGAAAACATGATTGCCTCTGTCATTGGAAAACATGATTCCCGCTGCCACTGGAAAACATGATTCCCTCTGCCACTGGAAAACATGATTGCCTCTGCCATTGGAAAACATGATTCCCTCTGTCATTGGAAAACATGATTCCCTCTGCCATTGGAAAACATGATTCCCTCTGTCATTGGAAAACATGATTCCCGCTGCCACTGGAAAACATGATTCCCTCTGCCATTGGAAAACATGATTCCCTCTGCCATTGGAAAACATGATTCCTCTGCCATTGGAAAACATGATTCCCTCTGCCATTGGAAAACATGATTCCCTCTTCCATTGGAAAACATGATTCCCTCTGCTATTGGAAAACATGATTCCCTCTGCCATTGGAAAACATGATTCAGTCAAACACGATTCTTGGTAAATTTGTTTGTGTGTTTGAGAAACACTCACTTGTGTCCTTGCAATACAAAGTGGGCCTGATACAGCAAGGATCGCTGATGTGATCGTGGCTGCAATCGCGCATGCAAGTCTGCTGCGAAAGTATGCTTATACCTGCAATCACAAAGCACTCGCACAGACAACATGCAGATGCCCACTTCCCCTCTCTCACATCTGTAATACCTACAAACTTCCTCAAACATCGGAACCATCGAGTAGCAACGATCCCTCATGCAGAATTACTGCAGCCCTGACCTTACCTATAAATTGCTAACCTCGTTGCATGCAGTGAGTATACAAGCTGCGTATGCCATCGCAGTGGCTAATTTATGCTCGCCCCTGCAACGGCGTTCAAATGCACTGGCACACCTGTGTTTCTCCGACAACCCCCCCGTCATCCCCACCCCCAAACGGTACTTCGTGTCAACCACTCTGTGACGGGTCTACGTACACACTGTGGGCCTGATTCAGAGGCGCTCGCAAAAAGCGATCGCTCGCTCTGAATCAGGGCGGGCCGGTGTTTTTTTTACACCGGCCTCTTTGCCACTCGCTAAGCTGTGGGTGACCACCCACAGGTTTTGCGAGTGGCTAGGTGATGGTCGCGATGGTTCCCGCAAGCCCCAGAGAGTTTCCTGCTCTAACAGAGCAGGAAGCTCTCCACTGACATCACTGGTGATGTCAGTGGTGCCTCCCACAAACAGCAGGCGTTCCTTCAGGAACGCCTCCGTTTGTGTAGCCACCCCCGCTCCCCGCCTACAATACGGGGCGAGCTTTCACTCCGGGGCTTGCGCATGCGCAGTGCGCACTGCCTAACAATCGACCCACTTGCGAGCACATAACGCTTGCGATCGGATCTGAATCAGGCCCTGTGATCACAGTCCCGATCTTAGTTAGGTATTCGTGCTGCGTGCATGCACACTGCGATGCATACGCACATGCAGTACACAACAATAGACAATCGGCGTACGCTTTAGCAGTTGCCATCCTTGCTGAATCACACCCAGTGTGTTTAAAACTCGGCCAGACACGACTCTTAGTAAATTTACCCCTTACTGTCCTTTTGCAGACTCTAAAATGTATCAGGTGATATGTTACATGATAAAAATCACTTATATAGTCTATTTATTAACATATTAGCCATAAATAGTTTGTTTGTATCTTACTTTAATTTCTTCTCCCCAGATGTGCTAAGCCACGAACGCTCGCTATGGGCGATTGTCGCCCATCTGTGCATGCGTATAAGTTGCAATGCGTATGCGCAAGCCAGTCATTACGATCGGAAATCGTGCGCTCGTTGAACACAGACTGGGCACTACTTTGAGTGACAGTGCCATTTGTGGGTGGTAACAGGGGAAGGTGCTTGTGACCGGGGGAGTGGTATTGCGATCGTAGACGTGTGTCTGGATGTGAAAACTGAGTTTAATGGGTGTCCATAATTAGCACGGAGTGCTTGCGGCGGGGTAGGCTCTACATCAAGTTCTGCGTGCAGCTCCGATGGCTCTCGATGTTTCTGATTAATCATACACTTCCTGGAGATGACGTGTGCTAAGAAAAAAAGCTGGGCGTCATTACACCAGCATTCACTCACTCTGCCGTCACTCTCTAAAACATAGAGGGCGTCCTTAAGCCAGACAATGCGATTGCGGAATTTGCATACCCGGCCCCTGACGGCTGTGAGAGAGCGTAGCTTACCGATGAATTCGAAAATGTGTATTTATAACAACAGATTTACTTTAAAGTGTCATATTTATTATCGGATGCAATCAGGAAGCCGACGGTCGAAATGCCGACTGCCGGCTTCCCAACTGTCAAATCCCGGCAATGTACTAACGACAGGCGTCGAAATCCCGACGCCTGTCATTAGACCTACGCCGGGAGCCGGGCACCCGGCATACTGATCAAAGGGGCATGGACAGCCGCGGGAGGGGAGGGGGGAGGGTTAGGTTTTAGACACCCCCCCCGGGAGGGCTAGGTTTAGGCTAGGGGAAGGGAGAGTTAGGGTTAGGCACCTCCGGGGGGAGATTAGGGTTATGCCCCCGCCCGGGAGACTTAGGGTTAGACTGCGGGGATGGGGGTAAGGTTTAGGCACTTAGTGGGGGTTAGGGATAGGCACTAGGGGGGGAGGCCGGCGGTATTACATACTGATTCCATTTATTACACAAGGAGTTATATATGATAAATTCATCTTACTTGCCCCTTTTGCTTTGACTTAACCTTACTAATGTTATTCTAACTGCTTTTTTGTTAACATTTACTTATATAGTTTCTGTAAATTTACAATTGAGTACAAACACAGTAATAAAACAAGACTGGGTATTCACAGGTAGACCAGGACTGAAAAGGGCTTTTTGCTTGAAGAACTTTGTATATACTACAATATTTGTATAAGTCTCAGTTATCTTTCATTGTTTCTTAATACCTACAGTATTCTAAAAAAAGTGTCATTGAAAAACAGTCTGGATTGTCTCTGTGCTGACTGGATGACTGTGTTCTCTTTCCTATTACTCTTTCTTACTCTTTCAGACAGCCTTGTTTCAGCAAATGTCCTTTGGATAGTGACACACTTGAATGAGCCTCCTGTCTTAAGATACCGCACATTCTATTTGTGGCAGGAAAAATGTTAGTCCTCCCTCCCCCAACAGATTAAATTAACTTGAACTGACTGCTCATATGGCTTGTTTGACTGGAGACTGTCAACTTGTGCAGACAATGCCATTCTGGAAATAAAAGTGGCACTTTCTCTGGAGTCCTAATGCTGAATGCCTATCTGGATGTGTCAAAAAGATGAGTATAAATAGAGCACTCAACACTTGTGCAATGACTTTGCTTGGCTTTATTTGTCAAGTGTGATTTAGCAAGCTAGTATGGATGAGTGGTAAATGCCTGCCGACCATAGCTGCAGGGTGGGAAACTAAGGATTTCATTCCTTCCATGTCTACACAGCCTCTTTGACAGTAAATAAAGCATAGAGCAGCATTAATGTTGTAATGCTTCTTCAATACAAATAAAAAAAAATCTCTTAAGAGGTGTCATTTACTCATTGAGGTTTCCATGGATAACTTCATTATTTCAAGTTTTCCAGTGTGAAGTCAGTCGCACAACATTACTGGCCACATATTGGACAATCTTTCTACTTGTAGTATATGTATTTATTCATTAATTACCAGTTATTAATATAGCGCACACATATTCCACAGCTCTTTACAGAGAATAGTCAGTCATTCACATCGGTTCCTGCCCCAGTGTAGCTTACAATCTATATTCCACACACATACACACTTTTTCTTGTTGAGAGGCAATTTACCTATAGTATATTTTGGAGTGTGGGAGAAGACTGGAGCATCGGGTTGATTTGAGGTGAGGAGCAGGAAGTGGACTTGACCCATGCTGCAGTGATGACAGTGGTTCCCTGGGGCCATGCTGCAACTCTGCCTCTGAGTCCTCCTCCCCCCGCATAGTAGAGGCAAGGCACCGACCGTGCTGCTGCTATACTGCCTGTGTGTGTGTCATCTCCCGCTGATGTCAGTAGGAGCAGTTCAAGCACAGCGCAGAACGTTATCTCCACCAGGGCTGGATTTCGAGGGGGCAGTGCCACGAGCCCCTTAGGATCTGGCGGGCCCTAGGCGGGTGCCTAGGTTGCCTGATGGTAAATCCGGCCCTACATACAGGGGAGTGTCCAGAGAGATGTCTGTGAAGCCACACTGACACCTGTACAGCTTACATAAAGCACTATATACAGAACATCTTACTTAATAAAGGACAGATAGAGGCAAGTATACCAGAAGCTCTCACATTAAGAGACTAGCATCTGAGTACAACTATAGCTAGAAATACATACAGCTCTTTTACTGAAATACTTACCTGGACTGGGCTATAATTACTATCCTATCTACAATCTCCAAAAATACACCCAAAGGAGTGGTGCTTAATTACCATACAGGCATCTTCTTACATCTACATGTAGAGACTCTAATAGCAATATCTGCATACTGAGTCAGTCTACAGTAACAGATAAAAGCCGCCTTTAGATCCAGGATACCCAGCAGGGGAAATTCATCAGCTTTATTACATAGAACTCTATATGGAAACCATTAAGTACTTAAAAATAGCCATTTGCTTATGGTGCCCACACACATAGCGAGCTGCACACGATCCCACGATGTGTATGAACTCCCCTGAACTCTCCCCCGACAGCTCCCCGGCAATCCTACACACGATTTGGAGTAAAAAATTTCCAATCTGACTTAAGATCTATTGTGCATCCAATCCATTGTGTCCCAGCTTGGCAAATCTGCTCTACAGCACGGCAGATCTGAAGATGCGATCGATGTACGATGAGCGGGGACGCGCATTGGCATCGTGATCGTGAGTGGACAGTCACGATTTGGGCATATTTAACACAATTTGTCGTCACAATTCGTCGAAATATGGTAAAACATCGCTGTGTGTGTGGGCAGCTTTAGATCTGAGAATAAACAAGATAAGGTCACCTACAAATATTTGGAAAATAATTTCAACTTCAGGAAACTGTGTTTATACCTATATGGTTAGGAGTTCAACAAGTAAAGGCTCATAAGCACTTAATGATATGCTCCATGAGTGATATCGCTAAGTGTTTCCCCTGCATTGCCGGGCTCAATGTCATTCATGACATTGAGCATACACACTGAACAATATTAACGATATCGTTCAGTGACGGCACCCTCCCTCATCCCCGAACTTGCACAACCTGATGATATTGTCAGGTTGCCCTGCAAGTACAGGCAATGAAAGACATCATTAACGATCCGTGGGAGCATACATAGAAATATATTGAGGAAATAATATATTTTGTCTTGGTGTATTTAAGGAGAAACGCACCTTCTGTAAACTTCACTCCCTTCCCCATGTTGTAACTCATTTGACATTCCCCTCCCTCACCTGTGTAGAAAATGCAATCCCTCCCTCACACCTGTAGTAAAACATTACCCTCTCTCACACCTGTAGTAACTTATACCACTCGCATTCCCCTCCCTCACCTGTGTAGTAACTCATTACCCCTACTCACCCCTGTAGACACACATTCCCCTCAGTCGCCCGTGTAACATATTCTCTCCTCCACCTGTGTAACATATTCCCTTCCCTCATGTGTAGCAACACATTCCCCTCCCTCACCTGTGTAGTAACAAATTCCTCTCCCATACCCGTGTAGTTACACATTCCCTTCCCTCACCTCTATAGTAACACACTCCCCTCCCATACCTGTGTAGTAACACATTCCCCTCCCTCACCTCTGTAGTAACACATTCCACTCTCACTGCTGTTGTAACACATTTTCCAATCTCACCCCTGTAGTAACACATTTCCTTCCTTTACTATACATATAGAGGAGCCACACCAACTGTTTGCAGCACTTGGGATGACAGTTGGTGTTTGAAAATTGTTCTATGCTGCAGCCACGATGAGACAGTCAGGACTTGCACAGAGAGGAAAAACATTTTAGCCCTTTTCACCCCCTTAGGAGTCAAATTTTGAAAAATCCCTTCTTAGTGGGTACCTATGTCATGGAAGGCATATACTCCCCGATTTTCATGTTTCTAGGTCCAGGGGTTTGGACTGGGTGTTGATAAGTCAGTGAGTCATTTAGGAGATTTGATTTTATATATATATATATATATATATATACACACACACACATATATATATATATATGTATATATATATACACATATATATGTGTGTTTGAGTAATACAGCGCACAAGTTCTACACCTAGAATTTATCATTTACAGTACATCTATCATTAGTACCCATGTTGTAGGAAGAGGTTCATTTGTCATTCCACTGACATCAGTAAACGTTTGGGGGTCATTATTATTTACTGGGTCCTATACTGAATATTGCAGTTAAATTAGCTTGATATCACTGTACCATTTTTGCACGTGTGGTACCCCAACAGGTGTTGTACAAATATGGTGTGATGCCTTCTAATCCTACCAGGAGAGGTAAGATTGCTTCCTCTTGGCTATTCAGAAAGGTAATGAAGGTTATCCACACACAAAGGAAATCACCAGTGTTTCAGAATTACGTTTCACTTTATTTGGAAACAAACCTATTCGCCAGTTTCCTTAACAGTTTCTCAGAAAACATTAACACACATAAGTTTGGTAGCAGTTGGTTACATGGAATATTACAACCTGACACAAATAAAATGATTTATTTTGCAGGAACAATGGAACTTAAGCTTGCAGGAGGAATGAGTGGTTAGTTTAGCAAAATCTTACCACTAAGCAAAACTAGTAACACTTTACTGGATTTACCTAGTATAACATTAACAGTAACAGTTGCTGCAATACAGTATCCAATACTCGCTCTGGTTACAGTGTTTATTACACAAGTAGTAAACACCCATTTGTTGTAATCGCCTCTCTACAATGAATCACAAATGTACAAGTAATTTATCTATTTATAGTCCAGATGTACAGTTCTAGTCCATTAGATGGTGAAAGATGTCCCTGCCAAATAAGTTATTTGTGATATTCAGCCTCAAAGAACTCCTGGAACAGCACCATAGATCCAATGTCCATATATACATATATATATATATATATATATATATATATATATATTAAAGATACTGGATTTCAACCTCTATATGCACCTACCTATACCTTCTAAACCCTGCCTATAAACCTCTAAAATTGACGCTATTTGTGTACGCAGTCATACAGTAAAATAAAGACTTTAGACCTTGAACATGTGTTCCAAAGCACAAAGTATTATTCAAGTAAAGTACAGTCAGTTACACGCTGTGATCTAAGTACAATTTAGTGCAAAGAATTATAAAGACCCAAGATACAGTCATACATATGCACGCGCTCTGGACCAGATACCGGCATCAGCAAGAAACCTCCGTCAAGCAGCAATCAGCAAGAAGACTCCAGACTGGGGTCACAACACACACATTTATACCCTTACAGAAACAGAAAAACACAATAGAGGAGTTTGTTGCTGATCCCATTGGTTCCCAATGCGGGTGCATTTGTTACAGGGCATTTCACAGGTTGGTTTAAATGGACACATAGCCTCTAACAGCTTGTTGCCTCCTCTATTTCCCCTGCATGCAAATCTAGACTGTTGGTTTCACAAAATACATTTTGGTGCTTTATATCTCTACGGTCCATAAGTTGAGAATGCATGTTGCGATCTTCACACCGATGATACCGGGAAGCTGTTGAGAAAGTGCGGATCAGTATAATATCAAACATGGCTAACTTATCACGTATTAAACCTCAGATACCAAAGTAGTCTTTATTTCACAGCATTTGTAATAAATGTATAAAACTTGGATCTTGTACTTTAAAGCTATGGGACCATTTATGTGAGTGTGCATTATGTAAGTATTAGGGGTTTGGGAAAAAGACGCTAGTTAGGTTTATTTGATTTGGGGCAGATGGGCACGCATGCAGCTAATAAACAGCGTTCGCATGCAGGATATTGTGCATTCGCTACTGTGCGTCATGTTAGCAGCGCAACTATGCGTAATGTGCAGTGTTTATGCATGAGATTTGATTTATGATGGATTTAACATATATATATATATATATATATATATATATACATATATATAATTATACACACACACACACATATCTCATTCCTTACTAACAGTTTCAAACTGCAATGCAAATGTGTTATGGGCAGTGAGCTTCACTTCTCAAACAAGGTGGAGACCCCCAGTTGGGGCCATTCCGTCTGAGAGTGAGACTTAAACCTGTTTAGGATTCAGACAAATTCAATTGTGTAGATCAATGTCTGGGTTATATTACAATTGCCACAACTATACTTGTCTATATACAGGGATTCCCAATTTGTATGTAAAACACCCACAGTATTCTGGTGTATTGTCTATTCTATTTACTTTTCTCAGGAGGCTGTTTTTCTAGTTGTTTTGGTATTTCTCTATGCAAGGTTGTCCCCAGAATGGGCTTTGTGTACATGAGGGCATGATTTCTGGAAGGATTACTAAAAAGTGTTCTAATGCTAATAAGTAATTTTTTATGTATGTTAAACACTGTCGGTATGTGTCTGGGGAAGAGTGTTACTCTGTGGTTTTGACAAAATGGCGTTGTGTGATCTATTTCTAAGATGGAGTCTTGTCGCCATTCGTGAGATGGCGTCGCACAGATTCCAATTGTAAACAGATTCTGTCTCAGCTGATTATCCGGCTTTGACAATATATAAACATGCATATATATGTATTTATTTCTAAGTGAAGAGGGGCCCCTTTATTTTATTTGTTGAGTGAGGTTAAACGTGAGACTCCTTATGTACAGATGGATTAGGCTGTGTTTCTCCTGCTGCAGATAAGCTGAGGGATGATGCTGATCCCTTGCTGGGTATATGGAGAGGAACGATGCTTGTAGGTACATAGATGTCAGTTTATCTCAGCGCTGCTGCTGGTAGTGGCTTTCCTAGTCTGACATGATAACTAATTATATGAGGTACTGTAGGTAATGTTCACCTTCTAACTCCAGATTTACTATCAGCTGGAGATATATGATTATTGTGCTAAGGAGAACTGAAAGCTACTTATAACACAGTTTTTAGATACCTCTCCTCACTATAGCAGCGCTGACCAGGCCAGTAAATTTGAGCCCTGTATGCTACAATCCTGCAGTTGGAAGGCCCGATTCAGAGTTGCTAGCAAAAAGCTAGCGCTCACTCTGAATCAGGACAGGCGCAGGTATTTTTAGTTGCGGCCTCTTGGCCACTCTCATAGCTCAATAGTCAAGACCATCGCGACCATCGGGCTTGCGACGAGAACCTTGTGGTAGGGTCTAATGGCCGCAAGCCCCAGAGAGCTTCTGGCTCAAATAGAGCCGGAAGCTCTCTCACTGACATCACTTGTGAGAGAGCTTCCAGCTCTTTTTGCGCTCGCTCCGAGGCTCAGGCACGCCGTGCGTGCGCACTGGGCCACCATTGACCCGCTTGCGAGCGCAATGCGCTTGCGAGCGGGGCTGAATCAGGCCTTATGTTCATTCTGCTGGAAGTGCAGGAAGGAGGTGGGTGCTGTGGATGGTGTGACATTACAGACCTCTCCAGATACTAGTGGCTCTCCTGAGGTGACAGTCTGTCATTGGCTCTGACCTGGCTCTCCCCTCAGATGGGCTGGCTGCTCCATACTCCCGCTCTCACAGATGGCACCCATAGTGCAGCTTCTGCTCTGTCCTCACTGTTACCTCAGGACCCTCTGTCACTGACTCAACAGTCCAACTCAGCCCCCTCCAGCTGGTTCATGTGACCTGCTGCTGACTCACCATTGGTCCGGCAGCTGGGCTTTTTATAACCTCCCTCCAGTCCCTTGGATTTTTTTCTTGGTGCAGAGAATAAACATATGTTTGTCCACAATATTGGGCTAAACTATATACAAATGCTTACACATGGGCACTCTCCAGAAGGTGCTAAATACTAGAGATGAGTGGGTCCCGTTATTTCAGAACTGGACCCACCTCAACTTCCAGATCCGAAGCAAGAACCGAGCTAGGCTCGGGTTTTCCCGTCTGACGCGGATCTGAGAACGAGGCAAAATGCGTTATCCTCCCACTGTCGGATTTATCGCGGGTGTTGGATTATATAAAGGTCCCCACGATCAGCGCTATTTTCACTCCGGCTGTGGAGAGAGAAGCTAACAGATGTAGTCAGTCCCTGTCAGTCACTCAGTGTGTGTGTCCAGTTTATCGTCCACGTATTTGTAACTCTGCAGGTGGTCTGTCTGTACTCGGCAGGGGTGCTTTGTTAAGCTTGAAAAAGTGGTGCTGTCTGTTTTGTTCATCAAGGGGCTGCTGCCTCATTCATGGGTGCTTTTTTTTGTGTGTGTGCGTTAGCAACTTAGCTGCGTTATTATTGTATGGTGACACTGCCGCAGTTTATCGTTGTTTTATTTCCGATTTACCTACTTTTTTATGTGGTACTGGTCCAGTTATGGAATGTAACACTCTTTTAAATATATATACCAATTGGATTAATAATGTAATTTAGTGTTTATCACTTTACATGTGTTTTACTTTAGCATATAGAAGGCATAAAGTTTAGGGCAAACTAGCACTGATACCCTTAATGAATGGTATATGCATTGTTCCTAGAGCATGACCGCATCTGTAGTGTGTGAGGAACTCAGGGCTTATGTTGCCTGCTATGTGTTGGAAATAGATTGTGAAGATCCAATATCCTAGGGCTAAAATAAGCAGGAAATAAGTGTATCTTTCTTGGCAATCCTGGAAAGGAAACATTGTGGGCCAGTCATGTTTGGTGTACGTGACCAATATAGTGCATGGTTGCCAATTCTCCTTTATTTCCTTGAACATTCAAGGTATTAAGGGGATATTACTGGTTATTTCAGATCATTGAAATGTCTACACTGACCATCAATACTGTATGATTTATTTTATTCTGTGCATGTAATTCGGGTCTCGCTATCTATTATTACTTTATTTAGTTTTAACTCAAAATGTATTGAACAAATGTATTTAAAGGACAACAGATCCTGTGTATGAATCACTAATCTATACTGCATATCTATAAAGCAAGTCTGCTTAGCCCTATACAAGATATAGATTCTAGACCCTTGTCCCCTCCAAACCAACTATGCAAAAATCCCTTTTTGAGACAAACTGGTGGCCCCTTCTGCTACACATGAACACTCACCTGACATATCACACAGCACTGTCCTCTCTTCACACACAGGGCCTGATTCAGAGCCGGACGCTCTTTGAGAGCGCTCGCTCTGAATCAGGGCATCCCTTTTTTTTAAAGATGGCCTCCTGGCCACTCGCATAACTGCGGGTGACAATCCACCGCTTATGCGAGCGGCCAGGTGATGGTCACGATGGTCAAGACCAAGTCAACCATCGGGCTTGCGACGAGACCCTTGTGGTAGGGTCTCGTGGCCGCAAGCCCCAGTGGACTTCCTGCTCTAATAGAACAGGAAGTCCACCTACTGACATCACGAGTGATGTCAGTAGGGCCGCCCACAAATGGCTGGCGTTCCTTTGGGAACGCCTCCATTTGTGTAGCCATCCACCCTGCCTACAAAACAGGGCGAGCTGTCGATCAACATCGACAGCCGCCCCTTTTGTAGTGAGTCCCAGAGCGAGAGAATTTCTCTCTCGCTCCAGGGCTCGCGCATGCACACGCCAGAGACGGCTCCGGCGTGTGCATACACAGTGGGGGACCATCGACCCGCTGTGCGCTTGCGAGCGGGTCTGAATCAGGCCCACAGTACACCTGTGCTATTATGTACACGGCACACATTTGCCTGCTCGCCTCTTCTTTCCTCACATACGCCTGTTATCAGGGCCGGATTAAGGTCTGTGGGGGCCCCTGAGCAACAAACTTGTGGGGGCCCTAATCAATAAAATTATACACAGTATATATTATATACTGTAGATATACAGTCAGGTCCATAAATATTGAGACATTGACAGAATTTTCAGATTTTGGCCTCTATTCACCACCACAATGGTTTTGAAATGAAACAAACAAGATGTGCTTTAACTGCAGACTTTCAGATTTAATTTGAGGGTAATTACATCCAAATCAGGTGAACGGTGTAGGAATTATGACAGTTTCAATATGTACCTCCCACTTTTTAAGGGGCCAAAAGTAATGGGACTATCAACTCAAAAGCTATTTCATGGACATTATTCCCTCGTTATTTCATTATCATTTAAGCAGGTAAAAGGTCTGGAGTTGACTCTAGGTGTGACATTTGCATTTGGAATTAGTTGCTCTCAACTCTCAATATGAGATCCAAAGAGCTGTCACTATCAGTGAAGCAAGCCATCATAAGGCTGAAAAATCAAAACAAACCCATCAGAGAGAGCAAAAACATTAGGTGTGGCCAAATCAACTATTTGGAACATTCTTAAAAAGAAATAACGCACCGGAGAGCTCAGCAACACCAAAAGACCTGGAAGACCATGGAAAACAACTGTGGTGGATGACAGAAGAATTATTTCCCTGGTGAAGAAAAACTCCTTCACAACATTTGGCCAAATCAAGAACATTCTCCAGGAGGTAGGTGTATATGTGTCAAAGTCAACAATCAAGAGAAGACTTCACAAGAGTGAATATAGAGGGTTCACCACAAGATGCAAACCATTGGTGAGCCACAAAAACAGGAAGACCAGATTAGAGTTTGCCAAACAACATCTAAAAAAGCCATTACAGTTCTGG
Organism: Taudactylus pleione; assembly: GCA_031769625.1. Classification (NCBI taxonomy): domain Eukaryota; kingdom Metazoa; phylum Chordata; class Amphibia; order Anura; family Myobatrachidae; genus Taudactylus; species Taudactylus pleione. The sequence goes on along the minus strand of JAUIMM010000281.1, from coordinate 14,626,667 downwards.
AACAACATCCTATGGACAGATGAGACAAAGATCAACTTGTACCAGAGTGATGGGAAGAGAAGATTATGGAGAAGGAAAGGAACTGCTCATGATCCAAAGCACACCACACCATCTGTGAAGCATGGTGGTGGTAGTGTCATGGCGTGGGCATGTATGGCTGCCAATGGAACTGGTTCCCTTGTATTTATTGATGATGTGACTGCTGACAAAAGCAGCAGAATGAATTCTGAAGTGTTTCGGGCAATATTATATGCTCATATTCAGTCAAAAGCTTCAGAATTCATTGGACGGCGCTTCACAGTGCAGATGGACAATGACCCGAAGCATACTACAAAAGCAACCAAAGAGTTTTTTAAGGCTAAAAAGTGGAATGTTATGCAATGGCCAAGTCAATCCCCTGACCTGAATCCGATTGAGTATGCATTTCACTTGATGAAGACAAAACTGAAGGGAAAATGCCCCAAGAACAAGCAGGAACTGGAGACATTTGCAGTAGAGGCCTGGCAGAGCATCACCAGAGATGAAACCCAGCGTCTGGTGATGTCTATGCGTTCCAGGCTTCAGGCTGTAATTGCCTGCAAAGGATTTGCAACAAAGTATTAAAAAGTGAAAGTTAGATTTAGGATTGTTTAGTTTGTCCCATTACTTTTGGCCCCTTAAAAAGTGGGAGGCACATATAGAAACCGTTGTAATTCCTACACTGTTCACCTGATGTGGATGTAATTACCCTCAAATTAAATCTGAAAGTCTGCAGTTAAAGCACATCTTTTTGTTTCATTTCAAAGCCATTGTGGTGGTGAATAGAGGCCAAAATATGAAAATTCTGTCAATGTCCCAATATTTATGTACCTGACTGTACATACAGACAGTACAAGTATGTGTATGTATACAATATATATATATTTATATATAAATTTAGCGCAGTTTAAAGGCTTTCTTTTTGTGGATATATATATATATATATATATAAATATATGTATATATATTTTTATATAGATACACATATATATATATATATATATACATACGGTACATACAAACTTAGAAATGCTCATATATTTATAATATTGTGTGGTGGTGGGACAGCGGGCTACCTTTCTGCCAGCTCTCTGACTGCTCCACTGCCAGCCGCCCAGGGAAACGCTGAGGCAGCAGCTATGCCCCGCACGCAGTGCAGGCAGCCTGGGCTCTCCTCTGAGACCAGTCAAAGTCTCACGAGATTTGACTTCATAATCTCATGAGATTGTGGCTGTCACTGTAGTGAGTCACTCTCCTCGGCAGCCGCTGTGTAAGGGAATAGCTGAGCTGCCGAGGACCACAGCAGTTGTAGTTATTAGAAGTGCTCGGGGATCGGCGACCGAGGAAAGTGTGTGGGGGCCCCCTATGTGTGGGGGCCCCGGGACGACCGATCCTGTCGCCCTGCCTTTAATCCGGCCCTGCCTGTTATCTACACATCTATTACCAGAAGTAGGAACTTCCATTACGTGGAAACAACTCCACTAATCTAAGGAACTCTCAACCCTTGCATCAGCCTATGGCAAGCACAATGTCTCCTCTGAAAAATCGTATGAACATGGTCTCAGTGTCTGATTCTCTGAGAACACAGCCACATTCACTGACATGCCCCCGATGCTCTCAGAACATGCCCCTGAGACAGCCTTTCTTTGCAGCCACTTCAGGCCACCCCCAGTCACCACCCAGGAATGCCCATAGTTTTGCCTTGTCATTCTTAATACCAGCACTACTGTACACAACACTTAGTGTAACACATGCATTGTAGTGGTTTTCAGTATCCTTTGTGTGTAGTAAATAATCGCTCAACTGTTCAAACATCGACATTGCGTTCACCTCTGTATCAGGCCTATATTGATTATTTGCTACTGGGCATGTGTGAAAAATACTTTTCCTGATGTTCTAATGCTGAAATGCGATTAATGATCTGTAAGTAGGTGTGGAGGGGCCAGAACATAGATGCCATTTCCATAATGCAAAAGACACCTCTGTTCTCGCCCCTCCACACCTATACTGTACTTATAGATCATTAGGGTCTAAGACTGAGAGCCTGTTTCAGAGCCGCTCGCTCGCGCCTTTTGTTCACAAGCGGCCTGATGTTCTGCGTATGCACATGCTTCGTTCTGCGCATGTGCGAACTACACACTGCGATCGCAACCCTCTCACTCGCCCAGCAAAGGCAGCCCAGGGTAATGAGTGACAGGAGAGGCGGTTTGTGGGTGGTAACAGGGGCAGGACACTAATAACGGGGGGTTGGAGATGCGAACGCAGGCGTGCTTGAGTGTTTCAACGCTGTATTAGAGGTGTGCATAATTAACAGGCAGCGTCATAGTACATGTCACTTGCCTTTTTTACACTGATTTCCTCGCAATGCTTGAGGTAGGGTAAAGCAAACGCAAGCAGTGCGTTAGCATCCGATGGTGTTCGATGTACCAATGTTTTAATACACTTCCTGGAGATGATGTGTGCTGGTGGGCGGCTCTGCCTGTGCGATTGGGTGTACACACAGACAAAGTGGCCGCTTGCTAAGACATGGTGGGCGTGCTTATGCTTGGCGAGCGTTCGCTTCCCGTGGCGTCACTTTGACAAATTTGCATATGCATCCAGTGTGCGTACGCAGATAGCGACCGGGTCTGAATCAGGCCTTGAGTGTCCCTGCACTTACTGACAGCTGCATCGATCTGTAGAGGAAAATCACATGCCAACACTAGAACATCAGGATTAGACATATACACTGCATGCCAATGGTTGCTAAAACAAGTAGAGAGCATGATCTTGGCTTTAAACCTTATACATTAAATTGCTTTCCATTTGTTACGAACACTGATAACAATGAAGTATCATCAACATTTGCATCCTTGTTCCGCGCAAACACTCCTGCAGTTGCAAATTAAATACTGAGATTGCAAAAAAAGACATTGAGACAAAATCCTGGAAACATTTGCAATCTTATGGCTGAAGAGAAATATCCAAACATGGGTGCCCAAGTGTCATACACCTTTTGAATATGTACATACTGTACTTTTGTCAGTCAGCATTTTTATAAATGAAGTCATAGGGCAGTGCCGATATTGGAGCAAATAGTTGATATTTTTCAACTGTGCATGTGTATAAGTCACTAAAAAGATGCACAACGCATGCGTCCCTCTGTGTATGTACAATGGCACAGTTGCGGCTGAGATGCACGGAAACAGATATGTATTAGAAATGACTATTCAGACGCAAAAAGGGCCATTTTATGTAAGTGTTATGGGAGTGTTGTGGGTGTGTCATTAAACTGGTGGCGAACTCAAACGCTTAATCGCTCACGGGGAAGACCATACTCAGCCGGAGAATCTGCACCTAGTGTGGGGCTGATGCAAGTTTCAGGGTGTCACCAATGATTGTGATTAAAGACGCACCAATCGGTATTACAGTGTCTTGCAAAGTGGGCATCTCAGTCCTTGTGCATTCAGTTGCATGCTTGCACCATTATGCTGGCCATACACGAGACGATTTTTAACACTATTTTGGCATTTTCTACAGATTGGTCAGACCAATCGTTTGCAAATAGTTGTATTTTGAGTCTTCTGCGACCCCGATGCGCGTCCCCGCCATCGTCTAGTTGGATCGCAGATCAGATGGTTTTGCAGAGAGATCTTAACTGATCGTGTACGATGTGATCCACTTTATCCTATGATCTTAATGATCAATTGAACACCATTTGACCACATATTATGAAGAATTTCAAGGGAAAAAGTACAACTGATCTTACCAACTTCGAATCTCACAGTGTATGAGGGCCTTAACATTACTCCCAAGATTGGAATACATTATGTGGAAATGTCAGTTGATTGGCCAACTGCCTTTGCATTTGAACTTACCTATCAAGGATCCGGGCGGATGGGACGTCCCTAAATGTTGTATTTATTTATTGGTTACTACTGTCTTAGTAAAGTGTTGCTCCTGGTTATGTAAAATGCATAGGTGCCAGAAGGAAGGGGGAAAGCAAGGGAGTGACTCGCCCCCCCCCCTCCCAAACACATTAGAGAGGTGCCAGTATATGTGCTGGGTTGTAGGGAGCAGGGTTAACATGGGGCTGGGCACGGAGCTATTCCCCTTTCCAGCTACTCCACCTCCTCCCTCCCCACAGCCTTTCTTTGCCCGCAGTCAGCACACATATGGAAGAGAAGTCGGGGGAACTTTGTGGATAGTGATCGGTGCCCGGTGCACATATTTACATGAGTGTAAACACATCTGTTATTTCACATATTTTTTTCAGCTTAGTCACATTAGCAAAGCTTCATATTTGTTGCTGGCTGCTCAATTTAAAATAAAAAAAAGGTCAATATATTTTTCAGCCCTTTTTTAACGTATTATTTAAACAATAATTTTTCCAGTTCTGCAATAAAAATATTTAGAATGGAAGAAAAAAAATATCTTTGTCTGCCAGATAAGCTCATCATTTTTTGCAAGATAAGAGTAACACTAGACCCACACCCTATAGGAACAGATGTTCCTATAAAAGCAGAGCAATGCCAAACGCTAACTGATATCAGACCTGGATTTTATAATACCATAATGTAATGGTTGCTTTTAAACATATGATATGTATAATATATAGGCCTATAGTGCACAAAGGGCAAAATTTACTAAGCGGTGTGTTCGAAACCCTGGTAGTTTGGCGGCGGTTTAGCTATTCTCAGATTTACTAAGGCCAAAACACGTGTTAGAATAGAATATAACAGAGCTATGGCTAAAGTCACTAAGCGGCAATTTTGGTTTCATTTAGAAAACGCCACCAAACTGCTGGGTTTAAAACCCGCCGCGTAATAAATTTTATCCAAAGTGTCCATATCATTCTGTCACCGCTTACATTGAGCTTATTTTTCACTATATGGGGCCCTAGGTATACATAAAGAATATTCTGTGAACAATAAACATGACAACCACAGCTGAGATAGACAGTCTGACAGACACAGAAATATTCTATCAGATACAAAATGCTTTGCTCCTAAAGATCCAACTTGTTTTCCCATTGTATTGATAAAAAAGCATAAATTAATTCAATAAATAGGTTCAACCAACAAAGTCAATAAGTGGGACGTTTAGGAGGAGACCTTTTTGCAATTTGTAACATGGATTATGCCTCAAAGTCACACAGACAGGGTTGGCAGATAAGATGAACTGGGAGACCCCAGCCACTTGCCGCAAAGACTAAAGGTGCCCACACACATACCGATGTCCTCACGATACAATGTTATGGCCAATTTCCTCATGAACTTTCACGGGAGCTCCCTTGCCGTCGTGATCACGATTTGGAGTTAAAAATGTCCAATCTGACTAAAGATCTATCTTGCAGCCAATGCATTGTATCCCAGATTGGCTAATCTGCCCTACAGCACAGCAGATCAGAAGATGCGATGTACGACGAGCGGGGACGCGCATCGGCATCGTGCTCGTGAGTATAAACTCACGATTTGTACTTTTTTTACCTGATTCGTCGTCACGATTCGTCGAAATCGGCCAAATCGTTTAAAATGTCGCTATGTGTGTGGGCACCTTAAGATGATCAAACCCCAAACCTAGTGTTGGGATGTGGCATGGAGGGCCCACCAGGGGAAGGGAATACAATCACAGAGGCCCACTAAGGGCCGTGGGCATCCAATTAGAGAGGAGTGGTCAGACATTATAGGTAGGGGTGTGCACCGGACACTTTTCGTGTTTTGTGTTTTGGTTTTGGATCTGGATCTTTCTTCGTGTTTTGGATCTGGATTGGTTTTGCCAAAACCACCCTTCCGTGTTTTGGGTTCTGGGTTTTGTGTTTTGGATCTGGATTTTTTCTTAAAAAATAGAAAAAAAACGCTAAAATCACATAAATGGGCCTTTTTTTGTTCCTACGCTATTAATAACCCCAATAACATTAATTTCCACTCATTTCCACTCTATTCTGAACACCTCACACCTCACAATATTGTTTTTAGGCCAAAAGGTTGTACCGAGGAAGCTGGATGACTATGCTAAGCGACACAAGGGGGCGGCACAAACACGTGGCCCATCTAGGAGTGGCACTGCAGTGGCAGACAGGAAGCCAATCAGCGTTATGGTGCCCATTTGCATGTAGCACGAACCCGGGAGATCCGTGCTACATGCATCTGTGTGATTGGCACAGAGCAATGCCAGGTCCGTGAGACCCGTCTGTGCTGCTGTGGTAAAAAAAAAAAATAAACCTGTGTAAAAAAAGAAAAAAATGGCGTGCACCCCCCCAAAAAAGAGCAACCAGCCCCGGGCATTAGTAACCCAGTGCTGGGTGTGCTTAAATACAGGGGACAAACGACGTAGGGGTCCCCTGTACTTAAGCACAACCAGCACCGGGCTAGTCAGAACCAGCGCTGGTTGCCAAAATACGGGGGACAAACGACGTAGGGGTCCCCTGTATTCTGCGCAACCAGCTCTGGGCTCTGATCCGGTCCTGGTTCTGGAAATATAGGGGACAAAAAATGAGTAGGGTTCCCCTGGGTGGCGGGGATAGCCCCGGGCTATCAGCCTGGGCCTGGGGTGCCCTGGAGAGGGTGACCCCTTTATTGGGGGGGTCCCCAGCTCTCCAGGGATCCCCAGCCTGGGCTGACTAGCGGTCAGGGCTGATGCTGCGGCTGGGGGGCCCGGTGAAAGGGCTCCCCTGGCTGTGGCATCAGCCCCCCGCTAGAAAAAGTCCAGTGCTGGTTCTGGAACATACAGGGGAACCCTACTCATTTTTTTCCCCTGTATTTCCAGAACCAGGACCGGATCAGAGCCCAGAGCTGGTTGCGCAGAATACGGGGGACCCCTACGTCATTTGTCCCCCGTATTTTGGCAACCAGCTCTGGTTCTGACTAGCCCAGTGCCGGTTGTGTTTAAGTACAGGGGACCCCTATGTCGTTTGTCCCCTGTATTTAAGCACACCCAGCACTGGGTCACTAATGCCCGGGGCTGGTTGCTCTTTTTTTGGGGGGGGGCACGCCATTTTTTTCTCTTTTTACACAGGTTTTTTTTTTTTTTTTTTACCACAGCAGCACAGACGGGTCTCACGGACCCGTTAGTGCTCTGTGTCAATGACACAGATGCAAGTAGCACGGATCTCCTGGTCCGTGCGTGCATCTGTGTCATTGAAATACACAGCAGCACAGACGGGTCTCACTGACCCATCTGTGCTCTGTGTCACTGTCAATCACACAGATGCATGTAGCACGGATCTCACGAGTCCGTGCTACATGCAAATGAGCACCATAATGCTGATTGGCTGAGAGCCGTGACAGACGGCTCTGTCAGCCAATCAGCACTTTGCCCATTAAAGGCAAAGGCATTTTTTTTAAAATGGCCGCTCGAGGCAAAACCTCGAGATCCGACAGCAGATCTCGAGGTTTTGCCTCGGGAGAGGGATCCGGGGCAGACAGGGAGATCCGAGCTTGGGCTCGGATCGCCCCGGATCCCCGAAGTTCGGGTGGGTTCGGTTCTCAGGGAACCGAACCCGCTCATCCCTAATTATAGGAGTGCCATAATGTAGTATTTATATGAATAAATTAAACTTTCATATAAGGTCAGTTTTACATGTATCATTGATCCCCATCGTGCTAGCGGGACCTAGCATCATCTTTATCATAATATCCCCATGTGCTGCTCTTATAAAGGTTATAGGGCCTCCCAAAGTGTATCAGGTTGGCTATCGCTGACCCAGTGGTTTTATGCCGGCGTATGGTGCAAAATGTGTCCCACTTAACATTGGCCCCTCAGTATTTTATGGTACTCAAGGCCTGATTCAGAGCTGAGTGCAATCTGCAAGCAATGCCGAATATCACGTAGCTGAGCGATTTTCAAAACTTTGCCTGCGCAAACATTTCTAAAAACTTGTATGGCTCATGCGTTACACAAAGTGTACACCCAAATGCGCTGTTGCGATCTAGATGGACGGACATAGGAGGACATGGTCAGACAGAGAAACTGGTGATGCAAGTATTATGGTGCTTCCTATGGTGCCATCTAAGGACACACCAATCGATATTACTGTGTGTATGGATGCTGAAAGTGGGTGTCTTAGTCGTTGCACATTTGGCCACACGGATGTACAGCAGGGAATGAGTATGTAGCAGCATTTGTTACTGTGTGATCTTCTGCGGCCTCCACGGAATCAGATCCTCTGTCTAATTCTCAATGAGATGTAATTTTTTTTTCACTTTTTACATCATCATGTCTTCATACGTATGGGCAGCATTCAAAGGGGGGTAATGTCTCTGACAGGTGGAGACCAAGGGTTAGGGACACACTTGCTATTGGAATCAGTGATCAGGTTAGCATTACTGCCTGTAATGGGAGGGGCTGGGCTGCACATCCTAATGATAATAGGTGCTACCGTGCTGAGACCAGTAGTTCTACAGCAAAAAGGAGAGGGGGGGGGGGAGAAGCAGGTGAACACTATAAGCACTAAGAATACAAATGATCAAAATATCTATAATAGACTGCAATAATTAACATGGTTTTAAATGTAAGGTTTCTTAGTACATGTTTGGCCAAAGATGTTTGCCCACCTACTACGTCACGGTGAACCTTATACAGGTGGGTCCCTAACATCTCTAATACTGACACACTAATTAATTTATCTAGGACTTACCTATCATAGAGCCCATTAGATGTGTGTACTGCAATGCAAGGACCCATACCAGTTAAAATTCCTGTGTGTGTGTATTCTGAAGGTGAGACCCCTTCTTTGGGCTAGCACTCTTCCTGCCTGCCCCAGGTGATTTTAACTGGTACTGGTGGGAATGAGGTGGGAATGAGGCTGAAACACACAGGGGCTGGTGGGAATGAAGCTGACACACACAGGGACTGGTGGGAATGAGACTGACAAACATCGGGGCTGAGACACACAGAAGGCTGACACATACTGGGGCTGAGACACACTGGGGCTGGGGAATGGGGTTCAGACACACACTGAGGCAGAGGGGAATGGGGCTGAGACACACACTGGAGCTGGGGAATGGGGTTGAGACACACAATGAGGCTGGGGGAATGAGGCTGACAGACACTGGGGCTGAGACACACACTGGGGCTGGGGAATGGGGTTGAGACACACTGGGGCTGGGAGGAATGAGGCTGACACACACTGGGGCTGAGAAACACACTAGGGCTGGGGGGGAATGAGGCTGATACACTCTGGGGCTGGGGAATGGGGTTGAAACATAGTCTGGGGCTGGAGGGAATGAGGTGGACACACACTGAGGCTGAGACACACACTGGGGCTGAGACACACACTGGGGCTGGGGAATGGGGTTGAGATACACATGGAGTCCTGGAGAGAGACATGGAGGCCTGGAGATGGAGAGACACTGGAAGCCTGGAGAACCACAAGGGGCCTGGAGAATCACAGGGGGGCCTGAGGATGGAGAGATGTAAGTGGTCTGAAGTAACACGGGAGCCTGGAAAGACACAGAAATTGTTTGATCAGGGAAATTCACATTTTGCCCTGCACAAAAACTTCTGCTACTATACATTATCTGGTTATGATGATGGCATTGGTTATATATTGGTTATATATGTAAATGGGCATCTTCCTGACAGTGTGATCTACATGAATAGTGAATACCGGCTGAAGACCCTGCCCAGTGAGGCTCAAATTCTTCAGAGGTTCCCCGTTGCAGAGAAACCGCCATATACAGTAGGTAAGAAAAAAGACTTCCACACTGACTGGCCTGTACCTAGTGCAGAGGGATGGGAGTCCCCAAAAAGAGTGTATCATTCACCAAGATTTCTGTTGCTGACCCTGCTCGCATCAGTGGCTTGCAAAAGTCCTGCCAGGCCCTAAGAGGAGGGAGTATCCTGCCCTCCTCCACAGACCCTGCCCTCTCAACAGACCCACCCCCTCAACAGACCCATCCCCATAAGGGCTGCTTCCAGAAATTTCCGGGCTGGTTTTCCATCCCAATCCACCCCTGACTGTGAGCAAGTATCAGGGACTAGGAAGAAATAGAGCAGCAGACTCTTTCCAGTCCCAGCACTGTGGTGCTGGGACTGGAAAGGGATGGAACAGCAGACTGGGGTACTGGAACTGGGAGGTGAAGAGACAGCAGACTGGGAGAAGGGATACTGTGACTGGGATGTCAAAACCGGATAATTGGCGAAGACAGAATCTGTTTGCAATTGGAATCTGCGCAATGCTGTCTTGTAAAGGGCCAAGACTCCATCTTGGAAATAAAATCTCACAGCACTATTTTGTAAACAAAAGGTACATAGTCAGCCTTCCTCAAACACAGGCAGACTAAACAGGGAGGCTCCGACAGCACAGCTGGAAGCCTCCTTCCTGTATGAGAATTAAATTCACTGTATAAACACATTTTGCAATTTGCAGTTTAAGAACATCAGAAAAATACATGTGTGCTTGTGTGTGTGTATATGTATATATATATATATATATATATATATATATATATGTGTGTGTGTACATGTGGCCCATCATGCGGGGACTTTATAATATCACACAGACTTATATTTGAAAAGTAGCAAAATTCCCTGCAACTCATACACACAATGTTAAACAGAATACAGTCAGTTTTTTAGTGATCCTTCCCAAAATCATACTGGCATGGCCACACACACACATAGATGCCCTTCCAGCTTAGTGCTGCTCGCTGAGTGCCCCACCGACCCTCAGACGCACAACGCAATTCAGTGGTGTTTTCCCCGCATACATACATTTAAAAGCAATGGTCCCGTAACACAAAAAGGATAATTAAGAAATGAATGTTTTCTGTAACTATGGCTTAGTAAATGACAATTGAACTGTGTGTGGAACCGTACTGATCTACTCTGTTTCCACAGCATTCCGGTGACATCAATATGAAGATCAGAACATGCGGCTATGAAATATGAATGTTAGAGAGAATATATATTTGAAATGTTGTTTGCCATAGCAGCTTAGATTTGCAGGTGGGGGATACAAAAGGAGGTTGGAGACTTTTTGTATCCATTTGGAATTGTCCAATAAATGCCCTGTAACAGATTTCTCCAAAGGACTGGTTATTCCAGTCTAATCAATAGAGCTAGCTAGCTGAGAGTAGAATCTAATTAACAGTAGTCTCAGGTAACCGAAAGGATACTCCCTTTCTGATGACCTCACAGGTGAAAGGGGGTGGGAACCATAGCATGCACACACTTGGAGAAACAGACTTGAACACACTGGCAGATTTTAGAAGGAAGAGAGAGGTACACTCCCTGACCAGACAACGGAAGAATGGGTCTCAGTTCCTCTGGGTTATAGCTGAGTATAAAATGTGCAATATTTAGCCTATTTGGGTGTCTGTAGCTATGTTTGGTGTTAATCTGTTATTAGCTTAGCATGGTGTGTGGTTTGTAGTTTTCTAAGGATAATCATGGGTCTGTGTTTGCATGCAGTGGATGATGTGTTGTCTGGTCTGTGCTTTTCATCTGCACTGTAGGGTACAGTGGTCTGTTGTCAGCATGCAGGAAAGGGATTGATTGTGGAGTTGTCGTGATATTTGTGGATGATTGATGCTGGTTGATTGAGACCCTCTGGTGTGTTCTGTGTTGCAGCCTTGCCATGTGTTCTGTGTTGGGGCCTTGCCATGTGTTCTGTGTTGGGGCCTTGCCATGTGTTCTGTGTTGGGGCCTTGCCATGTGTTCTGTGTTGGGGCCTTGCCATGTTTTCTGTGTTGGGGCCTTGCCATGTGTTCTGTGTTGGGGCCTTGCCATGTGTTCTGTGTTGGGGCCTTGCCATGTGTTCTGTGTTGGGGCCTTGCCATGTGCTTGAACGGTATCTCTGCTTGGGAGAGATGGGCTTGGTGTGTGTTGTATACTCATGAATGTGATCATAGGGTGGTGTCAGTGTTGTATCGTGGAGGTTGAATTGATGGCAGCTTTGAATGGTCGTGGGTGGTTGCCGTGTGGTGTTGTGTGAGTCAGATGGGTATGTTGTCTGCGGTTTGTTGGAGATGGCTTGCCTCCATGTGGGGTGAACAAGGGAAATTGTGATTCTGCCCAGTTGTGGTGTTGTGTGGGTCAGATAGGTATATTGTCTTTGTTGTGGTTGTGGTCATTGATGGATGATTTGCGGAGTTGCAGCTTGGTGCAGGATGGAGTTTGCCTAGGGATCATGAGGCTTGCAAACAAAGGAAAAACATGTGCTTCGGCCCTTCCCCCTCCCCATGGTCTAGTGACTACTGGATGAGGTCTGTAGTAGGATGGTATTGTTGTATATTGGAATCAGCTTGTGTGGTACATGTTGGAATATTAAATGGTGCAGTGTTTGCCTGATGTGTTGGCATATGATATCCAGCGTGCATATTTAATTAACTATGGCATTATGGGAGATTTCAATGAGGTAGCTTCATAATGGAGTTTGTTTGTAGACCATGCGGTTTGGACAATAGGGCAGGAAGCATTCCCAACCCCCCCTCACACACAAACAAACACACACACACTCCATCACCAGCCATCTTGAACATGTGCTCTCAGCAGACATTGATATATCTCTCATTGTATTTTAATGTGTCTCTTTCTCTCTCTCTCTCTCTTTTTATCTCTCTCTCTCTCTCTGTCTCTCTGTCTCATATTGCTCATTGTATTTTGATCTTTAATAACCGTTTCATGTATTTTAACTGTACCTTATGACCTAATGTTTGTACAATTTATTTGCGCTCATTATTAGATCATAGCGTTGTAACATCTGTACTTTTACCTGAATAATAATCTTTAGCGCTTCGGACCGCTATTCAACTGTCTTGGTATTTCATTAATGGTATAATAAAAATAGCGACATCTTGTGGTTTTAGAAGGTACAGGCAGGTTTTGTGTTAGAGGTTCTAGGCAGGTGAATCTTAGAGGTTTATAGGCAGGAATGTATTAAAAGGTATTTACAAATTAACAGGGAGCAAGGGTGCTGGGACTGGGAGTGAAAGGAGACAACAGACTGGTAGAATGTGTGCTGGAAAGGGGAGTAAGCAGACTACTGGGAGCAAGGGTTCTGGGACTAGGAAGGAAAAGAGCAGCAGACTAGGAGATGGGGAGCTGGGACTTGGGGCAGGAGTGCTGGAACTGGCAGCAGGGATGCTGGGCATAGGAAGGAAAAGAGCACCAGACTAGGAGATGGAGTGCTGGAACAGGCAGCAGGGGTGCTGGGACAGGAACGCTGGAATTTAGAAGGAAATAGCAGCAGACTAGGAGATGGGGTGCTGGGACTGGGAGCAGGGGTGCTAGGATTGATAGAGTAAGAGATAATGTGTGCTGGGACTGGTAGCAGGAGTGCTGGGACTGTAGAGGGAGGAACAGCAACTTGGAGAAGGGGTGCTGGGAGGCAGAGACACAGCAGCAGCAGACTAAGAATGGCCACTGACCATCGATGGTTAACCACCGATGGCCGATGGTTTTGCCATTGATGGGGCAGAACCAATTCGTTTTTTCCTCCCCGATGACATGACACCTAGCTGACGTGACCCACGTAGCCCTGCCCCCGACTGTGATTGGTCCAATGCCCCTCAAGTCAGAGAGCAGGGATGACAATCATCAATGGCTTACCATCAATGGTTTCATACCATTAAGGTTAGCCACCAATGGTACCATCGATGGTGACTCTACTGAAGGCCATGCCTACAGCAGATTGGGAGCAACTCTGTACTCACAAGAAACCTCTGTCAGCCAGCAGAGCAGGCGTAGTCTCAGATGAATCATTCCCATGAGGCTGTGCTGCTTCTGATCTCCACGGGTCAGAGGAGCATGTGATGGGGTTCTCCAATCCGAACTCAGCACATGCTCCTCTGACCCCTCTGTAGAGTCTCATGGGAATGATCCAGGAGAGCAGTGTGCCCCGGTCCCCTGTGTGTAGCTGCCAGCCGTTTCAGTCAAAATAGTCTTGATGACTGCCCGGCCAACACCTGCACTGTACCCTGTTCCTTCTATTGTGAATGGCGCTGTTGCTTAGGCCCCACGGCATGGCTATGAAGTACCGGGGCCAACGGGGATCTACTTGACTCCCCTGTGGGCCAGTCCAAGCCTACCAATCCCAGTCTGTCACAGTTTTAGATTCCCAAACACCATCTGCCTCTATTTAACTCCTCAGATGGTACACAGGCTATTAAAAGTGGACTACATGTATGATGTGGATTATATGTAATTGATCAGCTATGTAAAGCTGTTTAAGCCTCTGTAATATTTAGAAAAAAACTGCAAGGTATGTTTTTTTTTTTTTTCACATCATATTTATTGGATTTTTCATTAAAGTATACATTTAACAACAATTGGTTCATGTCTTAGAATACAATTCTTTAACAATGTATAATCAGCCATATAAAATAACTCAGGAAAATTACATGTATATAAAACATATCTAATCTCAGTCTTGTTAATTCCGGGTGAGACAGGAACCTGTACCAATATTCAGAATTTTATACAGAAATAAAAATAAAAATAAAAATGAAAGCAATGACAGAATATAATGAGATAGTATTATTTAAGGAAAATAATATTATTTAGCTTAAATAAAATAATAACAATAATAAATAAATAATAAAAAAGGAACGGACACATACATAGATCTGTCACATATATATAAGCTAGTAAAGTAATTAGGGATGGACAATTTGACGTAGATTAAATATCTCCTTTTGATATTATCTTATAAAAAGCAAAATTCTTTGTTATGTAGCTTCTATACAATTTTTATACATATACCACTCTGTCGATTCAAAAACTGTAAATATTTGTTTCTGCATTTCTGAAGATAAATTGTCGATATATGGTCCCCATTTACTATAGAACTTTTTTACTCCCTTCTCTATCTCCGGAATAGCTGACTGTCTATCATTATACAATACTCTCAGCAACAAATGAGTTACTTCTGATAATTTAGGTGATCTATGCGATATCCAAGATCTCAGTATTGTCTTCTTTGCGACTGTTACTAGAATAGTCAAAAAAGGCTTTATATTTTTTTTTCCCTCTGCTTCTAGATTCCAAGACAAAAAATTTGCACCAAGAAAGACTAAAGGGTCTAGCTTGAAATGTGTTAAAAAAGTATTGTTTATGAAAGTAATACTTTATTCCAGAATCGTTGGATATATCGACAATACCAGAAATTATGAGCAAATGTAGCTTTTTCCCTTCTGCATTTCGGACAAACACCTGTTTCTGAAGATATATAACGACTCCTTTGATACTGAGAGATGTATGCCCTATGAATCGTTTTTACATGTATCTCTTGGAGATCAGAGGAATGTAAAGTACTCAATACATCTTCATATTGATCAATTAATATCTCCGCCTGTACAAAAGACGGTATATCTTTCTGCCAAGCTTTAATAGTATTTTCCCATAAAATATTCCTATCAGGACGTATCAGGTCAATATACAAATATCTAAGTTTGTATTTAGTTTGTTTAACAAATGATAGTAGAGACATCAAAGGATCTGTTTTGTCAGGAGATAACATAGCCATTGGTATTGATGCAATGAAATGTTTCATTTGAAGATAGGCATAAAAAAATTGTTTAGTGAGACCGTATCTATCTTGTAACACTTGAAATGACAATATTCCTCCCCCTGGATCAAATACATCGGCAGTAATTCAAATACCTTTTTTAATTAAGCGTAAGTATACTGCATTTTCCAGTCCTGGAGTGAACAAGGGATTTCCCACAAATGGTATCATGATGGAATGTCTTGGGTTTCTTCCCAGTTTCTTATTTATGGCCCACCATGCATTATACGTATCTCTAAACATTATATTACTAAATAGGTGTGGTGGTACTTGAGCTATCGGGGTATGCAGTAAGGCACTAGGTGAAAAAGGAGTCAAAAGAGCAGCGTCTAAGGCCACAATCGTAAAATCATTTTTATTTAACAACCAGTCTATTATATATCTGAAAAGTATCGAATGAGAATATTGTAATAGGTCTGGTAATCCTAGTCCTCCTTCTGTGCGTGAAGACTGTAATTTTGCACGGGCAATTCTAGATTTCCCTCCTTTCCAAATAAATCTCTGGAAAGTAGTGTTTAGTAACTTTATATCTGAATTAGATAATTTCAGTGGAATCATCTGCATTATATATAAAAGTTTAGGAAATAGTATAGCCTTGATCACTGTTATTCGTCCCAAGAGTGAAAGGGGTAATAAACGCCAACTATCTAATTTTTTTATAATATTTTTTATAATTGGGGTATAGTTAAGTTTATATAATGAGAATAAACATGAGGGAATATAAATACCTAAGTATTTAAATTGTGTGGTAACTATTTTCATATTTTGTAATGGTCCAGAGTCAGGCAAAATGTATGAGTCAATATTCAGGGGCAAAATTTCACTCTTATCAATATTAATCTTATAACCGGAAAACTTTCCAAATCGCTCTATTATTTCAAAAACTATCGGAATAGCATGTTGAGGATATGACAAAAAAAGTAACATGTCATCTGCGAATAACGCTAGTCTTAAATCTATACCTTTTATTACAATACCTTGAAATAAAGGTGATTGACGTATAGACAAAGCCAAAGGTTCTATCGCAATTGCAAAGAGCAAAGGCGATAAGGGACATCCCTGTCTTGTTCCTCGAAATATGAAAAGTGGATCTGACAAAAACCCATTACATAATACTTGAGATGTGGAGCTAGAATATAATATTTTTAAAAAATCTATAAATTTTTGTGGGAAACCGAATCTACTTAATGTGTCAAATAAATGGGTCCAGTGAATCATATCAAACGCTTTTTCAGCGTCTAAAGTCAGTATGGCCTTTGGTATATTAATTGTAGAGATTTTACTGTGATGCAATACTGACAATACCTTACGAACATTTACAACCGAATTTCGTCCAATTATAAATCCTGTCTGATTGCAATGTATTATAGAAGGAAGTATATATTTCAGGCGTTCTGCCAAAATTTTTGTTAGTAACTTGTAATCGATATTTAATAAAGATATAGGTCTATAAGAGCCAGGGTTGGATAGATCCCTTCCCATCTTTGGAATTACATTTATCACCGCCGAATTAAAATAAAGAGGCATATTTCCCAAATTCAGAATTTTGTTAAATACCTCAGTCAGTATAGGTGTGATTTTAGGTGACATGAGCTTATAAAATTCTGCCGTTAGGCCATCTGGGCCGGGAGCTTTACCTGTTTTCAATCCCGATATCGCCTTTGAAACTTCTAGTTCTTCAATCTGCGATACTAAGACATCACTTTGTTCTTCAGATATATTTGGCAAATGTAGATTTTCCCAAAAATGTAGAGACTCAGAGGCGTCAGAAGACGGTTCTGAATAAAGATTTGAATAAAAGTTCTTCATTGTTAATGCTATTTGTGCATTGGAGTTAGTCAATTTGCCATTAGATAAGCGTAGTGGGTGTACCATCATCCTTGGCCTCTGTCCTTTCAATAAATTTGTTAATAAACGACTAGATTTGTTCCCAAATTTATAGAATCTGTGTTCTTTTCTAAAGGAATAATTAGATTCCATCTTAATGAATAAATTATCAAAATGGATTTTAGACTCTAAATATTTAGTTTTAGTAGATGATGTAGGAGAAGTTTTATAAGTTTGGAAAGCGTTTGTTAAAGATTGTTGTGCCTTAAGGTAATCTTCAGCTATTATTTTTTTTCTCGTTGACGTATATGAGATTATATTTCCCCGTATAACAGCCTTAGAGGCCTGCCAGAACAATATTGGGGCATCAGAACACGATTGCAAGTTATTCAATCTATATTCTTCCCAAGCTGACTCCACTTTATTACGAAATTTGATGGATTGAGACAAGAAAGAAGGAAATCTCCATGACCGATAAGAACTTTTTTCCCCTATTATCTCTAGGTCTAACCAGACCAGCGCATGATCCGACAAACATATGGGCTCCATTTCTACACGTGAGATCCTCGGTAGTAAGGACGAGGATGCCAACATGTAGTCAATCCTAGACATAGTACCATAAGCAGCCGACAAACAAGAAAATTCACGATCTGTGGGATGAAAGACCCTCCAAGTATCTAGTAATTGTAATTGTTTTATAAACACAGGAATACCTAGTTTTGGAGTACTACTTCTACCCATTTTCGGAAATTGTTTGTCTAGTTGGATCGAGGATACCAGATTGAAATCTCCAGCAACAATCATAGGGACATTTGTATAAGGACTAAGATCAGCTATCAATTTTTGAAAAAATTATTTGGAATATACATTGGGAGCGTAAACATTACAAAAAATAAATCTTTGTTTTTCTATCAGAATGTCACATAAAACAAATCTTCCCTCACTATCAATTTTAGTAGATCTCAATTCTATCTGCAAGTGTTGTTTAGCAAGTATTACTACTCCTCTGGCCTTTGAGGAGTAAGGGGCTGAAGCAATGACTTTCCATTTTAATATATTTAACTTGAGAATTTCACTAGGGATCAAATGCGTCTCCTGTAGGAACATTACATCTAGATGCAACTTATTTAAATACAATAGAGTTTTCTTGCGTTTTTGTGGAGAATTAAATCCACCGATGTTCCAGGAACCTATTTTCAAATTAACCATTGTCAATGATAATAATTTGTTTAACCATATGCCACTCAAGAATAATTGTAAGCATGTATATGTCAATCCGTAGGTACATGACAGTCAGCACATTAATAAAATAAAAAAAAGAAATGAAAGAAAAAAGGAAAAAACAATCATTTAAAACATAATCTAATAAAAAACAAACAAAAAAACGAAAACGAAAAAGACAAAAAAGAAATAAAAACAAGCAGATATATATACTGGATATACACATTGACAGTTTCCGATATATATATACCAGTGGAATCAACCACTCACTCAAGTATTTTACTATCATGAGCTGCGCAATGTGGTCCTCCGGTTGAAGAACGTAATCCATACGTCTTCAAAATAGAGACTTTTTACTTTTTTCATTAACTCCTAACCAACACCGTCTTTATCACAGACAGTATTACAAAAGTGACCGCAATGACAAACATGAAATATAATTTGCAATATATAATATATTGAGGAATAAAACATAAGACATATCTCAGAATTCTCCATCAGTACTCCAAACTGATGAAATAGTTATCATTTTGGGTAATATGTGTCTAGAACATGTCACATAATTCACCAGCAAATATAACTACAAATTACTCTGAGCTTTGATGTAGATAAACTTTACCAATAGTACTAATTTAGTTAAGCACACAAGGGGAAAAGTGAGAGTATTCCCTCATAAACATAGTTCAAGTAGATCCTGGTGAGAGAGAGGGTCTGCGATCATCTTCTAATTGTTTCAAGTATTCCTCAGCATCCGCAACTGTGAGGAAATCAGTAAACGACGTGCCCTCATATAAACGTAAACGTGCAGGATATAAAAGCGCAAATTTTTTGCTTTGCTGAACAAGACGCGCACACAATGGGGAGAATTCTCTTCTAGCTTTGGAGAGTTCAGCAGAATAATCCTGAAAGATGAAAAGTTTGTTTCCTTCCCAGACTAAATTACGCATTTTACGTGATGCAATCCAGAGTGTCTCCTTATGTAGGTAATTCAGGCATCAAAATAATACCACTCTAGGCCTGGATCCGTCAGAATTATGCTGAGGTCCCACACGATGAACTCTTTCTATTATAATGTCAGCACATTTATCTTGTACAGTAAGCAATGCAGGCAAAATCTTGCGAACAAAATCTGCCAGCTCCGCTCCTTTTATCGATTCAGGTATACCGACCACTCGGAGATTATTGCGGCGTGATCTATTCTCTAAATCATCCACCCTATTCCACAGTTGGTTATGTGTTTTTGTGACTTTAGCCACTGATTGCTTCATCTCCTGCATATCATGAAACATTTCCCCCATGCGCTGCTCCGCCTGCAAAACTCTGCCTGATATCTGGGCAATCTGATGTTTAATATCCTCTGTCTGGGCCTGCAATAATGGGTTGATGGCCTCTCTCACCGCCTGAACCAATCCCCCATATGTAACCGGAGTGTCCGCTGCAGGTAATAATAAGTGCTCACCCTTATCTCCAGAAGTCAGGGAGTTGGTGGAATATTCAGAAGTCTCCTCTGTAAACTGCGCAGGAGAAGAATCTTCCTGCTCTGCACTCGTAGCGGTGGACGGCGCCATCTTATTTTCTGTTCGGCGCTTCTCCTGCTTTTGCCTCTGCTGTTTAGTCGACATGAGAGGGAGAAAATATTTCTCCATACAGCGCCCAGCTCTCTACTTGTGTAGGGTTCTCACTACGGCCAGTTGTAGAGGCTAAAATAGCCTTGTAAAAGGTATGTTGGACGGGTGGTAACGGAGCTGTCTCTATAAGCTGCTTTCCATGCGGCAGCCGGAACCGGAAGTCTGCCTCAAGGTATGTTTTAAAGACATTTTAGGTTGTGAAGTGCACCAGATTTGCTTCCTCAATTTTACTAACATCTCCCAGGAATAGATTGAGGTGACAGCAGCTTTTGTATTTTCATGGACTGCAAGTCTGCAACAAGAGAAATTGATTCTCTCTCCAAAAAATCTGTGTGATTTCATTGAAGGAGATTATACAAGGGCCTTCCACATGACTGAATGCATGTCTTTCCAGAGGGAAGGGCCCACAAGGAGGAGTCATATGGATCAAAAAGTTGCAACAGTGTTGCAAAACAGTAACCGAAAAAACTTACGGTGTCTGTCCTCATACAGCTGCAGAATTTACTGGACCAGCATCTGGTACTGTAATAATGTCAGACTGTCACACACATGCACATGATATCAATTACATACTTGCCTACTCTCCCGAAACCTGCAGGATGCTCCCAATTTTTATTTTAAACCCCCCTTCCTCACACCCCTGGAAGAGTAGGCACTTCTTCCGTATCTTATCCACTGCCTAGTGAAGTGGGCAGAATGGGGAGAATTTGGCCCCGTCATTCGGCCCCATCGCCTATTTAAATATGTGGTATTCGCAGCAATTTACTGCGAAGGGGCATGGCTTAAAGACGTGAAAAGTCAGACCCCGCCCCATCACCACCACCACACACCTGCTTCTCCTCCCTGGGCCTCTCCCGGGAAGGAAGAACTAAAAGTAGGTAAATATGTATCAATACTATAACATCATTATTGCCTACTCTCCCAAATTACCCAGGAGCCTCCCATAATATTGGGAGACCTGACGGATTCGGTATCCGGATGAAAGATTCACAATGAATAGGTTGACAATCAATAGGTCAACACCAGATGGTTGACATGCAATAGGTTGACAGTGACAACATGTTGAGAGGTACAAAAAGTCAACAGTGCAAAAGGTTGACAAGGTTAAAAGGTCAACATGTTCAAAAGGTCAAAACTTTTTTACATTTTTTTTTTAATTTTTAATGTTAGGGTGAGGGTTAGGTACTTGGAGGAGGTTTAGGGTTAGTCTGCCAGAGGGGACAGATAGGGTTAGGCACTTGGAGGAGGATTAAGGTTAGGCTAGGGTTAGGTTTAGGTACTAGGGTTAGGCACTAGAGGGAGGGTTATGATTAGGGCTAAATAAAAAAAAGTTTATAATTTTTGTGTCAAACATTTGTGTGTTGACCATTTTAACCTGTCGACTTTTTAACCATTTCGACCTTTTGTCATTCGACCTTTTGTCCATGTCAACCTATTGCATGTCGATAATGTGGTGTCGACCTATTGTCGGTCAACCTTTTTATTGTCGTTCTTTCATACCACACCCGATGGATTCCAGGGCTAGCAGTTTCACTCCTGCCAATCGTAGTCTGCTCTCTACAGTAAGGGAGCAAAGCTAAAGGGACCACCTCTGCTGCAGTGGGTGGGTACTGAAGCCATGGCTGAAGAACAGCTGTGTCATTGAGGAGTACAGCAGGCTGACAGCGGGCACAAAGGGCCTAATTCAGCTTGGATCGCAAGTCTGCAATCGCACGCATCCGCGCGCTGTGAAATGATGCAAATGAATGCGATCGCAATGTGACCCATCAGCTTTGATTGATTAACAAAATTTAAGCAAAATTAGTGAAATTTTAACAGGTTTGATTATTTTCAAACAAGCTCAAACATGTTCAAGTTTAATTTAAATTGACATATGTTAATATATTTTTGGTTGCAAATGGTGTACCTCAAACTGAAATTGTGAACGTTTAGCTTCCAACACCTCAGTCTCCCCAAACTGAATGGAATTTTTTTTTAATATATTGAGTTTCAAAATAAAAATATTTAAACCAATAAATTTAACATAAACGCAAACGGCAAACTTTAGTGAACTGTAGAACATGAATGCAAGCTGCAAATTTTGTACCATACATTTGATTTAGGGTCAGTTGTCGATTGTACTGCAAACAGAGCCATCAAACTGGGGAAATTCAACAAAATGCCATCTCCGCCTCTCTTAAGCACCTATAATCTTGAATCTTTTTGAAAGTATTTAATTATAAAAATGCCCACATATATGAGAATGTACTGACACTGGCAAGTTTTCTAAATGTCAATTTATTTAGGAAGGAATTAATATGAATGATTAAATATTCTCTGTACAGCACTGCATAATATGGTGACATGTTATAAGTAATAATATGATAATAATACACTCTGCCCCATCGATTCATGCATTTTAAATCTGTCTCCTATTTCCCAACCATTATGTTAACATTTCAGCTATTGTTTACCTGCCTGGCAGAAGCGTTTTTCTGTGTCACTGAGCTGCTACCAACTTATTTACTGATCCATTTCCTGTCATCTACTGAACTCTGACAGTACGATTCAGTGTTGACAAGAACCTGAGGGGGAGACGTATGAATGGCGGATATGGGGAAGAAGTGGTATCAGCGCACGCTATTAGGGCTAAATAAAAAAAAGTCGATCATTTTTGTGTGAACCATTTGTGCGTTGACCATTTTAACCTGTCGAGTTTTTAACCATTTTGACCTTTTGCACTGTCGACCTATTGCATGTCGACAATGTGGTGTCGACCTATTGTCTGTCAACCTTTTTATTGTCGATCTTTCATACCACACCCAACGGATTGCAGGGCTAGCAGTTTTACTCCTGCCCATTGTAGGCTGCTCTCTACAGTAAGGGAACAAAGCTAAAGATGAGATGTTAATACATCTCATCGGTAGTGCTTCCTGCATCGCCTCGGTAAAGAGGTGAGCAGGAAAAGTTATAGTGACACATCTACCCCTGAGTGCTATGAACCCATTCTATTGGCTCAGAGTGATCAGTTTCCTGCCTTGCGTTGAACTCCAATTAATTACCTGAATTTAATGAAGAATTACAAACTGATGGAGGATAGTGGATGGAATGAAGTTATACCAGTAACTATCATGTACTGTGTATTGATATGACCTATTGATGTATAACCTGGGTGATTACAATAGGTACCAATGGAGGTTAGTGCACACAGTGGGTCCTTAACACAGTAATGACAGCTGTATACAGCTCTGAAAACAGCGGTGACTATATTGGCGGTAATGCAGGTATAATCGGTCTCACCCCTGAGGAGCTAACTACTGCAGAGAAGTGCAGCACCATGATATTCAACACAGTGACATCATCCTGCGGGGTTCAGAGGATAAAGAAGAATGAGACAGCACAGGAGCGAGGAGCGCACTCCTCTCCATTACTGACTACCAGGAACTGCGATCTGCATTGTTTAATGGGCTTTTTATTTTTCACATTGTAATAAGGAATATACAGTATATTATGTTAGCATACAGAGGCTGGTATCTGTATTGTACACTGATCACATCTCATCTAATACATAGCCCACATCCACAGAGCTGGCCCTAGGCATAGACAAACTAAGCAAATCCCTAGGGAATTTGGAATGCCTAGGGGCATCCAAGTGTGGAAGGCTGTGCTGGGATCAAGTGTGTGATCCCAGCATCAGCAGATTTGCAGTGACAGGCAGAGTGGATGTGTCCTCCGCGGGACACATCCGTTGCCGGCGCTGGGACAGTGATGTCCCCAGCGTTGGTACAGACGCCGCGGGCACCTGGTGAGGGGACCGCCTGGTCCCTTCCACCAGTGCCAGTGGTACAGTGGCGTCGGGAGAAGCTTGGCTCCGGGCGCAAGCTCAGTGGAGCTTGCCGCCCGGCAGCCAAGAATCGGCGGTGGGTAGCCGGCGCTGGGACAGAGTATCTGTTCCCAGCGCCGGTCAAGCATCGGACGCGGTGCTCTGTACTTGGCTCTGGGTGTGGGCTTATTGTAGCCCGCCGCCCGGCAGTCTGCGGGTGTTTGGCTCTGGCCGCAAGCCAAATCCGGCTCGCGGGCCAGCAGCCAATAGGAGGCGGACGCGACGAGCCAATTGCGGCTCGCTGCATCATAGCCCTGCCCACTCGCGCCATCTTGCATTAGATGGCGCTGTGCAGGAAAAGAGAGTTCGGCGGAGGAGAGAAGTCCTCCCGAAGATAGCGTAGCGGCAACAGGTCCAGCGGGCGCGGAAGAGGCCAGAAGACGCCACTGTCGAGAGAGAAGACAGGTGGCGCTGACTGGAAGAAGAAAAGAAGAGGCGGCGCCGCTGGCCAGGACGGGCCAGCGGCCGAAGAATGCGGCAGAGGACCGGAGAGGACTGCAGAGGAGGGAAGTAAAAGAGCTTCACGAAGTTCCCCCCCCGTAGCCTCTTCCAACGGAGCAGGTAGGCCCTCCGTGAGGCCTACCATATACCCCCTCCCTAGACCACCAGGGTTGTCGGGCACTAGGCTCGTGGAGCATGGTCGGGCACTAGGCCCATGAGCAAATAGGCGGGCACCAGGCCCGGGGCTCAGTAGAGGGCAGTAGGCCCTATAAAATTCCCTTAGGCCCGATTAGGAGCCAGCGATCTGGGTGTTAGGCCCAGATCACTGAGGGTACAAATAAGCGGGCACTAGGCCCGTGGCCATCAGCCAGACTCTAGGCCTGTACCCAATTCAGGAGGGCGTTAGGCCCTATATAATAAGTGAGCCCCACAGTTAGGCAGGCCCATAGGCCTGAGCCCCATATAAAGTGGTGCTGGGCATTAGGCCAAGGCCACTAACAGAACCCATCATTAGGCAGGCCCATAGGCCTGAGCCACACTATGGGAAGGGGACTCGGGGCAGTAGGCCCAAGTCCCTCCTATGCCCTGTATTAGGCAGGCTTAAACGCCTGAGCCACTGTTAAGACCTTGGGCGTTAGGCCCAGGGCCCTGAGCCCATTAAGTGTGTACCACTAATATAGAAAGGCAGCCCCTGCGTAGATGATTAGAGGTGTGAGCAGTGGTGGAGAGCTGTCCGGCTCCCACCAATGAGGTAGTGTTTCCGCAGTCACTGAGAAGAGGAGCTGGCCAGCTCTGGATAGGTAGGAAGCAGGCATTTAAAGGGACAGCACCGTGTTTTGCTCTTGTGTACTTATAGTCTGTGATTGGTGTTCCGTGCAGGGTAAAAGTTTAGTTATTGTTATACATGTCGCACTACACACACTGTAGGTTGAGGGCGATGTCGTTTTATTATGTGTAGTAGTTGCGTGACATAGGTTTAGGCCCTGCATGGCTGTATTGTGTATCTCCTTACAGGGACCTGTAGGTGAGTGAGTGGACGAAGAGCAAGAGTGCACACAGTGAGAAATATCTATGTGTACTGTCTCTCCCTGTTTGTTTGTCACTACCTATCCTTCCTTCCTTCTGGGCGGACGGTGAACCTTGCAACCCGGTGCAAGGACGAGTCTTCACCTGGTGCGTGAGTACCTATAGGTGAAAATTCGGGATCTGAGGCCAAAAGTGCCAATGATGATCTTCACTTAAAACCTGAATTTATCCCTCGGTTCGGTAGGGCGTGTCGGTCAACGTGAGGAGGGACGGTACTCACATAGTCTCCTTCCTCCTAGGTCATCGTTTCCGTGTTCTATTTGGGAGTTCCAGGACCGTCTGTTCAACACACGGCCTGAAGGTGAGAGGGTGCGACGCAAGGTAAGGAACTGAAGTACACCTGCACGGCAGCAGGCACTCCAACACACCCCTCTTACACAAGCACGCCTAAGATCGGTGGAATTTTGGTGCAGGCATGGCTTGGACACCTGCTGCCGGCTTGGCAGAGACTCTGGCAGCTGCTACTGTCAGGTGAGCTCGGATCGGGCTTGACAGCAGCAAACAGTGAGCTGGCAGCAGCGGAACAGCCAGTG
Organism: Taudactylus pleione; assembly: GCA_031769625.1. Classification (NCBI taxonomy): domain Eukaryota; kingdom Metazoa; phylum Chordata; class Amphibia; order Anura; family Myobatrachidae; genus Taudactylus; species Taudactylus pleione. The sequence continues at coordinate 14,600,561 of JAUIMM010000281.1, read as the reverse complement.
GCAGGGGTGGGGCATCTGGACGACGGCTAGTGATTAGCATCAGGCCTTCTCTGGGGCATCACACAATCAGAATAAGCTTCTGTACATGGGCAGAGGCTCATTCACGACTATAAATGGTCGCGGGAGGGCTGCTGCGCCATAGGCCTTTGCAGAGCTCGGACTAGTGAGTCACACCTCACGGCTCTGGGCTCCGCCTCCAGCAATCATCACACAGCTGCGGCCTGCCAGCCTGAGACCGAAAAAGCTGGTCCGCCGTTCGCTGCTTGCTGTACCATGAGTGGGACGGCTCTACAGGCTGTACTCAAGTTAGTAAATTTGTAACTGTTAGACGGCCGGGGTGCTGTGCTGCTCACTGCTGGGATAGGGGTGCTCTGCTGGGATAGGGATGGTGGGTGAGGGTGGGTGCTGACGCTTTGCTGGGATAGGAGGGTGCTGTGCTACATGAGGGCCCCTTCCACGAGGCCACACCCCCTTTCAGAATTACATGGGCAGGGGGGGGCACCACCAAAAATCTTGCCTAGGGCACTAATTTGGCTAGGGCCGGCTCTGCACATCCAGACAATTAAGCCTAATTGCTTTTGGCCATGGCTCATTATTGCATTGTCTTCACCCTTTGTAAAATTCTTACTCTGTGGCCAGTCCACAAAAGCCATTTCAGGCTTCAAACACTTCATCCACCATAGTACAGCTAAAGTCAGCTACTTCCATTAATTCAGTCCATCTGGGTGTACTTTAGGTTCCTACATTCTAGTTACAGTTCAGTGTAACAGATTTCCAGGAAAAACCAACTGTCCTGGGAAACTAGGACACATGGCACAGAAATTTAGGACATAATGTACTGTTCCCCTGTACACAATAAGGAAAGCTATGTGCCCTGTGTTGCAGGTCCAGATTAACACGACGGTATGTAGTCTTTACTGTATATTGATATGGTCTGAATGTCGATATTGTTGAAACTCTGACAGTCAAAATGTCGATATTCACAATGTCACAATGTCGACTTGGACATAATGTTGACATGGTCATTATGTCAACAGTTATAATGTTGACAGTACATGTAAGGGTTAGGATTAGGCAGCGGTTAGGGTTAGATTCAGGTTTAAATACTGTAAACAGTCTATGTCAACACAATGATCATGACGGCATTATGACCATGTCAATTTTATGATGTGTACATGATATTACATGTCCATGTAGACATACTGAATGTAAACATTCAGATCATGTCAACATTGTGAATGTTGACATTTTGTTGTAGATCCTACAAGACATCGTGATTCAAGGTATAGTGCAACAGTGCTCAAGAGACCACTTACCACTCTTTATGTATATTACTGGATATGTATGATTTAGATATTAAAGCATTTTATCAACGAGTGAACAATATAGATAGACTAGGGGTGAATTATTTAAATTTCTTTTGTATATATGGGGCATGGTTGAGGTTGGGTGGGCATGGTTGTGGTTGGGTGGGCTGTGATGGGGAGAGGGAGGATTCACAATAAAAAGTGTCCTGGAGCAAAAATATAAATCACACATTAGTTTATGGTCATAAAATGTCTCTGTAGTTTCTAAAATATTTAAAATTTACTGTATATGGTGCAGCATTGCCTCTATTGCCTGTTTTTGTGGAATTCTGTGTACTAAAAAAAATATGTTTTATAAGGACGCACTCGAAATGTAAAACTTTTAAAGCAGTTTTTAAGTTGTTTTATTTTTATATTATGTGTTTACCATTACTTAAATTTTGAGTGCGTCCTTATGATTTTATTCAAGCCTGATAGCGAATGTGTAATTTACTATCTAAATGTTTTTTTTACAATTTTGTGTGTGAATGTATCTGATGTATGCCTGATATAAACCAGACACATGTATCTGGTACATACTGACACGCATATCTGCAATGTTGCACATGCACTCACTCGAGCTGGAAACACTCGGACTTGGACTGGGCAGCCGGGAATTTGGTGAAATGCCTAGCGGGCCCCGCTGGTTCAAAGCCACGCCTTCTGTGGCAGGAGGGCATGGTCTAGCGCAGGTCACCGGCAGCTGTTTTTAGTGTGTGTGTAGCAGCTGTTTGCCGAGCATTCACTCGCCAGCCAGTGGCAAACACAGGATATCTAAAGGGGGTTTCTAAATGCTTTATTTTAGAGTGAGTGGGGTCAGTCCATGAAGAGGGCATAATTAGCACTTATCCAGCTTTAATATGCGTCATATAAAGTGTATTGTGTGTCATAATTCCGGTATTTACAGGACCAGCATTCACAGTAAGCCATTAAATGCTGCCGTAGAGTCATCCTGCCTGAGCTGACTGTTTTTATTTTAGATGTAGGCACCATTCCAAAGCATTGGCGCAAGTCTGGGAGTCTTAGGGAGCAGCAGAGGAACCTAGCACTGCCCTGGACATATATGTACATTATAGTGTATTATTATACAGTAATAATAATTAACTCTATTGATGGTCTCTAGCAAGGCCGTAACTAGGGTTGTGCGACCAGTGCCATGGCACAGGGCACTGTAGAACAGGGGGCGCTGTTTGTGCCTGTCAGTTATCCTGTTTATTATCATTCTCACTTGTATCTTCCTCTTCTTTTATCCCCAGCATCTCCTGGCCTCCCCTATCTCTTCCCTGGCCCTTCCCCATGAAGCCATGGCCCTTTTTCAGGTGCACTATTTTATGTCCCTAGTTAAAAATTGGAAGGGGGGGCACCAATGCTCTCTCTGGAATAGGGCACCAAAAAGTCTAGTTACGGCTCTGGTCTATAGCAGTGCACCCCTAACATTGCATGTTTTCCTAATCTCCTACAGGTGTATTTATTACTGGCTGACACATGTTAAAAGATCCACAGGTGGTACTAATTATTTAATTTGTGATACTGAGAAGAACATGCAGCACTAGTAAAATTCTATCATATTACTATTTCTATTGTGGTCATGGTATTGGCTGGGGAAGGGGGCTGCCAGGCAATCGGAACCTCCCCCCTGCATTTGCCTATGGCAGCGGCAGTGGGCAGCAGGCAGCAGGGTTCATCTACACTACTGACTAAAGAGTGCCTGACTCAGAGATGGAGGCAGAAGCTCACGCAGGAGGCAGAAGTGCATAAAGCAGCAACTGCCGCTACAAACTCTGTGACTTTATACAAATGTCGCTACAAACTCTTTTCCTGCTGTACATCTGTGCAAGGACTGAGACGCCCACTTTCAGCATCCGTACACCAGTAATATTGATTGGTGCATCCTTAGACACTTGTACTGTACACAGTATACTATATGTCTGGTTTACTGTAGGTCCATCCACTAGGGCAGTTATAGCCACCATGATACACTTTGGGGACCACATTGGGAGGCCCTCTAAACTTTATTTGAGGATCACATTGGGATACTGTGATAATGATGATGCTTTGTCCTTGTAGCATAATGGGGGGGGTTCAATGATACATGTGAAACTGGCCTTATTTGAAAGGTACATTCTTTTATTTATATACTATAAACCTAGTAACGGCTGAGGTGTATCGTGGGTGTGTGATCATTATACATAACCAAAACTTATCTAAAATAAACACACAGAGACAGTAAATGGAATTAAAACAAGTCAGCTATTTATTTGAAGAACTTCATTTTAATTTTAGAATATTGTATGGTGGCTAGAAAGGACGACCCTACACAGAGCAGCCCAACAATGCAAAACAAACAACCAAACACTGCATGGTGGGCGGTGTCCGCCCAGTGGATGCATAAACCAAACATTAGGGTACTAAGCACAAACCTTCAACAATCCCATCTGGAGATGGCCATACTGCCCCCGTAAAGGTGGTACAGTATTTTCTACAATTACTAGAAGGTGAGTGCACCCAATACACCAACTCTGATGATAAGCCATACTTTCACGCCCAAAACAAAAGCTAACAACGAACAAGCACTAGGGAAGGGTGGGCGGGCAAATTTTCTTCAGGAAAGAGGCTTAAAGCCTGCATGCAACCCAACACTTAAACAATCTCTTCAAAAGCCACACCCCTAACTGTGTAATAGGTTAACCGACTGCATGTGATCATCACTCAAGCCAGCCCCCAGCCTTCTGGTTTAAGCCACTCCTGGCTCATCCAAGCCCTCCGTTATTCTACTATGGCGGTACTTTAATGGCTGGCCACTCCTCTCTGGTCAGATGGCCACACTCCTTCCAGCAACTGACCACACCTCTTAAAGGGCCTCTATGATTGCATTCCCCTGGTGGGCCCTTCATGCCCCAGTCCGACATTGGGAACACTTGAATATCCTATGTTAGCCATATAGTTAATGTAGACTTTATGCAGTTTTTCCCTTAAACATAACACTGCTTCATCCATTTGAATGCCGGATATACTTTTCTATACATATTATTTCATGATAATTTCTTGTTACCCATTTCTGTGAGCTTCTATCGTAGATAGTAGAAAATAAATCTGAAATGATGGCGGTTTGAGCAACTTCCAAGTAAGATTTACTGGATTTGGCTGTGAGCACAGCTTTCTGTGATTAAAATGGAGGAGGGTCATTTATCACTTTGCCATAGTGAATTAGAGATTTTCCACATTTACAAGGAACAGACACATACAGGGAATCTTTCCTCCCAGGAGTCTTAGCTCACTATTTAGCTTACAGTGCATGTAGCACAAGTTTTATAATAATAATTATCTGGTTTTGCTAGAATCCAGTTCTTTGTATGTCTGTGTAACCATTTCCAGTGTCTATTTAAGCTTTCAGAAGTCCTGATTGTTGTAAAATTTCCCAGCTCTGGAGAAAAGATCAACCTTTCTCATATAATAAATTTAAATATTTGCCAAATCGGTTAGTGTTTCTAAGATGCTGTTTATTTTGGTGCCTGTAAGGTGACAGTACATGCGTATACAGCAAATTATTTGATTTTTGTGACTGGTTTATGGAGGTTTTGGTCGGATCATGCAGAAAGCCTGCAAATGGATAGCCGGCAAGGACCATCGATGCACGTGCACGCTGGGTCCTTGCCGACCCCGACTATCTATCGAGCATGCCGGTCAATCTGACGACGATCGTCAGGTTCCACATGTTAATAGATAGGGAGTTTGGGCTCCTGCACTAAAGACTTTCAGTGAACATCTTTCAGTGAGGTGCCCGCACCTCAGCGACATGAAAGTCTGAATGCTGGACGTTCAGACTTTCATGTCGTTAAATGGATAGGCCCCTTCAGAAGGTTTCCACTATGGAAAGGTGCTACAGTTAGTGGGGCTGCAGTAACACGCATATTGGCACAACAGAAAAGGTTTTACATATAGCAATAGGTGTATACACTTGTAGCTAATGGTTTAATGAAGCACAGCTTTATTACTGTATTACCTAAATTGGGCCAAATACAACATAAGATTGAGAAGGGAATTTGCATGAGAAGGACATTTTCATACTAGATAAATGACAGTTTGAAGCAACTTCTCCAATTTATCTCTCTCCAAGGCTTGATACATCTCCTCTTATATCTACCATTTGATCATGCACCTTTAAATAAACTAAATAATCCCAAATACTTCACACAATTTTGCTGAAGCACGAAGGCCGCATTCTATTGTCTTGGACCGATATATATGGTTGGGCATAATTAGGACACCTGTGGGTGTACTCTGCCACAAAACCACTGGGATTTCAAACCTGCCACTTATTTCAGTTTTCCAGCAAGAGTGCATCCCACAGATTTACTAAGCTCAAACCCGCTCCAAAAAGCCCTAGAGATGAGTGATTCGGCTTTCCTGAAAACAATATAATCCTGAACTTTGGGGCTCCGAGTCGAATTGAGTACCGGCTCAGATCACTTTTGGGCTCACGTCTGCTGTAAATTCAGAACTAGGATTTCAAAATCGAATTTTGGGTTTTGGATTGCATGTAAACAGATCCAAATGATGTGATTTTAGCTGTTTTTATCAATTTTACACAAATTTAGAGCCAAAACTGAATCCGAACCAAAACACTTGAGGGAGGTTTTGCCAAAACAAAAACCCAGCGGTCTGCACACATCTCTAAAAAATACCGAACCACATTATTGACAATGTTTTTACCACTAGAAGAATATAAACAATCAGATTTACTAATCGCTCCAAAAAATGGTTCTAAACTTCCGCAGTCCCACACAAAATAAATGATGTTGGACAGGGAGGTTTGCAAGCAGTTCTGTGTAGGCTTGGGTAGTGTTAAAAATATTCAAAAACTGGAAAATTTTGTTTAAAAAAAAAATGTGTGTGGATTACCCCAATTTCCTATCCAGCTCTGGTTATTTAGCCTAGGCTGTTAGTGAAAAATGGGTGACAAATGGCATGGGATAAGGGAGGAATTCGATTAGCCACGCTAATTGGTTCCCTCAGGCTATACAATTAGCCCTAGAGTGTCAGGGATTTTATTTCACCACTACACAGGCAGTGAAAAAAAATCCCCAATAATTAGGTGGTTAACAGGTGCCGCAACCTTGTTAACACACAAATCCATGAACTTTTCACAGATTTGTGTGTTAACGCCCATTAACCTGTATTAATGCCAGTTAACACGTCAATTTATTGGGCATTAACAAAGGTATCAGGTGATAAATGGAGCCTAATTGAATATCCTCGGGCAATAAAACCCGAGGCTACCTCCCTTTTTCACCTGTGAAAACCTTTCATGGCTAATTGAATCCCCCCCTAAATCACCTACCAGAAAATGCTGCTGTAGTAATAAAATTTCAGAGATTAAAAATGTTTCAGCATGGTACAGTGACAAAACACTCAACTGCCTTTAAGAGTAGGGGGTCTATTTATCAATTCATATTTGTGGGATATCCCGCATATATTAAGCAGTCCCCAAATGTATCTATAGGAGAAAACAGCAGATAGTGGAGGCTATGGAAATGTAGGGGCTGCTTTCTTGCCATATTTATTAAGCTCTCCATTCCTTAGCTTGGCCTCGATAACTAACGCCATTGTAGCATATAGGCTGCACTCCGCAAAAAGTACTGGAAGAGGGATCCATAGGACTCCACTCCAGCACTCACCACTCGCGCATGTGCGGTCAGCAGACTACACATACACTATAGCATGGCGGCCCCTGAAAATTAAAAGTAAAGTGATCGCTAATGCGATCACTTTACTTTTACACATCGGAGCCCCTGTCCATGGATGTGATCAATGATACATCTGGTTGGTACTGAATTTCTTATTGCTGTGAAGGGATGTAGTTATGAGCGGCCGCCGGTCTAAATCCCGACGGGGGAAGCCCGACAAGGGACTTAAGATAGGCTTCGAAATACAGACACCTATCTTAATGCCGACGGCACAATCCAGAAGGACACCAGCCCAAATGAGGTAAGCCGAACGGGGCGCCCTTAGTGTTAGCCGCGGCAGAAGGGTTATGTTTAGGTGGCATAGTGGGGTTTGCGTTAGGTTTTTTGGGGGGAGGTTAGGGTTAGGCACTAAGGAGGGAGGGTTAGGTTTAGGTACGAAGAGGGTAGACTTAGGTTTAGGCAATAATGGGGATGGTTAGAGTGCGGGCTGGGGAGGGTTAGGTTTAGGCTACAAAAAGGGATGGTTAGGGATACATACCAAGCATTGGGATGCCGCTTTCAGTAATTTGGTAGGAGGCATCCCTACAGCCGGCATTATATACCTATTCCGCTGTGAATAGTGGCGATAATAAATTATAACCATCATGTAAAAAACCTGATAATAAATGTGCCCCACAGAAATAAAAGGAATTTGCATGAGGACTCAAATGCTAGGAAAATAGCACCTAGTATAGACATTCCACCATGAAAGTGCTGCAGTAACAAAATTCCATCAGGACATACTATTGTAGTATTAAATCCAAAAGTAAAGTTGTGCAGTATTAAAACCGTAGCAGGTAATACTGATGCAGTATTAAAATTCAGCCAGAAAACACTGCTGTAGGACTATAACGGCCAAGCATGAGTAAAACTATTTTCCCTATGTGTACCAGAGAGATGCTAGTATCAACCCTTCCCCTGGTGTACAACTGTGCAAAGACTGAGATGCCTGCTTTTTGCATACTATAATACAGCTGGTGTTTCTTTAGACGCCACTATCGGCACACCATTGCTCTCACCATCGATACTTGCACCAGCACTATAGCAGGTACAGTTTCTCCATCTGACTCTGGTCTCTCATGGCTGCGTCTGTGCACCTGTGAATGTAGCCACTTGCATTGAAACGCCCATGAGACCGATAATTTTTGCATGCACTTCTAGCCACCTCCCAGTCACTGCCCAGTTATGCCCATCTCTTTCCTGCCCCATTTCTGATACCATCTGAACCTTTGTGCGTACACTCTGTGTAACGCATGCACTGTTAAAAATTTCAGACGTGAACATCGGTATTAGGTGCGACTCAGATTCAGGTCCAATATCTTTCTTTAAAAACATGTAAAACTCTTCAAATGCTACTGTGAGAAGGCAGCATTGAACAAGAATAGAAAAAAAATGCCAAAAAGCAGACTTTTAAGGAGAGTAAAGGGCAGTGGTGTAACAAGGAGGGTGAATTTGGTGCCGGCCATGAGCCAACTACAGCTTGCGTACCGGCAGCCAATAGAAAGCATTGCCGGCAAGCCAATTGCACTTGCCGCATCATGGCTGGCTCCACCCGCGGCATCTGACGCCACTGGGGAGAAAAGTCAGTTCGACGGCGGCGGGTGGAGGAAGCAGATGTTACGGGAAGAGCTCCGGCTGCCGTGGAAGAGGCCAAAAGACGCCGGGCCAGCGGCAGAAGAATGCGGCTGAGGACCGGACAGGTAGGCTAACATTAATCTCTCCGTAGACCACCAGTTTGTTGGGCACTAGGCCCTTGGGGGAATTAGGCCTATGGTACTGATAGGGGGGGGCATTTGTTCCCTTGCTCTGAGCACCAAAACACTTTGTTACGCTCCTGGTAAAGGGTCTATTTATCAAAGCGAGAGAATCACTAAATGCTGCCATTTACACCAGAATACAGATTCTTCCTATTGAATAATTCCTGCAGGATGTGTATAACTACTGTGCCCAACACAGCAAAGCTCAACTACTTACTGCAAATTTATGATGGATATTACCTGTATTACCCGTTGTCCTCCAATGCTATCACTGTCTCAGGATTAACTTGTAATTATTATGAAAAAAGGAACATCAAGGAAATGATTAAAAGGAGATGAGAAGGAAAAATTAAATATTGACAAGTGTTAAAAGAGAAAAAGTATGAAAAGAGGACATGCCAACCCCCTTGATGTACTATCAAGTCATGATAGAAGGCCCGGCCTTCAAACATCTGTTTTGTCCAAGCATGAACCAGTTTTTTTAACCAACCCAGCATTTTACTAGGCATAGGGTTTAGTGTCTCGTGAAGATGACCACTCATCTACAGACACCACTGTTTTTGAAACCCTATAATCATTACCACAGTCACTTTTGAAATAAATACTAAAGTTTAATATGTTTGTCTAACACTTTCCACCATTGACACATTTAAATGTATCAACGTATATGTATATGTGAATCTGGAAGGGATCTCCAGCTGAATGGAGTTGCAGCTGGACATTGATTACATCAAGAGAGTCCTTCCTGGAAATTTCATACTTTGGTGCTGTTACCATATTGCCCTTGGGGTAAGCACAATATCATCGCCACCATCAAAGAAACACAGGGCCATAGATCAATAGAAAGTTACAGCAAGGTAATTTCACTCACTGTGAATTGACCAATGCAGGAAGCAGTATATGTATTTATTATTTTATTTTATTACCAGTTATTTATATAGCGCAAACATATTCCGCAGCACTTTACAGAGAGCATATCTGGTCATTCACCAGGGGAAGGGTTGATACTAGTCCCTGCCCCAGTGGAGCTTACAATCTATGGCCCTCATTCAGAGCCACTCGCTAGCGGCAGTACGCTCGTTCCGAGCGATGTTCGCACATCTGCGCATGCGTACGGTTTTTAGTACGCATGCGCGAACCAGTCAGTGCGGCCGAAAATCGTTGGTACGCAATATAGCGAGGGCCTGCTATTTTGAGTGACAGAATGAGGCGTATGTGGGTGGTAACAGGGGAAGGTGCTTGAAAACGGGGAGTGGAGATCCGAACGCAGGCGTGCTTAAAGGTCAAAACGGGCGTTTTAAGGGAGTGCATATTTAATACAGCAGCGTCATTGACCACGTCACTTGGTTTTTTTTAACTCAGAACTGCTCGCAAAATAGCGGTTGAAAACACCAACCACAAGAATAGCGAGCAGTTCATACGCTGTACGATGTACTCGATTAATCTAATAAATAGCGGACATGACGTATGGTGCGTGCGGCCAGGGGGCGTTTTTATCAAAAAAACGAGCGTATGTTTTGCTCGCTCGTTCAGACTTAGAGGTGGGAACAGACTGCAATTTGCGAACGGATCATTTGAATAGCCACCCCTTGTTTTTGAACGAACGACCACAAATAGCGAACGGCTCTGAATCAGGCCCTATGTTCTGTACCACATGCTCACACACAAGGGTAAATTTTGTTGGGAGCCAATTAATCTAACAGTATATTTTTGGAGTGTGGGAGGAAACCGGGGTACCCAAAGGGAACCCACACAAGCACAGGGAGAATATACAAACTCCACACAGGTAGGGCCGTGGTGGGAATTGAACCCACGACCTCAGTGCTGTGAGGCAGTAATGTTAACCATTACACCGTCTGTGCTGCCCAAACTTCCATTCCTGGGATGTTACATCCATAGAAGAGCAAGATCTGGATTTGCATCACTGTCTGTTGAGTGGCAAATGGTCACCTGAATAACTCTACAATCACCTGAATAGCTTTTCATCTGCGCCTCTTGTTTCCGAATCTCAAAATTGTTCGTCCAATTGAAATTAACTTGGATGATATTAGACTGTGCTTCTATTTAAAATATTTGTGCTACATTCCTTTGTTTCCATCACTTGTCCTGTTGTCAGTGGTGGATTCTCAGTAGTTCATGACGGGCAGTTGACTGTGGGCCTGATTCAGAGCCGGATGCTATTTGCGCTCGCTCGTTCAGAAAAAGGAGCCGGCTATTTAAATTAAGCGCTCGCTCTTTGTGGTCTGTTGACGCCTCTATGTTTGAGCGAGCGAATGAAACATGCGCTCGCTATTTTGTAAAGACGCCCCCTGGCCGCTCGCATCCTACGTCATCTCCGCTATTTATTAGATTAATCGAGTACATCGAAAGTCGTCTGAACTGCTCGCAGTGCTTGTGGTTGGATTTTCCTACCGCAATCATGCGAACAGTTCAGGCTAAGAGACAACCAAGTGACGTGGCCGATGACGCTGCTTTGTTAATTATGCACACCCTTAAAACGCCCGTTTTGACCGTGTGGCACGCCTGCGTTCGGATCTCCACTCCCCGTTTTCAAGCACCTTCCCCTGTTACCACCCACAAACGCCTCATCCTGTCACTCAAATTAGCAGGCACTCGCTATTTTGCGAGCGCTCGATTTCCGACCACACTGACTGGTTGGCGCATGCGCATTATGACCCATGCGCATGCGCAGATGTGCGAACATCGCTCGGAGCGAACGAGCGGCCGCTTACGAGCGGCTCTGAATCAGGCCCCGTGTTTGTTATTACTACTATGGCACTGGCAAGATTGCAGGTTGGCAAATACCACAGCAGGTATTTTTGTATTGGGATTGTGATGTGATGGGCATCATCATATTATAATGCTGAGATGGAGTTACATAATTCCTTGCTTACATTAAATTTGTCTATCACCATTTCCTTATTGTTCCAGCTTCAGTCACTTCCTCAAATAATCTATTGTTCCACTATTTTACTGATTATTCGGAAAGTATTTGCTCTTCTGTACAGTCTCCGTTCTGCCATCTGGCATGAAGTCAAAGTCCTTAAGCACTGTGTAATATGTGTGCGCTATATAAATTACTATTAATGAGTAAGTCCTTTCTCAACCTGAACCCCATAATTTTTCATGTGCCATGTTCTGGTCATTTTCTTTTAATAATGTTTACTCCCACTGTCCATCATAGGCAGATAGATGCAGTTTCTCATTTAAGATGTCAATGTAGTTGAATCCTCAAAATGGACAACATTGTAGGAATATGACAGGTAACTATAAGCATTAAATTAAGAATGTATAACTTGATTTTGAAAGTAATGAAAGTTTACCAATGTTACAAACCTGGCTGTATTTATTTGCAGGTGCAAACACAAGTCAGAAAGACATTTGCATTGCCCAGGAATCAATATCCGGAAACCCAATCCAGCTGCTTGGACTGCGCCCATGGCCTACATATTGATGGCGTGCTGTTGCTCATGAAGCCACACAACCAAGCATATTAACAGCACTATTCCATCTGCTGGGGAGTGGGTGGCTGCATTTTCAGCTTGTGCAATGGCAGTTTCTTCCTAACCTGCAGTGTATGTAATATGTTCTGGCCTGGGCTGTGTGCCTGTGTAGGACTGATTAGAGTGAGAACTGCCAGCAACAAAAATGCTTTGTACAGCTGAAGCACCAAGCTTAGGGAGTGGGAGAGGATATGTCTGTCAGGTCTGGGAGCAATGACTGGATAGAAAATGATAAACTAGCCTAATCCATTATCACATCATTGCCACCCCAACTATGTGACAACTCATTAACAAAAAAGCTTTGCAGCTTTTAGAAATTACATTATGTAGGGGTGAATTATCATTCAATATTTGTAGGATTTCCCATGAAAACAGACATTTTCAGGAGGTACCTACAAATATTAGGGATCGTCAAGATATACCATGGAGGGATTGCAATCTCTCAATTTTCCACCGCAAATGCAGCCCCATAGGTTTCCACGTCTTCTATGCAGTCGGATTTACTAAGCTCCAGTATGTGAAGCTTGGCCCCAATAGGTAACGACATCTCCAGATGGCGTTAGCTTATGGGCTACTGTGTTGCAAAGTCTTCTAGAGAGGGATCCGTCCCTGTCACGCCCCCACCCCCTTCCCCCCAAGCTCTTATTGGAGCCTGTCTCCTGGCAAGAAAAAAAAGTTAAAATTTGCAAGAAAATAAAAGTTTTTACTTTGCAAACTTATGCACAAGATATATGTGGATTGTGATAAATATGCCCCACAGTATTGTTTCTTTTTAAGAATTCATAAATAAATCTAATTTTATATATACAGTCAGGTCCATAAATATTGGGACATTGACAGAATTTTCAGTAGGGGTGTGCACCGGCCACTTTTCGTGTTTTGTGTTTTGGTTTTGGATATGGATCTTTCTTCGTGTTTTGGATCTGGATTGGTTTTGCCAAAACCACCCTTCGGTGTTTTGGGTTCTGGGTTTTGTGTTTTGGATCTGTATTTTTTTTAAAAAAAGCATAAAAACAGCTTAAATCACAGAATTTGTGGGTTTTTCTGCTCCTATGCAATTATTAACCTCAATAACCTTCATTTCCACTCATTTCCAGTCTATTCTGAACACCTCACACCTCACAATATTGTTTTTATGGCCAAAAGATTACACCAAGGTAGCTGGATGACTATGCTAAGCGACACGAGTGGGCGGCACAAACACGTGACCCATCTAGGCGTGAAACTGCAGTGGCAGACAGGATGGCAGTTTGAAAAACTAGGCCCCAAACTGTACATAATGCAAAGAAAAAAAAGAGGTGCAAGATGGAATTGTCCTTGGGCCCTCCCACCCACCCTTATGTTGTATAAACAGGACATGCACACTTTAACAAACCAATCATTTCAGCGCCAGGGTCTGCCACACAACTGTGGCTGAAATGATTGGTTCGTTTGAGCCCCCACAAAACAAGCTGGCAATTAATGTGTCCCTGCACAAACTGGCTCTATGGAGGCAAGATGTCATCCTCATCCTCCTCATCCACCGATTCCTCACCCGCTTCAGTGTGTACATCCTCATCCTCACAAAGTATTAACTCGTCCCCACTTGAATCCACCACCACAGGTCCCTCTGTACCTTCTGGAGGCTGGTCTCCCTGGAAGAGCTGATAATTCATTTTGATGAACATCATCTTCTCCACATTCTGTGGAAGCAACCTCCTACGCCTTTCGCTGACAAGGTTCCCGGCTGCACTAAACACTCTTTCGGAGTACACACTGGAGGGGGGGCAACTCAGGTAAAATAGAGCCAGTTTGTACAGGGGCCTCCAAATTGCCTCTTTTTCCTGCCAGTACAGGTATGGACTGTCTGCCATGCCTACTTGGATGCTGTCACCGATGTAATCCTCCACCATTCTGTCAATGGTGACAGTATCATATGCAGTGACAGTAGACATGTCAGAAATTGTTGCCAGGTCCTTCAGTCCGGACCAGATGTCCAAACTTGGTCCTGCCTGCCCTGCATCACCGCCAGCGGGTTGCTTAGGATACCTAAGTTTTTTCCTGGCAGCCCCAGTTGCAGGAGAAAATGAAGAAGGAGCCGTTGACGTGTCACGTTCCGCTTCAGCTGACAGTGTGTTCACCAGCAGGTCTTTGCACCTCTGCAGGCTTGTGTCGGCCGGAAAGAGAGACACCACATAGGCTTTAAACCTAGGATCGAGCACGGTGGCCAAAACGTAGTGGTCTGATTTCAACAGATTGACCACCCTGGAATCCTGGCAAAGCGAATGAAGGGCTTCATCCACAAGTCCCACATGCCGAGCGGAATCGCTCCGTCTTAGCTCCTCCTTCACTTTCTCCAGCTGCTTCTGCAAAAGCCTGATGAGGGGAATGACCTGACTCAAGCTGGCAGTGTCTGAACTGACTTCACGTGTGGCAAGTTCGAAGGGCTGGAGAACCTTGCACAACACGGAAATCATTCTCCACTGCGCTTGAGTCAGGTGCATACCCCCTCCTTTGCCTATGTCATAGGTGGATGTATAGGCTTGTATGGCCTTTTGCTGCTCCTCCATCCTCTGAAGCATATAGAGGGTTGAGTTCCACCGCGTCACAACCTCTTGCTTCAGGTGATGGCGGGGCAGGTTCAAGAGTGTTTGCTGGCGCTCCAGTCTTCGGCACGCAGTTGCTGAATGGCGAAAGTGGCCAGAAATTTTTCGGGCCACCCAAAGCGTCTCCTGCACGCCCCTGTCGCTTTTCAGAAAATTCTGCACCACCAAGTTTATTGTGTGAGCAAAACATGGGACATGCTGGAATTTGCCCAGATGTAATGCCCGCACAATATTGGTGGCGTTGTCAGATATCACAAATCCCCAGGAGAGTCTAAGTGGGGTAAGCCACTGGGCGATGATTTCCCTCAGTTTCTCTAAGAGGTTGTCGGCGGTGTGCCTCTTACTGAAACCGGTGATACACAGCGTAGCCTGCCTTGTAACGAGCTGGCGTTTCTGAGATGCTGCTACTGGTGACGCTGCTGCTGTTGCTGCGTAAGGTGATACATCTACCCAGTGGGCTGTCACAGTCATATAGTCCTTAGTCTGCCCTGTTCCACTTGTCCACATGTCCGTGGTTAAGTGGACATTGTGTACAACGGCATTTTTCAGGACACTGAGGACACTTTTTCTGACGTTTCTGTACAGTCTCGGTATCGCCTGCCTAGTGAAGTGGAATCTAGACGGGATTTGGAACCAGGGACACACTACCTCCATCAATTGTCTAAATCCCACTGCACTAATGGCGGATACCGGACGCACGTCTAACACCAACATAGCAGTCAAGGCCTCAGTTATACGTTTTGCTTCAGGATGACTGCTGTCGTACTTCATCCTCCTCGCTAAGGACTGTTGGAGGGTCAATTGTTTAGTAAAAGTAGTGGTGTTCCTACTTCCTCTCTGGGATGATGAACGACTCCCAGCAGCAGCAACAGCAGCAGCGGCAGCAGTAGGCGTAGCAATGCAGGATCCTCCAGAGGAATCCCGGATAGGAGAGTCAGTCATGCCAGTGACATGGCCTGCAGGACTACTTCCGATCCTGACTAAGGAGGAAATTGACGAGGAGGGAGTTGACGGTGTGGTTTGCAGGCGCTTGGATACAACAGGACAACGGGATTTAGGTGTCCCTGGACTGCTTACGGTCTTAGCCAAAGTTTCTGAACTTGACAGTAACTTTTTATGAACGCGCTGCAGGTGCCGTATAAGGGAGGATGTTCCTAGGTGGTTGACGTCCCTACCCCTACTTATTTCACCTTTACATATGGTACATATGGCAAGACAGTTGTTGTCCGGATTTGGATAGAAATATTGCCAGACCAAAGAGGTGGAATGTTTGGTCTTCTGCCCAGGCATGACCGTGATGGGCTTTTTCATCCCACGGACAACAACTGTCTCCCCCGGAGCCTGATTTAAACAAACCACATCACCATCAGAATCCTCCTCGCCAACTTCCTCCTCAGCGCCAGCTACACCAGTATCCTCATCCTGTTGTACTTCAACAGTGACATCTTCAATTTGCATATCAGCAAGTGGACTGTGGGTGCTCCTTTCAGCACTTGCAGGGGGCGTGCAAATGGTGGAAAGAGCCACCTCTTCCCGTCCAGTGCTGGGAAGGTCAGGCATCGCAACCACCACCACACTTGGACTCTCCTTGGGGATTTGTGATATCTTCTTAGAAAGCACAGTTCTTCGCTGTGCTTTTGCCAGCTTAACTCTTTTGATTTTTTTAGTGGGAGGAGGGCTTCCATCGTCATGTGAAGCTGAACCACTAGTCATGAACATACTAGGGATCGACCTTAGCCGTTCCTTGCCACTCCGTGTCGTAAATGGCATATTGGCAAGTTTACGTTTCTCTTCAGCTGATTTAAATGTCTTTTTCAAGGTCATTTTCCTGAACTTTGCCATTTGGGATTGTATGTGCCCTCTACTATGACATTGGGCATCAGCCTTGGCAGACGACGTTGATGGCATGTTATCGTCTATGTCATGACTAGTGGCAGCAGCTTCAGCACTAGGAGGAAGTGGTTCTTGATCTTTCTCTATTTTATTTTTATCGGAGAAAGTTTGGTCCTCCATTTATGTTATATCGATTTGATATATACGTGCGGCTAAACACAGAAAATAATTTTTTTTTGGGTTTGGACTGGAGTGTACTTTGTGGGTTACAGCACCCTTTAACAGTCAAGCCAGCCGGCCCTTTACTTATGACACAGGCGCACGCTTGGCACTACTTTGTTGATGCACGTGCGGCTACTGCGCACACAATTCACAAACACAGAAAATAATTTTTTTTTGGTTTGGACTGGAGTGTACTTTCGGGGGTTACAGCACCCTTTAACGGTCAAGCCAGCCGGCCCTTTACTTATGACACAGGCGCATGCTTGGCACTACTTTGTTGATGCACGTGCGGCTACTGCGCACACAATTCACAAACACAGAAAATAATTTTTTTTGGTTTGGACTGGAGTGTACTTTCGGGGGTTACAGCACCCTTTAACGGTCAAGCCAGCCGGCCCTTTACTTATGACACAGGCGCACGCTTGGCACTACTTTGTTGATGCACGTGCGGCTACTGCGCACACAATTCACAAACACAGAAAATAATTTTTTTTTGGTTTGGACTGGAGTGTACTTTCGGGGGTTACAGCACCCTTTAACGGTCAAGCCAGCCGGCCCTTTACTTATGACACAGGCGCACGCTTGGCACTACTTTGTTGATGCACGTGCGGCTACTGCGCACACAATTCACAAACACAGAAAATAATTTTTTTTTGGTTTGGACTGGAGTGTACTTTCGGGGGTTACAGCACCCTTTAACGGTCAAGCCAGCCGGCCCTTTACTTATGACACAGGCGCACGCTTGGCACTACTTTGTTGATGCACGTGCGGCTACTGCGCACACAATTCACAAACACAGAAAATAATTTTTTTTTTGGTTTGGACTGGAGTGTACTTTGGGGGTTACAGCACCCTTTAACGGTCAAGCCAGCCGGCCCTTTACTTATGACACAGGCGCACGCTTGGCACTACTTTGTTGATGCACGTGCGGCTACTGCGCACACAATTCACAAACACAGAAAATAATTTTTTTTGGTTTGGACTGGAGTGTACTTTCGGGGGTTACAGCACCCTTTAACGGTCAAGCCAGCCGGCCCTTTACTTATGACACAGGCGCACGCTTGGCACTACTTTGTTGATGCACGTGCGGCTACTGCGCACACAATTCACAAACACAGAAAATAATTTTTTTTTGGTTTGGACTGGAGTGTACTTTCGGGGGTTACAGCACCCTTTAACGGTCAAGCCAGCCGGCCCTTTACTTATGACACAGGCGCACGCTTGGCACTACTTTGTTGATGCACGTGCGGCTACTGCGCACACAATTCACAAACACAGAAAATAATTTTTTTTTGGTTTGGACTGGAGTGTACTTTCGGGGGTTACAGCACCCTTTAACGGTCAAGCCAGCCGGCCCTTTACTTATGACACAGGCGCACGCTTGGCACTACTTTGTTGATGCACGTGCGGCTACTGCGCACACAATTCACAAACACAGAAAATAATTTTTTTTTTGGTTTGGACTGGAGTGTACTTTGGGGGTTACAGCACCCTTTAACGGTCAAGCCAGCCGGCCCTTTACTTATGACACAGGCGCACGCTTGGCACTACTTTGTTGATGCACGTGCGGCTACTGCGCACACAATTCACAAACACAGAAAATAATTTTTTTTTGGTTTGGACTGGAGTGTACTTTCGGGGGTTACAGCACCCTTTAACGGTCAAGCCAGCCGGCCCTTTACTTATGACACAGGCGCACGCTTGGCACTACTTTGTTGATGCACGTGCGGCTTCTGCGCACACAATTCACAAACACAGAAAATAATTTTTTTTTGGTTTGGACTGGAGTGTACTTTCGGGGGTTACAGCACCCTTTAACGGTCAAGCCAGCCGGCCCTTTACTTATGACACAGGCGCACGCTTGGCACTACTTTGTTGATGCACGTGCGGCTACTGCGCACACAATTCACAAACACAGAAAATAATTTTTTTTTGGTTTGGACTGGAGTGTACTTTCGGGGGTTACAGCACCCTTTAACGGTCAAGCCAGCCGGCCCTTTACTTATGACACAGGCGCACGCTTGGCACTACTTTGTTGATGCACGTGCGGCTACTGCGCACACAATTCACAAACACAGAAAATAATTTTTTTTTGGTTTGGACTGGAGTGTACTTTCGGGGGTTACAGCACCCTTTAACGGTCAAGCCAGCCGGCCCTTTACTTATGACACAGGCGCACGCTTGGCACTACTTTGTTGATGCACGTGCGGCTACTGCGCACACAATTCACAAACACAGAAAATAATTTTTTTTTTGGTTTGGACTGGAGTGTACTTTGGGGGTTACAGCACCCTTTAACGGTCAAGCCAGCCGGCCCTTTACTTATGACACAGGCGCACGCTTGGCACTACTTTGTTGATGCACGTGCGGCTACTGCGCACACAATTCACAAACACAGAAAATAATTTTTTTTTGGTTTGGACTGGAGTGTACTTTCGGGGGTTACAGCACCCTTTAACGGTCAAGCCAGCCGGCCCTTTACTTATGACACAGGCGCACGCTTGGCACTACTTTGTTGATGCACGTGCGGCTACTGCGCACACAATTCACAAACACAGAAAATAATTTTTTTTTGGTTTGGACTGGAGTGTACTTTCGGGGGTTACAGCACCCTTTAATGGTCAAGCCAGCCGGCCCTTTACTTATGACACAGGCGCACGCTTGGCACTACTTTGTTGATGCACGTGCGGCTACTGCGCACACAATTCACAAACACAGAAAATTATTTTTTTTTGGTTTGGACTGGAGTGTACTTTCGGGGGTTACAGCACCCTTTAACGGTCAAGCCAGCCGGCCCTTTACTTATGACACAGGCGCACGCTTGGCACTACTTTGTTGATGCACGTGCGGCTACTGCGCACACAATTCACAAACACAGAAAATAATTTTTTTTTTGGTTTGGACTGGAGTGTACTTTGGGGGTTACAGCACCCTTTAACGGTCAAGCCAGCCGGCCCTTTACTTATGACACAGGCGCACGCTTGGCACTACTTTGTTGATGCACATGCGGCTACTGCGCACACAATTCACAAACACAGAAAATAATTTTTTTTTGGTTTGGACTGGAGTGTACTTTCGGGGGTTACAGCACCCTTTAACGGTCAAGCCAGCCGGCCCTTTACTTATGACACAGGCGCACGCTTGGCACTACTTTGTTGATGCACGTGCGGCTACTGCGCACACAATTCACAAACACAGAAAATAATTTTTTTTTGGTTTGGACTGGAGTGTACTTTCGGGGGTTACAGCACCCTTTAACGGTCAAGCCAGCCGGCCCTTTACTTATGACACAGGCGCACGCTTGGCACTACTTTGTTGATGTACGTGCGGCTACTGCGCACACAATTCACAAACACAGAAAATAATTTTTTTTTTGGTTTGGACTGGAGTGTACTTTGGGGGTTACAGCACCCTTTAACGGTCAAGCCAGCCGGCCCTTTACTTATGACACAGGCGCACGCTTGGCACTACTTTGTTGATGCACGTGCGGCTACTGCGCACACAATTCACAAACACAGAAAATAATTTTTTTTTTGGTTTGGACTGGAGTGTACTTTCGGGGGTTACAGCACCCTTAACGGTCAAGCCAGCCGGCCCTTTACTTATGACACAGGTGCACGCTTGGCACTACTTTGTTGATGCACGTGCGGCTACTGCGCACACAATTCACAAACACAGAAAATAATTTTTTTTTTGGTTTGGACTGGAGTGTACTTTCGTGGGTTACAGCACCCTTAACGGTCAAGCCAGCCGGCCCTTTACTTATGACACAGGCGCACACTTGGCACTACTTTGTTGATGCACGTGCGGCCACTGCGCACACAATTCACAAACACAGAAAATAATTTTTTTTTGGTTTGGACTGGAGTGTACTTTCGGGGGTTACAGCACCCTTAACGGTCAAGCCAGCCGGCCCTTTACTTATGACACAGGCGCACGCTTGGCACTACTTTGTTGATGCACGTGCGGCTACTGCGCACACAATTCACAAACACAGAAAATAATTTTTTTTTGGTTTGGACTGGAGTGTACTTTCAGGGGTTACAGCACCCTTTAACGGTCAAGCCAGCCGGCCCTTTACTTATGACACAGGCGCACGCTTGGCACTACTTTGTTGATGCACGTGCGGCTACTGCGCACACAATTCACAAACACAGAAAATATATTATTTTTTTAGCACTTGGGGGGAGCACCCCTGATGGACAGAGCACCCCCTGGACAACACTACAGCACTCCTTTAGGACTGGGACACTGCACAGGACTTTGGAGTGGACACAGCCCCTATGGAGAACTGACTGCACAACACAGTCCAGCCAGCCCCTATGGACTTTGAAGTAGTGGACACAGCCCCTATTAACAACAGCAGCACAGCACAACACAGCCAGCCCCTATGGACTTTGAAGTAGTGGACAACAGCAGCACTACACTACACTACACTACACAGCCCTAACTCCCACCCTCCCTCTTCACTGTCCACAGCCGAGTGAGAAAATGGCGCCGACGCGGGTACCTTATATAGGATCCAAAACCCGCGAGACTCGGAAGGCGGGATGATGACGTTTTGCCTCGATTTCAGATCCGAGTCAGGCGGGAAAAGTCGAGCCTGACTCGGATCGGACTCGGATCGGGGGGCTCGGGGGGGTTCGGATTTCAGAAATCCGAACCCGCTCACCCCTAATTTTCAGATTTTGGCCTCTATTCACCACCACAATGACTTTGAAATGAAACAAACAAGATGTGATTTAACTGCAGACTTTCAGATTTAATTTGAGGGTAATTACATCCAAATCAGGTGAACAGTGTAGGAATTACAACGGTTTCTATATGTGCCTCCCACTTTTTAAGGGGCCAAAAGTAATGGGACAAACTAAACAATCCTAAATCTAACTTTCACTTTTTAATGGTTTGTTGCAAATCCTTTGCAGGCAATTACAGCCTGAAGTCTGGAAGACATAGACATCACCAGACGCTGAGTTTCATCCCTGGTGATGCTCTGCCAGGCCTCTACTGCAAAAGTCTTCAGTTCCTGCTTGTTCTTGGGGCATTTTCCCTTCAGTTTTGTCTTCATCAAGTGAAATGCATGCTCAATTGCATTCAGCTCAGGGGATTGACTTGGCCATTGCATAACATTCCACTTTTTAGACTTAAAAAACTCTTTGGTTGCTTTTGCAGTATGCTTCGGGTCATTGTCCATCTGAACTGTGAAGCGCCGTCCAATGAGTTCTGAAGCATTTGACTGAATATGAGCATATAATATTGCCCAAAACACTTCAGAATTCATTCTGCTGCTTTTGTCAGCAGTCACATCATCAACAAATACAAGGGAACCAGTTCCATTGGCAGCCATACATGCCCACGCCATGACACTACCACCACCATGCTTCACTGATGAGGTGGTATGTTTTGGATCATGAGCAGTTCCTTTCCTTCTCTTCTCTTCCCATCACTGTGGTACAAGTTGACCTTTGTCTCATCTGTCCATAGGATGTTGTTCCAGAACTGTAATGGCTTTTTAGATGTTGTTTGGCAAACTCTAATCTGGTCTTCCTGTTTTTGTGGCTCACCAATGGTTTGCATCTTGTGGTGAACCCTCTATATTCACTCTTGTGAAGTCTTCTCTTGATTGTTGACTTTGACACATATACATTACCTCCTGGAGAGTGTTCTTGATTTGGCCAACTGTTGTGAACGGGTTTTTCTTCACCAGGGAAATAATTGTTTTGAACATCCACCACAGTTGTTTTCAGTGGTCTTCCGGGTCTTTTGGTGTTGCTGAGCTCTCCGATGCGTTCTTTCTTTTTAAGAATGTTCCAAACAGTTGATTTGGCCACACCTAATGTTTTTGCTATCTCTCTGATAGGTTTGTTTTGATTTTTCAGCCTAATGATGGCTTGCTTCACTGATAGTGCAAGCTCTTTGGATCTCATATTGAGAGACGACAGCAACTAATTCCAAATGCAAATGTCACACCTAGAATCAACTCCAGACCTTTTACCTGCTTAATTGATAATGAAATAATGTGGGAATAGCCCACACCTGTCCATGAAATAGCTTTTGAGTTGATAGTCCCATTACTTTTGGCCCCTTAAAAAGTGGGAGGCACATATAGAAACTGTTGTAATTCCTACACTGTTCACTCGATTTGGATGTAATTACCCTCAAATTAAATCTGAAAGTCTGCAGTTAAAGCACATCTTCTTTGTTTCATTTCAAAGCCATTGTGGTGGTGAATAGAGGCCAAACTCTGAAAATTCTGTCAATGTCCCAATATTTATGGACCTGACTGTATATATTTTTATTTTTTTTAACATATACACAGTATATATATATATATATATATATATATATTAATATATATATAAAAAAAATCTCTCTCTCTCTCTCTCTATATATATATATATATATATATATATATATATCCTACATGACCCCTTCCACTAGGTACAAAATTCTCTGCTCCTGGACTTTCCACCTAATGTATTATTGCAGTCGCCTGTGCTGAACTATGTAATTGATGAGAAGGTTGTTTCAACACAGGTGGCTCCAAATTTAAAGTATAAAAGCATAAATTCTGTTAATTTCTTTTAATCTTGATTATTAATTATATGCACATGATTTGGGGGCCTGTTCATCATCACTTATTTTTCACAAAAGCATGTGAAAATGTAAATTTTCACATACTTTTGTAAAAAATAAGTGTCAGGGCTATTCTTCAAGTTCCGAAAAAGCATTTTTTTTTTAACTTGATGATGTTTTTCGGAGGTGATAGTTTAGAACAGGAGGCATGATGTATGCCTTCTTAACTGTGTTTGATCTCGCAGCGAGTTCAAACCATAATTATCACATGATAATTATGCTTTGAAGATAAGGCCCCTTGGTCTTGCTTTTATCGTGTACCAGGGAAATTATTATACGGGTCATTAAGTTTTGCCCATCGGCTGGTGGCTAACACCTATTTAACACCGTGAGTATAAATCGGTCCTTGTTCTTTGACATTTCATAATGACCTCTTTTTTATCATTATCAACTGTGTGATATTGAATGATCATCATTCATTGTTTCTGCAGTCTTTAAATTTTGTTTGCTATATTAATACAAATATTAACAGCACTTTCCCACTTTAAACAATATACATGACTCACAGAGTTCTTTTTCTGATCGTTACTGTATGAATGTTTAATAAAACCCATAACTACAATTTGGATATGTTGAAATATGGACTGCGCTACTGTGCAGCCTCCATGTTGCTCCTTCAGGGAAGTATCTTTACCTTTACAAACATTTGGTCTTCTGTACATATGCATGCATTGTCATTCTGTATCACATAGCTCCAGAGAGACCCTGCCATATATGCCTCTAAAAGCCCCAAAAGGACACAACCGCTGTTTATTTTTGCACAGCTATCCACATACAATCACCCGGTGGTGATCTGTATGCTCCACTCAAGCTTCGCTCCAATACAGGACTCTGACTGTATATAACTGAGTACAGCTGTACAAACATACCACTCTACAAATAACCAAAGTCCTGGTTAAGTCTTGAGTTATTTAGTGCAATGCACTGCTATATACTATTTACTCTGCTTATTACCGCCAAATAGTACACACATATCTGTAGGATATTTATGTAGTACCTCAGGTCTAGCTATATGTATATAGTCAGCACACTGGTGTGGATGGGATGTAGTTAGAATCCCGATGCACGGGAAGCCGTCTGATGGAATTCCAGCATTTAAATCCTGACTCAGTGCCAAACATAGGCATCTAAATACTGACGCCTATCTTTAGCCTGACGACGAAATCCCGATAGACGGCTTACCGAACGAAGGTAAGCGGGAAGGGTTAGCTGTAAGCGCGGGCAGGGCCCGCAAAAGAAATCTTGGGGCCCGGTACACTTATATCTCTGGGGGCCCAAAATTCCCCCCCCTCCTAATGCCCCCTCCTCCAAACACACATGCCAGGTCCACACACACACAAACAATTAATACAGAAATGCACACAAACACACAGGTGCATAAATATTGGGACATTGACAGAATTTTCATATTTTGGCCTCTATTCACCACCACAATGGCTTTGAAATGAAAAAAACAATATGTGCTTTAACTGCAGACTTTCACATTTAATTTGAGGGTAATTACATCCAAATCAGGTGAACGGTGTAGGAATTACAACGGTTTCTATATGTGCCTCCCACTTTTTAAGGGGCCAAAAGTAATGGGGCTATCAACTCAAAAGCTATTTCATGGACAGGTGTAGGCTATTCCCTCGTTATTTCATTATCAATTAAGCAGGTAAAAGGTCTGGAGTTGATTCTAGGTGTGACATTTGCATTTGGAATCAGTTGCTGTCGACTCTCAATATGAGATCCAAAGAGCTGTCACTATCAGTGAAGCAAGCCATCAGTAGGCTGAAAAATCAAAACAAACCCATCAGAGAGATAGCAAAAACATTAGGTGTGGCCAAATCAACTGTTTGGAACATTCTTAAAAAGAAAGAATGCCCCGGAGAATTCAGCAACACCAAAAGACCCAAAAGACCATGGAAAACAACTGTGGTGGATGACAGAAGAATTATTTCCCTGCTGAAGAAAAACCCCTTCACAATAGTTGGCAAATCAAGAACACTCTCCAGGAGGTAGGTGTATATCTGTCAAAGTCAACAATCAAGAGAAGACTTCACAAGAGTGAATATAGAGGGTTCACCACAAGATGTAAACCATTGGTGAGCCACAAAAACAGGAAGACCAGATTAGAGTTTGCCAAACAACATCTAAAAAAGCCATTACAGTTCTGGAACAACATCCTATGGACAGATGAGACAAAGTTCAACTTGTACCACAGTGATGGGAAGAGAACAGTATGGAGAAGGAAAGGAACTGCTCATGATCCAAAACATACCACTTCATCAGTGAAGCATGGTGGTGGTAGTGTCATGGCGTGGGCATGTATGGCTGCCAATGGAACTGGTTCCCTTGTATTTATTGATGATGTGACTGCTGACAAAAGCAGCAGAATGAATTCTGAAGTGTTTCGGGCAATATTATATGCTCACATTCAGTCAAATGCTTCAGAACTCATTGGACTGCGCTTCACAGTGCACATGGACAATGAGCCGAAGCATACTGTAAAAGCAACCAAAGAGTTTTTTAAGGCTAAAAAGTGGAATGTTATGCAATGGCCAAGTCAATCCCCTGACCTGAATCCGATTGAGCATGCATTTCACTTGATGTAGACAAAACTGAAGGGAAAATGCCCCAAGAACAAGCAGGAACTGAAGACATTTGCAGTAGAGGCCTGACAGAGCATCACCAGGGGTGAAACCCAGCGTCTGGTGATGTCTATGCGTTCCAGATTTCAGGCTGTAATTGCCTGCAAAGGAGTTGCAACAAAGTATTAAAAAGTGAAAGTTAGATTTAGGATTGTTTAGTTTGTCCCATTACTTTTGGCCCCTTAAAAAGTGGGAGGCACATATAGAAACCGTTGTACTTCCTACACCGTTCACCTGATTTGAATGTAATTACTCTCAAATTAAATCTGAAAGTCTGCAGTTAAATCACATCTTGTTTGTTTCATTTCAAAGCCATTGTGGTGGTGAATAGAGGCCAAAATATGAAAATTCTGTCAATGGGCCTGATTCAGACCCACTCGCGAGCGGCTGTACGCTCGCAAGTGGGTCGATGGTCTGCACTGAGCATGCGCACGACGGAGGGAGCTCCGTCGTGCGCATGCGCCAGACACGACGAGCGAAGGACTTTCCTTCGCTCGTTGTGTCCGATCAAAGGGGGCGTGCTGTCAATGTTGATTGACAGCACGCCCCCTTTGGTGGGCGTGCCGGGGGCGTGCCTCCCTGACGGGGGCGTTCCCACGGGAACGCCTCCCGTCAGAAGCCGGCCCACTGACATCACTAGTGATGTCAGTGGGAGTGATTTTGGCTCTGATAGAGCCAAAATCACTCCGGAGCTTGCGGTTGAAAACCTCAACCGCAGGCTCCGGCTCGCAATTTCGATGGTCGCGATGGTCACGACCATCGCGGCCATCAAAATGCACGCTCGTATAGCCTGTGGGTGGTGACCCACAGCTATACGAGCGTCCAGGAGGACGCTCCATGAAAAAGGAGCCCGGCCCTCATGCAGAGCGTGCGCTCTGCTCAGAGCGTACGGCTCTGAATGAGGGCCAATGTCCCAATATTTATGCACCTGACTGTATATGCATACACACAAAACACAGACATATATATGTATATACACACATATACACACACAAATATATATACATACATACTGTATACACACAAATATATATATATATATAAATATATATATATATATATATATATATATATATATATACTGTATATACACAAACACACACATATATATATCTATATATCTATCTATCTATCTATCTATCTATCTATCTATCTATATATATATATACACATACACACACACATGTTAAAAATTACAATGACATAGTCACCTTCATCTTGAGGCTTGGACATACACTCTTCAGCTAGAGACCACTAAGGAGGAGGAGTGTGCCACGAGGGGGGGGGTCGGAGGTGCCGAAAGTTGGGGGGACAGGGGTGCTGCGAAAGGGGGGGACTGGAGGTGCCGCAAGGAGGGGGTCAGAGGTGCTGCAAGGAGGGTGTCAGAGGTGGGGCGAGGGGGGGGGGGTCGGGGGTGCCGCAAGGGGCTAGTTGAACAACATGGGAAGATGGTAGAGGAACAGGAAGGAAGCAGGAGGGGCCCAGGAGAGGAGGAAGAGGAGCACCGGACCCTGCATGTCACCTGAGCAAATATTTGACTGGGTAAGATTTTCAGGGGGCAGGGCTTCGGCTGGATGGCTGCTGGGGGTGCGGACTGCCCTGTGTGCAGTGCCGGCTCCCTCACCATGTCAGGAGCCAAGTGCTGCACTTAATACTACAGTGCAGCACCCGGCTACTGTCACTGAGGGGGAGCCTGCACCTTAGTGTCACCCCTCGGCGGGAGACACCAGGGTGAGGCCTGCACCCCCCTTGTGACGCCACTGCACCCCCCCCGAGAGGGCAGGGGCGCCAAGAGGGGGGAGCGGGTACTGTTTACCTGGGCCAGGGTTTCCTGAGTGGCCTGGCGGGGGCCCGGGTCCGGTGCCGCAGCTCCTCCCTTCTCCCTCGCAGCAGCCACAGCAGTCTCCTATGCCTGTGTGGGGGGAGCGATCACACTGATTGTGCCCCTCCTGGCTTTGCGGGCTGAGCAGAAGTGTTTTTTTTTTTGCTCAAGGGGGTTTGGCCATGCAGCCTGCGGTTAGGCCATGCTCCCTCTTCATCTGGGCTCGGCAGGGCTCTCTACGCCCCTGGGTTTAGGGTGCGGGAAGGGAGGGTAAGTTTTAGGCACCCCCGGGGGGACTTAGGGTTAGGCACCACCCAGAGAATTTTAGGGTCAGGTACCCCTAAGGGAGGGTTAGGGTGGGGAGAAGGGTAGGGTTAGCATACTTACTTGCCCCGTCGGGATTCTGCTGTTTTGGGTTTATGGCGTCGGCATATCACCCGGCGGCTATTAAGCTGCCAGGGTTTCATACCCAACCAGTGTGGATATCTACAAAGATAAATTTGGAGCCACAAACAGGATTTCATTTGGTGTTTCAGCCTTTTGATACTCTTCAAAGCAACTTATGAATTGGGGCAGCAATCTTTTCAAAGTCACCTATGAATCGCCAGTAATAGCTGGTGAAACCCAGAAATCCAGTAATCTGTGCAGGGAAACCTCATTGAATTTCTAAACCAAAGCCTTAACCACCTGGCCACCGTGACACTACCTGCACTCCACTTGTCAATCTTGGGTACTCTTCTCCCAGTGGCGGTATCCTCACAGGGTCAGACAGCGGGACCTCCCTCCCTCTCCCTGGCAGCATGTCTCCAGGAATGCCTGTAGCAGACAGATACACTTTCTCTCTGCACAGTGGGTGGACACTTCCTTCACAGCAGCCGGGAGTAGCAGTAATTTTTCTGGTGAGGGTCCTCTGTTTCGTCCATCTACCGGTGACAGGTGAGGGTTTCTTCAGATCTCTAGTTAGAAAACATGGAAGTTGTAGCAGGGGTCCTGTCTGTGGACCAGCAGCAGCCTCTTTCTCTTCTGCAGTGCTCCTTATTATCCTCCTGTCCAACACTTGGCCCACCTCCCCCTCTCTGGTCTCTTATTCCCCACTTGCCCTGGTCTCCTGGCAGCAGCCGGTGCCAGGAGACTTCTACTCTAAAACCCCAGCTACCAATCAGTTAGGGGCAGTTTTCTCAGGCTCCTACTATTGCTGCCAGCTCTCCTAGCACAAGCGCAGTGAGGGACAGGCAGTGAGGGTTACCAGGAGTTCACTTTACGCAGCATAGGGCTCCACAGCAAAGGGTTTACCCCAGATTAAGGGCTTTCTATTACATTTACCAAATAAAAATAAATAAATAAATAAGGGCTAATGGATGTCTATAAGGGGCTGTCCTCTTTTGCCCTGTCCCTTCTTGCACCTGCTTGCTGGCCAAAAAGGGGTGCACACCATGTACCCTAACTTAGAGGTACCACATATTTACACACACACAAACACTAGTATGGTCAGGTTTTTGGATTCTTGTGTTCCCAGGAATGACTGGTACTGAAGTACGGAATGCAGGAAGCTGGACGGGGGTATATAGCTTGTTTGCATGAGATGTGGACTAGAAATGGTACTGGTAGAAGACTGCATGGGGTGATATGCCGGACCGGAACTGGTAATTCCGGTATTCCGGGCTTGGACTGGCTGACTAGGACACTGCTACTAAATTGTGTACATAGGTTACATGACGGCAATGAGAACAACAAGTGCAATAAGCCATACTCATCTATTTATAAGTTTGTGAAAAATAATTAATAAATATTACAGGACAGAAAAAAAATTATCATTAGTATTATACACTACAAGACATTTAGCCAAAAATTATAATTAGTAACAGTTAATATAAAATTAATTGCGCTACACCAAATCAAGAGCAGACTAAATTGAATGCATTTCTCTTGTACTGTAAATTGGCTGTAGCTGTACTTAGGCTGCCCTGTACTGGTAATATTATATTGCTGCACACTTTGCACCTGTAGTCTGAAACAGCGATGATTTCATGTTTTATGAGTCTGCCTGACTGAGTTGCATTATGCAGGTGCTGAAGTGTGACACACCACAGAATTCCTTTGTAAGTTTCTGAAAGAAAAATATTCAACACAACAGGCAAATTTTCACACAGTGAACAAAAACTGTATTAACCACTTAGCCAATGAGCAAAATAAAAATAAATAAACAGTATACTAGTGATATTTGTTCTAATATACCAAATCAATATTAAATTAATTTCAGCAGTTCCATCATGTATTACTCCATGCAGTGTTAGTCCTGCTATTCTACAGCACCACACCATAGATCAGAAAAACTTACTGTTGTCGTCCCAGCTCTTTTAAAGGAGATCTTTAAATACAAATAGGAATGGCATTGCTTGGAATGACAAAACAAAAGTTCTGCAGACATATTTCAGTTGCCTGAAACTTCATTAATGATTGGTGGCTGAATATTTTTTTGTTTTACTTGTGCCCATTTGCAACATTTACTAAATACCTTGGTTCATCTATTTCACTATCTTCTATACATTTCAGCCATGTCTCTATATCAGCATAAACATGTTTATTCATGTTGATCCTGGCTACGTTGTAAAGCTGTTTCTATATACATTTGTGAGTTCTGCCATACCCAAAGGCATAAATAAAAAATATCTTTGATCTCATGTACATGGCCACTTTCTAATATATAATTCCATTCTGTGGGGTAGTAGAGCATGTATATATATATATATATAGAGAGAGAGAGAGAGAGAGAGAGAGAGAGAGAGGTTGAGCCTCCAATATCCAAATATTCCGAAATACAGAATTTTCCGAAATATGGAATATTTTTAGCATGACTGAGATAGTGAAACCTTTGCTTTCTGATGATTCAATGTACACAACCTTTGTTTAAAGCTCAAATTATTAAAAATATTGTATAAAATAACCTTCAGGCTGTGTGTATAAGGTGTATATGAAACATAAATGAATTTCATGTATGTACCCAAACTTTTTTTGATGAACAAAATTATTAAAAATATTGTATAAAATGACCTTCAGGCTGTGTGTATAAGTTGTATATAACACATAAATGCATTCTGTGTTTAGATTGGGGGCCCACTCTCAAGATATTTAATTTTTTATGCAAATATTCCAAAATACGGAATATTCCGATATCCAAAATACCCCTGGTCCCAAGGATTTTGGATATGGGAGACTCAACCTGTATATATATATATATATATATATATATATGTATGTATATAGATACATACAAAGATGCTGCACTCCAGACGACTTGTAAAAAACACACTAAATCACGGCATGTGTCAATCAGCAACGTTTCAGTGCTATTTTATTCAGCACTTTCGTCAGACTTATAACCATATATAACAATGCTCCTACCTTAAGTAGTCTTACACCCACCACGTGAACGCAGCACGAGCCGGAAACGGGACCGAACACCCGTCCAGCCGGCGCATGTGATGACGTCATCGAAAGAGGTATCATCAAAGTGAGACCCATCACCATGGAAACTAACAGCGCTAAACAGATAGAAATCACCAGCACATTAGTATGTCTGTATGCAATACATATAGACAATAGACAGCATATACGAAGTTTTGCACAATACTATCATGATATCTACTTGCAGACACATATTAACATATAATCGAATCCACTATATAGAACAAATAGAAAAAAATGCAACACATTATAATATAGTTCACCTACTACATTCAAAGTTAACAGCCATGAATATTGAACATGGTCAAAATTTGAAAAAAGAGAAATAACACATATGCATAATCAGGATCTCTAAATAAAATTACATAGACCCAATTGGTCATTCAGCCCCTTGGGAACAAGGGTACCTAGATGGTGTATCCACCGGGTCTTGCATTGAAGTAATTTTAAAGCTCTATCACCCCCTCGAACCAATGGGGCTACCTGATCAATCATGCGATACTTCAATGAGGTTAGAGGATGATGAGCCAGACAGAAGTGACGAGCCACAGATTGATCACTACTGCCACTCAACAAAGCTGCTCTAATAGCCGACCTGTGGACTGCCATACGTTCCTTAAACATACGTTCAGTTTTACCAATGTATGACAGTCCACAGGGGCAAATCAATTGATAAAGCACAAACTTGGAACTACAGGTAAGACATTTACGAATATAGAAGGTACGACCTGAAGGGGGATGCTGAAAAGTGTCACCCGGAATTAAGTACTGGCAGGTGGTACATGTACACTTAATACAACCTTTTTTAGTTCCCAAGAAATTTTTAGAGTCAGTTTTTTTGGTTACATCTGATTTTACCAAGATGTCCCTTAAACTTCTACCTCTGGTGCAGCAAGACATTAAATTAGTATCGCCCAATCCTAACTCGGGATCGGATTGTACTATATGCCATAATTTTTTTGAAGTATCATTAATGGCTCTACTGTTAGGATTAAAGTGACATCCCCAAGGGAGCATAGATGATTGCTTTTTATTAATAGCAGTATCAAGAAGCTTGCTACGATCCATACCAAGAACTCTTTGTTTAGCTTGCTCTAAAAGTCTAGGATGATAACCTCTTTCCTTGAATTTATTGATCATAACTTCCATCTGGCTTAAAGCCACATTGGGATCGGAAGTGATCCTTTTTATTCTTAACAACTGAGAGAAAGGTAGGCCACGTTTTAGGGGTTCAGGATGGAAACTAGAGTACTGTAATATATTGTTCCTATCCGTGGGTTTAGAGTACAACGCAGTGGACAAAATACCTTCACTCAGCGTTATCTCAACATCCAAAAAATTAATAGCATGGTTACTGATGGTATACATGAATTTAATTGGATGCATTTTTCTATTGTGGTTATCAATAATCTCAGTAAGACCCTCTTTGGTACCCTTCCAAAAGAGCAAGATATCATCTATATATCTACAGTAAAATAAAATATTATCAGATATAGATGTATTAGCAAAGAAAATATCATCTTCAACTTCGAACATGAAAATGTTCGAATACGTAGGGGCCACACTAGAGCCCATCGCACATCCCTTGACCTGCAAGTAATAAGCCCCATCATAATAGAAAAAGTTTTTCGTTAAGACCATATTCAATAATTCACTGCACAACTCAATATCAGGACCCTGGTACTGAGGGTGTCCCACTAGATACCGTCTGACAGCCCCAGTCCCATATCATGTGGTATCACCGTATACAAACTCTGTACATCAATACCACACATAAAGATCTCATCCTCAAATTTAGGCAACTCATTGAGTTTTCTCAATAAATTAGTAGTATCTAACAAAAATCTTGGATTAGACTGAATACATGGCTGAAAAACAGAATCTAGAAATAATGAAGTAGGCTGAAACAAAGAATGTCTAGCAGCAATAATAGGCCGTCCAGGTGGCTTATCAAGGGACTTATGTATTTTGGGTATAGTGTATAACAATGGCACTATTGGATTAGATGGAATAAGTGCATCCCTCAATTTATTTGTAATAGTCCCGTTATGAACTGCTGCCTCTAAAACTTCAATAAGTTCCTGCTTGAAACTAGTAGTCGGATCACGAGGTAATCGGGTATAAGTGTCAATATCCAAAAGCTGACGCTCAATTTCCTCTTTATAGTCATAGACATTTTGAATTACCAGCGCTCCACCTTTATCAGCTGGTCTAAAAATCAAATTGCTATTATGTGACAAAGCATCCAAAGCTTTTTGTTCATGAATAGTCAAATTACTTCTAATCTTTGGTGTTTGCGAGATTTGTAACTCTGTGTCTTTCTGTAATAAGACGAATTATAAGATTGAGGTTCAAAGGTAGATTTGGGTAATAATTTGGAGATTTGTGCGGGCACCATATCAGGCTTTGTAGGAGTAGGGGGGATTTTGGCGAAATATTCTTTCAACTTTAATTGTCTATGAAGGCGATATTTTTAAATTTCCCACTGTAATGATTCTTGTTTACAAGTGGGAACAAAAGACAATCCTTTAGAAAGAACTTGAACTTCATGCTTATTTAGTTCATAGTCAGATAGATTGATAACTAGGGTCTCCGACCCCTCGGTGGACGACCCACACGGTTTCTGCCTCTTCCATTGCCCGCCCCGTCGGGTGTACGGGCGCCTCCTCCTCCTGCACCTTTTGCCCTGGTGGTTACTCCTAAAGGGCAATCATTACCAAAATTAATATGTGATGGTTCAGATTCACTAGCAGTAGAAGTATATTCATTTGATGTATCTAACTCTCTCTCCTTGCGAAATTTCCTACGGAAAAATGGTTTTCTTGTTTCATACCGTCCTGATTTTTCCGTATGTATATATATATCTATATATATATATATATATATATATATTAGGGATGTGCAGGCTCGGATAGGTTCGAGTTTGCACGTGGAGTTCGGATTTTTCCCTCCAAAAAAACGGAACTCAGAACGAGGCAAAACGTCATCTTACATGGACGAACATCATCATTCCTGGACAAAAGACCAGGAATGATGATGTTCGTCCATGTAAGATGACGTTTTGCCTCGTTCTGAGTTCCGTTTTTTTGGAGGGAAAAATCCGAACTCCACGTGCAAACTCGAACCTATCCGAGCCTGCACATCCCTAATATATATATAGATAGATAGATAGATAGATATAGGAAACAAAGTTTGTGCGCTAATCAGTCCTTTTTAAAATGGAACAATAGAGTTTGCTTGTAAGAAAAAGCCGGCCTCAGGTGATATCACAGCCAGTTTTATGCACAGGGGCGTATCTACCCCTTGGCCAGGATGGCACTCGCCAGGGGCACTGGCCACCCAGCAGGAGAATAACTGTGTCCCCTGGAGAGCAGTTTCTTCTGTTGCCGCACAGTGCCCGGCCCGGGGTTAGGTGAGTGTCAGTGCCAGTGATACCGGCGCTGCAGCTCATGCTATAACCCCCCCACCGTCACACAGCGCTCACCTCTCTGGCAGCAATAACAGTTCTGGAAAGGGGCGCTGGTGTAACTGACAGCTGCGACAACCAGTTGTGTGCATACACTCCCCGGGCAATGAGAACCTGGTTACAGGTAGATCCCCTTCCGTAGATTGACCCTGACGTCATCTGTTACTGTCCAATGTCATTCCCTACCATCCATGTGGGCATAGAGGGGGGATGTAATCTTGTGGTGAGCAAAACGAGCCACCGAGCCCGAGGCGTGGCGGGCGGACAACTTTCTTCTTTTGGTGGACAGTATGGGCAGAAAACTGCACTTCCGCCCTCACTTACGTCACTTCCAGGTACAGAATCTGAAGGGGAAATATACCTTACCTTACTGGCACATTACTAACTCCTTTGCTCCCCCAGCTGTGCAGAGGTGACAGAAGTCGCAGCAACTTAGAATTGGAAGGAAGGCCCCTGTGGAATCCGAATGGGAGAACAAGGAAAAAGGTTAGTGTTACTTTTTATTATTATTATTTCCATCATAAAATACTTTTATCATATTAAATGAATCTCTATTTTAAGTTTTTTTTTAACCTTGTAATTATTTCCCTGTAATTTTAGCATGTAATTATTTTGAAAATGTGGAGGTGGGGTAGCAGTCCCTTAGTTTGCCATGGGCATTCAGATCCCATCAATGGTTACAGCTCTGGTTACTTGGTCCCATTCCTGCTTGCAGTAATTTTTTAGACTGCATCAACTGTGTCAAATTTTCTCCCTCATATAATAAAACTTTCCCTTAGTTTCTACACTTCTTCAGGCTAGTTCATCAAAGTTCTGAAACCACCCAGCTTCTTCTACTTGATAATTACTGCAAACTTAATTATTTTTTTAAGTACTTAAACAACCTACTGAACCCTAAAGCTGGCCACACACTAGAACAACTTACATCCAACCAGCCAACTTGTTGATTGGTTGGAATGAAAATCTGGTAAGGAATGGGAGTAAATGATGATCAGAAATTTACTCCTAAATGCCAGAAAACAGATGAAAATGGTCGCCAGACAAGTTTGTTAAATGTTTGATTTAAACTATTTGTTTATACAACAGTTTTGGTCCATTTTTCAGCGTCTGGGAGCAAGTTACTGATTGTATTCCTTACCAGATTTTCATTCCAACCAATCTACTAGTTGTCTGGTTGGACAGATAATCTTTAGATGTGTGGCCAGCTTTAGCCAACTTTGCTGTGTGATTAGATCAAATTGGCCACTAGGCAAACTTGCTAACATCCAAAAAGTCCATATCCAGGAGGTCCATGAAGAGGAAGATTGAAGTGGGCTTGACGGGGGCAGGATTCAGCATTGCAGCAGTGACCCCTTGACGTTTTCTATGCTGTGCGTCCGTCCCCTCATCGTGTAAAAAACTTGCATATGCATAGTCTGGTGTCCCTCTCCCAGAGGTCCCAGGAGAGGGAGGCCAAGGTGGGGGGAATCGGGGTGTGACACCACAATTCACATCATTGTGGCCCCACCACCACAACATTTTAGATGTCAAACTCCTGTAGTTCTAGACACATCCAGCATTGCACATGCACAGTCCTGCATGGCGACAGGCAATGGGTGGGGAAATCCTGGTCTGAGATTTCTGCCTACCCTTCTTGGGCAGCAGGAGACTTCACATTGATCCAGGAGTCTCACGCAGAATCTGGGAGGGTAGACAACCATGTCACTAGGCATTTACAAACATTGGACAAATATACAAATCAATTCGCGTTACGTATCAAACTCATATTGTCTGTAGATAGTATGCGTGCAAACAAGTTCCTCCTATCTCTTTGTCTGGTAATCCCCAGTCTTGTCTTAAGTGTTTATATCATATGTGGCCATAATGTTTGCATCTTGTAGCAGTTGGTAAGATGGGATGGAGGTGCTTCTCTATCTTACATTGGTTTAGAGCAGCATAAGTAATAGGTTTACTACAACACAAAAATGCATTTAGTGGTCTGTTAGATAAATACACAAGATCAAGACCAGTGATGTCAAAGCAGTTTAACAGTGATTTAAGAAGTGATGTGTGTACAGGGGAGGACACAAACTATTAAATAATACATTTTAAACCTGAAATTGAATGCTACATTAACAATGAATACTGTATTTCCATTCATACTTTATATATCATATGTTACGCTTTAGGTTTAGTGTTGGGGTATATAAAAATAAAATAATAACCCCAGATTTATAGGTTAAATAATTGAAATAAAACTGCAAGTGCTTACCATATTTTGAGTAGATCAGGTGAATGATTAGCATATTTGCAAATAATATTGGCAAAATAGAAATTAACAGGATATTTTTTATTAGTGTTTGTTTACACAGCACCACTACATTATGCAGTATTATACGGATATTTAGGATAGACAGGATTATTTTAGTTATACTTATTCTGTTTTGGATTTTCAAATATGTCCATTTGTCTAACATGCATATAAAATCTCATACTGAAGGAATCCATGTGCTGTGCTTCTCACAAAGAGATCTAACTGTGGAGTCATTATGAACAAACAATGTCACATCCATTACAGCAGGTGCTGAACTGCATCCAGTGAAGCAAGTAACCTCTATCTGCGTCAGAGGGTGAGAGACAGTACGGCTTCCTGTGAAAGTGCTAGTGCTGGAAATTACAGGTTCTAACACCGCAGGCTTTTATACTGTAGCTCTATATTTAGTACATCTCTGCAGTTTTGGATCTTGCCCGAAATGTCAAGGTTCAGAGAATTGTTGTTAAATGTAATTGCTTTAACCTATTTAACTATACAGTGGATAGTTAAACAAAGCTGTCTGATTATACATATTATTCTGTGTTACAGGGGCCTATTCATCAACACTAAAATAACGTTTTTTAAGGACATTTTCCTTAAATAACGTTATTTTGGTATTCATGAACAGACTTAGCACAGGAGATATCACAGATATCTCCTTGCTAAGTTCCCCTGCGTTCATTTCCACACTCCCCATACATTAGTATGGGGATGTGGAAATTGTGGTATTCATCAAATTCCGAAAATTATGAATTTTCGGAATTTGATGTAGTTACTATTCGCCACTGTGAGATGGCGAATAGCAGAATCGACTTACCTGTATCCACGTGTGCAGGTCCCCCGACGAGTCCCTCCGGCGCTCTGCTCCGTCCTCAGGCTCCGGAGGCTGGTCGGACATGTGTGCTCCCCAGCAGAGCCAAAAGAAAGTTTCGCAAAAAAAAAAAAAGTTTTTTTTTTTTCTAATCTGTCATGTGGTCTGCTGGGAAACCGCATGACAGACCAGCAGGACGGAGCCGGAGGCTGCTGTGCGGACAGGTAAGTCGGGGGGGGTATGGGGGTGAGCGAAGGGGGAGGGGGGTGGGGGGGGGTCGGGGGGGGGTACACGAACTTAACGCATGTATAGGCAGTGCTGCGCATGCGCTGGTTTTACAGATGTAACAGCACATGCGCAGCACTGTTTCCAGATGCGATAAGGTAGTGTAGGCAGGGAAAAGTATCTATTTCCCGAAAAGCTGTCATCGCAAAAATGACAGCTTTTCGGAATAGATACTTATGGAGAGGTGGAATGATGAATTCCACCTATAATTAGGTAGAACTCCATGCGAGTTCTAAACCTAATTATCTCCAGAGAATTTATAGGTTTAATGAATAGGCCCCTATGTCTGTTTATGTTTTATTACATAGAATTTTGTCACTTACTGTATTTTTTATTGCCATTAATTTAAGAGCTGTGAAGTCTTGAAGTCTGTACAATAGCTGCATGATATCACCATGGACTCTACTGTTGACTATCATTACAATGAAAACAGCGATAGAACCCATGTTTGCACCTGTCCTAATCAGACATATCTAGGGAAGATGGATGGTGCTAAACTCAGAGAGGGAAAGACATGCGTTTTACGTTTTTATACATATTCTTTTGTGTCTTCACAAAGGTTCAGGATTGGATGGAAACATTGACAGCCGTAACTAGACTTTTTAGTGCCCTGTGCCAGAAAGAGCCACATTGGCGCCCCCACCCCTATTTATCAAATAGGGACATAACATGCAAACCTGAAAACCCACCCTGGCCTCATGGGAAAGGGCCAGGGAAGAGATAGAGGAGGCCAGAAGATGCTGGGGATAAAAGAAGAGGAAGCTACAAGTGAGAATGATAATAAACAGAAAACTGACAGACCTGAACAGTGCCCCTGCCCTGCGGTGCCTTGTGCCATGGCACAGGTTGCACCACCCTAGTTACGGCCCTGAACATTGATAATTATTTATTATTATTAATATCTTTTATTTTAAGATGCCACAAAGTTTACGCAGCGCTGTATAAGGATCATACGTAACAACATTGTAACTTAACATATAATAAGTACACCTTGCTTTTACACTGTTGCTTAACAAAATATTTTACCAGTTTGTCTGTCTATCTTTCGCAAGTTTTTCTCAACCTTCTTATACCAGTAGGAAAAGTTTTTGCAATCTTCTGGCAGCATTTGTATAAACAAATCATGGGCATGAACGGGAGCTTAGGAATGGGGTCGATGGCCCAATACGCTGTGCTGATGTGTGTGTAATGGGTCACCTGTGAAGTTGACTTTGGCAGCTGTTTTAATTCTGTACAGCATTCATTGATACTGACACGCTGTGCTATAACATACTGTTACATTAGCTGAGGGGCAAGGAGACTGTCTCTTGCTCATTATATATAATTATCTTGTACACCAAGGAGGGTCAATGAGTGTTATGCTGAACAAGCTTAGAGTATGCTGGGAGCATCAGGTGAGAGATAGAAATCACTAAGTAGATTGTTTGTATATATAATATGATCTAATGTAAACACAGAATATAGCACAGCTAAGTAAATTCATTTTTTTAATTCTACATTGCTATTGTATATATTTGTATAATGGTCATGTATAGTCAGAGGCACCAAGATAAGGGGTTCCTGGGTAGCTGCTGAGGGTGCCACATGTCCCCCTATGCAGCGTGTGATGCTACTTCTGGCACTGCACATAGTATTAGTAGTATTTTAGACAGGAGGGAGCGTGGTCACAACAGGCAGCTTTATAGCAAAATAAAAGCTGCCTATAAGGGAGATAGCCCCAAAATAAGTGTCTTCAACATACGTACCAATAACAGACAGTGGGTATACTCCTAGCTGGCACTACTACTTATTATAATGAGATATGTATACAGTATAAACGGTATACAATCGGGAAGCCGGCTGCCTTAATACTGGCAGCCGGCTTCCCGACTGTCATATCCCGGCGAGGGATGAAATG
Source organism: Taudactylus pleione (assembly GCA_031769625.1). Classification (NCBI taxonomy): domain Eukaryota; kingdom Metazoa; phylum Chordata; class Amphibia; order Anura; family Myobatrachidae; genus Taudactylus; species Taudactylus pleione. The sequence goes on along the minus strand of JAUIMM010000281.1, from coordinate 14,560,281 downwards.
CCGGGCGTCGAGATGTAGACGCCTGACATTTCCCCGCGCTGTTGGGCTTCCGCTGCCGGGAACTCTGCATCTGTCGGCCAGGCGCTGCCAGGAATCGTACCGATTCCGTATAAACAAATCCAAATATGTCCCTTAATGAAGGGTGATGTATCCAATTTTTCTCCATCCTTTCAATCGATGTATCCTCAGGTACCTTCAGTATCTGGGCCTGGGCTGTCTCAACAACCCTGTGTACAGGGGTGGATGGCTGGATAAACAGACAGAAATACTTTCAATGCAGAATCTAATTTTGTATGTAAATACTGTGCTGTGTCTCCTCATTTCCTTGTTTGGAACCCAGTACCCCTGTTTTCCTGTAGTCATTTCACTTTCTCTCTATTGCTTTTTGTATACCAATAACTTACTTTTCTATCAAAGTGAAGATAAAAATTATAGGTTTTTGTTTATTTTTTTTTATCAACACCTGAAAGTGTATGTTTGTATGTGGAGTGACATATTTAGGTATCATTACAGGTGCCATAATTATTTACACAGTCATGGGCACCTGCTCTTAGCATTCCATTTGCGAGACGTTAGCTCTGAATATTTACTGTAAGAACTCTATTACCTGCTGTTGAACATCTACCTCCTTGACCATTCTCCAACCCTTGACAATGGCCACTGATCTTGATTATTATGCTTTATCCAGAGTTCTCAACAGAGTTCCCAAGTCCATATTAGCTTTTTTAGTCCACACCCGTGCCTGGCAAGTCCTACACCGAGTCCTGTCTTATGTGAGCCATATTGTACTGAGATCATGCAACAACTGAACATAATGTAGTGTATCGTGTGATTCACTATTCTGTGCAGCCACCGGCCTACTAACTTGCTTCCTTGCTCCGGCTCCGCGGCAGGTCTCCTGGGACTCAGTACGGCTTTCATCCAGCCGCGGCGGTTGTCTCTACCTACGACTTCCACATGTGCACGCAGGGGGGGTTTCCGAGTACCTAGAAACCCCCCCTGTCTGACCCGGCGAGCAGCTCCGCTGCTGAACAAAATATATATATTTTTTTTTCTCCAAAGATTTACACTGCCTGGGCTGGCTGTAGGGGGAGCTGCAGCGCGCAAGCTCCTCCAAGTCAGTCCCCAGGCCGGGCACCGTGATCCGGATGCCTCAGCACCTCATGCCGCCCTGGACACACAGTCACTGCCAGCAGCTGTGGAGTTCCAGGGCTGTCAGCCGCAACACGTAGGTGGCCGCCGGCGGGTGAGTACTGCTGTATGTCGGGGGAGCGCCGGGGGTCTTGCGGGCAGTGGCGGCGGCGGCGGGGGGCGGGAGTAATATTTTTTGAATGATGGCCATTTTCTACTGCTCTGTGTATGGGAGGCGGGGGTCTTGCGGGCAGTGGCGGCGGGGGGCGGGAGTAATATTTTTTGAATGATGCCCATTTTCTACTGCTCTGTGTATGGGGGGGGGGGCAGCCAGGAGGGGATAATATATATTAATATCATTCCAATTGACTGCTCCATGTATTTGTGGTGGGGGTATGGAGGGGGGAGGATAATATTTATTAGATTATGCAGAGCTGTCTGCTGCATGTTATTCCAGGGGTAAGGGGTATGGAGGGGGGAGGATAATATTTATTAGATTATGCAGAGCTGTCTTCTGTATGTTATTCCTGGCGGTGGAGGAATGGGAGGAATCCTCCCATCCCACCACACCCCTGGAATAACATGCAGCAGACAGCTCTGCATAATCTAATAAATAGTATCCTCCCATCCCCCCACACCCCTGGGAATAGCAGACAGCTCTGCATAATCTAATAAATGGTATCCTCCTATTAAAATACTTGAAGTACACAATTAATTGTATGTTGCAGGCTTATTCTGGTTAGACGTTTTTGTCATTGGGTCTGTAACCAATTATTTGGAAACCCCCCTTTCAAAATCCTGCGTTTGCCACTGACTTCCGAAATACTCAACTGGCTTCCACAAGCAACAATCCTTCCAGTGCTGGCTGCCATGACAGTTTGAATCAGGTGACTGTCCATCCACCAAGACGACTCTAGTTTGCTGTCATCTGAAACCTGCAGCCAATCCCTGCTCTCCCAGGGGTATGTAAGGTTTCTCCCTGCATACAACACTTGCCAGTGCAATACTGTCCACAGCCTAGCTGCATGATACTGTGAGAGCTCCTGCGGATACTTATCCTACTCAGCATCTCAAATGCAGATTACTATCTCTCTGCTTCCCTGGCTCCCCTATCTGGTTCCATCCCAGTGATCCTGTTATCCAGTTCCATCCTGGAGATTCTGTACCATCGGTTCCAGTCTGATAACCAGCACCATCAGTTCCACTCCCATATTCTGTACCATTGGCCTCAGTCCCATAACCAGCACAAACGGTTCCAGTCCAATATCCTATATCATTAGTTAAAATTCAACAATAAATTCTAGTACAGCTCAGTACCATCCCAGCTGTACTCCCAGCATCCTCATTACACATCATTCCAAGAGCAGGAAGCATATCAGACCAGCCAGCTTCCAGACACCAACCCCAGAACCCACTTCTGCCATACTTGCCGACATTCAGCTCCCTCCTTCCGGGAGGGAGCTGAATACCTGCATTCTGTGGGGGCGTGGCCGGGCTATTATGCCGTTTTGGGGGAAAAAAGGCATTGTGAAGCAGGGGGCGGAGCCACAATGACACGATTCAACGCGAATCGCGTCATCGGGCCCCCCGGCAGCGGGGGTTTTTACTAGTTGTCTGGGGGGGTAGGCGGCAGCCGGGAGGCTTGCCTGTCTTTCCGGGGGGTCGGGAGTGGCACCCGATATTCGGGAGGCTCCCGACCAAATCGGGAGGGTAGGCAAGCCTGACTTCTGCCAGAGATTCAAACCCAGATTCACATACAATACCTAGCATGACAGTGACACTGATACAGCTGATTAGTGAAGAGATGCAATGGGACACAAGCTAACTACTCTCCTGGCTATGGAAGCAGTACATTATTAAATGTAAAGGTCACTTGATCAGCTCGTATGTACTCATGTGATGCCCTAGACCCTATTTAAGGCCTATATTGACTCTATTGTAGCAATGAGGCTCAGTGATAAAATGTATGAATGTACTCCATTGAGAACCCATGTGGACTCCATTTGCAACTGACCACTTCAAAATGACTTTCACAATCAGCTGCAAACAGACAGGGGCAAATTAAGAGAGTAGAGGACCCGTGTGCAGTCTCAGTGCAGGCTCTACTCTCACTCCAGTGGCGGGCTGGGCCGGGGGGCAGGGTGCCATGTGCCCCCCGGGCCGCAGCAACATGCGGGCCGCCTGTGTCTGTGTGACTCAGCTGCACAGCACGTGTAGTGCTGACTGGACGGAGTTCGGTCAGCGCTACACAGTTACAACACACTACAGCGCTACACAGTGTGTTTGTTTTGAGTGGCAGCCAATGAGAGTCTGTCAGACTCTCACTGACTGCTCCTGCGCCCACTGCAGGAGCCGCTCCATCTTCCACCTTCTGCAGTGGGTAATGGGAGAGACATCATGAGAACAGACGGAGGAGCGGATGGCAGCGGCGGGAGCGGGGATTCAGGTAAGTGTTTTTTTTTTTAATTAATTATTACGTGTGTGTGTGTACTGTGGGAGGGAGGGGGGGGACCACTACTGGGGGCACTACAAGGGGAGAACACTACTGGGGGCACTACAAGGGGGATTACTACTGGGGGCACAACAAGGGGGGGCTACTACTGGAGGAATTACAAGGGGGGATTACTACTGGGGGCATTACAAGGGGGACTACAACTGGGGGCACTACAAGGGGGATTACTACTGGGGGCACAACAAGGGGGGGCTACTACTGGGGGAATTACAAGGGGGGATTACTACTGGGGGCATTACAAGGGGGACTACAACTAGGGGCACTACAAGGAGGAGAGCACTACTAGAGGCACTACAAGGGGGGTCTACTACTGGGGGCACTACAAGTGGGGGATACTACTGGGGGCATTACAAAGGGGGGACTACTAATGGGGGCACTACAAGGGGGAGAGCACTACTGGGGGCTCTACAAGGGGGGGACTACTACTGGGGGCACTGCATAGGGGGTACCACTTCTGGGGCCACTGTATAAGGGGCTTACTACTTGGAGCACAAGGGGCACTGCACAGGGGGGACCAGTACTGTGGGCACTGTATAAGGGGCAATGCATACTAGGATCACTACTGGTGGCCTTTATAAGGGCACAGGGGGCACTGCATATGGGCACCACTACAGGGGGCTGCCCCATATCTTTATTTTTACTTTACATTAATTCCATATGGACCCACCTCCTCCCTGGAACACTTGAGGGGGGGGCACCTAAGCACGCACGTGCTCCGGGCACCCTGGCTACACGCTACTCCTCTGCTAGGGCCACCTGCATGCATTCGCCCCCCAGGCTAAAAGTTGCCAACCAGCCCCTGTTTCACTCCGAGGTTTTGTTGCGAGTAGACTTTGGCACTGTGCCAGAATGTACTTTATACATGTAGGTCTCCGCAAATAATAGTGTCCATGCCATTTTTCCTCTGGGCCCATTATCCACTGCCGTATCTCTACCTCCTCACATTAATACATGAGGAAGTCCTGGCTCAAACCACCTAAGTTCCTTCACGCCTCTCAAATCTCCTCTTCAGCCTCCCACGCCTTTTCCAACCCAAACCAACCCTCAGACGTGACAAATGTAGTGTATAGTAATGTTCTGTTTACCCTGTACTTTCCTACTTAGATTGTTTTGATCCAAAATGACATTAGTTATTTTTTGTTTTCACTGGCCCAGGCGGAGGCAGAGGATGGGGCAGCTGTGCCCAACAGCCCTCCCCAGCCAAGTAAGTACTGTAAAGTATAGTAAATTATGTTTCACTACTGTACTGTAATTATCTTCCTTTTAAGACTGTCTCTCTCCCTCTTGTACTCTCAGAATACTCCCTTGCAATATGGCTTCCAAGCCGTATTGTGTCCTGATAATTTTTCTGCTCTTTTATGGTGTGGTTACTGTAATGTAGAGTACAGTTATGTTCTGTTTACCCTGTACTTTCCCACTGAGTACATTACTGTGTTTCTTTTCTTTAAACAGAACATCTCTGTATCATAGTTGTGGAGCCGCAGAGTGCGGAGGAGAGCAGCGATTCCGGTAATTCTTATGTAATCCCCCTTTAACCTCTAAAAGGACTCTAGGTTATCAATTACCTTTTTATATCAGTGCCTTCTCCCAAGTATTGGTACAGTACAGCTATATGAAGCAGCGTTTCAGGGAAAAGACAATAAAAGTACTTGAGTTTACAATAAAGCTTTTTTCTTCTACACACAGACTGCCTAATCATTGATGAGTCGGCGGATGGCTCCACAGCCGGTGAGACGGAGCGGTCTCAATTAGGTAATGTAGTGGTGAGAGAGAGTTAAACTAGGGGGAGATGTATGAAGGGGCAATATGGGGAGGAGTGATATCAGGCCCTGATTCAGAGCCGGACGCTCTGTCAGAGCGCTCGCTCTGATTCAGGGCCGGGCTGTCTTGTTTTTTGAACGGCCTCCTGGCCGCTCGCATAGCGGTGGGTGACCCACAGCTATAGCAAGTGGCCAGGAAGATGGTCGCAATGGGCTTGCGACGAGACCCTTGTGGTAGGGTCTCATTGCCGCAAGCCCCAGAGAGATTTCGGTTCAAACAAATCTTTCCCACTGACATCACTCGTGATGTCAGTGGGGCCGCCCCCAAACGGCAGGCGTTCACATGGGAACACCTCCGTTTGGGCAGCCACTCCCTCGGCCCGCCCACCAAAGGGGGCGTGCTGTCACTCAACATCAACAGCACGCCTCATTTGGTACGAGACCGGAGCGACGGCTTGCCCATCGCTATCTGGTTCTCGTGCATGCGCACGACGGAGCCGGTTCCATCGTGCGCATGCGCTCTGTGCCACCATCGACCCATTTGCGAGCGCTCAGTGCTTGCGACCAGGTCTGAATCAGGCCCTCAGTGCATGTTATGTGCACTGATACCGCTTCTCCCCATGTATTATTGTGGGGCTCTCATTATCGGTGCTGCTATCTATAAGATCAGTTGCACTATCTGTTCCGACAGCTGCAGCTGTTGTTGCCCTACAATGGCTGCCGACTCCTGGGGCTACATGCGGGATCTCGCAAAGCTTTCCCAGAGGAGCCGCCGGGAGGTGACACACAGCGCATCAGCACTAGGCTGATTCCTGACATTTGATCACACCAGGGTTGCCTACCTTTAACATTCTCTTCCCGGGAGAAGCCCGGGTAAGAGATGCAGCAGGGGGCCGACGGGGGCGGGGCTTGACGATTTGCATCATTAAGCCCTGCCCCCTCTCGGTAAAAGTGCCGCGATTGGGCACAATTTACATAGGGGGCGGGGCCAAATGCTGTGATTCATGCTGAATCACAGCTTAAGCCCCGCCCCCTTCACGGAGACCCGCGATTGCAGCGGGTATTCTCCTAATTCTGCCCAATTCACTAGGAAGTGGGCAGTATGCGGGAGAAATGCCTACCCTTCCGGGGGTGCGGGAGGTTACCCGAAAAATCGGGAGCCTCCCGCGAAAACCGGGAGGGTAGGCATGTATGGATCACACACTGGGCCTGATTCAGACCCGGTCGCAAGCGCTGAGTGCTCGCAACCGGGTTGCTTGTGGCCCACAGCGCATGCGCACGATGGAGCCGGCTCCGTCGTGCGCATGCGCGAGACTCGGCTAGCGACGGGCACTCCGTCGCTCCGGGTCTCGCACCAAAGGGGACGAGCTGTCGATGTTGAGTGACAGCTCGCCCCGTTTGGGGGGCGGGCCGGGGGGGTGGTTGCCCAAACGGAGGCGTTCCCATGAGAATGCCTGCTGTTTGGGGGCGGCCCCACTGACATCACAAGTGATGTCAGTGGAGAGCTTCTGGCTCTTTTAGAGCTGAAAGCTATCTGGGGCTTGCGATGGGCGAGACCCTACCACAAGAGTCTCGTCGCAAGCCCGATAGTCGCGATGGTCTTGACCATCGCGCCCATCATCCTGGCCGCTCGCAATAGCTGGGAACTCGGTCACCCACAGCTATGCGAGCGGCCAAGAGGCCGCTCCAAAAAAAAAAGCCTGGCCCACTATTTCTATGTTAGTATTACCAAACAGGCTGATTAGTGCAGTTTGTGTACGTATAAGCATAGATAAAATTTAGAGCAGTTAGAGACCCCTGGAGTAAGTTGCAAAGAATTTTGTTAAGGTGAAATGTGAACAATGATTTCCCCATGGAGAAGCTGTGATAAAGAGGTTTGAGGTTAATATGGAGGAACTGGAGGTCAGTGTGGTAATGGGAGTAAAGATGTGATATATTGCTATCCTGAATAGGAAATATGATTATTTACTGAGAGGCAACCAGCAGAGTAAAATGCTATTATGATATTAAAGTTTTTGAGTACAGAACAAATGGTCTTTTTACTCTCGGGAGTAATTCAGAGAAACGGAGGATAAATTATTGTGTCACTCAGCCTCATGAATAAATAAATGCTCAGCGGCAGACTGGAACTACTGTAGCACTTGTTTCCTCTCCTGTATTCTCAGCAAAAGATAACAGAAGAATTACAGGACTTGATTAGTTGCTATGGGCAACAAAACCTTTTTTCTTTGCACCAGTTTTTTTCATATATGTCCACCATTCAATTTGATTGTTTGTGATTGCTGAGGTAGACGTATTCTTGTATTCTGAGACTGATTGAGAGCTGAGGTGATAACAGGCTGAGATGCGGACTTGTGGGCCGAGATGCGGCTAGACAACCGAGATGCGGCTTTGAGAGCCGAGGTGGTAACATGCTGAGATGCAGCCTTGTGGGCAGAGGTGCGGCTAGACAGCCGGGATGCGGCTCTGAGAGCCGAGATGACAACAGGATGAGATGCAGCCTTATGGGCCGAGATGCGGCTAGACAGTTGGGATGTAGCTTTGAGAGCTGAGATGGTAACAGGCTGTTATGCAGCCTTGTGGGTCGTGGTGTGGCTAGACAGCCGGGATACAGGTTTGAGAACTGAGATGGTAACAGGCTGAGGAGGTTATAGATGACTACAACAAGCGGCGGGGCCGCAGGCACAGCACAACCCAGGAACACCACAGGCAACACAAAATGAAGAGTAAGGGGGAGGGGGACTTGGACTCTAGACAATGGAGTGAGAGTGCAGGATTAGAGTTCTAGAACTCAGCAGAACAGGTACAGACGAGCAGGACCACAACTGGCAGGAACCGGAAGGACACGTACAGACACTCTATTGCTGAACCAACGGATACAAGGCAGGTGATTAATGGAATCTACAGGTGAGGAGGAAACGTCATCCAGTATCTCCTAGCAACTGGAGATGCTGTCCCAGCGTGTACGTTGTGCAGGAGCAGGATTCCGGGACTGGCGACCTGGAGGAGACACACCTGGAGCACGAGTGAGTGACAAGGTGCGCTGGCAACTTGCAACATGCAGTAGAGGCTGTGACTTTTGTCTCAGCTGCTACTGCATCTTTAGTCTAATGCTGTGGTCGATGGGCATCCTATTGAGACGCAGAATGTCCGATGGACCATGGTTGCCGGTGTTAGTGCAACTGCGTCTTTGTAGTCACCCCCCTCCCAGTTACCACCTATGTCCAAAAAAATTGTTTGGATCTTCGATCTCCATGTAATTTCGATCTGAGGACCTGATTCAGATCCGCTCACTAGATGCGTACGCTCGCACCCAGCGCATGCAAATGTGGCACACACCCAGCAAGGCAGGCGATCGCACAGCAAGGCATAAGCATGCTCACTATGTCTTGGCGTGCGATCGCTTTGTGTATGCAGATGCCCACCAGTCTGTCTTAAGATGCCCACTTGCGCACGTCAATTCCAGGACGTGTATGCAACCATCGGTGGTGCCATCGGAAGCTAACACAGCGCTTGAAGTTGACTATACCCTACCGCAAGCACTCCGAACACTTCAGTATGAAATACAACCAGGTGACATGTAGTATGACGCTGCCTGTTAATTATACATGCCTCTAAAATGGCTTCAAGATGCTCAGGCACGCCTGCGTTCGCACCTCCACTCCCCCGTTGTTAATGGCCAGCCCCGGTCACCACCCACAAACGTTTTTCCTGTCACTCACTCTGCTGGGCAGTCTATGCAGTGAGTGTACGCTTCCCGATCTCTCGCACTGGTTCGGGCATGCGCACGCACAGAATGCGGAAATCGGCCAGCTACAAGCAAACGCATCCTAGCGAGCGGGTCTGAATCAGGCCCACAGTCTCTGTGCAGTAACCTTTGCACTACATGCGCAGTGTGGCTCAAATGCATGTGCAGAGGAAAACCATCAGACATTTGCTGGTTTCCCTGCATCTACCTCTGAATAATCCCCATAATGCTGATCATAGCGCAAGATCACAAAATTGTTTGCACACTAATTTGTGGAGTATTAGCCTAACCCACAATATAGGCTATATGTGAACAGCTGACTTTTACCACCTGACATCTGTGGTAGGGGTGGCCATTAAAGGCTAAATCATCAATGTCCTCCATCGATGGTGCCATTGGTGCTTATCATCGATGGCACTAAACCATTGAAGGAAAACCATTGTTGGACATACCTGCTCAAGCTGGGCAGCAAGCCAATCAGAGAAAGTGGAATGGCTTAGTGGGCCATTGGGGGCAAAGCTAAGCTCTGTTCCTGCTGCATCAGGATGAGAAAAAAAACCTTGCTGTCCCTGTGCCATCTATGCTATTGATGGCTGATGGCCATTCCTAATCTGTGATTTCTGTGTTTAAAGTATATTGTGAACTCTTTTCTCATGTCTTGTGCCATCAAGAATGTAATGCAAAGCTCAGAGAACACTCACCTCAATATCATTGTACACACAAACTAAGCATGCTGTAACTGCAAATGATCTATATATACCCAGGCTACTTCTCCACAGCTCTATCACATGGATGAGCTGCAAGTATACACCTCCGCCACTTCCCTCTTCCTAATTATGCCTGCCAGAGTTATAACTGTGTCAGAAGTTAAAGATGCCTACCAGCAGAGCCAGATTAATCCTTTCGGGGGCCCGGTGCACCACTGAGAGTGTATATGCAGGTGTGTGCTACTCCATCTACGCACACTCCCTACATTAACCCCATAAGCTCCTGGTCAGATCTGTTTATAACTGCTGTATGTGTATACCTGTATTAACCCTGCATCATGTTATTTGCCAGTTAATAAACCAATAAACCTAGTTAAGTTATCTGCCATGTGGACTGACCTCCATTGCCCACTGATGACACCTATCAACACCATAGGTTCTACCAATAGGTTAAGGGCCCAGCAGCAGTGTGTGTAGAATAACCACATTAGACGAAAACAGCTGCAGCAACACAGATTAAAAGGATATATGTGAGTAGCAGAAACAGTCCTTTATTAATATTAAGGATGAATGTGTAGCGGCTAGTATGGGTTCCCCAAGTTAATGGGCTCAGAGAACTATGCCACATGGAAATTCACCATGCAGATACAGTTGAAACGGGAGACATTATGGAAGGTCAAGTAGTATCAGGGAGCACCTCAACCTAGATGATGTAGATAAAGCCATGAGTACCATAGGCTTAGCTATAGACCAGGATGTGTATTCCATCATTCATGGGAAGGTGATGACAAACAAAACGTGGGTGGCTTTACATTTTATGAAGACAAAGACTTAATGAGAAGAATAAACCTGAGGTGCACTCTGTACAGCACTAATCTAAGTGCGTGCAAGAATATAAATGAATAGATAGAATGCTGTCTATCTCTCAACAATTGACATCTATTCTGCTATCAAAGGGCATACAAACCCAAAAAACCTTAGTACAAGTGCTTCAAGTGTCACAAGATAGAACATAAGGCCTCAGAATGTATAGCAAGTGAACCAATTTGTACTTTATCATGTAAGCATGATAGAAAGAATGAGTCAGCATTAAATGCAGTGACAAGCTGGTACATGGACTTACGAGCCATGAGGCACTTCAGCTGTAATGAAAGTTGGTTTAAGTCACTGATCCTGTAAACATCAGGTAAATAGGAAATAGACTTCTAAATGCCATGAAACTTGGGACAATTATTGTGTGCTTGAGAATCAAGGCCCAAAACAATTGTCACATAAATAGTAGATATACTATTTGTGCCTGGTCTAGTAACCAATGTCATTGCCATCAGTATACTGGAGAAGAAGGGATTCAAGGTCCAATTCGCAGAGGGACTGTGTGTTGTGCACAATAATAGAGGGACTGTAATTGCAATGGCAATCCAGTGCCACCAAATGTATATCCTAGACAAGGAGTGTTATGTGATAGCATCTTCAGATTCCAACAAGTGCATGGAGCTGTAGCATAGGAGACTGGGTAACCACAGCAACGTACAGAAATTTCTGGATGTCAGTGAACAACTCAGAGAGAAAAGAAAACTCTTCTTGTTGGGGCACTCTTTACAGTGATCTGTTAAAACCTAACTTTTATTCATAGAAAAACTTGACTCACATTATACACAACATAAAGAGACATTTGATTGATCTTCTATTCATATTGTATGAGGTACAAGCCTTACAATACCTCATGACCTCACACTTTTTAATATATATATATATATATATATATATATATATATATATGTGTTGATCGTCATTGTGTATAATGGGTTGCTATGGGCAACATCTCCACTTCTAAAACCTGCACTTTAGTAAATATACCCCAATGAGTGGGAACCTCTATTTTATGATGCTCATAGATGATGCTACGAGAATGATGCACATATACGAGGTATGTTTATAAAATAACGAGACTGTGATTCCACCTAGTAAACAAAGCAGTCAGAACCGGTTCTAATCCATACGTGGTAACCTTGAACTTGTCTGAATCTGCATTACACGCAGCAACACTATGATATTCAGTTGATTGTGAGTCACCATTTAATTTGGTTGTGTTTTCTGTAGAGTGCTGAAGAAATGCTAAGTTTAAAAGTTGAACAACGTGTCAATTTGAAATATTTTGTAAAATTGCACAAAACACTAACAGAATGTTTTCAAATGCTTACTACGGCCTATGGGAATGACTGCATGCCTCGTGCACGTGTGTTTGAGTGGCACAAAATATTCAGCGCGGGACATTAGAATGTCGAAGATGATGAACGCCCTGGATGACCTTGCACTTCAAGAACCGAAGAAAATGTAGAAAAAATCAGTCAGATTGTTCGAAAAGACTGCCGACTCAGTGTTCGAATGATAATTGAATCTGTGAACATTGACAAAGACACCACATGGAAAATTTTGTGTGAGGATCTTAACATGATGAACGTTTGTGCAAAGATGGTCCCATGGGTTCTCACACCAGAGCAAAAAGACCGTCGCAAGGAATGTTGTGTTGGCAGTGAAGCAGTTTTTGACCGACAATCACATTACTACACTTGAACATGCTCCATATTTGCCCGATTTAGCACTTTGCGACTTTTATCTTTTCCCAAAAGTTAAATCAGTCTTTAAAGGGACACATTTTGAATCAGTTGATGCTGTAAAGAAGAAAATGGCAGATATGTTGAATCAACTAACAGAAATTGATTTGCTCCATGCCTTCAACCAATGGAAAACAAGACTACAGTGATGTATTCATGCAAATGGGGAGTATATTGAAGGGGACAAACATTAAATTTGTAATACCAATAAATAAAGATGACTTATTTATTCAGTCTCGTTATTTAATAGACATACCTCGTATATTTCCTGAAAGCAAAAACTAAAGTAAAATTGCAGAATACAAGAATCTACTGGAGACTCAAACAGGTGTAAAAATAAAAGTGCTGAAGTCTGACAGTATGAGGTTGGAGAATATGAGTACAGAGATCTAACTATCTTTCTTAAGAGGAATGGCATTCAACAACAATTAATGATTGCCTACATACCTGAACAAATGGTTATGAGTGAAAGGGCAATCAGAATAATACTTCAGAAAGCACAAGCTATGTTAAGTGAATAAAAAAGGGGCCGGATATGCAAATGAAGCGCTCGCAAGTTGCGTTGTTAAGATGAGATCGTTAGCTGGACGAGCGAGGGGAGGATGCGGCCGTAAGACTAAAAATACGCCCCCTTTTCTTTCGCATTACACGTCATCTCCGGGCATATAAGGATTAATCGAGACCATCGGGAATCATCGGAGCTGGTCGTAGAGCTTAAGGTTGACCATACCCTCTCTTAAGCACTACGATCAAGTCAGTGAAAAAACCTCCCATGTCACATGTGCCATAAGACTACTTAGTTAATTATGCACTCCCATAAAACGCCGTTTGCATAGTCAGGCACGCCTGCGTTCTGATCTCCACTCCCCCGTTCACAAGCACCTTCCCCTGTTACCAGCCACAAACGCCTCATCCTGTCACTCAAACTAACAACCTGGCCAAGTTGAAGGAGAGAGCAATTTCTGATCGCAATAGCTAGTTTGCGCACGTGCATTGCGAATTTTACACATGCGCAGTTTAGCGAACATCGGTGGCGTACGACTGTGCGGCCGCAACAACCAACTCTGAATGAGGTCCACTGTGCAGAAGTAGTCCTAACTGTATTATACCTCAAAAATCGAGCACCTACAATGGCAGTTAAACACCATTGGCGACATTGGGGGAGTTGTATTATAGCGGCACTTATCGTGCCGCTATAACTCTTCCTGCCTCGCCTCTTTACCGAAGCGAAGCAGGAAGCACTACCGATGACATGCATTAACATCTCATCGGCTGGAGCGGGGGAGTGAAAACTTCCCCCTCCGGCGATCCCTGCTAGAGCACATCAGCCTAGTGCTGATGCGCTACCTCGCTCCAGGCCGGCTCCACTGAGCATGCGCGGGATCTTACAAGCATTGTGAGATCCCGTGTGCAGCCCTGGAGCCGGCAGCCACCTCAGCAGGGACAGCGCTGTCCCAGCTGTGGGCATAGGGCATCGCCAAGCTGCAGCTGTCAATATCGAAAGCTGCAGCTGGCTGAATGGTCAGGCGAACTGACCGTTCATGCTCTACAGTCCGGTAAAAAGCTAAGTGTCAATAATGTCTGTTTCTTTGGGTGTAAAGCATATGCCCATATCCCTAAAGAGAGGAGACACAGGTTAGTTCCCAAGTCCATTTCATATATTAAGCAAATGTGAATCGGAAATCTACAGTGCGCCCACAAGCAGCCCTTCCCCACAATATCACACAAGGCTCACCTAGTCCTTAAAGAACACAATATGTAAAAAATGATGGATAAAGTGGAAAACAAAGCGCTAGACATATAAATAAAAATAATGAGACTCACTCGTCACACCAATATTCATAGAGACTTTTCTGAACGTATCACATATACTTAATGTTCATGTGTCCAGAAATAATGGATATTTATCCGTTATGTTCCTTCCATCCTGATGCAGGGATAACCTTTTCCTTATAGATTCCTCTGTTTCTATTTTTCTTTCAGGTAAGTTTAAACCGGAAAAAGAAGAGATCAAAACAAAAGCTCATGGACCAATATACACTTTGAGTTTAAGATTCAGTCAAATTCAATTTTCACTCCCAAGTTCAATTATATCCCTTGAGGTGGCGTACCAAAACTCACAAAGATCAATATAACATGAGATAATGGATCTCCAGGGTGGGGAGGACCAGTGTCTTTCATTTGGATGTGCCTTTGGTGACTTGGGGGATGTTCCTGACCTGATGTCCGGACTTTACAACATCTTTTTACAAAAGGTCAGGTGTGTCTTTCTGTTCCCATTGCAGTGTTTTATAATTTATATGTTGGAATAAAGGATTTTTTAAAACTGGTGGCTAAGGAAAATCCTGCATTTTTTTCATGCTACCTATATGGTGAAAGTCCCGCGTCTGGCATATTGTAGAGGAACAAAATATCCAGGAACGGCTAATTTGATAGTGTGAAAGATACCTTTATGTGCAGTAATGGACATCTATCTCATGTAAGTGAGGTACGTTGATACGTATGGTAACGGTGAAGGCTTTCTATCCTGTTGGGTGAAGAGGTGTGAGGAAAAGATACCTTTATATCCACAACATAATACTGATTTTTGTGAGTTTTGGTACGCCACCTTATGGAATATAGTATATCTTGGAAGTTAATTTTAATTGAACTTATACTATAAGTGTGTGAAGGAATGTAAGGAAAAGATACCTTTATATCCACAACACGATATTGATCTTTGTGAGTTTTGGTACGCCACCTCAAGGGATATAATAGAACTTGGGAGTGAAAATTTAATTTGACTGAATCTAAAACTCAAAGTGTATATTGGTCCATGAGCTTTTGTTTTGATCTCTTCTTTTTCCGGTTTAAACTTACCTGAAAGAAAAATAGAAACAGAGGAATCTATAAGGAAAAGGTTATCCCTGCATCAGGACGGAAGGAACATAATGGATAAATATCCATTATTTCTGGACACATGAACATTAAGTATATGTGATACGTTCAGAAAAGTCTCTATGAATATTGGTGTGACGAGTGAGTCTCATTATTTTTATTTATATGTCTAGCGCTTTGTTTTCCACTTTATCCATCATTTTTTACATTTCATGTATTATCTTGGCTATTGTCAAGAAAACGAAGGACACAAATTGTGAGACATTGACAACCAAAGTTCATAAACTCAAGAGACGTAATGTTCCACAAGAGAGCTTCAATCAAAGACAAGCTGGATATTACAACACTCCAAACACTTGTGATGCTAGATATGCCAACAACTAGAAGAGTGTGGGAAAATGAGACTACATATACAAATGATCAATCGCAGGGCAGGAGCCCTATGAGGAGCAACAAGTGGAAACCACCCAAGATACAGCAAGGAATTTCATAAGTCTGGGCCTGAATCAGCAGCATACGCAACTACATATGCAGATCGGCCAATTGTTCAGTACTGCGCATGCACCGCACTGTGATTACGCACGCAGATAGAAATCCATCGCAGTGTGAGTGACAGGCTGTGAGCATTTGGGGGAGGTGATGGGGGAGTGGTTGGAGAAACACAGGTGTGCCTGTCCATTTGAACGCCATTGCACGGGCGAGCATAAATTAGCTACTACGATTGCATACACAGCTTGAGTACTCAAGGAGTGTGACGAGACTTGCAATTTCTGCAATGGGTCAAACTTGCTGTAATTGTGCATGATGGGCCGATGTGTTTCCATGGTACCGATGTATACGCAGGACTGCGAGATATGATGGATGTGAGAATGCAGCATTGGGTGTCTCTATGCTGGCTGAGCTATGGCAGGCATTAGCATATTTTTGCAGCTTCATTGCGTGCGATTACGTAGCTGTGATCGCAATTGTGATCCATACTGAATCAGGTCCATTGTCTGCTGTGAACCTCAAATTATACAAGAGCAAAGTCAAGTAGAGACTGAGAAGAATGCAAATCAGCCATAGATAAAGAGCTTACAACTTTCAGCGGCAATGACACGTGGACGATCAACCATAAAACATAAAAAATAAATGAGTCTTCTGCAAGAAGCTAATCACCAATGCGAGTCTTGCTTGCTACAAAGCCCAGCTTGTTGCCTAGGGTTACACCCACAAATCAGATGTTGACTACTACAGGGAGATTTTCTCTCCTGTTGCAAGGTACAGTACATTACGTATGGTTCTCGCTATCTACTCTGTATGATTTACTGTTGTACTGTACCTACTGAACTTTGATTCAGCTTTTTTTAAACAGTGAGCTAATTGAAGAGATTTATATGGAGTCACCAGAACACTGCAATGTTAATTTGTTTCCAGAGAGAAAATTATGTCTGGACTCATGTTGGTTGTCCACTGCTAGTACAACAAGCATGACAATGTATTGCTAGAAATTTGTGTACACTCCAAAACTGGACACTATTCTACAAGTGAAAGGAAAAAAGCTTATTGTATTTGTGTATATCGATGATCTATTGCTTGCAGGCCAAGAAAGCCAGATAGCCAAAGTTAAATTGTTGCTGAATGAGAGGTTCAAACCCAAAGACCTTGGGCCAGTACACCAACTGCTGGGTCTGAGAATCATACAAAATATTGAATGCCAAGACATTTATCATATACCAACAAAAATGGTTGGAATGGTGGATGCTAAACCAGTCAGCACACCAAGTGTCAAAAGTACAAAAATAACAAAAGCTGTCTATAGTAGCAACAGAGGCAGATATAGCAAAAATGAGAGGAGTTCCTTATCAAAATGCCATTGGAACTTTAATATATATAAGTGTTGGTACACGTCCAGATATTACACATGCAGTCAGTCGTGTTAGCCAAATTTTAATCAACAGTGGAAGAGAGCATTGAACTGCTGTGAAACATCCTGAGATACCTCATGGGTACAAGTTCTTTGAAACTAAAGTTTGTAGAAAATAGAAGTCTTTTATGATGCTGATTGGGGATTAGAAGACGACAGGCATTCATACATTGGATGGTATCCGGTCATTAGGTCTACAGTAAAAAGGTAGACAATGGAAGTTAAACAGGCAATAGGTCGACAGGGTCTGAAGGTCGACAGACATCCCAGACCATCTGACCTGCTCCCAGACCACCCGCTGCCAACCCCCACTGGCGGCACCCCATGCTGCCGACACTGCTGCCACCCTGCATTGAGGACACCAACGGCACCCATGCACTGCCGACACCACCAGGACCCACACACTGAGGACACTGCTGGCACCCCCGCTCTGCCATCACCGCCAGAACACTGCACTGAGGACACTGCCAGAACCCCTGCACTGCTGCCCCACATACTGAGGACACTGTCAGCAACCCCACACTGCTGACACTCCTACTTTGAGGACACCACCGGCACCCCTGCACTGCTGACACTGTCAGCACACATGCACTGAGGACACCACTGGCACCCCCGCTTTGCCGACACTGCCGACCCCTGCACTGAGGACACTGCCAGCATCCCCGCACTCCCCATGTACTGAGGACATCGTCAGCAACCCCACACTGCCAACTCTGCTGGCACTCCCACACTGAGGACACCACTGGCACCCCCACTCTGCCGACACCCTGCACTGAGGACACTGCCAGCACCCCCACACTGCTGTCTCACGTACTGAGGACGCCGTCAGCAATCCTGCACTGCTGACACTGCCACTAATCCCACACCTAGGGCACGCCCCGCACTGCCGACACTGTCAGCACCCCTGCACTGAGGACACTGCCAGCACCCCCACTCTGCCAACACCACCGGCACCCCCGCATTGCGGACACCGCCAGCACTGCGCACTGCCGACACTGCTGTCATAGTAAGTGCACTATTGGTGTATCCGACCCGCACTGTATTCAACCCACACTGTATCCGACCTGCACTATATCAGACCTGCACTGAATCCGACCTGCACTATAAACTGCACTGTATCTGACACGCACTGTAACCGACTCACACTGTAGCCTGCACTGTATTCAACCCACACTGTATCCCGCACTATATCAGACCTGCACTGTATCCCACACTGTATTCGACCTGCACTGTAACCAACTCACACTGTATCCAACACTATGGGCCATATTCAATTAGAGATGAAAAGTCAGAGGTCGGACTTTTCGCCATCATCGCAGGTTTTCCAGGGGATAAAGTATCGGGCGTGTGCCTGCGTATCCCCGTATTTGATTATGATTCAGCGGAAAGGTGAGTAGCGAAAAGTCCTTTAACTTTTTGGGGAAATCAGCCTGTCACCTCCCAAAAGATGTACTAACATGGGGGATCACTATGGGTACCCCCGTAAAGCCCTGCTAAAGGTATTTAGGGCTTTTAAATGGTGTTGGCAGGTGCTTTAATGCGTCTTTAAAGAAGTGAAGAATAGCATTTAGCAACATTTTTTTTTAAAGATAACTAGTCCCATCAAATTTAGGGTACAACAAAATGGGTGCAAGCATATTTTAAAGCCCCTAAATTGAAGTTTTAAAATTCTTCAAAAATCCACCTGCCGCAACCAACCATATTCTAAAAAACACCTGGGGCATACTTGGGGACCCCGCCTGAGTCTATTTCGCTAGTTTTTAAGTTTGTCCCCCAACTTTTTTTTTTGCCCCCAAAATTAAAGTAAATTTTTTGGGGTGTCCTGTTGAAGTTTTTAATATTTTTTTGACACAGAATTCCTTTAGGGGACATTGCAAGGGGTGCAGGGTACTTTTTTTTCCTTTGTACCCCAAAACACCAGTTCTGCACTTTTTTTCGCCACCTAATCATAGGTGAAAAGTTATCCCCAATTTTTTAATAAAGACTTTTCACACCTGCAAAAGTCTTTGAAATTGAATATGGGGAAGAGTGAAAATGGCGAAAATGACGTCATCGGCGATAAATTATCGCCGATAACGGACTTTTCGCTTCTAATTGAATATGGTCGTATATCTGACCTGCACTGCATCCAACCCACTATGTATCCCGCACTGTATCCAACCCGCACTGTATTCAACCCACTCTGTATCCGAGCTGCACAGTAACCGACTCACACTGTACCCTGCACTGTATCCGACCTGAACTATATTCAACCCACACTGTATAACACACTGCATCCAACCCACACTGTATAACACACTGCATCCAACCCGCACTGTATCAGATCCGCACTGTATCCCACACTGTATCTGACCTGCACTGTATCCAATCCACATTGCGTCCTGCACTATATCAGATCCACACTGTATCCCACACTGTATCTGACCTGCACTGTATTCAATCCACATTGCGTCCTGCACTGTATTCGACCCGCACTGTATCGCACTGTAACTGGCTCACACTCTAAATACAGACGCCTATCTTTAGCCAGACGCCAAAATCCTGACGCCCGGTATCCCGAACGAAGGTAAGTGGGGACAGTTAGCTGTTAGCAGCGCGGGGGGGGGGGGGTTGGGGGTTAGTGGTGGTGAGAGGGTCAGTTTTAGGCCCCCCGGGGGGACTTAAAGTTAGGTACCCCCCGGGGGAGTGTTAGGGTCAGGCTAGGGGAAGGGGCAGTTAGTTAGGCGCCACTGAGGGGGAAGTTAGGGTTAAGCGCCCCCCTTACTGGGGGCCTGCTACTACCAGCACGTCGCCCGCTATTACCTCCTCATTACCGCACAATAAAAGTGACTTGTGAGTGACAGGCCCAGTCCAGAGCCGCCTTCCCGCTCCTACCTACACCGTGGTTGGTCCGTGTGTGCATTAACGTTTTTCCTGTGAACCGGCGTAGTATGACGTCATAATGTCACGTCGTGCTGCCTAATGAGAGAGGAGCCGCGGTGTGTGAGAACTGAGGAGCAGCCAAAACAGAAGAAGGTGGTAAGGTAAGTGTCTGACTCTTCTTGCATTATTGAAGCATGTCAGATGTCATGTTGCGGATGTGGAAAGTGGGACTGGCTAGGATTGCTTTGTTCTTTGTTTTGTTTGTGTATGAATAAGTTAGCGGGAAAAGGGGGGGATTGTGGGGGGAATGTGGGTTGTGGGGGGCTGCTTGTCAGTCTCGACCCCACAATTTCTGATGGCTGCCCTGATAATACATATGGATTGCTATTTTAATTATTTGCCTGTGGTTAAATATCATATAAAAGAATGAAACGGACTATTATTTCATACTAGTTGTTGCCTACGGCTTTGTCCATGATGAAATCCCTTCTGCTAACATATTTTTTTACTTGAGGTCTTCTAGTTGTATTGCTTTGCACAGGGGCCCTGTCGTGGAAGTGGCCCATGTAACCAGCAGCTCTATGCAGACTGGTGGCAGCAGTGCCTTCACCCACCACTCACACCAATGTCACTGTGTGCCCTGTGCACAGTCTGCTATGTAGCCTATGCTATGCAAGTGTACGTGGGCCCAAAGCTCCTCTCCCCCCTCCCCAGGGCTGGATTACCAATGGGGCGGATGGAGTTGCAGCTCCAAGCCTCCCATCAAAGTAGGCCCACAGCATCTGCTGTGCTGCTGTAGTCAGGAAAAACATTTTTCTTGTTACAGCAGCAGCCTGCTCTACCAGCCTGTGGCTGTATGAAGCCCCGCCCCCTGAGACCCAGTGGGCCCCGCCCCCTGAGACCCAGGCGGCTCCCCACTCCCGGCTGACCATCCTCGGCTCCCTCCCCTCTAGTCTCCCAGCCGCTGCTCAGTGGGGACGCAGTGGAATGGTTCAATAGCCCTACTCCAGTGTCTCAGTGCCTCCTACGCACCACGTGCCATAACAGGTGCCGTCCACACCACTGCTACCTTAAGCAGCCGAGCAGGCAAAACTTATCTCCATGAAGGGGCCCGCCGCCCACATTACAGGATGAGGATGACTGATCCAGACTCTCAGGTAGCAGTGCTTCTGACTGCTGTTTAGGATAATGAGTCCAGCTGGCGGCTGCTGCTGCTGCTGATCTCTGAGCCTCAAAGTCAGTGTTCCTGCAAAAAGGTATGCAAGCACTGACAGGAATTGTATTTTATTGATCAAGTTTCATGTGTGTACATACAGTGTGTGTGTGTGTGTATATATATATATATATATACATATATATAAAATATACACACTAGTTTAGCTGGCACCTCTGTCTCCATCCCCCTCTCTACAGACCTCCCCTTCCTTGCGCTGCTCTGTCCCGCCACAGCCCTTGTCACAACTCTGTTCCCACCCACGCCATCATGGCTCTTTCTCGACATCCCTGCTACCATACCATGTGTATCAGGTGGCACTACAATGTGGTATAATGTGTATCAGGGGGGCACTACAAGGTGGTATAATGTGTATCAGGGGGGCACTACAATGTGGTATAATGTGTATCAGGGGGGCACTACAAGGTGGTATAATGTGTATCAGGGGGGCACTACAATGTGGTATAATGTGTATTGGGGCACTGGGATGTAAAATAATGGACAGACTTTTAGTGACTGTGCACGCAGTAATACCAATTGGTGCATGCCTCCCAACTATTCCGCTTCCAGTGGGACAGTCCCGTTTTTCTGGGACTGTCCCGCTGTCCCGCCAACGGGTCGCAGTGTCCCGCAGTGGGGGGGCAGTTGGGGGAAGCATACACCGCTGCTCTACATAGCAGAGTGAGAATAGATGCTGTGCGCATGTGCACAGTATCTATTCACAGTACTCTTGGAGATGCTGGGCACGCCCCATTAGTGATGTGAATGGAGGGCGTGTCATTGGGCCATGCCCCTTTACGATCAGGCCACACACCCTTTTCGGGCGCGCGGGCGCCTTTGTCGCGTGGAGGTCCCAAACTCTGGAGCAGCAAATGTTGGGAGGTATGATTGGTGCACCCTTATATGCCATCATTCACACCATCCAAACTTGCACCAGCCCTATGGCATCTGCAGTGTCTCTGTCTGGCTATGGACTCCTAAGTCTGCGGCTGTGTGTCTGGGAATGCAGCCACTTGCAATTACTACGCCTGCACCACTGTCATTATACGCCCAATGAGCGGACCATTTTTACGGGCATATCTATCCACCTCCCAGTCACCACCCAGGAGCTCTCATCAGTTTTCCACAGCATTTCTGATACCATGTGTCTCTCTCACAAAAGCACCCTTGTGTATACACTCTGTGTAACGCATGCGCCATAGTGTATACACTCTGTGTAACTCATGCGCCTTTGTGTATACACTCTGTGTAACTCATGCGCCATAGTGTATACACTCTGTGTAATGCATGCGCCATAGTGTAAACACTATGTGTAACGCATGCGCCTTTGTGTATACACTCTGTGTAACTCATGCGCCCTTGTGTATACACTCTATGTAACGCATGCGCCATAGTGTATACACTCTGTGTAACTCATGCTCCATAGTGTATACACTCTGTGTAACTCATGCGCCTTTGTGTATACACTCTGTGTAACTCATGCGCCCTTGTCTATACACTCTGTGTAACGCATGCGCCATAGTGGTTTTTAGGAACTATGAGGCATGTGTAGTTGCAAAACATTGCTTAATTACGGCAACATCTGCATTGCGTGCGGCCCTAAATCATATTCAAAATGTGTACTGAGGACACTACTATGTGCGATAATGTGTATCGATAGGCAGTACTATGGGGCATAGTATACATTGCAGTCACTACTAAAAATACTGATGGTGATTATTTTAGCTTCTTCAGTGTGTTGTGAGTTGAAAGGGTATAGGTGAGTTTTGGTGGCGGAAGGACGGCTGTATGTGCAGTACTGTGGTGCTTCTGTTTTGCCTTTGGGAGGTGATATATAATCAGGAATTGAATCACAGATGTCTTATCTCCCAGCAGGGGCCATTCAATCGTCCCCCCTCAATATCCTCTGCCCTGCATCTCTGACATATACAATCTGTGGGGTATGTTATGAATGACCGCCGGATGTTAGTCCGTTGGTGAAAATCCCGACGCCGGCAGCCCGATGGGTGAAGATCCCGACAGCGCAGGTAAGTATACTATCCCTCCCCTTTCCCCCAACCCTCCCTTGGGGGTGCCTAACCCTAATCTCCCCCACTAGTACCTAACCCTAACCTCCCCTCAGGGGTGCCTAAACCTAACCCCCCCTCCCTGCACCCTAAACCTAACCCTCCCGGGGGGGGTGCCTAACCCTAATCCCCCTTCCCTTAGCCTAACCCTCCCGGGGGGGTGCCTAACCCTAAGTCCCCCCGGGAGCCCCTAAACCTAACCCTCCCCCCTGCCGCGGCTGTCCACTTTCGACGCCCGGCTTACCTTCGTTCAGTGTATGGGGCGTCGGGATTTCCGCGGGTGGATAATGATAGGCGTCGGGATTTCGACACCTATCATTAGTCCCATGCCAAGATTTGACAGTCGGGAAGCCGGCGGTCGGTACAGTATTTCGACTGTCTGTTTCCTGACTACATCCCAGTCTGTGTGTATGATTTACTGTTCCCTTATGTCCTAAACTACACTGTAAACAGCTCCTGACTGTTTGTATAAAATTATATGCAGTATATACTGTATATCTTTAATAAATAAAACATTTTATTTAAGTTCAAAAACATAACATTTAAGCAAAGAGGGGAGAGAGTTTGAGGTGGTTGACGGTAGATATGTTCTCCATGGTGCTGTGCAGACCAAACCCCCACAACTGTAGTCACAGCCCACTGTGCTAGTCATGCCTCCTGCGGAAGCACACAATAGGCCCTTTCTAAATTTCAGCTCCAGGGTCATTTGGAACTTAATCTGGCACTGCCCCTCCCTTTACCAGACACACGCATTCATACCTCCCAACATGACCCTCTCCAGGAGGGACACAATGCTCTGGTCCTGGACTTCCCTGGTTAGAGATGGGGCTGCAGCGCAGTTCAAAATTCAAATAGGGGAGTCACACCAACTGTCATTTCACACACTGCCAAACATCACTGGCTAGGACTCACTGGCAGTTGGTGTGACTCCCCTATTTGGATTTTGGACTGTACTGCAGCCCCACCCCTGGAGCCGCCACCAATCATAAATTACCAGGGAAGTCCAGAACCAGAGCATTGTGTCCCTCCTGGAGAGGGTCATGTTGGGAGGTATGCGCATTGAGCCACACCTATCTCTTGCAATGGTAATGTGAATAAATTTTTTTTGTTATTGCTCAGCTTTAACTTCCTGCATCGAGATGAAACAAAGTGCAGGTTATTCCTAGGAGTAGCCACTACAAAGTGACGCAGTTTTATGAAAATCGGTTAAGTAGTGTTTGCGCCAACATTCATATTATATCAGTATACATATCAATTGTTTTGCTTTATGGGCATTTATAAAGTTACCTTTTATATCAGATATGCCGCCTTCATAATTTTCATAATTATTCCAGCATCTGTGCATAGTATAGGGAGATTAATAATTTATCCCTTTTCTAATAGAAGTGTCCTTTTGTACTCTAGAGACAGGTTTATTTTAATCGCGTTCAGCAATACCCTGGTCCAGGAAGCTATTTTCTTTTACTAAATGATAGATTTATATAATGCTGAGTGTAAGGGGTATAGTAACTAAAGTGTTGGTTTTTAGAAGTGGCGTTGTTGCCTATAGTAACCAATAAGATTCTACATATCATGTATCTAGCACCTTCTAGAAGATAATAGCTAGAATCTGATTTGTTTGTATGGGCAACAACTCCACTTCTAAAATCCTGCACTTTAGTCAATATACCCTAAGTGTCTCTATTTCAGACTCGGTACAGTTTCTATTTGAACATCTGAGGTATACAATACACAGGTGCACAACCATAGCCTGTGTGTCACAGCCTCATTCACTCTTATCCAAATAGGGCCTGATTCAGAGTTGTACACAAAAGCGTCTCATCTGTGCTGCATTGAGTGCACGAAAATAATTTAGACTTCCTTCCAGTGGTGGATTTTATCCAGGGGCTGTAGCCCCCCCAGTAAAATCCACCACCTCAGTGAGCCAGTAGCAGTCAGTGACTGCACTGGCTACACTGTGACTGGCAGTGGCCTACTAGCTTCCCATTGGCAGCTCTGCCTGCCAGTCACATACACAACATGCAGCCCCAGGGGGACTTCCTTCTTGATTTAAGATTGCAGCCACCTGTGCTGAAACACCCTTCTCATCAATTAACTAGTTCAACACAGGTGACTGCAATCAAATTAGGTGGGAAGTCCAGGAACAGAGCATTTTATACCTGATGGAAGGGGTCATGTTGGAGGGTAGGGGGTCTGTTGGCGGCCCTGCATCACAGATGAATCAGGTCCATAGTCTTCATATACAAAGCTTATCTGAATTTGACAGACACACAAAGGGGTATATTTACTAAAGGACAGGTTTTTAGAAGTGGAGATGTTGCCCATAGCAACCAATCAGATTCTAGTTATTATCTTCTAGAAGGTGCTAGATAAATGATTTTTTATGGAAGAGGTAGTGATATTTTGTTAGCGTTACAGGGAAAGGGGACCAGCTGCCATCGAATAACAACCTTGGATCAACCCACTGGAAATTTAAATATAGTCAATAACAAGAATAGTGGTCTATTCAAAAAGGGCGCTCGTAGAGGTGATGGGTGGGGAGAGGTATACAGTAAGATGTGGGGATTAGGAATGAACTTCCCTTTTGTACCTCATTGACTATAGTTCAGGTATATGAGAATATAGAACACACACAATCTAATAGTGTGATACCGTGTGATATAAATAACTTAAACCAATGCACTTGTCATCTTTAGTAGGAAACATTACACATGACAGAGACAACTTATTAAATAACAAGGTATAAATTAAAGCTAAAATATCTCAGCAGGCTATAGATAACAATGAATGAAAGTACAAAATAGCTCCAAATAGGGATTTATGAGAAATATGTCGAATAGGTGTGTAGTATACAGTCTGAGGTTCCAGATTCTCAAACCTCCGACTGGACATTACTTAGTCAGGGCATTGTCATTCCTGCTTTTAGGTCCAAGAAGAATAAGCCACCAATGCATTTCGAGCCTCTTCCTCAGGGCAGGCAAAGCCACAAAAAAAATAATTTTTTGATTCACCAGTTCATCAAGGTTCAGTATAAGACTAGATATACTGAGCAGCGGCTTTTGCAAGCTGACAATTCTCTGTAGTTTTGACCCTGAAATCTAAAACGGCAATAGTATTACCTGCAAAACTAGGCAAGTAGTACATGTCTTTATGTGTGGGGTTGCTTCTCAGCTAAGGGAGTGGGCTCACTCACAATTTTGCCTAAGAACAAAGAATGGTACCAAAACATCCTCCAAGAGCAACTTCTCCCAACCATCCAAGAACAGTCTGGTGATGAACATTGCCTTTTCCAGCATGATGGAGCACCTTGCCATAAGGCAAAAGTGATAACTAAGTGGCTCAGGGAACAAAACATTGAAATTTTGGGTCCATGGCCAGGAAACTCCCCAGACCTTAATCCCATTTAGAACTTGTGATAAATCCTCAAGAGGTGGGTGGACAAACAAAACCCCACAAATTCTGACAAACTCCAAGCATTGATTAGGCAAGAATGGGCGGCCATCAGTCAGTATGTGGCCCAGAAGTTGATTGACAGCATGCCAGGGCAAAATGCAGAGGTCTTGCAAAAGAAGGGTCAACACTGCAAATATGGACTCTTTGCAAAAACTTTATGTAATTGTCAATAAAAGCCTTTGACACTTATGAAATGCTTGTAGTTTTACTTCAGTATACCAAAGTAACATCTGACAAAAAAGCCTAAAACACTGAAGCAGCAAACTTTGTGAAAACCAATACTTGTGTCATTCTCAAAACTTTTGGCCATGGCTGTATAAAGCGACTTGTATGATGTATGATCCTTTTAGAGTTCATATTTTACACTTTTCATTATTATGGCTAAGATCACAATGGTGTCTGTATGGGTGATACAAATATGACACTACTATTTATTTTCATTGCATATTATTTTAAGATTTCCAGCTGTAGACTTTTTGTATTTTGTTTAGCTTGGATAGATTTTTAGATTTTGATGGTTCCATTGTTTCATCTTCAAAAAAATATTGTTTGCTTTTGGATTGTTTGCATCTCAAGAGATTTGCTGAGTTGTCTGGCAATTTAATGTAATTACAGTTATTCAAGAGGTTTTATTTAAAGGACCCCTAAACGTAAAATGCAAATTGCAAAATATAAAAGAGCTGCAAATAATAATCACTAATTTATATTTTCTAACAGAGTAGTAGCAACGGCAGCAGTGTTCTCTTTTGCTGTCTCAGTGATCGCAAAATACGCGATATAGCCCCCGGGACCCACAATTTTTTTCTCTCAGTGCGATCACTGTGTCTCAATGCAGTTTTACTGAAAACACCTCTTAATATAGCTCATATAAGTGTGATGTACTGACTGGTGCACCACTAGCACCGGGTTCAGGTGTGTTCGGAATGCTTCAGTGGCCGATTTCCCCGTGCTAAGATAGGACACACCGTGACAGAGAGGCAAGCCTGTGTTCCCCTTTTGCAGACACAATGACCAGTCAGGAGGGAAAGGTGCAATGCAATTTTATTGTAACCAATCAAAGATTAACAATTAACACAGGAAATGTTTACTATTCACAGATTGAATGAAATAAATTACACTTTTCAATGTCAAGGTATTTATTTATTACCTCCCCGTCCTCTACCGGTGACCCCAGCTGGCAAGCAAGTGACACCAACAAGAACCACAATTCCTACAGAACTTTTAATTTATCTAAAACAAATGAGAGGCCTAAACAGGAAACCCGCTGGTCGAGCTTGTATCAATAATGCACCGGCAACTTATATCTTTAAAATACAGTCTGTGCTACGCTTCTTTTTTCTGAGGATAACGTGGGAAAAACACATGTAGGTTAGGCTTGGATCAGTAGTGCACCAGCAGCCTATAGCTTTGGAATACAGTCTGTGTTAACACTTCCTTTTGCTAAGAAAAACATGGGAAAACACATGCAGGTTAGGCTTGGATCAGTAGTGCACCAGCAGCCTATAGCTTTGAAATACAGTCTGTGCTGGTAGCAGTAGTTCACTGGTAACTTGCAGTAATTTACGCAGTATTTGAGCCTTGTTAAAAATAAGGATAACACTGAGGCAATGCTGAGAACCGTAGTTCACCGGCAGCAATAATGTAACACAGTCTCTAAGCCTTGGGAAAAATAAGGACAACACTGAGGCTATGCTGATAGCAGTTGTCCACCGGTAGCTATAATGTAACACAGTCTTTGAGCCTTGAGAAAAAAAGAACAACACTGAGGCTATGCTGATAGCAGTAGTTCACCGGTAGCTATAATGTAACACAGTCTTTGAGCCTTGAGAAAAAAAGAACAACACTGAGGCTATGCTGATAGCAGTAGTTCACCGGCAGCTATAATGTAACACAGTCTTTGAGCCTTGAGAAAATAAGGACAACACTGAGCCTATGCTGATAATAGTAGTTCACCGGCAGCAATAATGTAACACAGTCTTTGAGCCTTGAGAAAAATAAAGACAACACTGAGGCTATGCTGATAGCAATAGTTCACCAGCAGCTATAATGTAACACAGTTTTCCTAAACACCTATGCCACAAATTACTATCACCAGAATTGCCAGCCGGGGTTACACAGGGCTAAATAAATAAGTAATGTACATAACATCAGCATGAATGGACTTTGAAATGGTTACCGGGCCAAACAGTGTATAAGAGACAATTTACATTAACACCAATTCCAGTAAATATTCAAACATTTCATGCAAGCAAAATATTAATCAGCATTGACAATAATAACACAGCGAGCAGTGAACAGCTTTACAGAGTGTTATAGCAGATAAAAGGCCACGTAGGGCCACTATCAACCACTTAATTGACACAAATGGTCAACACTAAACGGAGGCAAATACATATCAATAGCATTGCATTTAGTTTAAAAATAAACATTAGGACAACCCACGGTGGCATCGGGCATGAGCCAACACCCATAGATCACGTCCCCTCCTGGACATGAGCCAGAGGTTCAAAGGAAAGAAAATGACCACCAATACAATTCTTGGGGAAAAGAGGGGGTTGACCAATCTTTTTACTTCCCCCCTATTTCATCACTACACACACACACTTTACCTAATTTAAGACACTATGACCCCTTTCTACACCCAGTTGTGTGGGAGACTAACCCCCGGTCCCAGCTTTTACACAAAACCTAGTCTCCCAGCCTAACCATGGTTAGCCACAAGGTAAAGGATAATGCAATAGACCCAGGGGACCCAGATAGGATAGGTGTACAGAGGGGCAGGGCCTTAATGGATGGAAGATAGGCGCTGTGGAGGGATAGAGTATAGGGAGGTTCTGGTATGATCTCACCCCTGGCTGTGGCTATTCAGCCTCCTCCGATGTCCAGGGCAACTCTGGGATGCACAGCACCGCACCGGAGTTCCCAGCTGCAGACCTCCAGCAGGTATTTTACAAGGGGCAAGAGGTGCAAAATCCCTTTCCACAGGGGCTCTGTCCGGCAGACAAACACAGCAGCAGGGGGGGTCCTGAAGCACTCTTCCTCTGGGGCTGTCTTTTCTTCTGCCCATGCAGGTGCCAGCAGGGTTTTCATCACTGGTGGGACCTTTTCCTCAGCTGGGGCTTCATCTGCGACGATGGAGCGATGAGACCTCCTTCCCAGGCAGCTCCTCTTCTCTCCCAGCATGCGCAGATTTCCAAATGTGGCTCCACCTGATAACAGGCACTTAGGAAGGCAGTCCTTTATTCAGAGGGGGCTTCTTCCAAAGCAGGGTGCTCTATGCAAATCCCCAGGCAAGCTTCATCCAGGGACTCACGTCCAGCATCAGAGCACCTCTCCTGGCAGGATAGATAGGTAGCCTTCCGGGCTAATGTGAAGTCTGGTAATTGTAATCCAGGGCAAACATAAAAGTTATAACATCCTTATTTTTACAGCTCCAAGGGCACTCCACTGAAACTCCTTACAGACAGCACCTGGTGCAGTATTTGTAATCCAGGATAAATGAGAGGGGTTACTGCACCCCTATTTGTACAGATCTAGGGACACTCCACAGAAACATCTCACAGGACAATTCTTTTTTCAGAAATTCCTCCCAGACTCAGCACTGACAGCCCTGGGGAGGGTAATTTACAACCTATTTCATATTCTCCTCCCCGTCGGTCCAGCATCTATGTGTGGACAGGGGGACCCAGCAACAGGTCGCCTACAGGGATCTCTGCCTGGACACCCAGGCTACCAATAAATGAGACAGGATTTTTCCTCAAAAAATGGGTCGCTGACCAAGAGGCACTTTGTACTCCCCCCCGTTTGCACATGCCCAGTATGGTCCGAGGGAGCAGGGTCAGCAAAAGTTCACTGCATTATCCTATGAGGCCAATGGTGCTGTATGATCCTATTTTTAAAAAAAAATGATAGGGGCTACAGAACAGCCTGGGTGTCTCCCTAATTAGATAAGGGGTGACCCCATAACTATGGGGGTATCACATAAGTTTTAACATACATTTAACTTCATAGCATGTTTTAGTCCAATGATTTGCCTATGATTTTAATCTGATATTGCTACAGCAAACTTTATTTATTGAAGATGGCTGACAATGACACAGCTTATAGGTAGCTATTAGGTTGCACAAACTGTTAAATCTGCAGGTACCATTGTGTGCAAAGCTTTGGGCACAACTAATCAAATTTCATTTTCAATTAACATCTAAATAAAGAGAGATTAACATTGGGTTACATGCAGAGGTGTGGTACAAAATTATGTTCAGACTTTGACGTTCACAATGTCGACATGGCCATAATGCCCGTCATAATGGTCATAATGTCAACATTGTGCGCGTCGACAAAGCATTTATACAGTATTGAACTGCAGTCATACTTGTCTACTCTCTGAAAACAGTGACACGCCCCCTCAGCTGTGCCGAGCTGGCTGCCTATCCCGGAAGAGGCAGCCAGATTGTCGGCAAGCCTGACTGCAGTCTAACCCTAAACATAACCCTAAACATAACTCTGACATCTACTGTCGACATTGTGACTGTCGAAATTCACAATGTCAACATAATAGCTATGTTAACATTATGTCCATGTTGACATGGTGAATGTCAACATTTTCACTGTCGACATATTGACCATGTGGGCTTCTGAATGTCGACATAATGACTTCATACCACATGCCGAGTGCACACTTAAACATTACATATTTCTTTTAATTAGAGATGAGCAATTCGGATTCTGTGGAATCCGAACCGCTCCGAACACCGGGGATCCTAGTCCACCCAAGCCGAGGCTCGGGTGTTCCCGTCTGACTCAGATCCCACTTCGAGGCCGAACGTCATCCTCCGGGCATCTGATTAATTTCTATATAAGGCAATGAGTCCTGGTCGCGGTTCCTTATATAGAAACGAACTCTGTTCACTTGCACGCTGCGCACTGCTCTGCAATGTCTCTCTGCATATGTTAAAGTGGCTGTGCTGGTAAAGTGACTGTATAGGGGGTACACTGCAGACTCACAAGTGGCTGTGCTGTTAAGTAACTATTGGGGGCACACTGGACGCTGATGTATGCTGCGCTACTCTGCTGATTAAAGTGGCTGTAGTAGCCTGTGTCCACTCCAGACTCACAAGTGGCTGTGCTGTTGAGTAACTGTTGGGGGCATACTGGACGCTGATGTATGCTGCACTACTATGCTGATTAAAGTGGCTGTAGCCTGTGTCCAGACTCACAAGTGGCTGTGCTGTTAAGTGACTGTGTATAGGGGGCACAATGCATGGCACGCTGATGTATGCTGCGCTATACTCTGCTGATTAAAGTGGTTGTGTCCAGACTAACAAGTGGCTGTGTGTACAAGGCATGCTGATGTATTCTGTGCTGTATTCATGCCCATCTGCTCCAGTGTAAAAAAAATAAAAATTATATTTTTAAAAACAGTTAAGAAAAATTAATAAATAAAAAGTGCTGTATCCCACTGTATACAAGCACTGTGACTCCTTGGGCCATAGCCCACTGTGTATACAAGTTCTGTGACTCTGCTGACCATACCCCACTGGGTGGGTGGGAGAGCCCAAGGACAATTCCATCTTGCACTACCTTTCATTTCTGCCACTGCTATGTGGCAATGTGTCATAGATGTGCTTTAAACTGAGGTGTCTGTGCCGCTGCTCTGTCGCTTAGTAACCAACCAGCTCACTGCAGCCTTTTGGCCAAAAATGGTGAAAACAATATTGTGAGCTGTGAGGTGGTCTAAATTGACTGGGGATGACTAGAAATTAATGTTATTGAGGTTAATAATGCTCTAGGAACAAAACAAAAAAAAACAAATTATGTAATTTTAGCTTTGTCAATTTTTGTAAAAAATCCAAATCCAAAGCCGGACGAAGAATCAGAGCTAAATCCAGCAAAAATGGTTCGGCGCAAATCTCTAATTTTAATGCACTATTATTATTCATCAGCTGACTGTAAAAGTGGTATTTTCAAATATGTTAGCAAGATAAGGAAGACTCAGAAAAGACTTATAGATCAGCTTGTAACCTGGTTAGATATGCAAGCAGAGTAAAGCTGGGTACACACCAGGCGATGGTGCGACCCTTCAACTTGGCAAGCGATGTATTGATACATTGCACGTGCCATATGCACTCCACAATCTGGTGTATGATGGCGCAATCTATAGCTACATGCTGCATGTAACTGCACCGCATTGTTCATTGCATCATCCTATCTGGCATGCAGGACAGCAGATGGGATGATGCAATGAATGACCATTGGGAATGACTGATTGGGTGTAGACACTATATGATGTGTGTGATATATCGCTCCGATCCACATCGGAATGATGTCTATGATGCATAGTATAGTGTTTACCCAGTTTACTGCAGAAATGACACCAGAGTAGTGAGTCAGAAGTTTATAATTCAGTGTTGCTAACATAGAAATGATCTGCATTGGAGAGTTGTCAGAAGGAAACTTTTCCTACGACCTCATCATAAAAGTCAATGTCTGGAGTATGCAAAACAATACTTAAGTCAGAAATCTTTGGAACAAAGTGCTGTGGACTAATGAAGCAAACGTAATGTTTTTTTCCACAATTACAACAGATAAATATGAAGGAAACCAGGTAATGAGTTTCTGTAGGTATTCAGCATGTTTGGAAAAAAAATGGAGGGGGGGTGCAAATCTGGTATCAATAATCATATTAGATTAAAAAAAAAGTGGATGTAAAAATGTATGTAAAATACTGGCCCTGGCAAATTTAAATATTGACTTGGATTTGGGTACATTATAATAATTAATTTATGGTTTGTATATATAATAAAATAACCTTTGGTGCAGAGATTAAGGTGATACCTAGCTGCTGCAAAGGAGACTGCAAACTCCTCCATAGAAAAAACATTATAAAGCAAAGTAGCAACAAACACATGCTTGAGCTTTGGATGCAAAGTTTTAATAAAATCAATATCTAATACAATATCCAATCAAATACTGGGAACATCAGACATAGAAAAAAAATAAAAAGATTTAAAAGAATGATCTGAATACTGACTGTTGTTAATAATACATAGGAGATTTCTGTTTCAACAGTAAAATAATGAAGTAGGAAGTTTTAAGTAAGATTGCTGATACATTCCAAAAATGGCAGACTTAAGCTGGGTATGCATTAGACGGTGTACCCAGCACAATCTTGTGAGCGATGGGACCTGGCAGGGGTGCCGGCATTGGCATGTGCATACACACGAGCGATGGTGAGGGGGTAGAGGGGGCCATGCTGCATTCGGCAGCATGGCATTGCTAGCTACATCCTCAGATCTTTCTGCATGTACAAAAGATCTGAGGATGCGATGGAGGACTCGCGGAAGCGCGCATCGGCATCGTGCGTACACACTGGACGATATGATCAATGTCTTTCCGATGTGTCGGAATTGTCCAAATCGCTCAAGATATCGTCTAGTGTGTAGGAGCCTTTAGAACATACAGTACTGTAGTTCGATTTGTCCTCCCAATGTACCATCTGTTACACAAGCTAAATATACAATAAACGTCCCTTGAGATACAGTAGTACAATATATAATTTTTTTTATATTGCATGTTTTTTTAGCTTATCTTTATTATTGTTGAGTGTGTATTATTATTTACCTTCCACATGATAAGAATCTTATTTATAGTGAGATTATCATATTAAATATGATAATTAAATTATCATATCATATAGTTAGATTATCATATTAAAATGGCTGTATAAAATGGTGATCTATCTTACACTTTATCTTAAAGAAATTCAGTCTCCCACAGTATCTGCTAAAGATTTCTCTGCAGTCTTTATATACAGTCCACACAAATCTTTTCTTATTTTCTTTGGTTTCAGTCTTATGAGATAGAAAAATAAGAGTTTGCCTGTTTTTTCTATCTTGGATGCTTTAAATGCTTGACCTATAACTCATAGGCTATAGCCTCTTGCAAATAATCTTTATTTCAACTCCAATGTTCTGAAACATTGGTTCACCAGTGCAATGTCTTTTAATTCTCAGAAAATGTGCCTTTGCAACATTTTGTTAGTGATGACGGATATGTGCACTCATATAATGTAGCATACTATTTGTAGCATTTTTTAAATTAGATGCTTGTTGCTAAATTTACATTATTCACTATCTCAACTGTTAAATCCAGAAGATTAACTGTTTCTTGCCAATTTTTGCTAATTTTGAAGTTAGTCTCAGGTTCAATTATTTTTAGTTCATGACGTCTATGAACTCTTCAAAGACTATTTTAACTTATATCACCCATATCTTATCTACAGTGTGATACAGAATATATGTTCCTCTTATTTGGAGAAAGTTTCTCATCAAGTTCAAAGTAACTTTCATCCATTATAAATACCAATAGTGCTTAGTGTCTTTTTATTATCTATGTATGTGTGTATATACATTATATATATATATATATATATATATATATATATATATATATATTCCCTTTAAATATTTATCTTTGGGCCATAGTACAGTTTCCATTATCTGATGGCCTGATGACAGTATCATGCAAATCCTGGATTACTTTCAATGATTACTGTTCCCACCTATTAGGATCAGGAAAATATAAATATTTACTGATGGAACAGATTAATTTAAAAGGTTTGAATTAAACTATTCCTTCAAAATTGCAAGTGTTCACTAAATTTTAATACAAGTTCCATGTTACAACTACTTGACCCACTGCTCACCTTCCCCAGATTCAGTTATTAATCTTATTGGTATACAATTTCCTGGGAATAGAAATGTCCATTACATTGGAACAGAAATATGTATTTTTCCCATTCAAATGTATTAACATTTTCAGTAGGTGAGAATAATAAACCTTTATTATGTACAGTAATTTGTCATTGATTTTATTTATGAATACAGTATTGGAAAATTATATGAATATTTTAGTGTATATGAGAGGCAACAACATTTAATACTACAACTGTATATGGGAGGTTGCATTCCCCCTGGCTGGAGGGGCAAAACAAGTCTCAGTTCAAATACCCATAATTCAATAGGTCAACTACAAACATGAAGTAACTTCAGATGTTTGATCTTGTTTCTTTATAAAACCAATATGTATTTTTGTAGGCTTCAGAAAAGGGGATGGGTACGGGATGCCGGAGGTCGGGATCCTGATAGTCAGAATCCCGACGCCTGTAGGTAAGTACCCTAACCCTCCACCTAACTCTAACCCACCTTTCCCACAGACTAAACGTGCCCATCCACTAGGCGATTAAATTGAGCGAATGAACGATAACAATATCTTTATCGTTCGATAATCATTTTAAAATTATTTGCAGATTGTTTAAAAAATGTCTAGAATGACCAGAGATGTGCGCTCCCGCTGGTTGGTTAGACATCTATCATCGGGCAAAAATGCTGGACAACCTGACGATAACGTGAGGTTCAGTATGTTTGCAGATGATTGATGTGCCTTCACTGAATGACTGCTCGTTCAGTGTAACCACATCACAGACTGACAAACGACTGCACGATTACAATGTCATAATCGTGCAGTCGTTTTGAGGTCTGCTAGTGGATGAGCAGCTTAACCCTCCCCCCTGCATCCTAACTCTCCCCCTAGTACCTAACCCTACTCCTACACTAACCACAAGCCTAATAGCGGCAATATTCTAAAGCCAGGATTCTGACTGCTGTTAGGATTCTGGTACCGGGATTCTGTCCGCCGGCATCCTGACCGCCGGCAACATCTTTCAGAAGCTGCACAGCAAAATGGCCATTAGTGTTTCTGTAGTTGTAATGGTGTTATAATTATACAATTACCACAATCAGGTTAGACATTATATGGCAGGAATGGTTAGTTAAACATTTAGATAGTCGAACTTTATCAGATAAGTAAACATTGGAATGTAAGTAGGTTGCCAACAATTGTAATAAAAGAAGGCGACTATAGTTACAGTAGGTAGCCAGTATGAAGAGGGAAACAGATTTATGGGATAATCACTACTGGGCTATAAATAATATTTATCTGCCACAAGGTTCTATTGATATGAAATAAGAAGATAGAAAACTGAGTGCTAATAAGAGAAGTGTGTTAACATTTTGTGAATATATATAATTTTTGTTACAATATTTTGATGCACAGTAAAGCTCCTATTAGCTTTTTCTACACTCTTGTAAATTCCATGGGAGTATGTGGTTATTAAACCATAACCAGTCAAACATGTAGATTATTATTATTATTATTAATATTATTATATTTGAATAGCAAAAATGTTGGAAGAATATAATATTATTGCGCTACTATTTTGGACCTGTCATTCGCTGAGTAACTAACTACTGTGCCCAATGTTGCATGGGATTTTTCCCCAATCTTCCCATCTCTGTCCCCCACCCCCTTCTGTCTCCTCTTTTCCCCTTGGTTGTCTGCCTTTCTGTCTCTCTCGATCTCTATCCTCCTACCCATGTGTCTTTCTCTGTCCCCTCCCACCTTCTGTCTCTCTCTATCATTTCTGTTCCTGTCCATTTCTCTCATCCCTGTTTTTCATCTGTCTCTCTCTTCTTTGTCCCCTCTCCACATTTATATCTTTCATTTCTACCCACCCCCCCACTCTTCATAGGGGGCAGGTGGTAACAGAACTGTGCATCCAAACAGCACTGGAGCAGGAATGGAGTTTGTGACTAAGAGTCAAGCAGGCAGATGGGGATGGGCGTGGGTGCAGCGAGCAGCCTCCATCCAGATCCAGAGACATTTAGTATGAATATATAGTAGATAATTATAGTGTTAGAATTAACAAGGGGATTGAATTAAATAAAAGGTGGGGAACTGACATGATATATTGGACAAATAACTGCTGGAAGTTCATTAAATAGATCATTAAACTATATGGATATAGTAATAGCAATTGATCCTGCAAATAAACCAAATCATTAGCTAGTAAGATATATACTTGATCAGAACCATTTTAATAGCATTCTGCATTCTGATTCCTGTTTCTGTCGATTTTAATATTTTTCTAGGTTTAATATGATTTGTTGAAATAGATTAGAATTTTTAAATGTATTCTAATTGCTAAGTTTTAAAAATGTGTTCATACATGCTCCACATGATGATAATTACTTTCTCTCTTCTCTCTTATGCAGTGCTTAAAGTGGTCCTAGAGAGGTGGTGGTACTCGTTCTCGGTGCTTTTTCAATAAAGGGACAGCGCGCGCCACAAAAAGGGGCATGGTCTCAAAAGAAAGGGGCGTGGTCACACAATAGTATCCCCAATTCAAATTACTCCACACAGTAGCACAATCTTATTCACATTACACCACACATTGGGCCTGATTCAGACCTGCTCACGAGCGCTGAGCGCTCGCAAGCGGGTCAATGTTGCCCAAGTGTGCATGCGCACGATGGAGGCGGCTCCGTTGTACGCATGCGCGAGACCCGAATAATGACGGCCAAGCCGTCGTTATGGGTCTCGCACCAAAGGGGGCGTGCTGTTGATGGTGATTGAAAGCACGCCCCCTTTGGTGGGCATGCCTGCCCAGATGGAGGTGTTCCCATGGGAACGCCTACCGTCTGGGGCCGCCCCCACTGACATCACTATAAGAGCCAAAAGCACTCCAGGGTTTGCGGCAGCGAGACCCTACCGCAAGGGTCTCGTCGCAAGCCCGTTGGTCACCATTGCGACCATCATTTTGGTCGCTCACTATAGCTGTGGGTGGTCACCCGAGTGGCCAGGAGGCCGCTCCAAAAAGTAGGAGGGACGGCCCTGATTCAGAGCGAGCGCTCTGTCAGAGCGTCCCGCTCTGAATCAGGGCCATAGTGTCCATGATTCACATTACACCACATAGTAGTGTCCCTTATTCATGTTATGACACACAGGAGTGCCCTTGTACCAATGCCCGCATTAGTGCCCCTTTTACACAATGCCCACATTAGTGCCCCCAATACACATAATGCCCACAGCAGTAGTGCCGCTTACACATAATGCACACAGCAATAGTGCCCCTTATGAAATGCCCACTGTAGTGGTGCCCCCTTATGAAATGCCCCCATTAGTGGTGTCTCTTATGCAGTACCCACAGTAGTGGTGCCCCTTATGCAGTACCCACAGTAGTGGTGCCCCCTTGTGCAGTACCCACAGTAGTGGTGTCTCTTATGCAGTACCCACAGTGGTAGTGCCCCAGTAGTAATGCCCCCAGTAATAGTGCCCCTTACACAAAAAAAAACACAATACTTACCCCAAGTAGTAGTGCCCCTTACACAAAAAACACCCACTCGCTCCTACGCCCACTGTGTCCGGTGCGACTGTTCCTCAGAGCGATGGGAGAGACGTCATGATGTCATGTCTCTACCACAGGCACACTTTATCCCTTGATCTTATGGATTCTGCAATTAAACATTTCATGTAAGATGCACTCCCAATGTGACAGATGTAAATGTGTGCACAGTAGTACAGCTGGAGTAGTGTTACCCTGTGACACTGGAGATCACAGAGATGTTACCAAGGACTTGTCTTTTTTGTCTTTGGTGTTTATATATGTGGTACATCATTATTGGATTTCAGAATGTGTTACAAACTCATTACGGCAGAAATTCTGTACTGACTGTACAATTTTATCTCAGAAGAAAGATATTCTTGCTACCCTCACACACTGAAGTTGTCTTGGACATGAATAGATAACAATCATACAGTCAGGTGCATAAATATTGGGACATTGACAAAATTTTCATATTTTGGCCTCTATTCACCACCACAATGGCTTTGAAATGAAACAAACGAGATGTGCTTTAACTGCAGACTTTCAGATTTAATTTGAGGGTAATTACATCCAAATCAGGTGAACGGTATAGGAAATACAACAGTTTCTATATGTGCCTCCCACTTTTTAAGGGGCCAAAAGTAATGGGACAAACTAAACTTAACGTATAGTTTCCTGAGAGGGGTCCAATCCTTCTGCGCATGTGCAGAAGGACTCCAGGATCATAAACATGGAAGTCCTTATTTTGCAAAGGACTTCTCTTATCTTAAATGACTTCTCTTCTCTTATCTTGATGCATCCCACCCATTTGCTGATAAAACATGGTATTCCTTTCCAGCTTCCACCCAAGCACACACGTTAAGCATATCACCAGCTGTGATGCAGGAATGTAACATGTAGAGAATGAAACAATTGTCAGTTACAGTAAATGTACACACAAGGGTTTTAGAACAACGTAATAAGAGACATCCATCCAGCTGCTCAGTGGGTAAAATCCAACACCTGTCTTCAATGGGTTAACCACTCGCTAATGTTAATTTACAAATATATAAATTCTGTTCTGTGGCAGCATATGCCTGCTTTCACTCAGATGCACCCGGTTTTTATGGTTCATCATCTGACTTTAGGGAACAAGTTTCTATACAGTTTCCTGGTCAAGTTTCACCTCTAATGCTGTGCCTAATATGTCCTTATAGACAGTAAGTGCAAAATAAAATTGTATTTATAAAAGGCAAACGTTATACAGAATGTTTTAGAAATAAGGGTAATTTAGCAGTGACAGGTAGAATGTATTCATTTCATGTGTGTTTAACAAACTACAATGCTAGGTGTTTAGCAAACTACAATGCTAGGTGTTTAGCAAACTACAATGCTA
The DNA here is from genome assembly GCA_031769625.1 of Taudactylus pleione. NCBI lineage: Eukaryota > Metazoa > Chordata > Amphibia > Anura > Myobatrachidae > Taudactylus > Taudactylus pleione. The sequence continues at coordinate 14,519,833 of JAUIMM010000281.1, read as the reverse complement.
GGTGTTTAACAAACTACAATGCTAGGTGTTTAACAAACTACAATGCTAGGTGTTTAGCAAACTACAATGCTAGGTGTTTAGCAAACTACAATGCTAGGTGTTTAGCAAACTACAATGCTAGGTGTTTAACAAACTACAATGCTAGGTGTTTAACAAACTACAATGCTAGGTGTTTAACAAACTACAATGCTAGGTGTTTAACAAACTACAATGCTAGGTGTTTAACAAACTACAATGCTAGGTGTTTAGCAAACTACAATGCTAGGTGTTTAGCAAACTACAATGCTAGGTGTTTAGCAAACTACAATGCTAGGTGTTTAGCAAACTACAATGCTAGGTGTTTAGCAAACTACAATGCTAGGTGTTTAGCAAACTACAATGCTAGGTGTTTAGCAAACTACAATGCTAGGTGTTTAGCAAACTACAATGCTAGGTGTTTAGCAAACTACAATGCTAGGTGTTTAGCAAACTACAATGCTAGGTGTTTAGCAAACTACAATGCTAGGTGTTTAGCAAACTACAATGCTAGGTGTTTAACAAACTACAATGCTAGGTGTTTAGCAAACTACAATGCTAGGTGTTTAGCAAACTACAATGCTAGGTGTTTAGCAAACTACAATGCTAGGTGTTTAGCAAACTACAATGCTAGGTGTTTAGCAAACTACAATGCTAGGTGTTTAGCAAACTACAATGCTAGGTGTTTAACAAACTACAATGCTAGGTGTTTAACAAACTACAATGCTAGGTGTTTAGCAAACTACAATGCTAGGTGTTTAACAAACTACAATGCTAGGTGTTTAGCAAACTACAATGCTAGGTGTTTAACAAACTACAATGCTAGGTGTTTAACAAACTACAATGCTAGGTGTTTAACAAACTACAATGCTAGGTGTTTAACAAACTACAATGCTAGGTGTTTAACAAACTACAATGCTAGAGGCATCAGTTACTTCATTCACAAACTAAATATTACACCTGACCTCCAGTGGCAAAACTAGAGATTACTCTCTGACTCCATCTGGTATTATTATTACTATTATTATTATTATTATTATTATTATTCTTTATAGAGCGAACAAAGGGTTTACAGCATCTTACAATGGTTCTGCAATGGTATCATAGGATGGCATATTATAAAACAAAATAAAGAATATCTGATTATAGCTCAAGCAGTATACAAGCAGGGCTCTGTAGCCAGGGGCATAACTAGGTATTTAAAGGCACAAGAGTAAAAGTTTGTAAGGGCCCCTACATATCACCCAATGGGTTAAAAATGTATATAACACTTGTAACTTTGACAAGAAAGATGGGCCCCCCTCAGCTCTGGGCCCCATAGCAGCTGCACCCCTTGCACCTATGGTAGTTACGCCCATGTCTGTAGCTCATATGTATTCTATTCACTTGCAGATACTGGATCAAATATAATAGGGTGAGAGTTTAGAAAATGTGAGAGTTTTCTCACACTTTTTAAACTCGGCCAATGTAATAGAATCCGAGAACATGCAAACTCGCATGTTTTTCAAACTTATAAAACTCTCACGATTTAAACTCTCATCCAGATGTTTTCCCATTTTGAAGATACAACTCTCGCATTTTCTAAACTCTCACCCCATTACATTTGGCCCACTGTGATCATAAATGCAATCTTTTTGTGAGAATTTGTGTAATACATGTATATTGTCATATTTTACCTCTATGGGGAAATTTATCAAAGCGTGGAGAGAGATAAGGGGTCTATTTACTAAACCTTGAAAGGAGATAAAGTGGACAGAGATAAAAGTACCAGCCAACCAGCTCCTAACTGTAATTTTTCAAACACAGCCTGTGACATGGCAGTTAAGAGTTGATTGGCTGGTACTTTATCTTCGTCCACTGTATCTCCATTCAAGGCTTAGGAGCTGATTGGTTGTTACTTTAGGGTCTAATTACAAAGCCTTGGATGGAGATAAAGTGAACAGAGATAAAGTACCAGCCAGTGAGCTCCTAACTGTCATGTCACAGGCTATGTTTAAAAAATAACAGGAGATGATTGGTTGTTACTTTAGGGTCTATTTACGAACTGTCATTTTTCAAACACAGCCTGTAAAATGTAAGTTAGGAGCTGTTTGGTTAGTAGTTTATCTCTCACAATTTTATTTCTCTCCAAACTTTGATAAATACCCGCCTAAATCATCTAAACTAAGCGGGAAATAGTTCTGTAGTTTATCAGCTGCTTTTGTCAACAGATTTTTTTTTAATTAAGATCCTTCCTTTTATGTACATAGGTGGCAATTCAATTGTTTGCGATAGCGGCTGTCAGTGATGGGTGCCCGACTGAGCAATTCAAATGTTGCTTTGTTCGGGTGCAAACAGCCACGAGCATTTCTGCTCAGCCCCCTTCTGAGGAGTGATCAGAAATGTGTGAAAAGTTTGTGGTCTTGGCGTCCAATATTTAATGGCATCCATATTTGCTGAGATACCTGAGAATGAGATCAAAATGGAGAAGACCTATGGGCAGAGGCAGATCTACTGTGAAATGAATGAAGCTTAAGCTTCAGGAACCCTAACCCTGGAGGGGCCCTGAAGTAAATTTTTTTTTTAATGAGTGAATTTTTCAACAAAATCAATGGAGTTTTTTAAGTGTGTGTTATTAAAATAAGGTTATTTTAGTGATAGAATCATAAGCCAATGGGTTTAAGTACTTAATATTGACCTTAAAATATGCCCTACAGTAGTGCATTTAGGGGGGGGGGGGTCTGAGTACCCAGAAATCTCCCTTGATCAGTACTGGCCAGCAGACACTCTATCAACAGCTCCGACCAGAGGATGGCTCTTATGAGCCGGTTGGGCACAGAATAGAGAGCTGTTGTCAGTGTCACTGCTGAGTGCAGTAGTACCAGGTGACACTAGATGCTCCCATCTCCATTTGTGCTGTCCCATCTTCCAGAAGTCAGCCCTGCAGTGCTGACCACAAACTAAAAGCTGAGCTAAATGAGAGATGACATGCAGCTCAGAGGCGGGAGCACGCAGCATGGGGGAAAGACCTGACTTCAGAGATCCCACACAGGAGGTTCATTAGCTGGGAACCTACAACGGAAGTGAGTAAGTTTGGTTTTGTATGTGAACTATCTACAGTATCTCTCTCTTTGGAGGGGGGGTTCTACATCTGTCGATCTACAGCAGAAGTTCCCAACCACGGTCCTCAAGGCACACTAACAGTCCAGGTTTTAAAGTTAGACATAAGTGACTACAGGTGACTTAATTTGTCCCTCAGTTATTTTGATTTAACCATCAGTGCTCAAGCATGGATATAACAAAAACCTGGACTGGGAAACACTGATCTACCGTCTCTTATTCTCTGGGGGTTTTCTATATCTAGCTATCTATCTACAGCAGGGATTCCCAAGCTCGGTCCTCAAGGCACACTAACGGTTCTGAATTTAGGGATATCCATGCTTAAGCACAGATGATTAAATCAAAATAACTAAGGTACTAATTAAGTCATCTGTGCTCAACTATGGCTATCCTTAAAACCTGGACTGTTAGTGTGCCTTGAGGACCGTGGTTGGGAACCCCTGATTTACAGTCTCTCTCTCTGGGGGGTTTCTATACCTATCTATCTACAGTGTCTCACTCTCTGGTGGGTTTCTACATCTACCTATATACAGTCTCTCACTCTCTGGTGGCTTTTTCTACATCTATCTACAGTGTCTCACTCTCTGGTGAGTTTTTACAGTGACTCTCTGGTGGGTTTTTTACATCTATCTACAGTGTTTCACTCTCTGGGAGGTTTCTCTATCTACAGTCTCACTCTGGTGGGTTTCTATATCTACAGTCTCTCACTCTCTGGGGGGTTTCTACATCTATCTATCTACAGTGACTCACTCTCTTGTGGGGCTATCTATCTACAGTCTCTCTCTCTGGGGGTTTCCACATCTGTCTACAGTCTCTCACTCTCTGGGGGGTTTCTACATATATCTACAGTGTGTCACTCTCTGGTGGGTCTATCTATCTATCTATCTACAGTCTCTCTCTCTGTGGGGTTTCTACCCAGTACAGCAATTTTAATCAAAATCTGAGGTGTAGTGGTTACAATTTTAAAAAATGTATAGTGATCTGCCATGGACCAATCTCACTGAAGAAGATAACAGCAGACCTCATTGTTGGTGGGAAGGGGCTCACTGTATGGCCCATTTTCCAGGACTCCACCCCACCACCCTGTTTTCCACCATTTGGGCCTCAAGGTCCCAGCAAGGCCTTTTGGATCTTTTTGGATGTTGCCTTATTGTTGCTGGTTGCAAAGGGGCCCCATAACAGTTCAAGATTCAGGGCCCCAAAAATGTAGATCTGCCTATGGGTTGAAACTCACAATTGTTAGCAGAGCAGTGCAGTGTTCTTCTTTGCTTATATTCCTGTCACTGCTATGTGCACTACTGTATATTTGTACATCCTGAAGTGTGCCACAAGCAGCACATAAAACACAATTCATTTGATTTTGGAGTGCATGTACTATACATACATGCATTTGTATATATGTCCCCTCAGGTGTATGCACTTATTTTTCCAATAGTCTTCTCAATCACCATTCTACAGCTATAAACAGTGCTATATACAGACTGGGTTGTGTTTCTAAGTGAATTACTTGATTCGAGCAAGTAATGGAGGCAGGCTCAGCAACATCCATATACACCTGTAGCACCTTACACCCTCCGTACATGCTGGGCACACCTCAAAGGGTGATGAATTGGGGGTGTTCCGCAAGGGGACGCCCCCTTTCCGGAAACTGTTTTTTTTGTTTTGTTTTGTTTTTTTGTTTTTTTTTGGGAGGGGGGGGCAAATGGAAACTTTTGCCCTGAGCTCCACAATGTCCAGAACAGGCCCTGTACGTGTGCTGTGTGTGTATGTATGATATGGGGTAAATTTACTAAGAATTGTGTTGGACCGTGATAGGGCATTTTTGATGACTTGCAAATCTACTAAAGGCAAACTCTGGTGAGAAATCATGACACTCTATACAAAACACAGGTGAAAACACAAATAGAAATAAATACACCATTGGCCACAACTCACAGGTACTTTCCATAGACAGGAATACAACACAGGAATTTACCAATAATTGTGATTATAATCACGGATGAAATTTAAGCAAACTCAGGGCCTGATTCAGTCCCACTCGCGAGCGGCTGTCCACTCGCAAGTGGGTCGATGGTCTGCACTGAGCATGCGCACGACGGAGGGAGCTCCGTCGTGCGCATGCGCCAGACACGACGAGCGAAGGACTTTCCTTCGCTCGTTGTGTCCGATCAAAGAGGGCGTGCTGTCAATGTTGATTGACAGCACGCCCCCTTTGGTGGGCGTGCCGGGGGCGTGCCTCCCTGACGGGGGCGTTCCCACGGGAACGCCTCCCGTCAGAAGCCGGCCCACTGACATCACTAGTGATGTCAGTGGGAGTGATTTTGGCTCTGATAGAGCCAAAATCACTCCGGAGCTTGCGGTTGAAAACCTCAACCGCAGGCTCCGGCTCGCAATTTCGATGGTCGCGATGGTCACGACCATCGCGGCCATCAAAATGCACGCTCGTATAGCCTGTGGGTGGTGACCCACAGCTATACAAGCGTCCAGGAGGACGCTCCATGAAAATGGAGCCCGGCCCTCATTCAGAGCGTGCGCTCTGCTCAGAGCGTACGGCTCTGAATGAGGGCCTCAGTCCACAATAGAAGTTTTAAATAGACTACCTCCTGAGCAGCGTGTTTAACAGAATCATGCACAGATCAGTGTGATCCATGCATGTATCTGCCTGTAATTAAGCCAAAAATGGTTAATTTAAAAGAAAATTATGTGGGGTCCGCCCACAAAAGCATAACCAGTCCTGGTTTAAATAATATGGGGACGAAATGTGTAGGGGTCCTCCATATTTAATAAACTAGCACTGGACTCTGTGAGCCGTTCCTGTTTCTAAAAATGGCGTGGGGGTGCCTGTATGTTTAAAACCAGCACCAGGCTCCACTAGCCGAGGCGTAATGCCGCAGCCAGGGACCCTTTCACTGAGTCCCCCGGCCAAAGCATTACTACCCCAAACTAGTCAGCCCAGGCCGAGGAGGTGGGGACCTCCCCAATAAAGGGTCCCCACTCTCCTGCGCACCACAGGCCGAGTGAGATCGCAGGACCTGTTCTGCATATGCGCAGAACTGGTCCTGCGCAGACGCAGACCCTCAACAATCAGATGTTTGTTCATTGTCGGATGAACGTACATCTCTGAATCAGGCCCTCAGGTTACAATTACTACATCATACCTGCCATTATAAATAAAGTAGCTACTTGCTGCCTTACATTTAGATCCAACCACCATGCCTTCCCTTTATATATCTGTATGTCATTTTTTTCCTTTTCATATCCTGCAATTCAAGATAATCTGATTGCAATACCTATCTAATTCCAAGTATGTCACAAGACTGTTAAATAAGTATTGCAGAACATCCAATGAGAGCAAGCAACAATCTTCTTCAGTTATTCTTTTCCATTACATCCATGCAGTCACTTCTAGTTCATCGAGCAAATACATATTGCAACTAGGAGGTGTGGCTTTATTGATCTAATTTCCCAGAGACTGAAGAAATAAATAAGAAAAATAAAGAAAACTCATGGAAAGTCCGCGGTCTTTGATTTTTCAAAATGAACACTTATAGAAATTAGTTTAAAATTGGTTTATAGGATTGGTTGACATATCCTTTCCCCAAATAAATATTTTGCTTGATATTTTAGGTATTCAGGGCCTGATTCAGACCCGCTCGCGAGCGCTGATCGCTTGCAAGCGGGTCGATGTTGCCCAAGTGCGCATGCGCACGAGGGAGCCGGCTCCATCGTGCGCATGCGCGGGACATGAATAACGATGGCCAAGCCGTCGTTATGGGTCTCGCACCAAAGGGGGCATGCTGTCGATGGTGATTGACAGCATGCCCCCTTTGGTGGGCGTGCCGGGGGCGTGGCTGCCCAGACAGAGGAGTTCCCACGGGAACGCCTACCATCTGGGGCCGGCCCCACTGACATCACTAGTGATGTCAGTGGGAGTGCTTTTGGCTCTGATAGAGCCAAAAGCACTCCAGGGCTTGCGGCAGCGAGACCCTACCGCAGGGTCTCGTCGCAAGCCCGATGGTCGTGATGGTCTTGACCATCGCGACCATCATTTTGGCCGCTCGCTATAGCTGTGGGTGGTCACCCACAGCTATGCGAGGGGCCAGGAGGCCGCTCCAAAAAGGAGCAGGGACGGCCCTGATTCAGAGCGAGCGCTCTCTCAGAGCGTCTGGCTCTGAATCAGGGCCTCAGTACACTAATCCCAATCACTAATACTTTGATGGACAAAAAAATATTTTGTAATGATGTATGGAAAAAACTAGAGAATAATACTGATTACATAGGCTACTTATCTGGGACTGGCAAACAGCTTCTTTAAAAAAAATGGTTTCAACTGGCAAAATTATTTATTACATATATTAACTCATTTTATGTTAGGATATTGTGCATTATAATTTGTTACATCATGTTTAATGCAATAGGTATAATAGCTAAAAAATATTTTATGCAGATCCGTAACTAGGAGCACAGCCCCACAGCCCTTTCTCCTGGCTAACAGAGTGCTTAGAATGACACCCTGCAACACAGCCCCACAGCCCTTTCTCCTGGCTAACAGGGTGCTTAGAATGGCACCTTGCAGCCAGGATCACTGCAGCAGTACTGCCCACAGCGTCCAGTGGATGCTATAAACTGGCACAATGCTGTCTGTGCATTTGCAAGGCTGCACAGACAGCAGGATGCCCGGTCAGCGTTGCACTTACCGTTCCTGCCACCAGTGACGTGCGGTGAGGTCAATGGCTGGAGAGGCACACATGTATAAAAACAGTTTTTATATCAAAATTCTGGAGCATGACAGGGAGTATGATAGGGGAGGGAGTATGACAGGGTAGGCTCTGCCTACCCTGACTGCACATCCCTGACTGTCACCTCCCCTTTTGTACAACGTCATGACATTGCACACTCGCGGGCGGGCACAGGGCGCATTTGTGCCCTGTCACGGCCCTGATTTTTTGTTAAAAGTCATATCCTGTTGTTATTATACAAGCTTGAAAAACTGATCCTTTTTCAATCACATCCTGCTGCAGATTTTATACAACAAAATTTATTTTCTGGTCTCAAGATTCTGATCACCACATTGACACAAATATTTGAGAGTACAAAATAATTGTGATACCGACCAAATATGTTTTGTTTACATAATTAATTTTGTAGCCAAAATATGGTGTTGACAAATTTGTAGCCTCATGTGTAGCTCTTGTTCTGGGCCCACCCACTCCCACTGGTGGATTTCTGCAGTAGACTGTTTCACTTGCCAGAGTCTACTGTGCATGTGCTGTTCTCCAGGAAAATGTTGCCTGAGACAATTTCCCGATGATTTTTTTTGTGTGCACATGCAGATCTCCGGAAGAATGGCACTTGTGCTGTGTTCCCGATGATATGCAGTCCCATGACTCATGTTAGTTTACCAGGATGGGGGTGGCTCCTAATGACAGAGTGGCCAGCTGCATCTCCAGGTTTCTACCGGGGATACAAAAAGTCGGCTAGTATGAGGAGATGGACTAAGAGGGGGAGATATATGCAAGAGAAGGACTTAGTGGGGGAGACACATTCAGGAGATGTGCAGGGAGACTGGGAGACATGAATGAGTTAGACTAGGGGGGAAGACATATGCAGGAGATGGACTAAGAAGGTGAGACTCATGCAGGTGCTGTGCAGGGAGGCTAGGAGACACATGATGGAGTTAGACTAAGAAGGGGAGACACATGCAGGAAAGAGATGGACCAAGAGGGGGAGGGAGACACATGCAGGAAGGAGTTGGACTGAGAGGGGGAGACACATGCAGGAGATGGACTGATGGGGAGAGATACAGGCAGGAGCGGTACAAGGAGGATGGGGGACACATTCATGAGTTGGACTGAAGGGGGGAGATACAGGCAGGAGATGGACTGAGATTGGGGGGTCACCTGCTGGAGATGAACTGTGAGAGGGAGACATAAGCAAGAAATGTGAGAGGGGGAGACTCTTGCAGGTGATGGATGGAGAGGGGAAAACACATGCAGGAGATGGACGAAGAGGGGGAGACACATTTGCCTGTGTATCATCTTCTATCAGTAATGAGTCGGTGTTCTCAGTTGCTATCTCATTGCATCATAATGCTGGGACATTTGTATGCAAGTTTCTTATGCTGTTATACTCTATGCTCAGTGGTTGTCTAGGTTTTAATGTTTACTATTGTGCTGATTTGTATTGGCTTCCCTGCACGCTGTACTATTGTCTTGGGCTGGTTCAGAGAAGGGTGCTGGTTCCAGGCTAGAGTTCAGTGTGCAGTATACAGTCTGTACACTGAGGTGTTCAGTGGCTGTATTGCCTATCCTGACTCTCAGTTCTGAGTTCCTCACTGGTTCCATTTCCAGGTCTTGCGTCAGAGCTGTACCAGCGTTGCAGCTTCCCCAAGTTGTATTCTGAATACATAAAAATCTGATTCCTAGCTTGAGTTCAGAGTTCCTATCTACCAGTACTTTGCTATTCTGAATTCCGGGGTCATCCTTGTCACTGGAGTATATTCCTGGTCTTGCTGGCCTTCACAGGTCACTAGGCGAGGGGTTGCCCAGTAGGCTTGGGCTGTTCTCCTCGGTTTCAGTCTATCTCCTTGCATATCACAAGTCTGATTCCTACACTGGCACTAGTGTACCTGTATTCCTGGTTATACTCATGAGCAAGAGTTTCCTTGTTTCATCTGTACATACATTCAGTCCAAGGTTCCCAAACCAGATCTACAGAATATTAGGTCTGTGATACCAGGGCTCACTGTGTCAGTGCCCAGACCTGCCCTATTACAAGCTGGCCCCCTGAGTAGCTTGTTTCGTTGGTCTATCTTCTCCAAACCAGTCTCCTGCTCAAGCTAAAGATCTATCCGTCTCCTTATATTACTCCCTGCCCTCTTCTTTCCTCCCCTATCCACCCTTGGTTCCCAGTTCCTGCTGTCTTCCAACCCCCCCTGCAGCGCCCCCAATCTCACTCCCTCACACAGGTTCCCCTTTCATGGTCTCTCTCCCCTCACAGCTCCAAACTCCCCTCTCCACGGCATCCCTTCCCCATACCAGTTCTCCTTTCCTGCTCTCTATCCCCTCACAGCTCCAAAATCTCACCTGCCCCATCCCCCCACAGGTTCTCTTTTCCTGCTCTCTCTTCCCTCACACAGCTCTATGCTCCCCCCATCCATCTGCGGCACCTTCTCCACCTCCCCCGCACTAGTTACCCTTTTTTTTGCTCTCTCTCCTCACTGCTACAAACTCTCCCCCTTTGTGGCACTCCAACTCCCCCCTCCCCCACACCTGTTCTCCTTTCCTGGTCTCTCTCCACTCACAGCTCCAAATCCCTCACCCCCACTTGCGTAACACCCTCCCTCACACAGGTTCCCCTTTCCTGCTATCTTTCCCCTCACACAACTCCAACCCACCTCCTTCCCATCTGCAGCACCCCCCTCCACACCAGTTCCCCTATCTTGCTCTCTCTCATCTCACTGCTACAAACTCTTCCACATCCGTGGTACCCCTCCCCCACACATGTTCCCCTATCCTGCTCTCTCTCCTCTCACAGCACCAAACCCCCACCCCCACACTGGTTCAACTCCAGCAGTAAATGAACACTGAAAGAGGGAAGCGTCATCTTGACCTTCCATACACAGCCTTAGCCTGTGTGGGAGCTACAATACCAGTGGATCCTGTTCATCCACAATGGTATGACACTTATTACATGTTGCACTTATGATTTATTAATAATGTGTAGTAACAATATATTAGAAATGAAGAGCACTGTAGTCATCATGTTGACCTTTAGAATGTTGACACCATAATTTAAACATGGTCATAATGTCAACATTCAATATGTTGACATCCACGTTGTCAACACTGAGCTAATGCTGTCATTGTGAATGTCGAGAGCCAGAATAGATTTAGGGTTAGGATTAGGCTGCAGTTAGGGTAGGGTTAGAATTAGGCTGTGGTTAGGGCTAGAATGCGTTTAGGGTTATGCTGCAGTTAGTTTAGGATTAGGCTGTGGTTAGGGTTAGACTTCAGTTAGCATAGGGCTAGGCTGCGGTTAGGGTTAGGCTGTGGTTAGTGTATGGTTAGGATTAGGCTGTGTTTAAGGTTAGGCTGCAGTTAGGGTTTGGCTACAGTTAGGGTAGGGTTAGGATTAGGATGTGGTTAGGCATAGGCTGCAGTTAGGGTAGGGTTTTTGTTCATTTACAAAAATATTCAGTTGTAAGATCCTATATCCAGTCAAATGCGTCCCTTCCAGATACCACAACATCAGAATTCTAGCGAGTAAAGTTATGAAGAATCATGTCTGATTGAGTTTTGCCGATTAAAAACTCAATTTGCATCGCTGAAACTCTGTAAATTTGAGTGTTTCAGAAGCCTAAAATCATCCAAGAGCTGTGTTTAGCTGAGATCGTGTTTTACGAAGGTGTGTGTAATTGAGTTTTTTTCCCCCAAGTTGCAAGTGTCAAACACTCCCGGACAAGAAGCCTGTATGTCAAGGCTGCTTGTGTGTTTTTAATGTAAAAAATGGGTTAAAAGTGAAAAAAAAAATATATAGGGTCCCCCCAATAAGCATAACCAGACCGGGCGCCTCAGCCAGTCTTGGTTCTTAAAATCCTGGGAAAAAACATGTAGGGTTCCCCCGTAGTTTAGGAACCAGCACTGGGCTGCTGAGCCAGTCCTGGTTTTAAAAATAGAGGGAAAAATATTGCGTAGGGTTCCCCCTAGTTTTAAAACCAGCACTGGACTCAAATCCGGCCAGGTGATCCTTTCACCGTGTCTCCCCGGCCAAAGCATTATCATCCCAAGCCGGTGATCTCAGGGGAGGTGGGGACCCCCAATAAAGGGGACCCCCCTCTCCCGACCACCCCAGACTTAAGCTGAAGCCCAAGGCTCTTCCCCGCACCCCTGGGTGGTAGGTGCAGGGGTAATATTGTTGAAAATAGAATTAAACTGTTGTTTTTTTTTTAAAGTGAAATTACAGGAGCCAGCGTGCCTGCCCTTTGGCACTTCTGGAACTACAAGCGCCAGCAGGTGGCCGGCGCCCATACCCCCACTGTTAAAAAACCACAAGACACACCCACCGTAGTAAGTAAAATTTTATTACATACCTACCACACTCACACATACTTACCTGCTGCCAGATGGTCCCCTTCTCCAAGTAGTAATCCAATGGGTTACATGTAAAAAAAATCCTATACTCACCTAAGCCCTTGCGCTGGTCTCCATAGCATCCAGGGGTCTTCTCAAAATAACAAAATGACACCCAGACCAGTTCATACTGTAGTGATGTATGTGTGACCAAATACAACGCTACCGTGCTAATGACTGCAGATCCCACGTGAAAACTGCCAATACCCAGAGCCGCCAGCCAATCAGCGGCAACCCTACAGTTAGCAGGTGCTGATTGGACTGACAGCTCACCCCTCCATATATACAGTCCCCATGATACAGTACACACTTCTCTCTGTGCCATCCTGCACGCCTGGTCCCTGCATGGTATATCTGCATCTCATTTATTTTATACATAAAAAATCATTGAAGGTTTTAAGCAGACGATAAGCCAAGCAGAGGTTGCAGTGCTGTCACCCGGGAACACAAAGACCTCTACTGATATGCTGTTTAACAGCATCTATCTGGTACGCATGTTGTGCACCTGATTATATGCATAAAATAATTGCAATTACTAAACTAGTAGGTGCATGGTCTCTGCCCTGCTCATTATAGGTTTCTGCACCATATTACTTAATGGTTGTTTTGGAGAGCTGAGCTGCCACCCACAGAGGAAAGTGGGAAGTGCGACTGTATATATATATATATATATATATATATATATATATATCCCTTGTGAGCCTGTTATTTACGGTTCTTCAATCAAGACTAGCCACATCACTAATATAAACTGTTGGCATCCATACTCATATATGGACTGATTGAAAAGTAATGAGACTGCCACTGTTTTTCTGTCCCATATGTAGACGTTGAAACGCTATTCTGGTGTGAAGCTCATACATCGATATGTCTGAACCTGCAGTTGGACTGCCGTAGTCTTCTTTGTTTGGTCACATTGAGAGGAAGATCTTTGTACGTTTTGTCACGGTGGATGAGAAAGACGTGTCTGTGAGATTACGTCAGCGATGTGTGATTGAATTGTGTTAAATTTGGAAAAAGCGGAAATAAAACTCATGAAATGTTACAGCAAGCATACGGTGGAGAAACAATTAGCCTTGCTGTAGTATTTCAGTGGTGGAAGCACTTTAAAAGAGGGAAATATGCGAGTGATTGATGAACTGCTTTCTAGGAGACCAACCACCTTACAGATGTCAACATTGCCAAAGTCACGGAGATGTTGCAAAATGACAGAAGGTCAACGTTACGCAAACTTTCGGCTTCACTTGGCATCTCATTCTTGAATTATGCAAGAACACCATTCGAATGTCAGAGAGAATATCAGATTTCCTGACCTCGATAGCGACTTGTTTGGAGGCATACAATTATCTGAAGCCTAACTGGGATTAACACATACACCATTGCAACACCTTAGAGGAAGTCATTTATGAAGAAACGCGTTGGGTGACAAGATATCCAGATCCAAAGTGGGCCCTATAGGCTGTCAAAGTGCTTTTCCCTATAAAGTGAGATAGCATGTGTACTAACATCTGTCCCACAATGGTCAAGATGTCTGTGTATATGTGAGAATAACTTTTAAATGTGATTTTATATTTTTTTAATAAAACTGTACAAAAAGGTAATCAGGTTATTAGTTATATTTGGGTGAACTCAGGATGAAAAGGTCTCATAGTAGGGCTGATAGGGCCTATCATCTCACACAACTCTATACAAAAGGGACAAATATACTATATGAAGGGAGAATTGGATCCCATATAGAGTTGTATAATCCATGTTAGGCGCACCCGAGAAGCTGCAGCATGTGGGGAATTAGATGACAAATATCTGAAACAGAGACAGGATACAGACTGTTCTGTGCTTGAATAATGCAGCAGCTGCACTGGCTGAAACTCTTCAAATGCAATATGAGATGTGAAACTTCCTGATAATTGTCATAACATATATAGCAGCAAATATGTCTGTATTATATCTAATATTTTATGAAGTATTCTGAAATTATTATGTATGACCACCACTGTCTAGGATATGGGAAGGTTACGTCTAAAATTGAATTTATCTACATGAAGATGTTTGATGCCCACATGTGATATTAAAAGCAATATGACGGTTACCACACATGGAAATTTGCAGAGATAGCCTATTCTTAGCACACAATGACCTGTTGGTTTAAACTAGTTTTCACTTTTTGGTATCTTACATTTCTTTTGCTTGTACATTAAATCCTGGAACTTTATGAAACACACTTTTCTTGGTATATGTCCAGTTGCGGAGAGAGAGAGTCCCAACAAGTAGAGGTGTTTCCTCCCCCTGCTGGGACTGCCAGTCTGGACTATCATTAGCAGAAAGTGCTTCTAATACGTAGAGCTTTTGCTTTTATTCTGACAACCTTATTCGGGTCCATAGGGATGCAACAAATGAAGCCCCCAGCCAATGCAGTTTTTCTAAGTATGCCTTTTTTGTGTGGACTTTTTACCTTCTTTTTATGCGCATTGAATGAGGACCAGACACAGCCGTTGCCAAACAGGGGGTTTGGACTGCAGCCTAGGCAGTCTCCCCCCCCCTCCCCCGCAAAAAGAGCTGCCACAGCATTTGTCTATGCATTTAGGGCCTGATTCAGAGATGTATGCTGATGCAATTGCGATCTCTGATGGATCGCAATTGCGAAAATATGCTAATGATCCATTTGCCATCCAGTGCTTAGAGACGCCCACTGAAAGCATCTCACATCCCCGCTCACGCACAAGACCGGAAACATCAAACTCAGATCAGGCAGCCATCAGCCTTCTGAGTAAGTCTAGTATGCCGCAGACATAGCGGGTCTTCAGACACGCAGAGGGAGTTCTCCTGCTGTGAGCAAAGACGCAGTGGCTAATTAATGCACGCCCTGAAAACGGTGTTTAAGCGCACTGACGCGCTTGCGTTTTTCTAACCACCCCCATTACCTCCCCAAACGCTGACTACCTGTCACTTACTTTGCGAGTGACACTTCTGTGCAAGCGTAATCGCAATTCAATCACAGCGCGTGTGCAGCGCGGCTTACACGCATGTGCAATAGCAATCAATTACTCAATCTGCATAAATATTGGCATTGGGTACATCTATGAGTTAGGCCTATTCTGGCTCAAAGAGTTTCATGTCATTCAGAATGTATTGTGGAACCTTTCCTCTATTCCATCTACCAGGCTATATGCATTTTCAGAGAAAATCAATAGTATCAGACTAACTCTATTTTACTGGAGAAATTTATTTGGTCTTATTTATATTAAATATGACTGTGACCATTTATTCAGAATGGCCATTGTTTAGGGATTTCTTCCACTATTTAGATAACCCCTGTTTTTTGTCCACACTGAAAGTTAATATATATAGTTTTATACATAGGCCCCCATTTATCAATGAAGCATAAGCCCTTTAGCGCTCGCTAAAGATTACCACCTGTTTGTCACAGAATCACTATCACCATCTTTAGATGGCAAGAGCGTTGCGGTACCCCTTTCTGGCTTCTGCAAAGCTTTCCAGGCACGGCCGTGTCCCCGTGTCATGCACATGTGGACCGTCATGCATGCGCATTACACAAGACCCCCATCACTGGCAGCTTTAGGCTGCCAGCAGCCCAGTGGAGGACCTCACAGATGAGGAGGACTTCACTGGACCTCGCCAAAGGGGTAAGTATTGGTAAATACCAGTGGATTTTTCGTTTGTAACACAGTGATACTAAACGAAACATACCGCTGGTGTTTGCCTACGTTGATAAATGGGGGTCTAAATGTGATCATTCAATTTTAATATGGGCAAATGATAATGTAAATAATCTACTTTGTTTATGCCCTAATTGATCTGCACTGCAGATATCTATCCAAAATAGATGATAAACAATTTGTCAGATCAAAATATGTATTGAAGTAAATTACAAATAAATAAATAGTTTCAAATTATCAGGTTTAATTTCAATTGTTGGGTTAGATATGTCTTCAATGACCAAATGAGCAAATCCATTTGGCCAAATATAAAATCTGTATGAATGTTTTAGATTATGCAAAGTGGGATATAAAAACACCGACAGTATCATTCAGTTATTTGCAAACATAATAAAAGGAAATCACAAAGGATCACAAATCAAATGGCATTATCACATGACTAGCATCCTATAAAAGTGTTATCTAGCAATGTTGACATACATTCTTTTTGGCTGTATGAGACTATGGGGTCTATTTACTAAGCAGTGTTAGGAGAGAGAGTGAAAAGTGATAAGTCAGTGATAAGGTGCCAGCCAATCAGCTCCCAACTGCCATCTCACAGGCTGTGTTTGAAAAATGACAGTTGGGAGCTGATTGACTGGCACTTTATCACTGACTTATCACTTTTCACTCTCTCTCCTAACACTGCTTAGTAAATAGACCCCTATGGGCCTGATTCAGCAGCGGACACTATTACAGATGCAGTTTGAGTGATTGTTTGCCATTGTGCATGCGTATAAGCCACACCGAGAGTGCGCAGCGAAATGAATCCGTCGCAGAGTGAGTGACAGGCTGTCAGCATTTGGGGGTTTGGCGTGCATTCACATATTTTCGCAGCTGTGTTCTGTGCGAAATCGCAGCTACGATCACATTAGCGATCTCTGCTGTATCAGGCCCTATGCTCTCTGGGGGAAATGAATTTCACAGTTATGGGAGGTCATGATGTGCGGCAGATAATGTCATTGCCACTGCTCATCACATAGAATTACGGTACCCCAGCATCACTCCTTTTCATGCATATCTCTATGTGGTATGAGGGATAATGTGCGAAGATGGTGGCTGCAAGGAGCCAGCGCGCTGACCGTTTCTCTAGCACTTTGCCGTATATTGCATCTCAGTGATGCCTCCTCTGTGTCTACACTTCTGTTTTCACAGAGCTTTTATACATTTTAGTATACTACTGTAATAACTACATTGAAGTGTAAGAATTATTTGTTGCACTTACTGTAAATTACATTATAGAAATTGTGGCAGAGCTTTGTCTTTCTGTTCAGAAGACATTTCAGCTATAATAGCTAGTTCTACAGTAGGTATTATACACATTTCTGCAGGGTTTTTGTCATTTGTTCACCCAGCTTTAAAATATCTTTTTATTCTAGTAAATAGCAACCTACATGTTTTTACTGCTAAATTACAGAAATGTTTGGAACAGCAAAATTTGAGAAATTCATAAAAGTGCACAACAATAAAATTTAAGAAAAGTGAAACATTTCTTTTTACGTAGGTAGCAGAAGTCTGAGTTTAGTCCATGGATGATGATGATGATCCACAAATGATGAATGGGCCTAATGTCGGCATGTCGACAAAATTTTAGTGTATTGTAGCCAGAAGTTTAGCCCTATCCACAGCCTCTCCCTAAATGTAGCCTAAACCTATTCACAGCCTAGCCCTAACACTAAAATGGACTGTTAACATTGTCTGTTGACATTTTGTCCATGTAGAGATTTTGAATTTTGACATTCAGACTGGTTGATAATATGGCATCAACTATTTGGAATGTTGACATAATGATTGCATACTGTACCTTATGAACAACAGTTGTCTGTATCTGAAATCCAAACCAAAAATGGTAAACACAGATAAAATAACAAAAAAGTAATTTTGAAACCACTCAAATATCTTTAGTTTCATAAAAGACTGAAAGATCAGTCGAAAGAACACTTCCAAAAGATGCAATCAAACAGTAGCTAAAAAATCAATATGCAATTAAAAAAAAAAAGCTTACTTCCTTTTATGAAGCAGTTATTCGCTTTTAAAAGATTGAGTTTAAATTGGTTTTAATAGGATTTGTTTTCAAATGTTTTAACAATTCTAATCTGGCCTACAGTACTCTCAATTACATGTCGGAAGGGCTTACAGTCATGATAGGGAATATAACTTGAACAAGAACTCCTAGTGCCCCATAGCAACAATTGAAGAGTCTCCAAAAGGTTCCTAGGTGGGGACACTCTCTCCCCCATCAATCTGAAATATATTAAAATCGATAAAAATAGACTACCTTAGATAAAGAGAAATTTGTTTTACATTTTTTTGAGTCCTGGGAAACTTATATTTCTATTCTCCCAGCAGATTTTCAGGGTCAGATTAGACATTCCCCCCCCCCCCACCCCACTCCATTATATTGGGTATCTAGCTTCTTGATACCTCATTATTCTTTTTGAATCTCTGGCTTCTCTGGTCTCCAACAAGGGCCCTAATGGGATATGGGCCTGGAGCTGTTACTGTATTTGATGGAACTGTTACTCTATTTGATATGTGTTTACTATTGTAACAGTGGTATTGGGTACATTAGCCATGTAAATGACTACAGTTATGTATATTACTATATACGATTATGAACATGAAAGTGTTTTCCTATTTCTTTCCTGTATACTTGACACATTATGCTCAATTTTGTGATTTGGTGTGATTAAAAAAAAAAATCAGATAAAAATGAATTAAAATCATCCTTTAGTAATTTTAACCCCCACTGTTAATTGCAGACTCAATAACTTAATAGTTGTCTTCTCTTTTATAGCACTTTTTGCTTCCTAATGATTATTGTGCTTCTTCAGCTGATTTATTCCAACTTTCCAAGCTCTGCATTTGACCTGTAGATCACAACAGGGCCAGCAACCGAAATCTTAAGGCCCGGTACACTGATGTTTCTGAGGGTCCCACCACCACCAGCCTCGACTCCACTACCCTCAATCCCTGCGCCCACACATACCTTCCCTGTGTGTACCAATACATGTAACACCAAATATACTAAACATACTCTGTTCTTTTTCTTGTAGAAGGTACAAGGAAATGATTCAGTAGTCACCTGTCAGTAGACTACTAGGTACCACTGGCAGCAGCTGCCTCAGTGGTGGTGCTGCATCATCAGCACTCACAGAGTGTGCTATCTATGGATGAATCGATCTGAGCGGAGCAATGCACATCCTGAAGAAATATCACATTGGGGAAAGATCGGTGCTTTTGTTTACATTACTATAGCAACAAAAGCTAATACCGGATGTTACATACTGCATACGGGAATAAGTATCTCCTTGCGAACAGAATGACCTGGATAACACGTGAAAACAGGAAGTGACATCATATAGACAGGAAACACTGTCCCGGTGCAGCAAAGGATCATGGACAATGTAGTTTTTCTCTGTATAGAGATCAGCTGCGCCGCTAGTGCTTAGATTGGACAAGGGGGGTTTAAAAGGGTTGCCGCGGGTGGGAGCAGCATCCACGTTCTGGACACCTTGAAAAAGACCACTGGACTAGGGGTCGAAACGCGTCGGTGAGAGAAGGTGGATACCCTTTTCCGACGGAGGCTGTTTACATCCTGATGGCTGTGGGCATGATCATTTATCAGCAGAGTGCCCGAGACTAATGCTGAAGTAACACACTATACGCTCATTTGAGGTTATACCTCCCAGCCTTCTGGTAATTACACATCTCTGCCATTGGGGATTTTCCATCCAAGGATGCTGTTATTGTGTATTTTATATATTGTTATGTGTTGATTAAAACTGTGCTTCACTATTTGCACACTTTTCTTCTTTCTATTGTTGTGCCTATGAGCATATGCCAAGAGGTTTACTGAGGGACGGGTTACCAACTGCACCCTTATCCAGTCTCCTGTCAATTGATGGGATAACTATAGGGGCATTCTCCCTTATATATGGATTGTAACCAAGCGCAGGTTATGTGACTCTCTATTTTCTTTCTGCTACTCACAGAGTGAGATTACTGTCACTCACAAAATGGTGGAGCTGCTAATTCACAGAATTGTGTGCTCATTGGAATACACACATGCAGTCTATGCAACTGAGGTTTGAGCAGAAGATAGAACTGCGCAGAGTGGGGTGGATGGGGAAAGAAAGCGGTGCAGATGGGGTAGACAGATAGGCGTGGAGAAGGGGAAGATTAAGCAGCACAGATGGGGGGAACCAAAGTGATGCAGATGGGTGGAAAACAGTGGTGCGGATGGGGGGAGACAGAGTGGCATGGTTTGGGGGGACAGTGATGTGTATGAGGAGGGGAGCGTGACGTGGACATGGAAGATGGATCAGTGCAGATGGGTAAAGACAGATTGGTGCGGATGAGGGAATACAGACTAGCACAATGGGAGAACACGCAACAGTAGGGATGGGGGAAGACTGTGGCATGATTGGGGAAGACAGAGTGGTGCAGATGGAGGAAGAAAGTGGCACAGATGAGAGTAATACAGCGGCATGGCTAGGGGGCAGGCAGTGGTGCAGATGGAAGGAAACAGAGTGGCACAGATACTGGAAGACAGGGTGATGTGGATGGGGAAAGACAGATTGGTGCGGATGAGGGACCACAGACTAGCACAGTTGGCAGGCCACACAGCAGTAGGGATTGGGGAAGTTATGGCAGCATAGAGGCATATAGGGGAAGAAAGTGTACATGCATAGACAGAGTATGATAATTTTAGCAATTAGGGAGTTGAATGTATATTGTAAATGAGATGGATGTATGGAGTGAGGATGATGTTGGAACCCTGTGGGATTGTTGTTGTGACTGAATGGGAAGATTGTGGACACTGAGAAGGATGTGTGTGCCACATAACTGCTTAAACCTCCGTTGCATAGACTGAATGTGTGTATTCCAATGGGCACACCATTTTGTTAATTAGCAGCTCCACCATTTTGTGAGTGACAGCAATCTCACTCTGAATGCTAAATCTGCAGTTAACCACAGGGTGTGATGGAACAAACACGTTCATTAAGGTGTCAGCCTTAATAATCGTAATTTCATTGCTTTTCTGATTTTAACACTGATACAATCACCTATTCTGTCTACATAAATGATTACACTCCCCAATATCTCCAATTAACTACACTATAAACTATAACTGCCACCATGAAAGGGATTTCATGAGTGACACACTCCAAGTAAGATGTTTCTGATCTCCCTACACAATTACCATCAAGTCCTAGTTATCATTAGGCAAATAATAATCTGTAATACAGATATGTAGCATGGTTCAGCCGAATTCACAGGCAAAATGGATCAAATAAGAATCAGAGACCAATCTTCTTAAATTAAGTGTAATATGAGTAAGATACATTGTTTAATGTATATACAAAAACAATAAGAATGTAATACAAAGATATTTTTCTGCAATAATTTCCTCTAAAGAAAAAAATTAAATTAATCAACAGTCTCACATGAATCTGTTTGCAGCGGGACACAAGAAGATTCCCAATGTGAGAATGGCTCTCAAGAATTGTACAATGTTTCAGAGTTTAACGATACTGGATCAGAACCTCTATACACTCCTTCCTATACCTTCTACTATGCTGCCTATACCTTCTAAAGATGACGCTAATTTGCGTACGCAGTCATACAGTAAATAAAGACTTAAGACCTGGAATCTGTGGTTCCAAAGCACAAGTATTATTCAAGTAAAAGTACAGTCAGTTACACGCTATTGATCCAGACACAATTCGGCGCAAAGAAATTATACAGACCCAAGTACAGTATACATACAGAGTGCTTCCAGACCAGATGTTAGGCATCAGCAAGAAACCCCTCGTCTATCAGCATTCAGCATGAAGACTAAAGACCCAGTGTTGGAGCACACATATTTATACCCCCCAGGAATAGACAAAACAATAGGGATGTTTGTTGCTGATGCTATTGGTTCCCAAGGGGGATCCATCTGTTACAGAGCATTTACCAGGCTGATTCAAATAGACACAACCCAGCCTCCAACAACTGAGGGTCCCTAGATTCCCGCCACATGCAACATCCTAACAGTTATTCATATCATATACATTTTGTTGCTTGAAGTCTCTGCGGCCCATAAGTCGAGAATGCATGATGCGATCTCCCCACCGATAATACTGGAATACTGTGGAAAGAGTACGCATCAGTACAAAACCAAACACGGCTTACTTATCATGTATAAAACCTTAGTCACCAAACAATCTTTATTTCATAGCATTTATACTAAATGAACAATCTTAAATCTTATACCTTTAAAGCTTATGAAACCTTGTATGTGAATATGTAATTTGTGAGTATGCGGGGTTTGATATAAAGACGCTAGTTAACTTGGTGTGGGTACGTGCGCATTTAGCTACTAAACTGTGTTTTCATATAGGAATTTATGCATTCGCTAATATGCGACTAGTTAACAGCGCAATTGTGCGTATTACTGTGTATATGAGAAATGATGAAAGATGCAATCGCATGGTGCTAATAGTAATATCGCCATATGTACTTAAATGTGAGTTTATCTAAAATGGCACTTGGGCGGCCATTCGCAAAATGGCATCTTGCGATCTCATTTCCAAGATGGCGTCTTGCAGCCAGTCACAAGATGGCGTCACCGCGATTCAATTTTAAACTGATCTTGTCTCAGCCAATTATCCAGCTTCGACAAGTTCTACATGGTATTTTATGCCTGCCTGGGCTGTAAAACAAACCTTCTTCTGTTGGCTCACTGGCTTGTGTAGATAATAATTAGGTTTTATGGCCCTTTGTCCAGAGCAAGCTGTCAATCAAGTATGGAGGGGTCTTTGGTATAGGATTAGGGTCTATGACATTTACCAGATTTTCAAGGAGTTTGGGGAGTAGATTAAAATGCCATGTGAACATTGACATATAAGTGACCAGAGTCATCATACAAAATTTTATGACCTTCCCATAAACTTATCTGTTCCCTGATCTGAGCATCTCCCATTTGCCAGACCCTCTGGGCTATTCATAAATCTGCTTCCCTCCTGCTCAAATGGCATCTTCTCAGACATTTATTTTAACTGCAAATGAGGTATCTGGCTGAGCACAATTAAACTCCTTGGTGGGTCCAAGTTTAGTCCCCCCTTTTTAAGACCTCATGGTTGCTGCTTTAAGTTAAGGTGCCCATACATGGTGCGATGTACCGTGTAGGGGGACTGCCGATGCGTCAGCAGACGGATTGCGCTGTCAGCGCTCTCAATTGTGCTGGCTCCCCCCTCCTTCATCTGAATGGGATCGTACATCGCATCCCAGGTCAGATGAACATGCAGGAAGACCTGGGGATGTGATTTACGATCCCGCAGGAGCGCTCAGCATGATATCAGATACAATATCATGCCCATACACAGCACGATATAGCACCTATATCATGCCGATCCGTCAGATCAGCCCGTATATTGTGCCGTACATGGGGGCCTTTACTGTAGCTGGATAATAGGCCTGATGGGTCATTTGCAGGTCACCAGGCTTGTAATCAAAATAAATACACTTAGTAAACATAAAGGGTTACATGTTGCCTAATATCTCATGATCCATAACATTGTCACGACACACTCTCCAACCTACCATAACCCGAATGCAATTTAATTGCATTGTAAATACTTATAACTGCAAACAGAATTATAACACTAATGCTGGCCATACACGCTGCAATTAACGGGACGATCCGCCCGATATCGGCGGATCGCCGCGATAATTATAGTGTGGGGGGGTGACCGAGGGTTAAATATTGCTCGGTCGGGCATGCTGGATTGTCCAGCATGCCCGTCCGATGCGATATTTCCCGGGAAACTGTCGTCCGCATCGGGCAGTGCATGCCCAGCGCAGCCGACAGACAGACATTTCCTGTGTTCCTTCCTACGGAAGGAACAGGGAAATGTCTCCACCCCCGGGGGCGGAGCGCGGATGTCGGGCTATACACTGTGAGATTTCTCTCACAGTGTATGCCGCGGACATCTGCGGCTGGCAGCCGGCCAGATAAAATGTCTGTCGGTCTGACAGACATTTTATCTGGCAGTGTATGCCCAGCATAACTGAGAATTGAGTCTAACACAAAAAGATGTGGTATTGTTTCGTTGTGATTAGGTATTGAAAATCTGGCAAAGTCAAACAGTACACTATTCTGGAATTATATCTTGTTGTTGTAGTATACAACATTAATACTAATTTTAGAAGTAGCTAGTAGTAATACTATGATTTATTTATATAATCCTATATATTAACCTATGAACAATAAGTTATTATCTCTAAAGCCTCTCGTAATAACGGAAACTGAGCTCATACATAGGCTAATTCCTAATTATTTCTGTCTCTTTGTGAAACAATAGTACTCTATTACAAAAATAAGTTATACTGTACTATTGCTCAACACACACACACACACTTTTTAGGACGACCAAGAATACATGTGTAATAGATGCTGCACAATATGTGAACCTTGTACTTATGGTGATTGATCCTGATTGATGAACCCCATTCGTAATTGATTAGTGAATTACACGCTTTTATAAAACAGATCCGTTTATTATAATGCATATTACTAGCAGAATGCAGGAGTTGACAGATTACATGGAAAGGTTATAATAGCAGGCTTGATACATAAATATATTACAGATCATTTTGATCCCTAAAGCTGGCCATACACGGTGAGATACGCACCGTGCTATGCGATGAGGGATCCGACGTCAGACAAATCGGGCGGTCGCCACACATGGTGTGAACGGGTGGCCGACCGTCCGATATGCCGGCTATCCCACCCGCATAGCGCTGCATGGAATCGCACATCGCATCCCCAGATCGACTTAACCTGCAGTAAGTTCTGGGGGTGCGATGTATGATCCCATACACGGTACAATAGAGCAGCCAAATCGTACCAATCCGTTGGATCGGCTGCTTTATCGCACTGTGTATGGGCACCTTAACACTGATACAGTATGTATATACACACAATCGTACAATGCATGGCTAATTTCTCAGACATAGATAATAGATTCACCATGCCTATTTATTTGCCATCATAATCTTAACTTTGCTGCAATTATTTAAATATAGTTTGTTTTTGGAGACTGATATATGTATTCTGGATTTTAAGAAATGTATGCTGTTGGTTTGTCAGTATGTGTATGTAGGATGTTCTCCTGTTACACCAAACTAACAAAACACCTCATAAATATGTCTCTATTAGAAGCCACTAATGTTCTGTTTATTATTAAATATTAAGTGGAGGAAAAAGTTTATAGAGACCAAAACCTTTAATTATAAACTATTATTTATAGCTTTCCTTTTCGCTGTCTACTGTATATATTAAAAATGGAGCTGACAGTGTTTAATAATTAAAGATGTGCAGAGACCCCCATGTTTCGAGTTTAAATCATTGTAATTTTTTGGTTTTCTTTCAAATTTGATAAAAACAGCTAAAGTCATGCAATTTGGACCCGTTTTTGTCCCTATAGCATTTTTTACATCAATAACATTAATTTGCAGTCACAGCTCACAATATCGTTTTCAGCAATATTGGCCAAAGGCTGCAGCAAACTGGCCGGCTAAAGTAAACGACAGAGCAGCAACACAAACACATGGAAGTTTAAAGAATATAGCAGATCTATAAAACATAGTGGCACACCAGTGGCAGACAGGATAACAGATTAATAAACTATACGACCCTATAAAATGTCTTCATTAATCAAGAACTAATAGCTTAAAATTAAAAACCTAGTAGAAAATATAATATATTACAATACCAACACACTTCTCCAATCAGCATATCACAGGCTTCAGGCCAGTAGAGGTGATTGCTGCTGGAGTAAAGTCTAGTTGAAAACTAAATCACCATCATCAAACTTACCTCAAACAGCAAATCACAGACCCGAGGCCTGTACAAGTGATTGGAGGTGGAGTATTTAGTGGAAGTTAAAGCCTTGATTGATATAAGGAAAAGGAAATCTGAAACATGGAACAAACTATTAAAAACTATGCTTCCAAGTGTGAGTTTTCAAAAGCAAACTGATTCAAGCCAGAGAAACAGCCTAGTAGAAAAGACAATATGTATAACAAACTTTTGCAACCAGAAAATCACAGGTCTTAGGCCAGTACAGGTAAAGATGGTCTAACAGGCCAGTAGACTTTACATCAATATAGCAAGGTGGGCAAAGCCCATAATGAAATGTGGTGCTCAATATAATTGTATTATTTTCGGGTGCAGCTCACAGGGCCACAACACTGAGCAAGTACGGTAATATATGCTGCCTCTGAAACACACACAATCTTCCCTTGAAATATCTAAATTGAATTATAAAATACTTTAGATTTTTTTTTAAACCAGAAAAATTTATCTTATTTGGGGTGCAGCTCACTCAGACCCATCACAGTATTTTATGGTCAGCTAAGCTTGCAATTACAGTACTGTCTCTGCCCTTAATGCACAAGATTTATATATACCCTTCAAATGTGTGCACAGTAAGTGCGGCTCAGACTTTGAAATACTAGCAATAGCCTGTGCAGATTTCTAGCTATAATATATGTCCCTTTATCTCCCCTTCACATGTGTACAGATTAAAAGACTGTGCTTTTCTGTCCACCAAGACACAGCACTGAGCAGCAAACTATGGGCCTGATTTGGGTATAGAGTAAGAAAGAGCAAGTAACTGTGCACCTTGGTAAAACCATGCTGCACTACAGGTGGGGCAGATGTAAAATGTGCAGAGAGATTTAGATTTGGGAGGGGTGCGTCCAAACTGAAATCTAAATTGCAGTGTAAACCTAAAGCTGTCCAGCATTTGTGAACTACATGCAAAAGCAGCCAGTATCTACCCCACATGCAAAAAAAAGTATTTGCACCCCTTGTATTGCAACATGGTTTATCCAGGTACACAGTTGCTCTATCTTCTATTCCCAAATCTGAATCAGCCCCTATATCTTTGGTCAGCTAAGCTTGAAATCTAATCACTGTACTGTCTCTGCCCTCATACACACTATACACTACAGTGAAGATAGAGATATTCTTGAGACAGGACAGGGGCCAAGGCTACACGGCACTCAGCCAGTGCCAAGCCAGCAACAGAATGAAAGAGAGGAGGTGATGGAGGAGCCATTTTGCTACAGGCGGAGTATAGACAGTGAGAGTACTGTACCCTGTCTGACTGTAAGGTGACAGAAAGGAAGGGGGGTTCTGTGACTCAACATGAAGTCGGCGCTAATATACCCAGAAGAGAGTATAGAATTAATGTATTGGGGTTGATTAAGCAGCTGTTCCAAAGGAACTCTGCAGTTCCTCAACAAAAAGACAGCAATAAAGATATTTAGAAGGAACTGCGCTATATCAATCACAATATGTATACACAAATGAAATAAAAGATAATTGGTTTATTCGATCTATAATATACAATATCATAATTATTAATATTGTGTTGCATAAAAAATAGTAAAATATCCTTATATAGAGATAGGAAATGATATGCTCTTATTAGGATGTTTACCCTAAGTGGAAAATACTAATGAATTGTCCCACTGACACAGATAGATGATCCAATGACCCAAAATAGTTTTCCTCTATTATAGAATGTGTTGATACAATGTTCCAAATGTATTGCAGATAGGGAGAGATTGTAACATTCAATTGATAGAATTTATGTAGGGAAAAGGGTTTTTCCTTCAGATTAGAAACAATGTCTCCATAAGTGTTCAAATACAATAGTCACATCTATTCCATAAGAATAGTTGCCACATGTAGGTAAATGATATCAGGCTCCTTACCATTGCAGCATATGTGGATAAGGTACTGATTCTGATGTAATAAGCGCTGGTTCTCTTATCCGTGCTATTGACTGGCGGCTCCGTTCTCATGGCCCGATGAGACCGACGTCTCTACCCAGCAAGGAGCGGTGTGCACCACGTGAGTCGGCCAGAGCTCCCGTTACTCCTGCAATAGCTGTTGGAAGATGAACAGGTGGCTGTGCGCAAATGAACTTCCAAGTCCACCGGAGATGTAATAGCGCAGCAAAACGGAATGGCTGTGACCATCAGAAGAGTGCAAGTTGGAATCTGCAGGCTTCCTGAGTGGGTCCCTGCAATCTTTTGGAATAGTAGATGTAGAGGATAAGGCAGTCTCTAACGCGTTTCTTTACCCCCTATTAATTTCGTCAGAGGATATAGTACTGCTGAATGGGTGGATCTATTTATTCCCCACACTTGATTATCAAACTGAATGCACTTGTGAATATAACATTGCAATATTGGAGAACATGAGAATAACACAATTAACCCTTCAAAAGGATTTATATTAAGAAAAATCTAATATTATAAAACTAAACAAACATATAAATATGTTGTATTTGTTTCACTGAGAGTATAATACATTATTAAATAAAGGAAAATCTCTGAGTATATAACAAAAGAAATATATATATATATATATATATATATATATACATATACATACATACATACATACACATACATATACACTACTGTTCAAAAGTTTGGGGTCACCCAGACAATTTCGTGTTTTACATGATGGCTGACTTATTTATCAAATGAGCTGCAAAGTAAATAGAACATATAGTCAAGACATTGACAAGGTTAGAAATAATGATTTTTATTTGAAATAATAATTTTATCCTTCAAACTTTGCTTTCGTCAAAGAATGCTCCTTTTGCAGCAATTACATCATTGCAGACCTTTGGCATTCTAGCTATTAATTTGTTGAGGTAATCTGAAGAAATGTCACCCCACACTTTCTGAAGCACCTCCCATAAGTTGGATTGGCTTGATGGGCACTTCTTGCATACCATACGGTCAAGCTGCTCCCACAACAGCTCAATGGGGTTGAGATCTGGTAACTGCACTGGCCACTCCATTACAGACAGAATACCAGCTGCCTGCTTCTTCCCTAAATAGTTCTTGCATAATTTGAAGGTGTGCTTTGGATCATTGTCCTGTTGGAGGAGGAAATTGGCTCCAGTCAAGCCCTGTCCATAGGGTATGACATGGCATTGCAAAATGGAGTGATAGCCTTCCTTATTCAAAATCCCTTTTACCTTGTACAAATCTACCACTTTACCAGCACCAAAGCAGCCCCAGACAATCACATTACCTCCACCATGCTTGACAAATGGTGTCAGGCACTCTTCCAGCATCTGTTCACTTGTTCTGCATCTCACAAATGTTCTTCTGTGTGATCCAAACACCTCAAACTTCGATTCGTCTATCCATAACACTTTTTTCCAATCTTCCTCTGTCCAATGTCAGTGTTCTTTTGCCCATATTAATCTTTTCCTTTTATTGGCCAATCTCAGATATGGCTTTTTCTTTGCCACTCTGCCTAGAAGGCCAGCATCCTGGAGTCGCCTCTTCACTGTAGATGTTGACACTGGCGTTTTGTGGGTACCATTTAATGAAGCTGCCAGTTGAGGACTTGTGAGGCATCTTTTTCTCAAACTGGAGACTCTAATGTACTTGTCTTCTTGCACAGTTGTGCACCGGGGCCTCCTACTTCTCTTTCTACTCTGTTTAGAGCCTGTTTGTGTTATTCTCTGAAGGGAGTAGTACACATCGTTGTAGGAAATGTTCATTTTCTTGGCAATTTCTCACATGAAATAGCCTTCATTTCTAAGAACAAGAATAGACTGTTGAGTTTCACATGAAAATTCTCTTTTTCTAGCCATTTGGAAAGTATAATTGAATCCACAAATGTGATGCTCCAGATACTCAACTAGCTCAAAGGAAGGCCAGTTTTGTAGCTTCTCTAACAAGCAAACCCATTTTCAGCTGTGCTAACATAATTGCACAAGGGTTTTCAAGGGTTTTCTAATCATCCATTAGTCTTCCAATGCACTTAGCAAACACAATGTACCATTATAATACTGGAGTGATGGCTGCTGGAAATGGGCCTCTATACACCAATGTAGATATTCCTTTGAAAACCAGATGTTTGCAGCTAGTATAGTCATTTATCACATTAACAATGTATAGAGTGTATTTCTGATTAATTTAATGCTATCTTCATTGAAAAAAACAGTGCTTTTCTATCAAAAATAAGGAAACTTCTAAATGACCCCAAACTTTTGAACGGTAGTGTGTGTGTATATATATATAAATATATATATATATATATATATATGCATACATACACACACACACACGCACACACACACATATATATATATATATATATATACATATTTCTTAAACAAAAGATATCCTAATACATATATTACCAAAAAAAAATACAACTGTTATTCAATTCATGACCTCAATAGAGTATATAAACAGTGAAGTATATAAAATCACGAATGACTTTTAATGAGGGGAATGTAGCTTCTAATGATAGTGACAGATATTAAAAATATAAAAAACTTTAATAATATAAAAAAATATAATAATATAATATAAAAATAAATATTTAGAATAGATATGAATTGGTTCTCTCATAAAAAATTACTTGTAAGAAGAAGATCAGAAAATAGTGGATATACTTAAACATATTAAGAGAGAGAATATTAATATGAGATAGAGGAAAGGAATCACAGAAGAATTAAGAGGGAAAGAATGGATATACATGAAATTGTCAAAAATCAATCTCAATTGATTCATTAAAGCCTTCGGGTTGTAATGTTCTGAAGGTGTGAATCCAATCATTTTTGCGCAGACATAAGACCTCATTCAGAGCCGCTCGTAAAAAGCGAGCGCTTGCTCTGAATGAGGGCGGATGGTTTTTTCCTTAAAGCTGGTCTCCTGGCCACTCGCTAAGCTGTGGGTGACCACCCACAGCTTTTGTGAGCGGTCAGGTGATGGTCGCAATGGTCATGACCATCAGGCTTGTGACGAGACCCTTGTGTTAGGGTCTCGTCTGCCACAAGCCCCAGTGAGCTTCCGGCTCTAATAGAGCTGGAAGCTTACTACTGACATCACTTCAGGAATGCCTCGTTTGTCCAGCCACCCCCCCACCCCGCCTACAAAACGGGGCGAGCTGTCGATCAACATCGACAGCCGCCCCCTTTGTAGCGAGCCCCGGAGCGAGTGAATTTCTCACTTGCTACGGGGCTTGCGCACGCCACATGTGCACAATGCACAACCATTGACCCGCTTGCGAGTGGGTCTGAATCAGACCCATAGTCTGCGATATCTATCCCCACCTCTATCGGTTGGATTAATATGTTCAATACCTGTAAGTTTTATGTCCCATGGCTCTTTAGAGTGTATATTACAGAAGTGTTGATACATTTTATGTACACCTTTAGACTTCAAAATATTGCACTTATGTTCCAGAAAACGAGTTTTAAGACACCTAGTGGTTCTACCCACATATTGTAGGGCGCAACTACATTCTAATAAATATATTATGAATGAGGTGTTACCATTAATATGAGTTTTAATCTCAAAAGTTTCACCAGTAATATTAGATTTAAATTCCTTAGTTCTATTAGAAATAAATGAACAAGTAGTACATCTTGATGCACCACATTTAAAGCAACCCTTAGGTTTCTCTAAACTCCACTTCTGATTAGAATGTTCGGTCTTCTGGGAAT
Organism: Taudactylus pleione; assembly: GCA_031769625.1. Classification (NCBI taxonomy): domain Eukaryota; kingdom Metazoa; phylum Chordata; class Amphibia; order Anura; family Myobatrachidae; genus Taudactylus; species Taudactylus pleione. The sequence continues at coordinate 14,488,324 of JAUIMM010000281.1, read as the reverse complement.
GTCTTTTATCTGAGAAATGACTCTGCGTTACAATATTTCTGAGATTATCTGATCTTTTGAAGACTACACAGGGGTTATTGGGGATTTCTTGTTTAAGTATCGAATCTTGCATCAAGATGGAAACGTTTTTGGTGATTATCTTTTTAATTTGTATAGAGGAGTCATTGAATTTAGAAATTAAAGGTATTTTTTTGATATTGAGTCCTTTGGACTTTTCCTGAACTTGAAGCAATTGCATTCTTTCAATATTCCTACATTCATTTAGTGCATGATGGACTATCATGTCTGGATATTTCCTTTCTTTAAAGGCTTCTACAAGAGTTGCAGACTGTTCCTCAAAATAATCCAAATTAGAGCAATTCCGTTTAATACAGAAAATTGACCCTGTTGAATAGTCTTAATCCAGGGTCTATGATGACCAATGTTATAATGTAAAAATTGTAAGGTATCTACAGGCTTCCTATAGGTTTTTGTATTAATCTTGGAACCTTCAATAACAAGGGAGATGTCTAGAAAAGAAATCTCATATTTGCTGTACTGATGTGGAAATATTAAATTAAACTCATTGTGATTAAGTGAAGTAATAAAATCAATAAGGCTCTCCATCACAATCCCAAATAAAGAATAAATCATCTATAAAACGGCAGTACAGCATGAGAGTTGCACTGAGCTCGCCCCTCCACACATGATCGTCCTCAAAGGCGCCCATGTAGATATTCGCGAAGCTTGGTGCAAATCTCGTGCCCATCGACCATCCCAAGTGTCTGTAAATAATAAGTGTAATCAAAAAGAAAATAGTTATGAGCGAGAATAAAGTGAATGGAATCCAATAACAACCTTCTCCATCTCTCTGAGATCCCTAGAACTTTGGTTAAAGCTTCATTTACATATTTAATACCCAAATTGTGAGGTATATTTGAATAAAGAGCCTGTACGTCACAAGTCACCAAAAGGTAAGAGTCTTTCCATTCAATACCCTTGACTTTATTAAGAAAGTCCGTTGTATCCTTAATATGTGATTTCAGAGAGCCGGTCACTGGTTGTAAATAATAACCCACATAATGTGATAGATTAGAAGTGAGGGACCCTACACCAGAAATAATAGGTCTCCCTGGGGGTGTCAAAAGTGATTTGTGAACTTTAGGTAAATGATAGAAAGTGGCTATGATGGGGTGTTTAGGCAATAAATAAGCTTTTTCTTCCCTTGTTATAAGATCATCACATAAGACTCCTTCTAATAATCCCTTTAATTCAACAGTATATCCTTTAGTAGGATTCTTTTTTAATTTCCTAACAATTTACAGTACGTCTAAGGCTCTCTTACAGTACGTCTAAGGCCCAATTGTCTAAGGCTCTCTAACTTATACTCTTCGGTATCCTGTATGATGACCCCAGCGCATTTATCTGCAGCCTTGATAACAATATTGGGGTCATCACACAGATTCCAGAGTGCCTTCTTTTCTCCTGCTGTTAAATTTGATTTATATTTATTCCTTTTTGAGGATACCTTATCTGTATTATTTTGGCACAGATTATAGAAATCATTCATTGTCGTACGGAAGAAGATATCTATTGGGGCACTCTTGTCGTTGGTGGGTAAAAAATTTGACTTATTACGAAATATCCCTCTAGTATCAAAATGATCATTTAGATCAAATAATTTTATTATATCTGGATTAGAAGGTCAATTTCCTATTGCACCTTCCTCCCTTAATTCTGCTAATAACCTTAGACCGTCCTCATCTGTTTTATCTAAAATGATAAAATCACTAACATCCTCCTTGTTTTTCAGTGCTTTAGTGGTAAAACACCATTTTCTACACAGTTCTACAGAGTTCTAATATACAGTATCTATTCAATTCAACAAATAAATTGAAAAAAATTAGGACTTTTGTTGGGGGCATAGTTCAACCCTTTTTTTTAGTAAACTTATTTCTTGTTCATGAAGTGTACATTTAGATAAGTTGAAGATCCCACTAACTTTGCTCTTATTTATCTGAAATTTCTTCTTTTCCCAAATTCTCTTTCCACCTCTCTTTCCTCTAATAGATCTTCCCTTCCTCTTTTTTGTGTGGTGATGTAAAGTGGTTCGTATCTGTTCTTCCTTATTGGTATGTTGTATTGTTCTATTCACCGTGTTGGGTTTGGTCTAATTTTTTCCCCTAAAAAAGATGGTTGTGAGTTTTTATTTAATGTAATTTTCGGTCTAACAACTGCTTCACTCTGATCTTCCTGATAACTATTTTTCCTAATTTGGTGAATTGGTATTATTTTGGAGCTGGGTTCTCTATTTTGTATAGATGGAGTTCTAGATTTACTCCTTCTCATATTACTTCCGTAAGTATTGACCTCTTTATTATTGGAGGAATGATATCTATTCCTTAAATTGGATTAACTTCTCCTCTTAATATAGGTTCTATCACTATCTCTCTGGTTGAAAGTATGATTTTTATAATTGGTTCCCCTATATATCACCTCTCTTCTTATGTTTTGTTTATTATAAGTGCGAACCACTCCCCTTTCATAGTCATATCCCACCAATGCCGTGTTTAAGTTTTAAGTAGATCCTCTTGTATCAGAAATAGATAATCCATATCATTAGTAGTATCTTCTGTTTGTACTTCACATGGATCTAAAGACTCTACATCCAACATATATTTCTGTCTCCTAACAATCCTCTCAGTGAAACAAAACCTCTGACATTCTATTCTCTATTATGGACAAATCCCAGCTGCCCTGGTACACAGAAAAATACAAATAACACAAAATGAATAAACCAGTCAGCGCTAATATACCCAGAAGAGAGTATAGAATTAATGTACTGGGGTCGATTAAGCAGTTCTGCGACTATGTATGTATCTGTGTGTATAAGTGTGTATGTATGCAGAGCTGGCCCTAGGCATAGACAAACTAAGCAAATGCCTAGGGGATTTGGAATGCCTAGGGGCATCCAAGCATGCCTAAGATCGGTGGAAGTTTAGTGCAGGCACGGCTGGGGCACCTGCTGCCAGCTGGGCAGAGACTCTGGCAGCTGCTACTGTCAGGTGAGCTCCGATCAAACAGTGAGCTGGCAGCAGCGGAACAGCCAGTGGCAGGGGTGGGGCACCTGGACGACTGCTTGTGATTAGCGTTGGGGCATCACACAATCAAAATGAACTTCTGCACATGGGAAGAGGCTCATTCGGCACTATAAATGGTTGCGGGAGGGCTGCTGCACCATAGGCCTTTGCAGATCTCGGACTAGTGAGTCACACCTCACAGTTCTAAGCTCCGCCTCCAGCAATCATCACACATACACGATTTTAGCAGGTGATTGAACGATAA